>CM035109.1:42665172-43406107 GCA_020205505.1 Panax japonicus | reverse complement strand
TTTTAAAATTTCTTTTAATGATGAAATTTCTGTTACAAATCATGAGCTTATTGACACTGCAAATTTGACAAAATCACACATCACGTTTCTTGCTGGTGAATTCGTACGTCTTCTGCCTGATCCTCCTATTGCTCCTTCTCCTATTGATACTTGGCTGGCTTGCTTAATTTAAAAGTTTGTACTTCTCCGGTTACAAAAGGTACTTTTTATTGGTATTATTTATTTATTTTTCTTATTTTTTTATCTTAAATTTTTATTTGAGAACATAGGTCTGACACGAGTAGCAGGATTTGTTGATTTATAATATTCTAACCTTTTTGTTTTGATGATGACTTAATATTATAGACTAATCTGTCTATTGTGAAATTTCAGGAAATTGATGAAAGATCGTTGATATGAAAGACGTTGAAGATTGAGTCTTAAGAAAATATGTAAGGTCATTGCAATATTTAATTTTTTGATACAAGGCTCTAGGACATTTTATGTGTGCATTTAAATTATGAATTAATGTTTTGTGCATATCTTATATATGTTATTCAATGCATGTGAGGATCAATTGAATATACTTTGCTTTATAATTATTACGGATTGGTTGTATAGAAAGGAAGTATAAATGGCAGTAGTGGTTTTTAATTAGAAGTCTAAATTGCTGCATATTGGAAATTGATAGTTGCATATTACGGTAGAACTTTAACTGACACATACCTTGAAAGAAGGAAGTCATGATTATTTTTAAGAACTTGGAATTTGTTCCATTACTATCATGATAAGTAATGACTTTTTGAGTTATTGTTATTATCTGACTTAATCTTTAAAATTGCTGTAAATATAGTCCTATTTGACTTGGTCTCTATTATCTTTGAGAAAGTCCAATATCTATCCAAACAGTTATTTGTTATGTTTGTTTTTCAACAGAAAATTATTGGAACGTTGCTTTTCTTATTTTTCAACGTATATATATTTAGCAACGGTAAAATATGTTTGGGCTATAAAAAGCAGCTGAGATCAGTGATACTAAAAAAAAACAACACTTGAATCAATTATTGCACTCATATACTTGAAAAGCAATTTTATCTTCTGTGCAAAAATTCCAGCTGCTGTGATATTATAATTCTGATTATTTTTCAGCATATTACTGTGGGCTAAAAATCGGTAATATCTTTCTATTACTATTTGATCATTGCATACATTAGTTGAGCCTTGCATTGTTAAATTGTTTATTTGCTTTGATCATTATACCTCTGTAAATTGTAATCTCATATTTTTAGATTAAGTGTTGTCTAAAGGTTTTTTAACCCGGGTGGATTAAGGTTTGTTTACAAACAGGATCAAGGAAGCTTAGGAGCTTAAGGAGTGCATTGGTGCACAAGGAGCAAGTGTGCTCAAGTGAATTATTGTAATTCAATTTGATTGAATCTGTTTTGTAACAAGGGTCATTTTTAAAGGAATAAAAGTGAGTCTCCAATACTAGTTGATATTGGACGTGGACTAGGCTATTATTATAGAGGGTAATAGCTGAACCACGTAAAAAATCTTGGTGTTATTTTATTGCTTGATTTTCTTTAATATTTCTCAAGATAATTAGTTTTCTTAATATTTAAAATATAAACTTTTTCTTCATCTGAGATAGTATATTACATCAAGTATTTTATCTGATTTATAAAATCACCAAGATATTTTCTTAAACAAAAATTCAATTCGGTAGACTGCATTCATTCAGCAAGCTGCATTCTTTGATTCAGTAGGCTGTATTCAATAGTTTGAATTTAAAGTTTTAAAATTGGTCATAGTTTGCTTCCACACTTATTCAACCCCCCTTCTAAGTGTGCCATATCTGAATTTCAGGATTATTGGAGAAAGGAGGGAAGTAGTAAGAATGTAGTAGGATTTAGATTTTGTGAAAGGCGTAGGAGAAGGTTATTATTATAGGTTCTGAATATTTAGGAAATAGGTATATATATATATATATATATATATTATAGTATATGATGTATGTAATATACATATAGTATACAAGTATATCTACATATGTAGTAGTATATTATCTATATATATTATATAAGTAATATACATATAAATTTGTATACATAAATATTGTATATATATATATATATTATATTAAAATATATGATGTATGTAATATACATATAGTATACATATGTAGTACTATATTATCTATATATATTATATAAGTAATATACATATATATTTGTATACATACATATTATATATTATATATTATATATTATATATTATATATTATATATTATATATTATATATTATATAAAATATATTGCTTATATTTATTGATTTGTTTATGGGTTGACCAATATATGAGTAATGTGTAATTCTAAACTTTGTTTGGAATATAGTAAATTGTTTAATTGTTTCTACTTGAATGTGATGGTTGGTGGTTATTGATTAAACTACGCAGAATCGTGTTTTTGGTTATTATGATATCGTTTTGAATGAGTTTTTCGTGTATCTATTTAGTGTATTTGTTATGGTGTATTTAATATTTTATTTTATACTTTTATTGAGAGATAATATTACACTTGGTCACCCTTTTGAATGAAATCATTTTGTATTCTTTATATGGTTGTGCCTAGTGAAATTTTTGTAATGCTTAAAGTACTATTAATGTAAGGCATAAAGTGTGGTTTGGAAAGGTTGAGTGAATTTTTGTAACATATACAATTCACAACTATGTAAGCAGAAGATGGGCAAAATATAGGAGATTCAACTTCTTGAAATTGGATCAATATGGGTATTTGCAACCATGAGCAAATTTCGGCTTCAAAGGTATTATTGAAATTAGTAATATTTGTCTGTTATGTTTGACTGATATTGTACTAATGCTATTTTTAACGAACTAGGTTTTCAAAGTATTTTGCAGGTTGTATTGATACTTGGCTGGCTTGCTTAATTTAAAAGTTTGTACTTCTCCGGTTACAAAAGGTACTTTTTATTGGTATTTTTTATTTATTTTTCTTATTTTTTTATCTTAAATTTTTATTTGAGAACACAGGTCTGACACGAGTAACAGGATTATTGGAGAAAGGAGGGAAGTAGTAAGAATGTAGTAGGATTTAGATTTTGTGAAAGGCGTAGGAGAAGGTTATTATTATAGGTTCTGAATATTTAGGAAATAGGTTTATAGATATATATATATATATATATATATATATATATATATATATATATATTATAGTATATGATGTATGTAATATACATATAGTATTCAAGTATATCTACATATGTAGTAGTATATTATCTATATATATTATATAAGTAATATACATATATATTTGTATACATAAATATTATATATTATATATTATATAAAATATATTGCATATATTTATTGATTTGTTTATGGGTTGACCAATATATGAGTAATGTGTAATTCTAAACTTTGTTTGGAATATAGTAAATTGTTTAATTGTTTCTACTTGAATGTGATGGTTGGTGGTTATTGATTAAACTACGCAGAATCATGTTTTTGGTTATTATGATATTGTTTTGAATTAGTTTTTCGTGTATCTATTTAGTGTATTTGTTATGGTGTATTTAATATTTTATTTTATACTTTTATTGAGAGATAATATTACACTTGGTCACCCTTTTGAATGAAATCATTTTGTATTCTTTATATGGTTGTGCCTAGTGAAATTTTTGTAATGCTAAAATTACTATTAATGTAAGGCATAAAGTGTGGCCTGGAAAGGTTGAGTGAATTTTTGTAACATATACAATTCACAACTATGTAAGCAAAAGATGGGCAAAATATAGGAGATTTAACTTCTTGAAATTGGATCAATGTGGGTATTTGCAACAATGAACAAATTTCGGCTTCAAAGGTATTATTGAAATTAGTAATATTTGTCTGTTATGTTTGACTGATATTGTACTAATGCTATTTTTAACGAACTAGGTGTTCAAAATATTTTGCATGTTGTATTGATACTTGGCAAGCTTGCTTAATTTAAAAGTTTGTACTTCTCCGGTTACAAATGGTACTTTTTATTGGTATATTTTATTTATTTTTCTTATTTTTTATCTTAAATTTCTATTTGAGAACACAGGTCTGACAAGAGTAGCAGGATTATTGGAGAAAGGAGGGAAGTAGTAAGAATGTAGTAGGATTTAGATTTTGTGAAAGGCGTAGGAGAAGGTTAATATTTTAGGTTCTGAATATTTAGGAAATAGGTATATATATATATATATATATATATATATATATATATATATATATATATATATATATATATATATATATTATAGTATATGATGTATGTAATATACATATAGTATACAAGTATATCTACATATGTAGTAGTATGTTATATATATATATATATATATATATTATATAAGTAATATACATATATATTTGTATACATACATATTATATATTATATATTATATAAAATATATTGCTTATATTTATTGATTTGTTTATGGGTTGACCAATTTATGAGTAATGTGTAATTCTAAACTTTCAAGTAGTAAATTGTTTAATTGTTTCTACTTGAATGTGATGGTTGGTGGTTATTGATTAAACTACGCAGAATCATGTTTTTGGTTATTATGATATTGTTTTGAATGAGTTTTTTGTGTATCTATTTAGTGTATTTGTTATGGTGTATTTAATATTTTATTTTATACTTTTGTTGAGAGATAATATTACACTTGGTCACCCTTTTGAATGAAATTATTTTGTATTCTTTATATGGTTGTGCCTAGTGAAATTTTTGTAATGCTAAAATTACTATTAATGTAAGGCATAAAGTGTGGCTTGGAATGGTTTAGTGAATTTTTGTAACATATACAATTCACAACTATGTAAGCAGAAGATGGGCAAAATACAGGAGATTCAGCTTTTTGAAATTGGATCAATATGGGTATTTGCAACCATGAGCAAATTTCGGCTTCAAAGGTATTATTGAAATTAGTAATATTTATCTGTTATGTTTGACTGATATTGTACAAATGCTATTTTTAACGAACTACGTTTTCAAAATATTTTGTAGGTTGTATTGATACTTGGCAGGCTTGCTTAATTTAAAAGTTTGTACTTCTCCGGTTATAAAAGGTACTATTTATTGGTATATTTTATTTATTTTTCTTATTTTTTATCTTAAATTTCTATTTTAGAACACAGGTCTGACAATAGTAGTACGATTATCGGAGAAAGGAGGGAAGTAGTAAGAATGTAGTAGGATTTAGATTTTGTGAAAGACGTAGGAGAAGGTTAATAGTATAGGTTCTGAATATTTAGGAAATAGGTATAAATATATATATATATATATATATATATATATATATATATATATATATTATATTATATTAAAATATATGATGTATTTAATATACATATAGTATACAAGTAAATCTACATATGTAGTACTATATTATCTATATATATTATATAACTAATATACATATATATTTGTATACATACATATTATATATTATATAAAATATATTGCATATATTTATTGATTGGTTTATGGGTTGACCAATATATGAGTAATGTGTAATTCTAAACTTTGTTTGGAATATAGTAAATTGTTTAATTGTTTCTGCTTGAATGTGATGGTTGGTGGTTATTGATTAAACTACGCAGAATCATGTTTTTTGGTTATTATGATATTGTTTTGAATGAGTTTTTCGTGTATCTATTTAGTGTATTTGTTATGGTGTATTTAATATTTTATTTTATACTTTTATTGAGAGATAATATTACACTTGGTCACCCTTTTGAATGAAATCATTTTGTATTCTTTATATGGTTGTGCCTAGTGAAATTTTTGTAATGCTAAAATTACTATTAATGTAAGGCATAAAGTGTGGCCTGGAAAGGTTGAGTGAATTTTTGTAACATATACAATTCATAACTATGTAAGCAGAAGATGGGCAAAATATAGGAGATTCAACTTCTTGAAATTGGATCAATATGGGTATTTGCAACCATGAGCAAATTTCGGCTTCAAAGGTATTATTGAAATTTGTAATATTTGTCTGTTATGTTTGACTGATATTGTACTAATGCTATTTTTAACGAACTAGGTTTTCAAAATATTTTGAAGGTTGTATTGATACTTGGCAGGCTTGCTTAATTTAGAAGTTTGTACTTCTCCGGTTACAAAAAGGTACTTTTTATTGGTATTTTTTATTTATTTTTCTTATTTTTTTATCTTAAATTTTTATTTGAGAACACAGGTCTGACACGAGTAGCAGGATTATTGGAGAAAGGAGGGCATTAGTAAGAATGTAGTAGGATTTAGATTTTGTGAAAGGCGTAGGAGAAGGTTATTATTATAGGTTCTGAATATTTAGAAAATAGGTATATAGATATATATATATATATATATATATATATATATATATATTATAGTGTATGATGTATGTAATATACATATAGTATACAAGTATATCTACATATGTAGTAGTATATTATCTATATATATTATATAAGTAATATACATATATATTTGTATACATAAATATTATATATTATATATTATATAAAATATATTGCATATATTTATTGATTTGTTTATGGGTTGACCAATAATGAGTAATGTGTAATTCTAAACTTTGTTTGGAATATAGTAAATTGTTTAATTGTTTCTGCTTGAATGTGATGGTTGGTGGTTATTGATTAAACTACGCAGAATCATGTTTTTGGTTATTATGATATTGTTTTGAATGAGTTTTTCGTGTATCTATTTAGTGTATTTGTTATTGTGTATTTAATATTTTATTTTATACTTTTATTGAGAGATAATATTACACTTGGTCACCCTTTTGAATGAAATCATTTTGTATTCTTTATATGGTTGTGCCTAGTGAAATTTTTGTAATGTTAAAATTACTATTAATGTAAGGCATAAAGTGTGGCCTGGAAAGGTTTAGTGAATTTTTGTAACATATACAATTCACAACTATGTAAGCAGAAGATGGGCAAAATACAGGAGATTCAGCTTTTTGAAATTGGATCAATATGGGTATATGCAACCATGAACAAATTTCGGCTTCAAAGGTATTGTTGAAATTAGTAATATTTGTCTGTTATGTTTGACTAATATTGTACTAATGCTATTTTTAACGAACTAGGTTTTCAAAATATTTTGCAGGTTGTATTGATACTTGGCAGGCTTGCTTAATTTAGAAGTTTGTACTTCTCCGGTTACAAAAAGGTACTTTTTATTGGTATTTTTTATTTGTTTTTCTTATTTTTTTATCTTAAATTTTTATTTGAGAACACAGGTCTGACACGAGTAGCAGGATTATTGGAGAAAGGAGGGCATTAGTAAGAATGTAGTAGGATTTAGATTTTGTGAAAGGCGTAGGAGAAGGTTATTATTATAGGTTCTGAATATTTAGGAAATAGGTATATAGATATATATATATATATATATATATATATATATTATAGTAAAATATATGATGTATGTAATATACATATAGTATACAAGTAAATCTACACATGTAGTACTATATTATCTATATATATTATATAACTAATATACATATATATTTGTATACATACATATTATATATTATATAAAATATATTGCATATATTTATTGATTGGTTTATGGGTTGACCAATATATGAGTAATGTGTAATTCTAAACTTTGTTTGGAATATAGTAAATTGTTTAATTGTTTCTGCTTGAATGTGATGGTTGGTGGTTATTGATTAAACTACGCAGAATCATGTTTTTTGGTTATTATGATATTGTTTTGAATGAGTTTTTCGTGTATCTATTTAGTGTATTTGTTATGGTGTATTTGATATTTTTTTTATACTTTTATTAAGAGATAATATTACACTTGGTCACCCTTTTGAATGAAATCATTTTGTATTCTTTATATGGTTGTGCCTAGTGAAATTTTTGTAATGCTAAAATTACTATTAAAGTAAGGCATAAAGTGTGGCCTGGAAAGGTTGAGTGAATTTTTGTAACATATACAATTCACAACTATATAAGCAGAAGATGGGCAAAATATAGGAGATTCAACTTCTTGAAATTGGATCAATATGGGTATTTTCAACCATGAACAAATTTCGGCTTCAAAGGTATTATTGAAATTAGTAATATTTGTCTGTTATGTTTGGCTGATATTGTACTAATGCTATTTTTAACGAACTAGATTTTCAAAATATTTTGTAGGTTGTATTGATACTTGGCAGGCTTGCTTAATTTAAAAGTTTGGACTTCTCCGGTTACAAAAGGTACCTTTTATTGGTATATTTTATTTATTTTTCTTATTTTTTATCTTAAATTTCTATTTGAGGACACAGGTCTGACAAGAGTAGCAGGATTATTGGAGAAAGGAGGGAAGTAGTAAGAATGTAGTAGGATTTAGATTTTGTGAAAGGCGTAGGAGAAGGTTAATATTATAGGTTCTGAATATTTAGGAAATAGGTATATATATATATATATATATATATATATATATATATATATATATATATATATATTATATTAAATTTAATACACATATAGTATACAAGTAAATCTACATATGTAGTAGTATATTATCTATATATATTATATAAGTAATATACATATATATTTGTATACATACATATTATATATTATATATTATATAAAATATATTGCTTATATTTATTGATTTGTTTATGGGTTGACCAATATATAAGTAATGTGTAATTCTAAACTTTGTTTGGAATATAGTAAATTGTTTAATTGTTTCTACTTGAATGTGATGGTTGGTGGTTATTGATTAAACTACGCAGAATTATGTTTTTGGTTATTATGATATTGTTTTGAATGAGTTTTTCAGGAATCTATTTAGTGTATATGTTATGGTGTATTTAATATTTTATTTTATACTTTTGTTAAGAGATAATATTACACTTGGTCACCCTTTTCAATGAAAACATTTTGTATTCTTTATATGGTTGTGCCTAGTGAAATTTTTGTAATGTTGAAATTACTATTAATGTAAGGCATAAAGTATGGCCTGGAAAGGTTGAGTAAATTTTTGTAACATATCAATTCACAACTATGTAAGCAGAAGATGGGCAAAATATAGGTGATTCAGCTTCTTGAAATTGGATCAATATGGGTATTTGCAACCATGAACAAATTTCGGCTTCAAAGGTATTATTGAAATTAGTAATATTTGTTTGATATGTTTGAATGATATTGTACTAATGCTATTTTTAACGAACTAGGTTTTCAAAATATTTTGCATGTAGTATTGATACTTGGCAGGCTTGCTTAATTTAAAAGTTTGTACTTCTCCGGTTACAAAAGGTACTATTTATTGGTATATTTTATTTATTTTTCTTATTTTTTATCTTAAATTTCTATTTGAGAACACAGGTCTGACAATAGTAGTACGATTATTGGAGAAAGGAGGGAAGTGGTAAGAATGTAGTAGGATTTAGATTTTGTGAAAGGCGTAGAAATAGGTTATATTATAGGTTCTGAATATTTAGGAAATAGGTATAAATATATATATATATATATATATATATATATATATATATATATATATATATTAAAATATATGATGTATGTAATATACATATAGTATACAAGTAAATCTACATATGTTGTAGTATATTATCTATATATATTATATAAGTAATATACATATATATTTGTATACATACATATTATATATTATATAAAATATATTGCATATATTTATTGATTGGTTTATGGGTTGACCAATATATGAGTAATGTGTAATTCTAAAATTTGTTTGGAATATAGTAAATTGTTTAATTGTTTCTGCTTGAATGTGATGGTTGGTGGTTATTGATTAAACTACGCAGAATCATGTTTTTTGGTTATTGTGATATTGTTTTGAATGAGTTTTTCGTGTATCTATTTAGTGTATTTGTTATGGTGTATTTAATATTTATTTTATACTTTTATTGAGAGATAATATTACACTTGGTCACCCTTTTGAATGAAATCATTTTGTATTCTTTATATGGTTGTGCCTAGTGAAATTTTTGTAATGTTAAAATTACTATTAATGTAAGGCATAAAGTGTGGCCTGGAAAGGTTGAGTGAATTTTTGTAGCATATACAATTCACAACTATGTAAGCAGAAGATGGGCAAAATATAGGAGATTCAACTTCTTGAAATTGGATCAATATGGGTATTTGCAACCATGAACAAATTTCGGCTTCAAAGGTATTATTGAAATTAGTAATATTTGTCTGTTATGTTTGACTGATATTGTACTAATGCTATTTTTAACGAACTAGGTTTTCAAAATATTTTGCAGGTTGTATTGATACTTGGCAGGCTTGCTTAATTTAAAAGTTTGTACTTCTCCGGTTACAAAAGGTACTTTTATTGGTATATTTTATTTATTTTTCTTGTTTTTTTATCTTAAATTTCTATTTGAGAACACATGTCTGACAAGAGTAGTAGGATATTTGGAGAAAGGAGGGAAGTAGTAAGAATGTATTAGGATTTAGATTTTGTGAAAGGCGTAGGAGAAGGTTAATATTATAGGTTCTGAATATTTTTGAAATAGGTATATATATATATACTATAGTATATGATGTATGTAATATACATATAGTATACAAGTATATCTATATATGTAGTAGTATATTATCTATTTATATTATATAAGTAATATACATATATATTTGTATACATACATATTATATATTATATATTATATAAAATATATTGTTTATATTTATTGATTTGTTTATGGGTTGACCAATATATGAGTAATGTGTAATTCTAAACTTTGTTTGGAATATAGTAAATTGTTTAATTATTTCTGCTTGAATGTGATGGTTGGTGGTTATTGATTAAACTACGCAGAATCATGTTTTTGGTTATTATGATATTGTTTTGAATGAGTTTTTCGTGTATCTATTTAGTGTATTTGTTATGATGTATTTAATATTTCGTTTTATACTTTTGTTGAGAGATAATATTACACTTGGTCACCCTTTTGAATGAAATCATTTTGTATTCTTTATATGGTTGTGCCTAGTGAAATTTTTGTAATGTTGAAATTACTATTAATGTAAGGCATAATTAAAGTGTGGCCTGGAAAGGTTGAGTGAATTTTTGTAACATATCGATTCACAACTATGTAAGCAGAAGATGGGGAAAAATATAGGAGATTCGGCTTCTTGAAATTGGATCCATATGGGTATTTGCAACCATGAACAAATTTCGGCTTCAAAGGTATTATTGAAATTAGTAATATTTGTTTGATATGTTTGAATGATATTGTACTAATTATATTTTTAACGAACTAGGTTTTCAAAATATTTTGCAGGTTGTATTGATACTTGGCAGGCATGCTTAATTTAAAAGTTTGTACTTCTCCGGTTACAAAAGGTACTATTTATTGGTATATTTTATTTATTTTTCTTATTTTTTATCTTAAATTTCTATTTGAGAACACAGGTCTGACAATAGTAGTACGATTATTGGAGAAAGGAGGGAAGTAGTAAGAATGTAGTAGGATTTAGATTTTGTGAAAGGCGTAGGAGAAGGTTAATATTATAGGTTCTGAATATTTAGGAAATAGGTATATATATATATATATATATATTATATCAAAATATATGATGTATGTAATATACATATAGTATACAAGTAAATCTACATATGTAGTACTATATTATCTATATATATTATATAAGTAATATACATATATATTTGTATACATACATATTATATATTATATAAAATATATTGCATATATTTATTGATTGGTTTATGGGTTGACCAATATATGAGTAATGTATAATTCTAAACTTTGTTTGGAATATAGTAAATTGTTTAATTGTTTCTGCTTGAATGTGATGGTGGTTATTGATTAAACTACGCAGAATCATGTTTTTTTGGTTATTGTGATATTGTTTTGAATGAGTTTTTCGTGTATCTATTTAGTGTATTTGTTATGGTGTATTTAATATTTTATTTTATACTTTTATTGAGAGATAATATTACACTTGGTCACCCTTTTGAATGAAATCATTTTGTATTCTTTATATGGTTGTGCCTAGTGAAATTTTTGTAATGTTAAAATTACTATTAATGTAAGGCATAAAGTGTGGCCAGGAAAGGTTGAGTGAATTTTTGTAACATATACAATTCACAACTATGTAAGCAAAAGATGAGCAAAATATAGGAGATTCAACTTCTTGAAATTGAATCAATATGGGTATTTGCAACCATGAACAAATTTCGGCTTCAAAGGTATTATTGAAATTAGTAATATTTGTCTGTTATGTTTGACTGATTTTGTACTAATGCTATTTTTAACGAACTAGGTTTTCAAAATATTTTGCAGGTTGTATTGATACTTGGCAGGCTTGCTTAATTTAAAAGTTTGTACTTCTCCGGTTACAAAAGGTACTTTTTATTGGTATATTTTATTTTATTTTCTTATTTTTTTTCTTAAATTTCTATTTGAGAACACAGGTCTGACACGAGTAGCAGGATTATTGGAGAAAGGAGAGAAGTAGTAAGAATGTAGTAGGATTTAGATTTTGTGAAAGGCGTAGGAGAAGGTTATTATTTTAGGTTCTGAATATTTAGGAAATATGTATATATATATATATATATATATATATATATATATATATATATATATATATATATATATATATAGTATACAAGTATATCTACATATGTAGTAGTATATTATATATATATATTATATAAGTAATATACATATATATTTGTATACATAAATATTATATATTATATATTATATAAAATATATTGCTTATATTTATTGATTTGTTTATGGGTTGACCAATATATGAGTAATGTGTGATTCTAAACTTTGTTTGGAATATAGTAAATTGTTTAATTGTTTCTACTTGAATGTGATGGTTGGTGGTTATTGATTAAACTACGCAGAATCATGTTTTTGGTTATTATGATATTGTTTTGAATGAGTTTTTCGTGTATCTATTTAGTGTATTTGTTATGGTGTATTTAATATTTTATTTTATACTTTTGTTGAGAGATAATATTACACTTAGTCACCCTTTTAAATGAAATCATTTTGTATTCTTTATATGGTTGTGCCTAGTGAAATTTTTGTAATGTTGAAATTACTATTAATGTAAAGCATAGAGTGTGGCCTGGAAAGGTTGAATGAATTTTTGTAACATATACAATTCACAACTATGTAAGCAAAAGATGAGCAAAATATAGGAGATTCAACTTCTTGAAATTGAATCAATATGGGTATTTGCAACCATGAACAAATTTCGGCTTCAAAGGTATTATTGAAATTAGTAATATTTGTCTGTTATGTTTGACTGATTTTGTACTAATGCTATTTTTAACGAACTAGGTTTTCAAAATATTTTGCAGGTTGTATTGATACTTGGCAGGCTTGCTTAATTTAAAAGTTTGTACTTCTCCGGTTACAAAAGGTATTTTTTATTGGTATATTTTATTTATTTTTCTTATTTTTTATCTTAAATTTCTATTTGAGAACACAGGTCTGACAAGAGTAGCAGGATTATTGGAGAAAGGAGGGAAATGTTGGCTGAATTGCTGCACTTTCTCGCCCATCCTTATCCTAGTCGGAGCTCTCTTCTCCTTTTATGGCAGAAGTTTTAAAAAAAGTCCATTGGCGATTTTTTATCTTGTGCAACTCTAAAGCTTCGGTAACTGCAGCATCATCAAGTGCACCAGGAAGATACTATAATCCAGAAAATCCAATATTTAAGAGAAGGGTAATTAGTATGAATGTTCTAAGACATGAAGTTGAAACAAAGACATTCACAATGTTGTGGCCAACTTCTCCACGACATAAGCATTACTTTGATATTGATGTGTAAAATACAATGAATCAAAATCAGATCATGTGAAATTAACCTGCTTGTTTGCGAAAATAAGAATGACAGCACCTCTTAATTCTTCTTCCTGACAAGAAAGCACAAAGAATATATATATATTTCAAATCCATAACATAAATTTAAGGTTAAATTCAAGTATATAGTACATTTCTTTTTAGATAAATAAGCACAGGTCAAATAACCAAACAATGAATTACAATTTGAAAAATACAACGAAAATTTTACTTCTATTATTTATCTTACTATGAAGACGATAAGCTTGGAGTAGGTAGGATTTGACCATGTGATCTCCCCATATGTTTCTAAAATTAGTTGAGAAAAATGAGGGGACTGTTAAGCGAAAGAGTCTGTGTACAGAGTTATGCAATTGAATCTCAATTCTCAAAGTGTATGCTTTGCAGATCTTAGGGTGCCATCAAAAAATGAGACTTCCATTGTGGGAAGAAGGGAGAATTCTTTACAAAAATCCAGACCCTTCAAACCATTAATTCATGCAGCAGTACTACATATACAGTATTTAATACTTACAATTTGAAGCTTGGTCGTCTTCCCATCCTGCTCCACAGTCCTAATTTTATGAGCATATGTTGAACTCAGTCATCATCAAATCAATTAGGCCACTTCTCCTAGAAAAAAATCATTCAATTACCATATGAGAATTCAAATGACTTTTAATATTAAATTAACATAAAAATCCCAACTTTAACGATGTTGCCAAACCAGCAAGCCAGACCACATGATTTTCCTCAATTCTAAAGTAGCATAACATTTCATTCCCTATGGTTAAGCTTCCACCCCATGTTGCAAATTGTGCTTATACTTTAACTGCAAAAACCCAAGTCCCATTTACATTTGTTTAACTTACCCCATATCCAAGCTTAACAATACTGGTTGTGTTATTAGCATATAAGCTTCATCAATGACAGTCGAACATATATTTTTCCCTATCAAAAGATTTAGTCTTAAAACTTAATTTAAAAGAATTGGAAAAAAATTATGTCAAAGTGTATGCTTTGCAGATCTTAGGGGGCCATCAAAAAATGAGACTCCCATTGTGGGAAGAAGGGAGAATTCTTTACAAAAATCCAGACCCTTCAAACCATTAATTCATGCAGCAGTACTACATATATAGTAGTTAATACTTACAATTTGTAAAGGAAATAAAAGATTATTAATTATGATGGACAGCCGTTGAATGTTTAGGAGATAGATGTCTAATTTTTAGAAAGACAAATGTCAATTTAATGTGTCATGAACTGTGATTTAGTATATATAATAGATAATAGATTGGTTATTCAAATTGTTGTTAAACAAAAATAAAAAATAATTTGTACATGACAAAATTTGTTTATAATACTCCCTCCGTCTCAGGATAAAAGTCCTGGTAGATTTTTCACGCATATTAAGAATGACTTTCTAGCTATTCAATTCAAAATATTCTCTCTCCATACTTATTAAATATGGAGAGAGAATTAGAATAAGAAAAGTATGAGATATTTAATGATACGGGTATAATAGGAAAAAATATGTAAAAGTTTGGTTATTAAAAGAAAGTGGACATTTAACATGAGACTACCCAAAATTAAAATAAAGACTTTTATCATGGGACGGAGGGGGTAGTAAAATAGATGGATATTGAATGTAAATTTTAATTGTCTATGAGAGAATATAAGTAAAAATATCATTCAGTTATAAATTTTTGGATGAAGATTCACAAATTAAAATTTGTTAAATAAACGGTCTAAATGACTTATTCGTTCAAATTTAGGCTCGTTTAATAGTAAATAAACAGTCCCTAAGACAACTGAATACCATTGAGGACTTGTGTAGGTGAGGGAGAGCTCCAATGTTAGAATGAGTATCAAATTAGAGAAAATATGTCAACAATGAAGATTTTGAAGCTGTATTGAAGATATTCAGTTCAGCAACAGAAAAATGAGTTAGAGAGAGAAATTTCTATGGAGGTGCTATATAATTTTTTCGGGAGATACGGGACTTTGGAAGGAATTCTGATTCATACAAACAAAAATAGAATATTGAAGTGTTTTGGTTTAAGTAATTTCAAGGAAAATAAGGATTTACGGGAAGCAAATAAAAGATTGATACCGAATGTCTTTGGCTTGAGTGGTACTCCAGTCTCTTGGCAAACAAGAGGTCTCAAGTTCAAACCTCCAAATTAACAAAAAAATATATATATAATTGAAAGGAAGGTGTATTAGTTAGTTTGTTGGTGGAGTTGTATACATTACAAAAATTCAATTAACCTTTTCAAGCCACATTATGCCTTACATAGTTACATTCATAGTAATTTCAACAATACAAATTTTCACTTGGCACAACTATATAAAGATATTGGCAAAATTAATGATTTGACTACTATAGTTGATACGTTTTACTTAATACACCATTGAACTTTTAATTTTTCAAATCAACTCATTTAACTAATTTTTAAAATTAGGTCATTCTGTTAATAAATTTGGATAGACGTTAAATTGATTTAAATATTTTTTTATGTGGAAAATATAAAAAAATAAAAAAACAATGTAAAAATGACGTGGCAAACAACATTTGACTTGGTCTTATAAAATGAATTTAAAATGTGAATTAATAAAGAAATAATGGCGTCACTTTAATTTAGTAGTTCCCAAATAATCTTTTTATCAATATCCAATTAACTAGAACAACCGAAGACGCCGGAAGTTATGGAGCGCCGATCCATTTTATAAAATCTGGATTAATCTAATTTATAAATGCAGCAGTGGTAACAAAATTAAAACAAAAATAATAATCAAACTTTATAGTATTCAAGTACAATAATTACTCAACTACTAACACAATATCCATCTTCAATGGCAAAAAAAAAATTATAACAGTAAAGAATTTAAACAAATCACCATTTTCTAAACTCAAATCAACAATTTTCTAAGTAGAGAGGGGGGTTTGTAAAAAAGTATATTTGTCGACATTGTTAAGTATTTTGGATTAAGGAGCTGCTGAGTAAAAATAACCAACTAGTCATGACAGTCGACAGGGACCCCACGTGCTGCCCACAACCAGCAAAATATCGACGAACGTGCCGGCAAACCAGATCAGATCAGCAGTAGAAGAAGCAACCATCACCCACATAACAGCCAAGCTCCAGAATCCGACGACTACCGAGATCCAAATCCAAATTCAAATTCAGACTCCTTCAAACCAGATCCAACACCAATCCAATAAATCAAACAGAAATTAGATTTTAAATTGACGAAATATATATGATTTTTGATGATAAACACCAGCAAAAACACCAGAAAACTCTGTTAAATGCATTTAAAATAAATCAAAACAGATTTAAAAGAAAGAGAAATCAATTTCATAACTTGTGTAGAAAATATTGGTGCAAATGTGTAGATCTGAAGGTGGGCATGATAATGGTGTTGATAGAGATGTGTATTCATGTAAAGAGAGAGGGATAAAAGATATAGAGAGAGAGATGAGGAGGAGGAGGAGGAGGAGGAAGAGAGAGGGATACAAGTTGAAGACCCAATTTGTGAGTCAGAGAAGAAAAGGTAGAGAGAGAAAGAGGAGGAAGAACGAGAAGAAAGAGAAAAAGAAAAAGAAAGACTATTGTGAAAGAGAGGAAATGCTTGTGTTTATTTCTTTTTTTCTTATTCCCGCCACGTTGGAAAATACAAACGGTGTGTTGTGTGCCTCCATCATTATTCTATGCTTCAAGTCAGAATCGTTAGGAACACAAAGTCTGGAGTTGACTCAAAGTATTCCTTCTTCATCGATTCTTGCTTCTGGAATAACACCTTCTTGCACTTTCTTCTTTTTACGCATCATCTCCAAGTCCGTAGCTTGAGCAGCTTTAACTTTATCGATTAAAGTCGGTTCTACTCGTATATTCAATATCATCACGTGGGTACTTGGAGCCTTTAACTCTATCTTCATTCTTTGCAAGTCATACAAAATGGGCATTTGCGTTAACAATATCGCACTCGTACTTGCATATGATCTTCTACTCAATGCGTCAGTTACCACGTTTGTTTTTCCAAGAGGGTATTGGATGGTATGATCGTAATATTTCAACAGCTCGAGTCAATGTCGTTGCCGAATGTTGAGTTCCTTTTGGGTGAAGAAATATTTGAGGCTTTTATGATCTGTATAGATCTCCACTTTCGCCCCATACAGGTAGTGTCTCCAGATTTTCAACGCGAAAACGAATGATGCCAACTTCAGATCATGAGTAGGATAATTCCTCTCATATTCTTTGAGTTGTCACGAGGCATAAGATATGACTTTCACATGTTGCATGAGAACACATCCTAACCCTTTGCCTGAAGTATTGCTATAGATAACAAATCCATCCGAACCAGAAGGTATTGTCAGAACAAGTGCCGAAATGAGTCTCCTCTTGAGTTTTTGGAAACTCATTTCGCATTCCTCGCTCTATACGAATTTTGTATCTTTACGAGTTAGATGAGTTAACGGAGTAGCGATTCGAGAAAATCCTTCCACAAATCTCCGATAATATCAAGCTAAGCCCAGAAAGTTACGTATTTCAACCACCGACTTCGGTTGCTCCCAACTTTGTATTGCTTAAATCTTCGCCGGGTCAACAGATACTCAATATTTTGACACCACGTGCCCAAGGAATGCTACTTCCTCAAGCCAGATGAGGATAGATGAGGATGTCATCAATAAAGACGACAATGAACAGATCCAGATATTCATTGAACACTCGGTTCATCATATTAATGAAAGCAGCAGGAGCATTAGTCAATCCAAAAGACATGACTATGAATTCATAATGCCCATACCGAGTTCTGAAGGCAGTCTTCGGAATATCCTCAGTTTTAATCTTCAGCTGATGATATCCAGAACGAAGATGGATCTTTGAAAAGAATTGTGCTCTTTGCAACTGGTCGAACAGGTCATCAATGCAAGGTAGTAGATACCTATTCTTTATGGTGACATGGTTCGATTCCCGATAGTCAATACAAAGTTGCATACTCCCGTCTTTCTTCTTTACGAATAAAATAGGAGCACCCCAAGGAGATGTACTAGGACGAATGAAACATATGTCTAATTACTCCTGCAGTTGAACCTTTAACTCCTGAAGTTCAATAGGAGCCATTCGATATGGGGTTTTAGAAATGGGTTTTGTACCAGGTTCAAGATCAATAAAGAATTCAACTTCACATTCTGGGGTAGACCGGGAAGTTCTTCAGGAAATACGTCAAGAAATTCAGTAACAACAGAAATATTATTCAAATCTGACATATTTTTGTTCAAGTCTATGACATGAAAGATTGACATCCGTTTTTCAATAAACGAATGGCTTTATGGCTTGATATGACAGTGATTGACTTTAGTGGTTTGTTTGTTTGAATTCGCATAACAGTTTGGTTAGGAATATAAAAACTAACAACCTTACGAAAATAATCAATTTTAGCATGATGAGTGGTTAACCAATCAATCCCCAAAATCACATCAAATACAAGTATTTTCAAAGAAATAAGATCGGCAGGTAATGTGATGGTCCCAACATGAATCAAGCACGATTTATAAATAGTGGATGTAATGAAAGTTTCTCCTAACGGAGTTTCAACATATAAGTCAAAGTATAATTTCTCCGGAGTCAAGTTCAAACGTTAAGCACAAACAGGAGAGATAAAAGAATGGCTAGAACCGATATCTAGTAAGGTATAAACTTTGCAAGAGTTTATGATTAGCTTACCCGTGATTACCTCGTTTGGGTTCCTCACGTTTTGGACAGTTACGACAAACGTTCTTCTAGGAACCGCTGATTTTGACTTGTCCAGGACAGCTTTTGGAGTCACCATCCCCGCTGGACTTAGTTTCGCTACAAGACAATCTCTAGCTATATGACCTTCCTTTCCACAGTTATAACACACCTTGGATTGTTGTGGATAGTTTGGGCTGATGTGTCCCTCTTTCCCGCATTTATAACAAACGACCGGTGGTCGTTCTCCTCCCCTAGGAACAGTTGATGTTGGTGTTGACATCTTCACATTGTCATTATTATTCTTCTCTTTTTGAAATCTCCTCCCGACTCGCTTCTTCTATTATCATGGCCATGATTACCACCAGAGTGGTTATCGCTTTTGTCCGTATTTTTTCCTCCCTGCTAGTTATCATTGCTCCAATGACTGCTGCCATCGGTATGACCCTTGTGATACCCCCAAAATAGGTATACATCACCCATCTTGAGTCGTCAAATACATGGTACAAAATTCAAATACAATCTTAAATATACAACATAAGCTGTGAGTTTTAATACAAACATTGTCTTCTAGACAACATTAAAACACAAAATAAGTCCTCAATACATTTATTAACACACTATTTCACAGAATAGTAAGGACTACTAATGTTATCCTCTAGACCGTCACTCCGTTCCCCGACTAGTCCCTGCTACGTTCTCATTTCCTGAAGAGATCAGTGAAAAAAAGGGTGAGCTCAACTAGCCCAGTAAGAAATATTATGACTAAGATAAAGCAGAATAAATTATCCTTAGTCTTCAATAATGTTAAACTGATACAATATAACAAACATCAAGTTTAACTGCAGCGGAACAAACAATCCATTAAAAGAGTGAAGTAGAAAATAAAATCTACTATCTTTTATGATTTAAAAGGTTTTTCATCACTTTTATCGCTGAGACTCAGCTTAATAAATAATCCACATCATTGAATCACCCCTGCACTACGGCCAAGGATATTCTTTAGTATCACGACCACAAATTATCCATGCACTACGGGCCAAGGATATTTGTGTATTCACTAATGGTCATGATCATGCCAACAATTGTTCGTCAATGCACTACGGGCCAATGAGGATTTTTTCCTATTTAAAACAAAATCTTTTAAATAAAATATAATATATTCTATTTATAATCTAATAAAACGAATAACTTTATAAAAGTATTCTATTTTATATAAAAAGATTTTACTATGCAAAACACTATGCAGACACTATGCAATACTATGCATAATAAAATATAATATATTCTAATTATTGTCTAATAAAATAAATAACTTTATAAAAGTATTCTGTTTTATATATAAAAAAAATTACTATGCAAACACTATGTAGACACTATACAAACACTATGCATAATAGAATATCATATATTCTATTTATAGTCTAATAAAACGAATAACTTTATAAAAGTATTCTGTTTATATAAAAAGCTTTTCTGTTTTATTACATTAATAATACTAATAAAACAAAACTCATCATCATTATTATTATTCACATTATTAATCGACCAGGTCATTCCCAGGAAAAATGGGGCTTTCCAATAAGGATTTCTCCCTATTGGCGCACAATTAGGTGATCAAACATCTCCTTGACAGAACTTCTAGACATCGTTAATATTGCAAATAAAAATATTAATAACTTTGTCGTCTCAATTATTGATTTAATAATATATAAAATATTGACAATAATTGAATCAAATAACGTGAGATACTATGCAGCAATTACTGTAGCAATAATTGAACAAAACTGAGTGACTTCTCACGTAAGCATCAATAATCAATACTGTGTGCTACGATACAACCACGCGTATTACTTTACTTTTAACACCGGGTGTTTCAACATTTAACGGTAAAAACTTCTGCCGTTATTTTCAAAAAGTATTTTTTTCATTTTCTCAATCCGACAAAAATTTCGTTGTGGGGTCCACCAATGATTGTGTCGTTGTACGAATATGCCCTGTTAAAATGAATATTCCCCGACCAATCTAATATTATATAACAACTTGCGTACTTTGCAAAATTTATAAATATTACCCACAACTATAACATTATATCAAATTTACTCTATAATATTCAAAAATGATATTTATAGAAAATTCATCTTTATTTATAAAAGTTGGGGTCTTACAACCTCCCCTTCTTATGAAATTTCGTCCTCGAAATTAGGGTACGTACCTGGTATGTCAAAGAGGTAAGGATAAATTGATTTTATTTCAGATTCTAACTCCCAGGTCATTTCCTCAATATCGTGGTTTCTCCACAAAACATTGACTTGAGGTACAACCTTGGAGCGTAGAATATGTTCCTTCTTATCCAAGATTTGAACATGAACCTCTTCGTACGTCAAATCTTTCGCTATTTCATCCGATTCTGACTCAATAATGTGGTTCGGGTCTTCCACATATTTACGTAACATGGATATGTGAAAAACGTTATGAACACGAGACATACTTGGCAGTAAAGCGAGTCTATAGGCCACAGTTCCTACTCGATCGAGGATTAAAAATGGACCTATGAATCGAGGATTGAGCTTTTCTCTCTTTCCAAATCTCGTAACTCCTTTCCATGGAGCAACACGTAACAACACATGATCTCCTATATCGAATTCCACGTCCTTTCGATGAAGATCAGCATAACTCTTTTGTCGATCTTATGAGGTTTTTATACGTTGTTGGATCGTTTGAATCTTTTCCGTAGTCATACGTACCAACTCTAGGTCCCAACAACATTACTTCACCCACCTCATCCCAACATACTGGAGAACGACACTTTCTTCCATACAACGCTTCGAATGGAGCCATGCCAATACTTGCTTAATAGCGTTGTTATAGGAAAACTCCACCA
Source organism: Panax japonicus (assembly GCA_020205505.1). Classification (NCBI taxonomy): domain Eukaryota; kingdom Viridiplantae; phylum Streptophyta; class Magnoliopsida; order Apiales; family Araliaceae; genus Panax; species Panax japonicus. The sequence goes on along the minus strand of CM035109.1, from coordinate 43,383,630 downwards.
ATGGTAAGAACTTGTCCCAAATTCCCTTGAAGTCAAGGACACAGAGTCTTAATAGATCTTCAAGAGTTTGAATCGTCCTCTCCGATTGCCCGTCTGTCTGAGGATGATATGCCGAGCTAAATCGTAAATCCGTGCTCATAGCTTTTTGTAAACTAACCCAAAATCTTGAAGTGAATCTTGGGTCTCGATCAGAAACTATGGATACTAGCATACCATGCAATCTTACAATCTCGTTTATGTACATACGAGCAAGACGTTCAAGTGTATAAGTTTCTTGTATCGGTAAAAAATGAGCAGACTTGGTCAATCTATCAACAATGACCCAAATCGCATCTATGCGTTGAGAAACCTTGGGAAGACCATTAACGAAATCCATGGTAATGTGCTCCCACTTCCATTCTGGAATTTCAAGTGGTTGCAATGGACCTTTTGGTACTTGATGCTCCGCCTTGACTCGTTGACAAGTTAGACACCTTGAGAAAAACAATGTTATCTCTCTCTTCATATTGCTCCACCAAAATGTATGACGAAGATCACGATACATTTTGGTACTCCCAGGATGGATTACAAATGGTGTGTTGTGCGCCTCCACCATGATTTTATACTTTAAACCAGGGTCGTTAGAAACACAAAGTCTGGAGTTGACTCGAAGTATTCCTTCTTCGTCAATTCTTGCTTCTGGCATAGCACCTTCTTGTACTTTCTTCCTCATACGCATCAGTTCCAGGTCTGTAGCTTGAGCAACTTTAACTTTATCGATTAAAGTCGGTTCTACTCGTATATTCGCCATCATCACATGGGTCCCCGGAGTCTTTAACTCTATCTCCATCCTTTGTAAGTCACACAATAAATTATCAGTTCCAGAAAGGAATATTATGACTAAGATAATGTAGAATAAATTATCATTAGCCTTCAACAGTGTTAAACAATAAACAACAAGTTTAACTGCAGTGAAACAAGTAATCCATTAGAAGAGTCAAGTAGAGCATGATATCTACTATCTTTTATGATTTAAAAACTTTATCATCAACTTTATAGCTGAGACTCGGCTGAACAAATAATCCACATCACTGAATTATCCATGCATTATGGGTCAAGGATATTCATTAGTATCACGTCCACGAATTATCCATGCACTACGGGCCAAGGATATTCGTGTGACGCCCCCAAAATAGGTCCATTCCATCCAACCTATTCTGAGTCGCCAATTACATGGTACAGAAAACAACTACAACTTTATTACAACAATTGTTGTGCAAAAAATCACAACACATATGTTGTAAGTTTGGATACAAATATATACCAACCGTGACACGTGTCCCAACCGTGGACAGCGCCTCACAGTGATACCTTACATAAAGGTATAGTCAAAACTGTTTTAGAAATTAGAATATTTGGGAAGTGCTCAAGGAAACCTCCGTACATGGGAGGCCATGCGTCTAGGTTATAATAGATATAATATGGCCACAGAATTATCCTTGGTTGACCCAATAGACCCCAAAGAAAAACGAGAAGATTACTATCATATTCTTTCCAATGGTGAGTCTTCTCTTGACATATCCTTATCTCCACTGTCTCTAATTGAGAATTATACTTCAAATAAACACCAAGATTATATAGGTAGTGCTCATAGATATACTCAGTAAGTGGATGTGCACAATCTTGTCTTATGATGATACGAGGTTGTATGTCTTTAGACATCTTGAATGATAGTGGCAAAACACCCTTCCAAAGTTGAGTCACCTCACCCTCAACAGTTATAGACCACCGTTCTATTCCCCTGTTATCCCCCCGCTCGACCAAGCTACACTTTTATTTCATAAAATTCGGGGTCTTACATTCGTGTAATCACCAATGGTCATGATCATACCAGCAATTGTCCATCAATGCACTACGGACCAATGAGGACTTTTATCACATCATTTGTAACATTACGGGTCATGATCATTATACTGAATGATCCCTGGTCATAATCATACCAATCAACAGTCCATCTATGCACTACGACCAAAGATGACTTTCATCACAATATAAGCATAATGATGATGAAAATGATATAAGAATTCAATTAAATGAAAGTAAAGGATAAATTTTAAAGATTTATAATTTAATTTATTAAGAATTCAATAATGTCCAAATTGTCAACATGATACTGTTTTGTGGAGTAAAATTCAAGAATAATATTATATATAAAATGATTTGGAAGGAAAAGAAATCAATTTTTTATCATGAATAGTACTTCGGGTGAATAGTACCCGAGTGAATAGTACCTCGTGAATTGTATTTTGTGAATAGTACTCGTGAATAGTACTTTGTCAATAGTACTTTGTGAATAGTACCGTATAAATGAATCATATCTATGAACAGTACTCTGACTTGAAAAGCTTAAAATTTAACAAGAATGTGCAGAAAAATATCCTTGTAAAACGATACTAGATGAAGCGCAAATTTTAAGAATACTCTACTAATTTCACGGAGTATAGAAGCAATACTTTAACAAAATGAGGGTATAATCAGGAATACGAGACGAAATAATATTACTTACATACTACAGAGTATGGAAGAAAATATTATTTCATACGAATATTGAACAAAAATAATATCCCTTATGAATACGAAAGAAATAATACCATTTACCTTAGAAGAAGACTAGATACTGAAATAGTGAAGTAGCAGAATACTCTTCTTCTTCCTCTCTATAGCTTCTCTCTTTATAATTGCTCTTGTGACTCTTAGTGAATTGGTGAGAATGAAAGAAGAATGAGCTTCTATTTATATGAAAACATAGTTTTGATAATTGCATGATTAAGGCTCGAATTATTACAGTATAATGCCTTCATCTTTACCTCCATTTTTAATTTAGTCATGCAAGTATTATCAATCTTGCACCACCTCCCCTAATAGTAATGCATGTGAATCAATAGTTCCATACATATGAACTAATAGTAATTTGCATGTGAACTATGTGACGCCCCCAAAATAGGTATACATCACCCATTCTGAGTCGGCAAATACAGGGCAGAAAACAACTACAACTTCATTATTACAATTGTCGTGAAAAATACGATAACACATATGCTGTGAGTTTAAATACAAATACTGTCTTCTAGACAGTATTCAAACTCAAATAAGTCCTCATTACAATTATTGATACACTATTTTACAAAAATGGTGAGCACTGCTAAAATAACTGTCTGGACCCATCACTCTACACCCCGACTAGTTCCTGTTATATTCTCGCCTCCTAAGAAGAAAAATAGAACAAAAAGGAAAATGGTGAGCTCAACTAGCCTAATAAAGAATATTATGACTAAGATAATGAACAACAAATTATCGTTAGCCTTCAACAAATTAGATAAAATATAATAGACAACAAGTTTTAGATCAATATTCGCAGCGAAAATAACAATTCATTAGAAGAGTTAAGTAGAGAATGAAATCTACTATCATCTATGAATTTAAAAGTTCATCATCAATATTTTATCCCTGTAACATCAATCAATATACATCTTAAATCAAATATTCATCTTTGCACTACGGGTCAAAGATATTTATTTGTATCATCAGTTGGTCATGTTCATCTCAACATCTATTCATCTTTGCACTTTGGGCCAAAGATATTCATCAGGTAATCATTCATCTTTGCACTACATGCCAAAGATATTCAGTTATATCATCATTTAGGACTGAGGATGATGAAAAATATTTTAAAGAAACGAATCTAGTGAGATAAAAGAACAAAGATTAAGAATTCGTACTTTAGATAATCCAAGTTCAAAAATACTCCATAATAAACCATAGTATATTGAAATTCAAGAATGAAGATCAAAACATGGATACAATCAAACATAGTAACCATAATAGACATCTTGGACAAAAAAGAGAAAATTTTATTTTTCTGTGAATAGTGCCGTATTCGTAAATAGTGTCGTATACGTGAATAGTACCGTATACGTGAATAGTAATCTCGACACGAAAAGGTAAAAATTCCATAAGAAAACTCATACTTCGTGAATAGTACCGTATTCGTAAATAGTGTTGTGTACGTGAATAGTGTCGTATACGTGAATAGTAACCTCAACATAAAAAGGTAAAAATTTCACAATAAAATTCATATCAATATTTCAGCATAATGATATTAAACGAAATAACATCATTTACGAAGAAAATAACATTCCTTACCTCAAAAGAACAGTACTTCCGACTGAAATATCAGGTATAAGGCTGAAAGAAACTTGTACTGAATAACAACTCTCAAAGTATCTAAATACTCACAAAATACGCTCGATAATATAGAGAGAGAAAGTTTATGATTCTGGTGTGATTTTCAATTCTAACTAAGCATCTTATTTATAGGAAAATGCTTAGAACACCAAAACAGACTAACCTGCTACCTGATGGCTTTACCTGCTACTATTCACGCCTACCACTTTTGAAATTAAATTTTAGCACATTTCTCATCAACCAAAAGTGGGGCCCATCATGTTTTTAATAAAAATATTTATTTTTGAAACTTCAATAATTCATAAAAAAATAGCCCTTCTATAAGAAAAATTCGAATCTCATGTCTATCCCATAGGAAATTTAATTCTCTGCAACTTTGTAGAAGAAAGTTTTCCCAAATTCCAAACAGAAAATGTCCGAAATCCACATACATACGATTTTTAATACTTCCATTCAGACAAAATACTGATAAAACACCTCAACATTAATTCCTTCATTTATATCCATACAAAAATAAATATTTCCTCATCATATAAATTAATAATTAATTATTCACAAATAATATTACAGAATCACAATTATGACAACCAGGTCGTTCCCAGGAAAGTTGGGACTTTTCGATAAGGATTTCTCCTTATTGGTGAGCAATTAGGTGACCAAACCCCTTTCCTAGACAGAACTTTCTTAGACATTGCCAATAATGTTATCTAATAATATTATTCAAATAATATGAAATGTTGATCTGATAACGGGAAATACTGTGCAGTGACAATTATTGAAACAACAATAATATAAAATATCAACGTAACAATTGTGGAAAAGAAGGTCACCTAGCCCGATTTTGTCGGGCATCAAAGTCAATTCCAGTTGAGATGGAGGCATCAAAGGTCGTCCCAAACAAGACAAAATCGGTAGTGTGACGCCCCCAAAATAGGTCCAATCCAACCAACCTATTCTGAGTCGCCAAATACATGGTACAGAAACAACTAAAACTTCATTAATACAATATAAAAACTGTGAGTTTAAATACAAATATTGTCATCTAGACAATATCCACACTCAAATAAGTCCTCATTACAATTATTAATACAATATTCTACAGAATAGTGAGGACTACTAGAACCACTTCTAGAACCATCATTCCACACCCCGACTAGTACTCGCTACATTTCTCGCATCCTGAGAAGAAAAATTGAACAACATGAAAAAGGGTGAGCTCAACTAGCCCAGTAAAGAACATTATGACTAAGATAATATAAAACAAATTATCGTTAGTCTTCAACAGGAAAAAATCTAATAGAATACAAAAGACAACAAGTTTTAAATTAATATTCGCAGCGAAAATAATAATTCATTAGAAGAGTTAAGTAGAGAATGCAAACTACTATCTTCTTTATATGAATTTAAAAGTTCATCGTCGATATTTTATCCCTGTAACATCAATCAATATATATCTGGAATCAAATATTCATATTTGCACTACAGGCCAAAGATATTCATCAGTTGGTTATGTTTATCTAAACACTTGTTCATCTTTACACTACGGGCCAAAGATATTAATCAGTCGGTCATGTTTATCTCAACACATGTTCATCTTTGCACTACGGGCCAAAGATATTTATCAAGAAATCATTCATCTTTGCACTACAGGCCAAAGATATTCAGTTATATCATCATTTAGGACCGAGGATGATGAAAAATATTTTAAAGAAAATGAATCCAGTGAACCAAAAGAACAAATATTAAGAATTCGTACTTTAAATAATTCCCATTCAAAAATACTTCATAAATAACCAAAGTGGGGTAAAATTCAAGAATGATCAAAACATGGATACAATCAAAGCTAGTGTCCAGAATAGATATTTTGGATGAAAAGAAGAAATTTCATTTTTCGGTGAATAGTGTCGTATTCGTGAATAGTGTTGTATACGTGAATAGTGTCGTATACGTGAATAATAACTCCGACACCAAAAGATAGAAATTTCACAAAAAACATCATCATACTTCGTGAATTGTACTCGTGAATAGTAAATCATGAATAGTAACCCCGACATAAAAAAGTTTCAAATTTGATAAAAAGTTCCAACCAATATTTCAGTATAATGATATTGAATAAATAATATCATTTTCGAATAAAATAACATCTCTTACCTCAGAAAGAATAGTACTTCTGACTGGAATACTGGATATAGTGCTGAAAGAACTTGCACCGTATAGCAATACTCAAAGTACTAAAATACTCACAAGAATACGCTCAATATATCGAGGGAGAAAGAGAGAGAAATCTGCAGTTTCTGGTGTGATCTTCAATTCTAACCTAAGCACCCTATTTATAGAAAAATGCTTAGAACACCAAAGCAAAAAATTTAATAAAATATTAATAAATTTATATAAATCATACGCAAACTGGGAAATTCTGATTTCAGCATATTTTGCAACACATGTGCCCACCAACCAACCACAAAAATATTTTTCTTTTAAAACTTTTAAAAAATAATTATTTCGGAACTTCAGAACTTCAATAATTCATAATAAATAACCCTTTATCAGAAAATTCGAATCTCGCGACTTTTTATAGGAAATTCAATTCTCTACACCTTTGTAAAAAAAAGTTTTTCCAAATTTCAAACAGAAATTGACCGAAATCCACAAACGGACGATTTTACAGGCTATAATCAAATTTCAGTCAAGAAACGGGTCCACGGACATGTTTAACATGTTTTAAACAACTTTTATAACAAAAATACTCCTCATCCTCATATACTCATATATCCCACATTCATTGTAAAAATATCATCATTATTATATTATAATAATATAATAAAATATTATTTTATCAAAAAAGATAAAATATCGATTTTCAACAATTGTCACTTTAAAAATTTTCTCCATCTATATCCACATAAAATCAATATTTCCCTCATCATATAAATCAATAATTAATTATTCATAAATAATATTACAGAATCACAGTACTGGCAACCAGACCGTTCCCAAGAAAGAGGGGGCTTTCCAATAAGAATTTCCCCTTACTGGCGCGCAATTAAGTGACCAAACCTCTCCTTAGACAGAACTTTCTAGAAATTGCCAATAATATTTTCTAATAATATTATTCAGATAATATGAATTATTTCTTCGATAATGGAAAATACTGTGTAGTGGCAATTATTGAAATAACAGTAATATAAAAAAATCAACGCAACAATTATTGAATCAATAAAATAAAATATTGAACTGTAATTACTGTAACAATTATTGAGTCGTGCCTTCTTACGTAAGAATCAATAATTGGTGCAATACCGTGTGCTACTGTGCAACAACGCGTATTACTGTGTTTTAACCACTGGGTATTCCAACAGTATTAACGGTAACAACTACGATGTTATTTGTAAATAACTTATACTTGTCATTTTTTTTCATCCAATCGTTTTCCATTATGGGGCCCACACAAGGCTGCGCCGTCGTACTAATATTCACCGACAGTAAGAATATTCCAGGACCAAACGAATATTCTCCGACAACAATGAATATTTTATAACCACTTGCTTATTTAAAATATTTGAGCATTTTACCCATAACTAACCACATTAATCAAATCAACCCCTTACTATTTTAAAATAATAATTAGAGAAATTAAATCTTTATTTATAAAAAGTTGGGGCCTTACAACCTCCCCTCCTTATGAAATTTTATCCTCGAAATTGACGTACGTAGGACATGCTCTTTTCTATCCAAGATTTTGACAGGTACCTCCTCGTACGTTAAGTTTTCGGCTATCTCGTCCGGTTCTAACTCAATAATGTGGTTCGGGTCATCCACATATTTATGTAACATCGATACGTAAAAACGTTATGAACACGCGTCATACTTGGCTGTAAAACGAGTCTATAGGCCACAGTTCCTATTCGATCGAGGATTTCAAAAGGACTAATAAATCGAAGGTTTGAGCTTTCCTCATATCGCCGATTGTCGCTTTTTGAATAACGACTTCTTGTATCTTCTTCTTCATATTCATCAACTCTAAGTGTGTAGCTTGAGCAGCTTTAAATTTATCGATTAAAGTCGATTCTAATCGTATATTCGTTATCTTCACACAAGTTCTTTGGAATCTTTAACTCTATCTCCATCTTCTGTAAGTCATACGAAATGGGTCTTTGTGTTAACAATATCGCACTCGTAAACGCATACGATCTTTTACTCAACGCGTCAGCTACCATGTTCATTTTTTTTTTCAGGATGGTATGGTCAGAACATGTGCCGAAATGAGTCTCCTCTTGAGTTCTTCGAAGCTCTTCCCACATTCCTTGCTCCATTCGAATTTTGTATCTCTATGAGAACGTAGCTGGGACTAGTCGGGGAACAGAGTGATGTTCCAAGATGGTGCATTAGTAGTCCTCACTATTTTGTGAAATAGTGTGATAATAAATGTAATGAGGACTCCATTGAGTGTGGATATTGTCTAGATGACAATATTTGGATTAAAACTCACAGCCTATATTTTGTCATATTTTACACAACTGTTGTATAATTAAGTTGTATTTGTATTCAGTACCTTGTATCTGGCGACTCAAGATGGGTGATGTATACCTGTTTTGGGGGCGTCACAAAGTTGGGACAAGTTCTTTCCATTAGTGAAATTCTCCTACAACAACAATTATCAAGCAAGTATTGGCATGGCTCCATTTGAGGCATTATACGGACACAAGTGTCGTTCTCCAGTATGCTGGGACGAGGTGGGTGAAACAACGTTATTTGGACCGGAGTTGGTACGTATGACTACGGAAAATATTCAAATGATCCGACAACGTATAAAAAGCTCACAAGATCGACAAAAGAGTTATGTTGATCTTCATCGAAAGGACGTGGAGTTCAATGTTGGAGATCATGTGTTGTTACATGTTGCTCTATGGAAAGGAGTTACAAGATTTGGAAAGAGAGGAAAGCTCAATCCTCGATTCATTGGGCCATTCGAAATCCTCGATCGAGTAGGAACTGTGACTTATAGACTTACGTTACCGCCAAGTATGTCTCGTGTTCATAATGTTTTTCATATATCTATGTTACGTAAATATGTGGAAGACCCGAACCACATTATTGAGTTAGAACTGGACGAAATAGCAGAAGATTTAACGTATGAAGATGTACCTGTTAAAATCTTAGATATGAAGGAACATATTCTACGCTCCAAAATTATACCTCAAGTCAAAATTTTGTGGAGAAACTACGATGTTGAGAAAATGACCCGGGAGTTAGAATCTGAAATGAAATCAAAGTATCCTCACCTCTTCGTCATACCAGGTACGTACACCAATTTTGAGGATGAAATTTCATAAGGAGGGGAGGTTGTAAGACCCTGAATTATATGAAATGAAATTATCTATGTGAGACCCCAGATTTTATGAATAAATATTTAATTTTCTCGAAATAATTTTGTGAATATTATGGTGTGGATTTGATATAATGTTATAGTTGTGGATAATATTTACAAATTTTGCAAAGTACACAAGTTGTTATATAATATTCGATTAGTCAGGGAAATATTCTTTTTGTCGGGGAATATTCGTACGACGACACAATCATTGGTGGACCCCACAACGAAAGTATTGTCGTATTTAGAAAACGACAAAATTATCTTTTTATAAAATAACGGCGAAAGTGTTGCCGTTAAAACTGTTGAACTACTCGGTAGTAAAAGTAAAGTAATATGCGTGGTTACATAGTAGCACACGGTATTGATTATTGATGCTTACGTGATAAGTCACTCAGTTATACTCAATTATTGCTACAGTAATTGTTGCATCATATCTCTCATGTTATTGATTCAATTATTGTCACAGTATCATTTGCATAATATGATATATTATTAAATCAATAATTGAGACGGTAAAGTTATTCATATTATTATTTACAATATTGACAATGTCTAGAAGTTCTGTCAAGGAGAGGTTTGGTCACCTAATTGCGCGCCAATAAGGAAAAATCCTTATCGGAAAGCCCCCTCTTTCCTGGGAATGACCTGGTTGTTAAATATTATGAATTATAATATTAATGATGAATAAGTTCGTGTTGATTAAAGATGAATTTTATAGTTCCATTGTGTTAGTAGAAATCGACATTTGTTTTGATAATAATTGATCTGGAGGTTATATTGTTCAATCGGGTATTCAGGACACTTTTTGTGTCGGAGTACTATTCACGAGTTACTATTCACGGTGTACTATTCACCCGTAAGATATATTTTTTTTCGGTCCAAATTATTTTTTGGTACAATATTATTCCATGAGGAGATGTGCTAATTTTTCAGACCGTTGGTGAAGATATAATAGTAAATCAATATGGACCGCTGATGGAAAGTTATAATAGTGAATCAATATGGATCGCTGGTTTAAAGTTTTAATAGTAAATCAGTATGGATCGTTACTTTAAGTTTTAATAGTAAATCAATATGGACCGTCCGTTTAAAAGTAAATCAATCTGGACCGTTCATGAATTAGTTACTATTCAGTCCATTCTCCTATAAATAGAAGTTCATTCCTTCATTATTTCTTACGAATTCACTGAAACTCTAGAGAGAGAAACTATAGAGAGAAAGAAGAAAAGTGTTCTGCTACTTCACTACTCCAATATCCAGTTTCTTCTAAGGTAGGGGATATTATTTGTTGTACTCGTAAAGGTATTCTTTCTTTCGTATTCATGAAGAGAACTTCTGTTATTCCATTCTTTATTATTCTGTTGGAATAACCTGTATACGCGAGATACCCTATACTTGGTGAAATTCTTCTGTTATTCCATTCTTTATTATTATGTTGGAATAATATGTCTATGCAAAGTACTGCATACATGGTAAAATTCTTCTGCTATTCCATTCTTTATTATTCTGTTGGAATAACCTGTCTATACGAAGTACCGCATACATAGTGAAATTCTTCTAATATTTCATTCTTTATTATTCTGTCGAAATATCCTGTCTGTGCGTTTACGTTGGACCTGGTTCTATTATTTATTATTATATCAGAATATCATGTCTGTGCGTTTACGCCGGACCTGGTTCCATTATTTATTATTCTGTCGGAATATCCTGTCTGTGCGTTGACGCTGGACCTGATTCCATTATTTATTATTCTGTTGGGAATAACCTGTCTGTGCAGTCTATCGCACGCATGGTGAATCCTTCTGTTATTCCATTCTTTATTATTCTGTTAGAATAACATGTCTATGTGGATTACCACATGTATGGTGAATGATCCTTCGTATTCATTCCTTATTAAATTGTGGAAATGATCTGTCTACGTGGATTACTGCATAGCGGGCGAAAATCCATTTGCAGTTTCATATATTCTATTATACTCAGTTGGTTAAAACTTTGGCTTCTATACTCCATGAAATTAGTGGAATATCCTTGATATTTGCGCTTCATCCAGTATCTTTTCATGAAAATATTCTTCTGAGCATTCTTGAATTTTACTTCACAAAGCAGTATCATGTTGACAATTTGAACGTTATTGAGTTCAGGATAAATTAACTTATAAATCTTTAAAATTTATTCTTAAACTTGTTTTATTGAATTGCCATCATCCTCATTCTTATATTATGTTGAAAGTCATCTTTGGCTCACGTGCATAGATGGACTTGGTATGATTATGACCAGGGATTATTCGGTATAATCATGACCGTAATGTGACGAATGATGTGGTAAAAGTCCTCATTGACCTGTAGTTCATTGGTGGACAGTTGTTGGTATGATTATGACCAGGGATTATTCGGTATAGTCATGACCATTGATGATTACATGAATATCCTTGGCCGTGGAGCAGGGATGATTCGATTTTATTTATTAAGCTGAGTCTCAGCGATAAAGTTGATGAAAAACTTTTTAAATCATAGAAGATAGTAGATTTTATACATTATTTGACTCTTCTAATGCATTGCTTGATCCGATGCAGTTAAACTTGATGTTTATTATATTTTATTAGTTTAACACCGTTGAAGGCTAATGATACTATATTCTACATTATCTTAGTCATAATATTTCTTACTAGGCTAGTTGAGTTCACCCTTTCTTTCACTGTTCTCTTCAGGAAATGAGAACGTAGCTGAGACTAGTCGGGGAACAGAGTGATGGTCCTAGATGGTGCATTAGTAGTCCAAAATGCAGGTGGATATACTGGAAACTCTCGGACGGTCACCGCAAAATAGGTCAAGGAGCTGGGACCACCAGAGTTTATTGGAGAACCAAAACCACTTAAGGCGGAAGCATGGATAAAGCAGATCACCAAAATATTTGATGTCTTGGGATGCTCCGAGTAGTAAAAGGTGCCATTTGCCACCTTTATGTTACGAGGAGAGGCAGATTACTGGTGGGAATCGGTAAAACGTACTCAACCTGCCGCACTAAAGATGTCTTGGGAGAAGTTCCAAGAACTATTCAACGACAAGTACTTTCTCGAAAGTATTCGTCACATGAAAGAGGTAGAGTTCATTAAGCTGGAGCAGAATAACATGACCGTGTCGCAGTACGAAGCCAAGTTTGCCGAGTTATCCCAGTTTGCGTCCCACTTAGTTGATAATGAAGAAAGAATGACGCGGATGTTTTTAAGAGGTTTGAAGCCGGAGATATGTCAATATCTTATTTCTCATAAACTGTGTTTGTATTCAGATGTTGTAAATAGGGCTACGTTAGTGGAGTGCGATAACGAGTCAACACAACCAAAAGAGGGCAGCTGGCAAAATGAAAATACAAGTGAAAGCAGTCATCGAAGCTGTGACAACAAGCGTGGAGGGAATCAACAGGCCAGAAATGGTAACCACTTCGGTAGTAATCAAGGCCAAAACAATAAGAATGGACATTTCAAGAAGAGGAGATTCAACAATGATGGAAAGACATCAGCACCAGCACCCGTTGTTAAGGAAGGAGAACGACCACCTATCATATGCTTCAAATATGGAGGGGAGGGACACATCAGTCCAAACTACACGATGTCGTCCAAAGCATGTTATAATTATGGAAGAGAAGGTCATTTAGCTCGATTTTGTCATTCACCGAAGACAAGTTCATCTAGGATGGAGGCACCAAAGGTCGTCCCAGAAAAGTCAAAACCGGTAGTGTAAGGGAGAGCGTTTGTTGTGACCTCCCAGAAAGCAAGAAACCCGAACGAGGTCATCATGGGTAAGCTTATCATAAACTCTAGCGAAGTCTATACCTTATTTGATACCGGTTCTACCCATTCTTTTATTTCTCCTACTTGCGCTCAATGATTAAATTTGACTATAGAGGAATTAGACTTTGACTTATCTATGGAAACTCCGTTGGGAGAAACCTTCATTACATCCACTATTTATAAGTCTTGTTTGGTTCAAATCGGTACCCTCACATTACCTGTCGATCTTATTTCATTGAAAATACCTGCATTTGATGTGATTCTAGGAATTGATTGGTTAACTACTCATCATGCTAAAATTGATTGTTTTCGTAAGGTTGTTAGCTTTCATATTCCTAATCAACCTATTATGCGAATTCAAGCGACCAAACCATTAAAATCAATCACGGTCATCTCAAGCCATAAAGTTATTCGTTTATTGAAAAATGGATGTCAAGCTTTCTTAGCTCACAACACAGATTTAAACAAAAATACGTCAGATTTGAATGATATTTTTATTGTTAATAATTTTCCTAACGTATTAACTGAAGAACTTCCTGGCCTACCCCCAGAGCATGAAATTGAATTTTGTATCGACCTGAAACCCGGTACAAAACCCATTTCCAAAGCCCCATATCGAATGGCTCCTATTGAACTTCAGGAGTTAAAGACCCAACTGCAGGAATTGTTAGACATTGGCTTTATTCGTCCTATTACTTCTCCTTAAGGTGCTCCTGTTCTATTCGTGAAGAAGAAAGATGGGAGTATGCGACTTTGTATTGATTATCGGGAGTTGAATCATGTCACCATCAAAAATAGGTACCCATTGCCACGTATTGATGACCTGTTTGACCAGTTGCAAGGAGCCAAATTCTTTTCAAAGATTGATCTTCGTTCTGGATATCACCAATTGAAGATTAGAACCGACGACATTCCAAATACGAGTTTCAGAACTCGGTACGAGCATTGTGAATTCCTAGTCATGTCCTTTAGATTGACTAATGCTCCTGCTGCCTTCATAGATATGATGAACCGAGTATTCAAGGAATATTTGGTTCACTTTGTGATCGTCTTTATTGATGACATCCTTGTTAGGTTTGTAATATTCATGAACGCAATCAAATTGCAAAAATATGCGAAAACGTGTAAAATCAGAGTTTAAAAAAAAATTTACAAACCATAAACCCGGATCACCCTTTATGCACAATTATTAATTAAACGAAAAAGAAAGAATAAGAACCATACCCTTGAAGATCCGAGCTTCCTCAGGTACAAGTTCACCTCCAATCCTTTTCGCGTTCAACTTGAATCCACCGGGTTTGGTTCCTTCCTTTGATCAACGTTAGCCACCCAAGTGTTTGGCCTCTAGAGGTGATCCACCAAGGAAGAAGAAGAATTCAAGAAGATGGGTGGTTGGCTAAACCCTAGTTTTTCTATCTCTATAGAAAAAGGCGTACTCTCCAACAATTGGAATAACGTATTCTAATAATACGTCAACCTCTCACTCACCCATAATAAGACTCCTCTTATTTATAGATGTGGACAACCCATCCTTAACAATTAAGGAATTGAGTTTTATTTTAATTAATTAAACTCTTTTAATTAATTAGGCTCCTAATCTTATTAGGAATAATTAATTAACCTTTTAATTAATTAAGCTCCCTAATCTTATTAGGGATAATTAATTAAACTCTTTTAATTAATTTGCCTCCTAATCCTATTAGGATATTTGAGAGTACTTTTATTAATTAATTCCTAAACTCCTTTAGAAATTAAAATAATAATAATTGTAATAATATTAATAAGACTCCTCTTATTAATTTATATTTAATATTTCTAAAATATTAAATAATAAATATTAAACTATTTAATTTATTCTATCACCATAGATTAAATTAAATATACTTAACATATTATTACGATTATGCCATTAACTTCTTAAATAATTATTTTTCCTTTTATGGTGTGACCCTTTAGGTTCTCCATATTAAATCGGTTGTGAATAAATTAATTAGAACAATTCTAATCTTATTTAAATAAATAAATTAAACTAATAATTTATTTAAATAAATAATATTTATTCTACAATAGGGATAAGCCTCCCTAGCGATCAACGACTTTCCAGATAATATAGATTTCAACATTAATCATAAAAGAACCTTTGAGTAAATAGTTACCGTACAATTCAATCCTTCCACCATACAATGCCCCAATTAAATATAAGACATGGAATTACTGTCAAGTCTTATTTTATTTAATTATATGTATTTCGACTCTTAAATGCACAACTCCAAATAATGCAAATTAGAAACTCCTTTCTAATTTCATTCTGCCTTGGCCAAGGACTACTGGGTTGTCATTTATCGAATCACATAGAACATTTCTCTTCTTTTACTAAAAGTGGTAGATTCTTTATTGATCATACATTATCTCCATGTACAACTTATTATACCCAAGCATACACTTTGATATACCCTAAGGGTCTTAAGGAATAAGTCAAAGTATAACTCATCATACACAAGATACTATGATGATCTCAAGTCCAAGGATCACTTGTACTACTATCACTACAGGAATTCCTATTGACATGCAAGTAAAACTCCATTAGGTATTCCTTAGCGAGTCACGTTCAGTGAACTTATTCTCTAATAAGCACCTACATACTTGCTTTAGTGTCTCCACACAAATGATCATGAGATCAATCATCCTCATCCAATGAGCAAGTAACGTATGTACCATTCTATCCGGATTCACTAATCCCCAATTTAGTAATCCAACGATTGGGAACTATTTTAGTTTTAAGCTTTCTAAGAATTTAGATCTCATTAGAATGATCATCATCATTATTCTAAAAGCATTGCTTAAAAACTATGGGTTTATCACATATTATCAAACAGCATCATGTAGATAATTAAAAGCCTTTAATAAATTAATACTTTTTATTAATAAATGAATAAGATTGCTTACAAAGTATATACTTTATCATCAAACATGATTGGCTTGTGTGCATATTACTTTCAATCTCCCACTTGCACTAAAGCCAATCGTCATGGTATCTCATACTCTTCTTCTCTAAGTGACGATTATCCTGCTGTTGGATAAGCTTTAGTTAATGGATATGTAATGTTGTTCTTGAGAGTCCACTATCTCTATAGTGATTTCTCATCTTTCAATGATTCCTATAATCAAATGAAAGTGCCACAACACATGTTTAGATCCAAGATGAGACTTAGGAAAAATTCCTAGTTCTGTAATGAACTTTTAATCCAAACAATCAACTTGCAGCTTCATTTATAGCTATATACTTTGTCTTTATCACTAAACCAGCAACTCTTTACTGTTTGGAACCTTTTCAATTCACTGCACCACCGTTCAAGGTAACGATTTACCTTAAAGTGAATTTTCTATCGTCTTGGTCTGTCTGAAAAAACTTGAGTCTGTTAAGCCCTCTAGTTTTAATTCAGACTCACCATAAATCTGATCACATCTTTAGTCCCGGTTAAGTACTTTAAGATGTTTTCACTGACTCATAGTGAACTTCTCCAGAATATGACTGATCAACATCAGGTCGCGTATATTTCATTGCATACATGATTGTCACTCATGTGATCTCTCTTTTTAGGAGTCTGTGGGGACTATTAAGAGAGATACACTTCATGGCTCATCAACATGAGACATCTATTGGAGTTTGCCATGCTAAACGACTTTAGCATCAAATGAATATACGTTCCTTGGGTTAAGTCGAGCATCATTTTAAATCTATCTATATAGATTTGCATCCCCAATTAAGATACTCTTCCCAAATCATTCATGGAGGAATGTTTAGACAACTTTATCTTTACTGATTATAGCATTGGTATGTTATTCCTTATCCGTAGTATATCAACATATAATACTAGAAATATCATGACGCTCCCACTGACCCTTTTGTACACACTAGGTTCATTCTTGTTTTTGATAAAAATCAAACTCTTTTGATTATCATATCAAAATGAATGTTCTATTTTTGAGAAGATTGCTTCAATCCATTTCTCTGAGTGTCTACAACTCTTACCTCATCGTATGTAACTGGATCATCATCTTCTATGATACGTACCTCATCATCATCATCCATGATGAATCCATACCTCCTACGTATCTTCGGTACTATTCCAGATTTACGATTCGGTTGTGGTACAATAGGTCTATCTATAGGTTCCTCTTATTTGACTTGTAGTGTTTTGTGGTTCTTGAACTTTTCAAGATGTATTATCATCCCACTAGCCCCTTCAATGATAAACACCTTTATCTTAGAAGGCAACATGTTTCTCAACAAACACCTTTTGCTAAGTAGGATTATAGAATATATTCCCTAAACTTACTTTAGGATGTCCCACAAATTGACACTTATCAAATCTTGTCCCAAGCTTATCCTTTGAAACCTTTTTCACATAAGTTGGACAACCCCTTATCTTAACATACTTAAGATTAGGAATCCTCCCTGTCCATAACTTTTATGGAGTCTTGGAGTCAGATTTTGAGGTTACCTTTTCGTAGATATGCAGTCTTTTCTAGGACATTACCCCAGAAGGATACTGGAATTATGGTAAAATCATTATGGACCGCACCATGTCAAACAAGGTACGATTTTTCCATTCAGATACATCAATCAATTATTACGTATCAGGAGGCGTCCATTATGAAAAAACCATTTGAGATGATCTAGAAACTTATTGCACAAGTATTTATTCCTTGATCTAATCAAAGAATCTTAATACTTTGCCATTTTGTTTCACTTCTGAATTCTTTGAACATTTCAAATAATTCACACTTGTATTTCAACAAATACATACATTCAACTCTTTGAATGATCATCTCCTTTTCTTATACTAGTTTGTTCAATTTGAAAAATATATTTTTCACGTAAGTCAAGTATACAAAATCCATTAAGTAATATTTCAGTTCTATACAAAACATTATTATTATAAATAGAACAACAATTGTTCTTAAATATAATACCAAAGATTTCATTGTCCAACAATAAAATAGAAATAATGTTTCAAACTGGAATACAATAACAACTTATTGACTTAATAGACTTGCCCGTAGGCATTGCTAAACTATAAGTTTCTATGGCTAATGTAGCAACCTTTGCTTCATTTTCCACACATAGGTTTACTTATATTTGTTTAGCTTTCTACTTCTACTTGGTCCCTTCATAAATCTATATTTATGATAACCAAAGTCGGTATCCAATACCCAAGTAGAACCTTGACTTAAAGAAAAATTTATTTTAAATCATAAACAAAATTGTATTTGTAATCGAAACTTCACTAAGCTTCTTTGGTTAGCCTCTACAAGATGCTTCTTGCAGTTTCCTTCTAGTGTCCAGGCTTATTGCAGTGGAAGCAAACTCCTTTGCTATCCGTATCAGTTTTGTTCTTATTATCCTTTGTTTTTGCCCTTTCTATTTACCTTCTTAGAATCGTTCTTCTTTTCAGAAGATCCTTTGGCCCCTATCAGTAAGACTTGGTCTTTCTTGATTGGAAAGTGACTCTCAATATTTTTCAACATGTTAAGTAAATCAGCGAGGCTGATATCTAGCTCGTTCATATGAAAAAATCACAACAATTGTGAAAGGAGTCCGGGAGTGAGTGCAAGATCAAATCTTGGCTCAACTCTCCATCCATGACAAAACCAGTTGTCCTAATTGTTCAATCAAATTGATCATGTTATGGACTTTTATCTGTACTGTAGTGTCATCGGTCATTCTAGATCGGAAGAGCTCCTTAGATATCTGATATCTAGCAGTCCTACTTTCCTTACCATCAACAACTTGATGTGCAGGAATATAGTAAGAGAGCATCCATAGTTTTATGCTGACGCTGAAGCTCGTTACTCATAGATGCGAGCATGATGCATTGAGCCAACTGTGCATCATCTTGCCACTTTCTAAAAGTAGCAATCTCTTCCTCGGAGGCATTGTCTGCAACCTTTGCAGGGATAGGCGTATTAAGGACATAATATAGCTTTTCAGCCGTGAGAACTATTCTCAATTACCCTAACCAATCCGTTTAATTCGGTCCGGTTAATTTAGCATCTAATATGCTACGCAGTGATAGTAATTTAGACATTGTAAAATTCTGTAAATGAATTTGTAATTAACAACATTTTAGCATACATTCTTTTATTAATTACCAAAATAATTTAGGTCTTGTTTTAAATTGGTATCTCCCACTATTTTCTTCAAACTATATTACCCTCAATATATATAGTTCGACAATATCTAATTAAAGATATGCTAGTGAGAATCAGGATCCCATTTCAAATATATATAGCCTTGTGTGTGCACAACAAACTATATATAAATAAATAGGTAGACAACTCTTGTCAATTACATCAACTATGTAACTCCTTGTATTTTGCCTCTTAAATCATAATGGTCAAGTGTGTGCACATCCGAACTAAAATGATTTAAGTTAAGTCAGACCCAGCATTTCTATATAAGTGAAGAGAAAACTACAGCCCTTGTGTGTGCACAACAAAGCAGTAATGTTCAATTCCTTATAAACATCATATGTAATAAAAACAACATCTTAAATATTTAATATTCGCCTTGTGTGTGCACAACAAACTCATATTAAATATTCAATACTCTATTGTTTCTATCATGCTAGAAGGCGACGTTCGATATTCCAAATATCTTTGAACGTTACAACTTAATATAAAATATTTGAGGGGTTTGTTATTAATTGTCTCATCTTGTTTAGCGCGCATGCACATATATATATAAAATACGCGTCATATTAATAAACATGCGAAGCATGTTTGCATAATATATAATATATATAGTATAAGCATGCACATATAGAATACTATATTCTACCCGGATTGATTATGGACTTTTATTCTAGTTTGGTTCACTAGAGCCACCAAGTGAACCAAAAGGTCAAACCCTAGGGGTGCAAGAATTAATATTTAAATATAACTATTACATTTAAACCCGGGCTCCATTACAAACGGGTCTTCAAGCGCTCCTTGCTCTTTGATCTCCAATTTTTCAAAATTAATTCTAAATATTCCTATTACAAAACTATTTTAAAATAAATAAAACCTTGATCAGCAGTCAAGGGGAAGTACATAGGAGGGAGTTAGAATTTACATTAAGAAAAATTAGAGAAGACGAGGTACGCAGACCCCATTTAATAAAACTCATACATTCATGCATCCAACTAAAATAAAATTCAATCACATTGGTCAATAGTCCATAATCAATCTCATTTATTATCATACACATCACCATATGCATCAATAAATAACATTCATCTCATGAATAATAAACATTCAATATATATATTGATATCATTTAATGAGCAAATTTAGTTAGTATAAAATCTAATTTTGAATCAAAATAAACTCTTTTATTTTAATCCAAATTTAAATTAAAATAAAACTATTTTATTTTAATTTATCTAATTTTGAATAAAATAAACTATTTTATTTTAATCAAAATCTTTAATCAAAATAAACTCCTTTATTTTAATTACTGATGGAATCCAATTCCAAGTAAATTTAAAATAAAACTCCTTTATTAAAGGAAACACGGATTCTCTTTCCCATTCACAAATAAACTCCTTTATTTTGAATAATATGAAATCTTATTCCATATCTAAATAAACTCCTTTATTTAAGGAAATTAGGATTCTTTTCCTATTAACTAATAAACTCTTTTATTTTGAATAATATGAAATCTTATTTCATATCTAAATAAACTCTTTTATTTAAGGAAATATGAATCCAATTTCAACTCCAATTAGTTATCATGGAATCCAATTCCAACTCTAATTAGTTAGTATGAAATCTTAATTTTAAAATAAAAATAAACTTTTTATTTTAAAAATAAAATAAACTTTTTATTTTAAAAATAAAATAAACTTTTTATTTTAAGATTAAAATAAAAAATTTTATTTTAATTATAAATAAATAGGAATAATATATTATATTATATATACATTACCGAGATTACCATATAAAGTTTTACCGTAATTTCGTACCATGATTAGTACCATCACGTGGGAACCTCCTGTTAGTATATATAATCATAATATATCATATATGTAATGTTAAATTAAGTAATATCATATACTCCCTCCGTCCCAAATTAATTGCTCAGTTTTGACTTTTTAAAGTCAAATTGACCATTTTTAAAACTAATCTTTTTACTATTTTTACTAAAATATAGGTGAAGAGATTATAAACAAAAGAAAGTATATACAATTTATTATTAATCCTAATTTTTATAATTTTAGAAATATATTTATATATGCTTAATTATTAATTCTAAAAATAGTCAATTTGACTTAAAAAAGTCAAAACTGAGCAGTTAATTTGGGACGGAGGGAATATTACTTAAGTTACTAAAGTAATCATCTGCATATAAAGATTCATAATAACCTTTCTAGATTCATGATTACATAATAACCACAAGACATGCTCCTGTCGAATCCTGTAACCTTTTTAAGTAGAAATCATGTTTCAGGAAAAACATACCAACCACGCCTACCCACGCAAATCAGCAGCGAAGAGGAAAAAAAATATGTTTTTCGCATTTTTTTTAAAAAATAAATTTTATACAACAAAATTATGCCCAATTAAATTGGTCTAAACACATATCAATATACATATCAAATTTAAATAATTAATAATTTGCATAAAAGTTTGGCTCTGATGCCACTGTTAGGTTTGTAATATTCATGAACGCAATCAAATTGCAAAAATATGCGGAAACGTGTAAATTCAGAGTTTAAAAATTTTTTTACAAACCATAAACCCGGATCACCCTTTATGCACAATTATTAATTAAACGAAAAAGAAAGAATAAGAACCATACCCTTGAAGATCCGAGCTTCCTCAGGTACAAGTTCACCTCCAATCCTTTTCGCGTTCAACTTGAATCCACCGGGTTTGGTTCCTTCCTTTGATCAACGTTAGCCACCCAAGTGTTTGGCCTCTAGAGGTGATCCACCAAGGAAGAAGAAGAATTCAAGAAGATGGGTGGTTGGCTAAACCCTAGTTTTTCTATCTCTATAGAAAAAGGCGTACTCTCCAACAATTGGAATAACGTATTCTAATAATACGTCAACCTCTCACTCACCCATAATAAGACTCCTCTTATTTATAGATGTGGACAACCCATCCTTAACAATTAAGGAATTGAGTTTTATTTTAATTAATTAAACTCTTTTAATTAATTAGGCTCCTAATCTTATTAGGAATAATTAATTAACCTTTTAATTAATTAAGCTCCCTAATCTTATTAGGGATAATTAATTAAACTCTTTTAATTAATTTGCCTCCTAATCCTATTAGGATATTTGAGAGTACTTTTATTAATTAATTCCTAAACTCCTTTAGAAATTAAAATAATAATAATTGTAATAATATTAATAAGACTCCTCTTATTAATTTATATTTAATATTTCTAAAATATTAAATAATAAATATTAAACTATTTAATTTATTCTATCACCATAGATTAAATTAAATATACTTAACATATTATTACGATTATGCCATTAACTTCTTAAATAATTATTTTTCCTTTTATGGTGTGACCCTTTAGGTTCTCCATATTAAACCGGTTGTGAATAAATTAATTAGAACAATTCTAATCTTATTTAAATAAATAAATTAAACTAATAATTTATTTAAATAAATAATATTTATTCTACAATAGGGATAAGCCTCCCTAGCGATCAACGACTTTCCAGATAATATAGATTTCAACATTAATCATAAAAGAACCTTTGAGTAAATAGTTACCGTACAATTCAATCCTTCCACCATACAATGCCCCAATTAAATATAAGACATGGAATTACTGTCAAGTCTTATTTTATTTAATTATATGTATTTCGACTCTTAAATGCACAACTCCAAATAATGCAAATTAGAAACTCCTTTCTAATTTCATTCTGCCTTGGCCAAGGACTACTGGGTTGTCATTTATCGAATCACATAGAACATTTCTCTTCTTTTACTAAAAGTGGTAGATTCTTTATTGATCATACATTATCTCCATGTACAACTTATTATACCCAAGCATACCCTTTGATATACCCTAAGGGTCTTAAGGAATAAGTCAAAGTATAACTCATCATACACAAGATACTATGATGATCTCAAGTCCAAGGATCACTTGTACTACTATCACTACAGGAATTCCTATTGACATGCAAGTAAAACTCCATTAGGTATTCCTTAGCGAGTCACGTTCAGTGAACTTATTCTCTAATAAGCACCTACATACTTGCTTTAGTGTCTCCACACAAATGATCATGAGATCAATCATCCTCATCCAATGAGCAAGCAACGTATGTACCAATCTATCCGGATTCACTAATCCCCAATTTAGTAATCCAACGATTGGGAACTATTTTAGTTTTAAGCTTTCTAAGAATTTAGATCTCATTAGAATGATCATCATCATTATTCTAAAAGCATTGCTTAAAAACTATGGGTTTATCACATATTATCAAACAGCATCATGTAGATAATTAAAAGCCTTTAATAAATTAATACTTTTTATTAATAAATGAATAAGATTGCTTACAAAGTATATGCTTTATCATCAAACATGATTGGCTTGTGTGCATATTACTTTCAATCCTTATCTATTCTAAAAGCGATGAAGATCATGGCAACACTTGAGGCTGATACTCCAAAAACTTCGTGAATACAAGCTTTATGCCAAGTTGAAGAAATGTGAGTTCTGGCTTGAGGAAGTAGCATTCCTTGGGCACATAGTATCAAGTCATGGAATATCAGTTGACCCAACAAAGATTGAAGCTATTCAAAGCTGGGAGCAACCCAAATCAGTGACCGAAGTACGTAGCTTTCTCGGTTTAGCTAGTTATTATCGGAGATTCGTGGAAGGATTTTCTCGAATCGCTACTCCATTAATTCAGCTAACTCGGAAAGATACAAAGTTCGGTTGGAGCGAAGAATGTGAGAAGAGTTTTCAAGAACTCAAGAGGAGACTCATTTCAGCATCTGTTCTGACAATACCATCTGGTTCGAAGGGATTTGTCATCTACAATGATGTTTCAGGCAAAGGGTTGGGATGTGTTCTCATGCAATATGGAAAAGTCATAGCCTATGCTTCTCGATAACTCAAAGAATATGAGAGGAATTATCCTACTCATGATCTAGAGTTGGCAGCTGTGGTTTTCGCACTTAAACTTTGGAGGCATTACTTGTATGGGGAGAAAGTGGAGATCTTTACGGATCATAAAAGCCTCAAATATTTCTTCACTCAAAAGGAACTCAACATGCGACAACGATGTTGGCTTGAACTGTTGAAAGATTATGATCATACCATCCAATACCATCCTGAAAAAGCGAATGTGGTAGCTAACGCATCGAGTAGAAGATTATATGCAAGTACGAGTGCGATATTGTCAACACAAAGGCCCATTCTGTGTGACTTGCAAATGATGGAGATAGAGTTAAAGACTCTAGGGACCCATGTGATGATGGCAAATATATGAGTAGAACCAACTTTAATTAATAAAGTTAAAGTTGCTCAAGCTACAGACCTGGAGCTGGTGCGTATGAGGAAGAAAGTGCAAGAAGGTGCTATGCCGGAAGCAAGAATCGATGAAGAAGAAATACTTCGAGTCAACTCCAGACTTTGTGTTCCTAACGACCCTGATTTAAAGTATAAAATCATGATGAAGGCGCACAACACACCGTTTGCAATCCATCCTGGGAGTACCAAAATGTATCATGATCTCCGTCATACATTTTGGTGGAGCAATATGAAGAGAGAGATAGCGCTGTTTATCTCAAGGTGTCTAACTTGTCAACGAGTCAAGGCGGAGCATCAAGTACCAAAAGGTCCATTACAACCGCTTGAAATTCCAGAATGGAAGTTGGAGCACATTACCATGGATTTTGTTACTGGTCTTCCCAAGGTTTCTCAAGGCATAGATGCGATTTGGGTCATTGTTGATAGATTGACCAAGTCTGCTCATTTCTTACCGATACGAGAAACTTATACACTTGAACGTCTTGCTCGTATATACATAATTGAGATTGTAAGATTGCATGGTATGCCAGTATCCATAATTTCTGATCGAGACCCAAGATTTACTTCAAGATTTTGGGTTAGTTTGCAAAAAGCTATGGGCACGAATTTACGATTTAGCTCAGTATATCATCCTCAGACGGACAGGAAGTCGAAGAGGACGATTCAAACTCTTGAAGATCTATTAAGACTCTGTGTCCTTGACTTCAAGGGAAGTTGGGACAAGTTCTTACCATTGGTGGAGTTTTCCTACAACAACAGCTATCAAACAAGTATTGGCATGGCTCCATTAGAAGCGTTGTATGGAAGAAAGTGTCGTTCTCCAATATGTTGGGATGAGGTGGGTGAAGCAATGTTGTTGGGACCGGAGTTGGTACGTATGACTACGAAAAAGATTCAAACGATCCAACAACGTATAAAAACCTCACAAGATAAAAAAAAGAGTTATGCTGATCTTCATCGAAAGGACGTGGAATTCGATATAGGAGATCATGTGTTATTACGTGTTGCTCCATGGAAAGGAGTTACGAGACTTGAAAAGAGAGGAAAGCTCAATCCTCGATTCATCGGCCCATTTTTAATCCTCGACCGAGTAGGAACTGTGGCCTATAGACTCGCTTTACCGCCAAGTATGTCTCGTGTTCATAACATTTTTCACATATCTATGTTACGTAAATATGTGGAAGACTCGAACCACATTATTGAGTTAGAACCGGACGAAATAGCAAAAAATTTGGCGTATGAAGAGGTTCCTGTTCAAATCTTGGATAAGAAGGAACATATTCTACGCTCCAAGGTTATACCTCAAGTCAAAGTTTTGTGGAGAAACCACGATGTTGAGGAAATGACCTGGGAGTTAGAATCTGAAATGAAATCAAGGTATCCTTACCTCTTCGATATACCAGGTACGTACCCTAATTTCGATGGCGAAATTTTATAAGAAGGGGATGTTGTAAGACCCCAACTTTTTAATAAAGATGATTTTTCTATAAATATCATTTTGAATATTATGGAATGAATTTGATATAATGTTATAATTGTGGGTAATATTTATAAATTTTGTCTGTGCGTTTACGCTGGACCTGGTTCCATTATTTATTATTCTGTTGGGAATAACCTGTCTGTGCAGTCTATCGCACGTATGGTGAATCCTTCTGTTATTCCATTCTTTATTATTCTGTTAGAATAACCTGTCTATGTGGATTACCACATGCATGGTGAATGATCCTTCATATTCATTCCTTATTAAATTGTGGAAATGATCTGTCTACGTGGATTACCGCATGGCGGGCGAAAATCCATTTGCAGTTTCATATATTCTATTATACTCAGTTGGTTAAAACTTTGGCTTATATACTCCATGAAATTAGTGGAATATCCTTGATATTTGCACTTCATCCAGTATCTTTTCATGGAAATATTCTTCTGAGCATTCTTGAATTTTACTTCACAAAGCAGTATCATGTTGACAATTTGAACGTTATTGAGTTCAGGATAAATTAACTTATAAATCCTTAAAATTTATTCTTGAACTTGTTTTTATTGAATTGTCATCATCCTCATGCTTATATTATGTTGAAAGTCATCTTTGGCTCACGTGCATAAATGGACTTGGTATGATTATGACCAGGGAATATTCGGTATAATCATTACCGTAATGTGACGAATGATGTGGTAAAAGTCCTCATTGGCCTGTAGTTCATTGGTGGACAGTTGTTGGTATGATTATGACCAGGGATTATTCGGTATAGTTATGACCATTGATGATTACATGAATATCCTTGGCCGTGGAGCAGGGATGATTCGATTTTATTTATTAATCTGAGTCTCAGCGATAAAGTTGATGAAAAACTTTTTAAATCATAGAAGATAGTAGATTTTATACATTACTTGACTCTTCTAATGGATTGCTTGATCCGATGCAGTTAAACTTGATATTTATTATATTTTATCAGTTTAACACCGTTGAAGGCTAATGATACTTTATTCTGCATTATCTTAGTCATAATATTTCTTACTGGCTAGTTGAGCTCACCCTTTCTTTCACTGTTCTCCTCTGGAAATGAGAACGTAGCTGGGACTAGTCGGGGAACAGAGTGATGGTGCTAGATGGTGCATTAGTAGTCCTCACTATTCTATGAAATAGTGTGATAATAAATGTAATGAGGACTCCATTGAGTGTGGATATTATCTAGATGACAATATTTGAATTAAAACTCACAGCCTATGTTTTGTCGTATTTTACACGAATGTTGTATAATTAAGTTGTATTTGTATTCAGTACCTTGTATCTGGCGACCCAAGATGGGTGATATATACATGTTTTGGGGGTGTCACAATCTAATTTTCTTATAATTATTATTCTATTTAATAAATGGTTAAATTGATAAAAGGTTAAAGTTATGGGTGATATTTATAAATTTTGCAAAGTATGCAAGTTGTTATAAAATATTCGATTGGTCGGGGAATATTTGTTTTAAACAAAAAATTTTTGTATGATGACATAATAATTGGTGGACCCCACAACGAAATTGTTGTCGGAGTTAGAAAACGACATAAATATCTTTTTATAAAAATAACGGCGAAAGTTTTACCGTTAACTATTGAACTACCCAGTGGTAAAAGTACAGTAATACGCATGGTTGCATATTAGCACACTGTATTGATTATTGATGTTTACGTAAGAAGCCACTCAATTATACTCAATTATTGCTACAGTAATTGCTGCATAATATCTCTCATATTTTTTTATTCAATTTTTGTCACAGTATCATCTGCATAATATTTTATATTATTAAATCAATAATTGAGACAACAAAGTTATTCATATTATTATTTACAATATTGACAATGTCTAGAAAGTTCTGTCGAGTAGAGGTTTGGTCATCTAATTGCGCGCCAATAGGGAGAAATCCTTATCGGAAAGCCTCATCTTTCTTGGGAATTATCTGGTTGTTAAATATTATGAGTTATAATATTAATGATGAATAATTGTTGAAGTATTAAGAATGTGTTTATTAAAAATAAGTGAATTACAAAAGTTAGAGGGGAATAATGCAAACTTGGAAAACTTTAGGGGTACCAAAGTGTAATAAGTTAAATCAATCTAGACCATTGGTGGTGGTTTTAATCAAGGTTTTTAAACCCGGACCGGTCATCGAACCGGAAAAGTTACTGGGTGGATGGGTCACTGGTCCAACCAGTGGTCGGACCGTTATTGACCCAGTGACGTCATTAATATGTAATAAATAATAAATAATTAATTATATTAATTATTATTATATATTGTAAATAATATTTAGTAAATATGTAAAATTAATCAATTTATCTACCAAAAAAAACTAAACATCTCTAAGATACATTCAAATTCTGAAATTCAACCACAAGTTCAAGTGTTTGATTAAATGAATGCAAAAATATGTAAAATACCAAAAAAAAGTCTCAACTAAATTACTAAAATAAAATAAAATCCGTAATATTTTTTTTTAATCTTTAAGGAGAGAACCGGTCAAACCCGTGAACCGGTTACTGGTTCACTGGGTCAACCGGTTCAACCGCCGGTTCACCGGTTCTGAACGGTTTTTGAGCAGAAGTGGTTTAGTGGATCAACCGGACCGTTGAGTGAACCGGGTCTGATTTTTTTCGGTTCGACCGGCGGTCCGGTCCGAATTTGAAAACCTTGGTTTTAATAGTAAATTAATCTGGACCATTAATGGTGGTTTTAATAGTAAATCAATCTGGACCATTGATGGTGGTTTTAATAGTAAATCAATCTGGATCTTCGGTGGTGGTTGTAATAGTAAATCAATCTGGACCGTTGATGGTGGTTTTAAAAGTAATCAATCTGGAACGTCGATGGTGGTTTTAAAAGTAAATCAATCTGGACCGTCGGTGGTGGTTTTAATAGTAAATCAATATGGACCGTCCGTTCTAATAATAAATCAATCTGGACTGTTCGTGAATAAGTTACTATTTAGTCCATTCGCCTATAAATAGAAGCTTAATTCTTCTTTCATTCTCACCAATTCACTTAGATTCACAAGAGACATTATAGAGAGAGAAACTATAGAGAACAAAAAGAAGAGTATTCTGCTACTTCACTATTGCAGTATCTAGCCTTCTACTAAGGTAAGGGGTATTATTTCTTTCGTATTCATAAGGAATACTATTTTTTTGTATTCATCCTTTAATATGTCGGAATAACCTGTCTACGCGGATTACGTACCGTATGACGGGTAAAAATCTATTTGCAGTTTCGTATGTTATTTCTTTTCATACTCTTAAATCTAAACTTATTATGATAAGTATTGCTTCTATAATCCTTGAAATTAGTGGAATATTCTTGAGTTTCGCGCTTCATCTAATATCGTTTCATTGGAATATTGATCTGAACTTTCTTATTAAATATCAATATTTTCACCTGGAGTACTATTCACGAGTTACTATTCACCCCGGTTACTATTCACTATAATATTATTCACTCGGATATTCGGGACACTTTTCATGTCGGGATACTATTCACGAGTTACTATTCACCCGGTTACTATTTACTATAATATTATTCACTCGAGTATTTGGGGTAATTTTCATGTCGGGTTACTATATACGAAGTACTATTCACCTGAAAAATTGATTTCTTTTCTGTCCAAAATATTTTTGATACATGGATATTATTCTTGAATTTTACTCCACAAAGCAGTATCATGTTGACAATTTGGAAATTATTGAATATTTGATAAATTAAATTATGAATCTTTAAAATTTATCCTTTGCTTTCATTTAATTAAATGCTTATATCATTGTCACCATCTTCATGATTATATTGTGATGAAAGTTATATTTGGCTTACGTGCATAGATGGACTGTTGATTGATATGATTATGACCAGAGATTATTTGGTATAATCATGATCATTGATGATTTCAGGAATATCCTTGGCCCGTAGTGCAATGATGATTTGATGATGTGATTTATTTATTAAGCTGAGTCTCAGCGATAAAGTTGATGAAAACCTTTTTAAATCATTGAAGATAGTAGATATCATGCTCTACTTGACTCTTCTAATGGATTGCTTATTTCGCTGCAGTTAAACTTGTTGTCGATTATATTCTATAAGTTTAACATTGTTAAGGCTAATGATAACTTATTCTGCATTATCTTAGTCATAATATTCTTACTGGGCTAGTTGAGTTCACCCTTTTACTTCCATTATTCTCTTTAGGAAATGAGAACGTAGTCAGAACTAGTCGGGGAACGGAGTGATGGTCCGAGATGGCTATTTTAGTAATCCTCACTATTTAGTGTGATAATAAATGTAATGAGGATTGAATTTGAGTTTGGATACTGTCTATGAGACAATATTCATATAAAAACTCTCAGCTCTTGTTGTATAATTAAGTTTGTATTTGTATTCAGTACCATGTATTTGGCGATCCAAGATGAGAGATGTATACCTATTTTGGGGGCGTCACACCTATTCAACCCCCTTCTAGGTGTGCACATACACAAAATTACAGTGTGTGCATTTAACTAGTAAGTATTAACCAATATAGTATTTATCATTTTATTTACTAAATTAAAGAATTTTATGTCAATTTTGAGTTTTGAAATGATTTAATATGACTTAAAAAAGGTTAATAATATTCGTATATTTTTGAAAGAAGTACACACAGTGCACATGATAATTTCTTATTAGTAAATATGTTTGAAATTTAAATTTTAACTATTATTAAGAATTGGAATAAAAAGGCTGAAAAGGGAAAATAACAGCGGTAGAGATAAAAAGGATTGAAATAACTGTTAATAATTTAAAATTGCAACTATAATGTATTACACACTTACCCTAATCTTAACCGCTTTTCAGTCTATTTCCCTTTATAATAAAGGTAGATAATATTAGGATTGAGCACTCAATTATAATATAACTGAATTTGTCAATTCAATTACAACCGGATGTTAAAATAAAGATGTTTTGGGCAACCGAACAAAAATCAAAATACTAAAATATCAAAAATACCAAATACCGAAATACTTGATTTACTATCCGGCTATTTCGGGAAATAACGAAACTAAATGAAAATTTTAAACATAAAATGTAAAGCAAAATTTTTTATTTCTTAAATCGTTATTTAGGTTAACCGAGTAAGTCAATTTACAAATTGTTATTGTACCCAAATATTATAATATTATTCCAATTTTACAGAATAACCGAATAACTGAATACCCAAATTATGTTAGTTAAAAATTACAATTAAATTCTGTTACTTGATTTTAAGTCCTTTGTTTGTGTTAAAAAATTGGACATGGAAAAATAAATTGAAATATGAGACTATTTAATATCATGTCGACCAAATATAATAATTTCTACCATTTGTGATTTAAAATTTGTGGATAAAATTAACCTTTACTTTTTTTTAAATGGCCGATATATTCTATCCATTTATATTCACACTACTAACAATAAGATTACTTTGTTATTACTAGTAACTTAGGTGATGTTTGATAAATTAAATATTAAGATCTGAATAATTTAGACATCTGAATAATATAAAGTATCTGAATAAAATTGTATCTGAATGAAAAAAATGTTGTTTGATTATTAAATTTTCAAAATGTCTTAATAATAATATTTTACCGTATTACCCTTTAATTCTTTTTTCTTTCTCAGGCTGCATATGAGCATATTCCAATAGTTCCAATTGTTTTTAAAGTTGCCGCCTCTCTTTCTCTCTATCAAATTGGGTCAAAAACGGAGCAGAGATATAGGGTTTTGATAATATATATCCAGATTCTTTTCATCTCACCTTCAATTTCAAGATCAACACTATCTATGCCCTCCACATCGTTGTTGCTCCTTTTCCTTTCCCTCTCTTTATATCTCTCTGTATATATATGTTAACATGTTTGTGTATCTATAACTTTTCCCATTTTGTATGTTTGGAGTTTTTATCCCTTACAAAATTGAGTTCTTGAACTATTAATTTCAAAACATTAGCTTCTTTTTATGGGTTTTCGTCTTTGTAAAGCTAATTGCATTTTCCTTCCCCAAAATTATATGGGTTCCTTCCTCATAATTTCATAGGTTCTTTTTATGGATTTTCGTTTTTCTCTCTGATTCATTCATGTTTAATGATCACATACATAAATATGTATATGTACATGTACATATTGAGAGAGAAATTGGAAAATAGTAGTCATGGCGGAAGAGCAGAGAGATTGGATTTTGAAGAGTTGAAGAGGAAAAACAGGGAAGGAGAAGAGGTTACTTTTGTCCATACAAAATATAAGCTCGTTCAGATATGAGTTAGAATTAAATTTGAATCTTACCGATTAAGAGGCATTAAGAGGTACAAAAAAATTTATCAAACAAGTTCAGCCTCTGACCGAATCAGAGGCACTCCCATTAAGAGTCAAGACCCAATCAAACACACCTTAAGAGTATATTAGTCCTACATATTAATTTTTATTCAACAATTTAAATAATCTATTATATAAAACAAAACCTTCTCTCTGTTCCACGTCAGCTCTCTTATTCCCAATTATTCAAATTTCAAACCTTGTATCTGTCTCTGTTGTGTATATTCAAACCCTCTAGGCTCTATCTCTCTGTTCTTAGTTCTTACGCACAGAGCTGATACCCAGCCCTCTATCTCTCTCTGTTGTGTGTATTCAACCCCTCTATCTCTCTCTGTTGTGTGTATTCAAACCCTTTATCTCTGTTCTTACACACAGAGCTGATCCCTCTCAACTCCCCTAAATCACTTATCTCTCATAGCCAGCCCTAATTCCAGCCCCAAATATCTCTTACCCAACCCCAAATCTCATACCCAGCCCCTAATGTACGATCCAGAGCACAGAGAAAGTACCTCGAATCAAATTGGGTTCACCGCATGGAAGTATCAGCTCCGACTCCGATATGATCCAACTCATCCACCACGCCGTCGAGATTGGCGTCACCTCCGACGTGTATTATTCCGGCAAATGTATCATACCAAAGAAATCCTACTCGGAAAGGTATTATTCCGGCAGCCCAGATTATATTGATCTCTATTACCAGCACCGAATTAATACTCGGGTTCCCATTGAAGTCGCGGTATAATTTTTGTTCTGTATAATTGTAAAATTCTGTTCTGTTTCTGTAGATTCCCCACGCTTGAACATTTTTCAAAGGTCCATGTATCAAAATAGAGATATTTATTGTTTTGACAATTCTTCCGCATTACTTTGTGCTCAGATTTCAGTACCTGCTCAATATGGTAGCAATTGTTTAATGTTAACTCAAGTATGCACTCAAAGAAAATTTATAAAAAAAAGGTAAAAGGAATATGTTGCTATTGGTATTCATGATTATCAATTGCTATGACTGATTTCATCTACCTGTCCCCTTGTATTTGATATCTCTGAAATTACACCCTGACAATGAAGAAAAAAAAATCAATGGGTTACCATGTAACTCTAGAGATTAAGTAATCTCTAATTAATAGTGATTATACATAAACTGCTCAGCTGCCATTGACAATCGAGTAATGCAGTTAGAATCTTCAGGTATTTTCAATTCGGAGCTGCGGGAAGAGGCTAAAATGCGCGGGTAGATGAGTTTGCGCATTTCTTCAACCCGATGATACGGTCATCAATTGTTTCTGTCAATTCCGTTTTTGAAATGATTACCGGTTATCGCGCCGACAAAGTCATCGGCATAAACTGGTAAACTTTCACTTCTCTCTCTCTATATTTCAATAGATGTAGTTGTCTATCTGTTTGTGTTTTGGCAAATTATGCTTATGCTTGGTTTGGTAGTTTGATTGTATAGTGCTTTATTTCTTTGCCATGGCCACAAGTCAGAAATTTGGATTCGGAAGCTTTTGGTTTGTATAAAAAAAAAAAACTCCATTGTTTTATGAAAGCTAGGAGGATATTAGGAGGTCCTGTTATAAACATGAAGTTTAGTTTATTTAGGGGCTGAATATTTGTGGATTGACTTGCTACGTATTGACGATTTTATGACATGATAAGGGGATAGAAAATGAAAATCAATGTGCTCCTGTTTGTATATAGTATAATTGGAAGGTAAGCTAAGTGGGATATGAATGGCATTTGTTGGTAAAGGGACTTCCTGCCGACACTTGATTTTTTCTTTACCAACAGGTAGTTTTCTTTGCTCATCAGTTCACATTTAATTGTATGTGTTTCCCTCTCACAAAGGTTGTTGCTTTTTGTATTATTGTAGCAAGTGGAAATCAGTACAAGTTGTATATTCTATTAATTGCTTAAATGTGGTGGCATTTGATGGATTCTTAGTTGTTATAAGTGTATATTCTGTTAATTGCTTAAATGTGTTAGAATTGGTTTTTTGGTTATCTATATAATAAATCTAGGTGCAGTCCGTTACTCGGTCATGTTTGCCGTTGCGGGAACAACAATGGATTATGCTGCTCTTAAAGTAAAACCTTACTTAAATAGCTTCCGGAATAGTTGGTTGAAATTGCCAGAATGGTCACCCATCCCCATAAAAGCTCTTGCTACCAAACGTGCTAGAGAACAACAGTTGTTTGCACACAGAAATTCCCATAATCTAAACAAAGAAGAATCTTAAGAGTACATAGAATTTATGGAATCATGCTTTTGTTTTTCTCCTTTATCCTACTAATAGTGGCATTGCTTCTGTAAAATACTAAAGCAAATGGTTATATTGTGTTGTTTTTGGTCATCCTTTCCTTTCTAACATTTAAAATGGCATCATGAAGCTGCAAAACATGCTTGGAATTGGTTACCTGTTTGAAAGTGTTACCTGTTTTTTATAATTTTGTTTGTTATAGTGCAACCGATTTTTATGACTTGAAGAATTTACTTAATCTCAGCTCAGTCCATGTGCCTTGGAGAATACAAAACAAATTTATAGTGAATTTCTCAGTTGTAAATGAGTTACAGAGGAATAAGAAGAAATAGGAGATAATGACTTGAATTCTATTTTACTTCCACTGTAGTTATGTATCATTTCATTATCCCCTTTCTTGGAGGAGAAGATGAGAATCACTACACATGGCTAATTAAGAATGATAATCACTATATCAGTCCAATGTGGAAGCTCCATCTGTTGAAAATGTGGAAACAGTAAGATCAAATACAACAGATCCATCACAATCAATAACAAAAATCAAAAGAATATCATAATAATGTATGCTGGTTTGTTTGTTTTTTTAACACAAGTATATTCAGACTAATGATGCTAATAAAAAATTAATACGAGTGCGAAGAAATTATCTGGAAGTGGTGGTGCTCTCATAACAAGTATTTAGCGTAAGTTTATTACCACCTAATCCAACTCATTCACAAAAAAAACGCTTCATGTCCTCTCTGTTGTCAATTTAAATGATATTGCATTTGTGCCTACTATTGTGATAGACAGTTAGAAAGTCCTCCAAGTCGAGGCTAGAGAACATTTTGAACTTCATTTGTAGAGGAACAAGGTAGACCAGGAACAATATATGTTGCTACAATATTTCACAACAGTACACATCGCTTCTTATCAGGCTTATCAAGTCGTCGTCTAGTCGTCGACTAGGCGACGCTTAGTTGTCCGAGCGGTATAAAATTTCAAGGCGTCGGGGTGACTTGGGTGCAGATTCGAGAGGCGAGCGACTAGGCTGCGAACTTGGACGACTGGCGAACGACTTGGACGCCTACGTAGCTAAGCGGTCGACTTGGTCTGAGCGGGTCTGGTTCGACCCGATTCTTACTGGGTTAAAAAAAATCTAAAGTTCGACTAAACAGTCTGAACTCTGAAGTTAGGGAAATCGATCGATTCGGAAGATTGGAGAGGGAGAAACGAGACTAAACAGGGAGATCTCAGTTGTTCGACTAACTTCGGCGAGTGAAGTGAGGGAAGAAGTACCTACCATCTCTGACTTGCTTCGGCGACTAGCTTCAGGCGAGTGGCAACTCAGTTCGGCGACTTGCAGGTATGCAGTATGCTTCCTTCTTCTCTTCATCTTCTTCTCGTCTTCTGAGTTCCGACTTCCTCTCTTCTTCTCGTCTTCTTCTGGAAATCAACTAACTTCTGAGTATGCTTTTTGTTTTTTCTTTTTTGGTTCTTCTATTCTTTTGAGTTCTGAGTTCTGACTTGTGTCATGTGGATGTCTATTGACTCTATTTATTGTTTAACACTTTAAATGTTGCCACTGCTTTGGCTCGGTTGTTTATTGTTTATTGGCTTATAATAGCAGTATATATAATATAGCAGTAACAATATTTATTGTTTAATTGTTCCCACTCCTTTGGCTCGGTTGTTGTAACATGTGATGGATATTTGGCTATTTGCATTGCTGATTTGTTTGTTGCGGATATTTGCTATTTTTTAGTTACTTAATACTTATTACAACATTAATGTAATAAGTAGTAAGTAACTAAAAAAAATTTGCAGCTTGTAATTAAAAAAAATTACATCATGTAACATCTATATAAAAATATTGCAGCATGTAAGTATGTAACATCTTAATAATTTACAGCATCTTAATAACTAATATTGCAGCATGTAACATCTCAATTTAAAGTTTTATCAAGCATCCGTATGAATGTGATTAAAACTATCCCTTGCTATTGATATACCAGATTACAATGAAACTATGCGTAGAATTTTATACGTATAAAATTTACATTGTTAACGACTTGTCGACTAGTGGACGACTAGTCGGGCGCTTTGTCGCCTAAGCGCTTAAGCTCCCGGCTGTCACCTCGCCTCGACTTAGCGCCTTGATAACTATGCTTCTTATGGAATAAACTTTAAAATAAAGATCGTTGGATCCCTCAATAGGAAGAGAATTAAGACTAAAGTGCCAAGCAGTGAGAGGAATCCTTACTATATATAAATTATACAAGAATTACGATCAATCAATCGACACCATGTCACCATATCGAGTGTCATTGTGTTCTTATTCATATCACAAGAGAAGAAACTTCAATTCCAAGATCTATAATATAAAACAGAGCAGAGAGAGAAAATAGACAAATGTCTTATCCAAGTTCACGTCAGCAGCTCTCTCTCTCAGTATCTCTCTCTGTCTCTCTCTGTTCTACCACACATAGAGCTCTCTCTCATTCCCCCCAAACAACTCGATCCCTCAAAACTCCCTTAAATCTCTTATACCTAATACCCAGCCCTAATTTCAGCCCCAAATCTCTCATACCCAACCCCAACTCTCATACCCAGCTCCTAATGTACCAGCCAGAGCATATAGAAAGTACATAAAATCAAATTGGGTTCACGGACAAACAAAACACGCAGAGAGAAACGCGAATCAGAAGAAGTTGAAGAGAGAGAACGAAGCAAACACCTTTGTGAGAAGTAGCAACGGTCGCAGTCATCTCTCTCTCTTTCTTCTACTCTCCCGCCGACTTAGCAACAATTCGCCGGTGCGATAACGGCAGCGTCGCTTTAGAGGAAGACGTAGAGTTTATCCAATAGCTCTCTTGAACATCTCATCTCTTTGCGAGAATAATTATCAAAAGGTAATGAGAGATGTTTAATTTGTTTATTGTTTGTAAGTAGTTTAATTGTCTCTAATTACTTTGATTTATTTCCCTTTATTTATTTTTTTATGGATGATTAAATAGTTTAATTTTGTAATTTTGCCCTAGATGTTTATAACTCCAACTAAGGAGGAGAATTTGATTGCTAAATCAACTTTGTAAACATATGATTCTGTTATTAACAAATGTGATTCTGGAAATAAATTTTCCATGTCTTTTTCATTTTGGCCGAATGGAAAATTTACTGGAAAATAGTTTTCAGATGACACCTTTTTCTTTGTTTTGATTGCTATTTTTATTTATTGGCAAGCCTTAAGAATTTACAAACTTTGCATTTAGGATAAATATTGCTCAGTTCCCAAGCTGCCGGACATGGAGCATTTCAAGATTTCTGAAAGATCTAATGATTTGTCAGTCCATGGGTTATTAGCCTAATTTGGTATTCAAATTGACGCCTTCCCAGGTAATAAATTCATTGACTTATGCAAATTTTAGTGGAATGTATTGTGTATAATGTGTGTTTGATGAAATGGTTGAGAGAAATACCATTACATGAAATTCACTAATTAATTGATGTTTGATTCTGTTTCTTCACTAAATACCATTACATATTTGATGTTTTAGTAGTATATTACAAGAAGAGTTCAATGAGCATACTGGGTCGGTAATAAGTTCGATTCGTTAGTTAATTTGCTAAAATCCACCCATTAACTTTTGCACACCAAATTAATCTTTCAACAAAACACTCAACCTTTAATATCGAACAAACTTATGGATGATTGAGAGAGAGAAACAATGATAATCAATACCCTCCATTACAGTTCTGGCTCAATTCTTAAATTAATGTTAAATGCCATGTTGAATGCCCTGTAGATGACTGAATAACCAAAGCTGTGTAATCTAATTTCTCTATTCACCATGAATGTATAACTAGAAGGGACTAAAACTAGAAGTTAGTGGCATTCTTGAAGGAATTCCTTCATTGCCTGAATATTACTGCTCTGCTTCTGTAAGCCATTGCCCTGAGAATGAATCCCTGAATACATGGTGTTAATGACTGCCCTGTCCTTATTCGCAATTTATTGACTTTGGAGCACTAAAAAGTAGAAATAAATGACTTGATTTTGGTGATGCTTGGGAACGGAAGATTTTGGATGGTTATATTTAAAAAAAATACTTTATAGTTTAAGGAGAGTAAGACACGACGTAACGAAAAATTGTTATAAATACCTAACCTTAAAAAGAACTTTGGGTTGAGGTCTTATAAAGGGTAATTTGAAAATTTAAATAGCCTTTTATATCACCAGTCTTCAACATACCTTCAATAAAATAGCCTTTTGTAGTAATTTGAGTATTAAAAGCTTTATTAAATGAGTACCTTCAATACCCATATGTGGTTGGAAACCATGTTTTATTCCCCCTGTTTTTGATGAATGTTTTACATAAAAGTTATATTTTTAAATATTTTACATAAAAGTTTGTGGTAAAAGATTCAAATTGGATTTTAAACCGAGTGGTACTGTTAGATTTTTTAATTTGTTATTGTGAAAAGATTTAGAAGCAAACACCTTTGTGAGAAACAAACATTTTTTTATTGAATGGGTTTGCTGAACTATTGTTTAAAATGGTGGTTTTGTTTATTTCGGTGGATCGAGGTTCCAATTTGGATGGGTTTGGTTTGTTGTTCAATTTTTATGGGGTTTAATGCGTGATTATGGATTTAATTTTTCTTCTCGGTTCTTTTTGAAGAAATCGCAAATATGTTACTTGAATGGGGTTTAATGCGTGATTATGGTTTAAATTTTTCTTCTCGGTTGTTCTTCATGGGAATTTTTTGGATGTTTTTTTAAATCTTTCATTAAGAGTTAGGACAAATTTGTACTCACATTATGTAAATTGTAAATAGTTCTCTTTTCTTTTTTAAAATTTTTAATCTTGATGTTTTTTAATTTTAGTAGATATGTTAGGCTATGATAATATCATTAGTTTTTCTTGAATTAAACCCTTTACTGCTCTGCTTCTGTAAACCGACCCTGCTCTTTTTCTTTGTTATTTTTTCATTTATTTGAGTTCAAAATTGATTGCTATTTGTATTTATTGGCAACATTATTTGGTACAGGAAAATGAAGTTTTAGAAGTTAGTGGCATTCTTGAAGGACTACATGGTGTTTGGAAATTAGTGGCATTCTTGAAGGTATTTACTGCTCTGCTTCTGTAAGCCCTGCTCATTGTTTTGATTGAATGATTATTATGTGTATACATGGTGTTAATGAAGTATTAAGATTATTATTTCTTTTGTGAAGCAATGGTTAAGCCATATACATAAAAAAGTATACTAGGTTAACCCTGAATGAAGGTCAGTACTTATATTTCCTTACCTCTTAATTGAAATGATATACCGTTATTGCTACTGTTAAGATCAGTCCACATAATGCGTCTCACTACTGACTTGATTTTGGTGTTGCCTGGGAACGAAAGATTTTGGATGGTTATATTTTTGAAAAAATACTTTATAGTTTAAGGAGAGTAAGACACGACGTAACGAAAAATTGTTATAAATACCTAACCTTAAAAAAAAGTCCGGGTTGAGGTCTTATAAAGGTAATTTGAAATTTAAATAGTCTTTTATATCACCAGTCTTCAAAGTACCTTCAATAAAATAGCCTTTTGTAGGGGAGGTGCAGAAAATAAGTATTAAAAGCTTTATTAAAATGAGTACCTTCAATAACCATGTGGTTGGAAACCATGTTTTATTCCCCCCTGTTTTTGTTGAATGTTTTACATAAAAGTTACATTTTTAAATGTTTTTACATAAACGTTTGTGGTAAAAGATTCAAATTGGATTTTAAACTGAGTGGTACTGTTAGATTTTTTAATTTGTTATTGTGAAAAGATTTAGAAGCAAACACCTTTGTGAGAAGGCAAAAGTAGTTTATCTTATTCTTAGCTTTTTATCGTTTCTTTTGATTGAATAGTTTGCTGAACTATTGATTAAAATGGTGGTTTTTTAAAGGTCGAGTGACTACGGGTTTTGTATATTGAATTTATTTTTGTGGATCGAGGTTCCAATTTGGATGGGTTTGGTTTTTTGTTCAACTTTTATGGGGTTTAATGCGTGATTATAGATTTAATTTTTCTTCTCGGTTGTTCTTTTTAAAGAATTCACAAATATGTTACTTGAATGGGGTTTTAATGCGTGATTATGGATTTAATTTTTCTTCTCGGTTGTTCTTCATGGGAACTTTTTGGATGTTTTTTTAAATCTTTCATTAGGAGTTAGGACAAATTGGTACTCATATTATGTAAGTTGTAAATAGTTTCTTTTTTATTTTTTAAAATTTTTAATCTTGATGTTTTTTAATTTCAGTAGATTGGTTTAAATTTACGAATCAACTGAGTTGTGGTTTAAATTAAAATTGTTTTTATCATGAATTTTTTATCAAGTGAATCAACCATTAGTATCAGTTATACCTTGAAATCTTTAACTTGAATTTTCGAATAGCTTCAGTTAAAAATTCTTATCTATTTCATCACAAGTCTTCTTATAAAGTCGACGACAGCTTCAGTTTAACTTTGGGTGTTTTAAATTGGTTTTTTTACAATGGGTGTTTAATCTCTATCTTTTACTTTCACAGTAGTAGCACACACACACAAACACACCATTATACTGCCACTAATACAGATTTATGATTTAAATCATTAAGCAAATTAACTGTTTGTTAAAATGGTACTAAGAAAAGTTTATTTGATTGTAAGTCCATATCTTTTCCTAAATAAATTGATTATTTGTTACAATCTCTCTAAATTTTTACTTGTATCAATCTAAATCATTCCCCCTACATACAAATATGTGTTCTCATTTGTTTTTTAGATAATTCAGGGTAAAGTAAGGGATCTTATGTTTCGGATTTATAATTATTTTATTTTGACTCATATTTTGATAATTTTTAAATTTCAAATATTTTCAGGTATATATTGAAGGATACATGGTGTAAGTTATAAAGAATATACTTGGTGTAAGCTATAAAGTAAAGGGTCTTATGCTCAACATGTTGTTTCTCTATTTTCTGCATGTATGTATTCTTTGTGTCCCGTCTTTTGTAAAGTTAGCTAATTATACATGGTTATGATGATTTTGGGTATGAAATGATGGTTTTTTTTGGTGGTTTGGATATGTTTGGATAATTGTAAGTTTTATAGACATGTTTATATTTGTCTGGATATGTATTTTTAAAGGAAACTCGGTCGAATTTTTTTAAAATTAGTAACGACTAGCTTGATGTTTTGGTGGTTAGATATGTGTTGATGATTGTGTGTATTTTGTGTGTTTCGAATTTTGTAAAATTAACTAATTATACATGGTTATGATGATTTTGGGTATGGAATGATAGTTTTTTTTGGTGGTTTGGATATGTATTAATGATAATAAGTTTTGTAGACAGGTTTAGAATTTTCTGGATATCTATTTTTAAAGAAAATTTTGCGGATTTTTTTTGAATTTAGTACCGACTAGCTCGATATTTTGGTGGTTGGATATGTATTGATGATTGAGTATCTATTAATTGTTGTGGTGGTATGTGTCTTTAGATAATGTAATATTTTTCGAATTTTAATTTAATTTTTCGTTACGTCGGGTTATAGCTAGTTTTAAATAAAACAAACATAACATGTATAAATAATTTCATTCTAAACAAAAAAGGTGACTTAACTTATTAAATACAGGAGTAGTAGGCTTGAGATTAGTAAATCACATTAAATTGGAGAAATTGGGGGCAAAGATCCTACGGCTATATGTTGAAGAGAGTTACCGTCGGATATGAGGGCTTTCAATTCACATCAACAATTCTCTATTTTAATTTTATGTGTGTGTGAGAGAGAGAGAGATCCTACTAGCTCTTGAATTTGAATTTCATGTGCAGAGGCTTTCAATTCACATTATTTGAATTTCGTGTGTGCGTGTGAGAGAGATCCTACTAGCTTTTGAATAATTTGTGTGTAAAATCCATTTTCACCCAAATCTCAGATATTCTACATTCTCTCATCTCCCATTTTTCTCGTCTCCGAATCTCAGATCTTGGGCTCCCAATTTCTTCTTCTTCCCTGTCTTCATCTCTTGGCTTTACATCCCAGAACAAAATCAATCTATGGTTTAGAAATAGTTCGGGAGCTGCGTACAGAGTCTTCTCCACATGGATTTGGAAATCTAGGTGTTGGACCAGACTTGAGTTAATTTACAGAGTCTTTCTCTCTCTTTGCCTCGTATATGCTATCTTACAATCTCGGCATCGTTGTCTCTTTTGTTTTACTAGAAAAGGTCATCGTTGGGAACTTCGAAGGGTGTAGGAGATGGCAAAGTTCGCTGTATATGTAACAGTTCCCATTGGTCTTATGTATTTCTTCGCCAACACCACTCAGAATCTTCAGAAATTCATGGGTGCTGTATGTATATGTTTCTCTATAGAATATCATTATGAAAATCTTCATTTCTACTTTATAGTTTCATAGATTTTCCTAAATTTTTTTGGCTAGAACTATGTATATGTTTCTCTATAGAATATCATTATGAAAATCTTCATTTCTACTTTATAGTTTCATAGATTTTCCTAAATTTTTTTTGGCTGTTCTAGCTCAGTACTGATGGCTTATGTGCTATAAATGTGTTGTTCATATAAACTTTGTTTGATTGAATGTTTGATTCATATTATATCACTGCTTTCAATGTTGGCTTAAAAGCAGCTTGCTATTTTGCAATTTAATTTAGAGATTTTCCTTATGAATAGGATCTCTGCTTTCCTGTAGATACTTGATATCTTATTCTGCTAATTCTAGGGTTTATACCCAAAAAATCTTTGCCTTCGTATGCTATCTATTGGAGATCGCAAAGTTTTCTGTATATGTAACAGTTCCAATTGGTCTTATGTATTTCTTTTCCAACAACACTCAGAATCTTCAGAAATTTATAGGCGTTGTATGTATATGTTTTCTCAATAGAATATCGTTCTGAAAGTCTTCATTTCTACTTTATAGTTTCATAGATTTTCCTAAATTTTGTTTGGCTGTTCTAGTTCAGTACTGATGGCTTACGTGCGTGTATATGTATGTAATTTATAAATGTGTTGTTCATATAAACTTTGTTTGATTTGTAAACTATTCGATATATCATATACGAACGTTGTGATGCAATTTCCTTTAACATCTTAGAAGAGATTTTATTATGTGAAAAATTCTTAAATTCATGATTTTGCAGCATTTTCAAAGGGATATTGTTCGCGGGGTTGAAGGTTTTGTTTTAGAAAGCAAAAAGCAACTGGAAATAGGTGAGTGTGGTTCTGCTTCTTCAGATATGTTTCTTATAAATCATTGATGAAACTTTTTACCCTGATTTTTTTAGCTAGAAAATTGACTAAAAACTGTTGCAAATATGGGACTGAGACTCAAAGTGGTGGTTCTCCACTTGCAAGAGCTGCTCTTCAATTTTGTACTGCACATGGTTCAATAGAAAATGAAAAGAAAACAATGCTTGGGATTTTTGTTGATCAGGTTATATTCCTTCTTGTTTCATGTATGTGAGAAACAATGTTGATCAAGTCATAATATAGTTTAGGAGGAGCCATTGCTTGAAACTAAAAATATTTGTCATTTGCTTTGATGTAATTTTACGAGCCAGCCTAGAAATTAACATGTCAGCCATTGCTTGAATCTAAAAATATTTTCAATTTACTTCGATATAATTGAAGGAGCCAACTTAGAAATTAACATGTCTAGTGTTATGTTGCTAAAATATCTTGAAGTATCATATGCTCTGTGGACGTTGCTTAATACTTATGCTAGTGACAAGTTCCAAAACTGCATGTCAACATCTATTTGTGTCCCACCCCACGTACCTAGCACCCAGAGTGTGTTTCCTTTTTCTCTTTTAGGTTGCACCTTGTGACAAGCATTGTCAGGAACACAAAGGGGTGCCAGGAAAACTCTTTCCATTGTGGGATAAAAGTA
Organism: Panax japonicus; assembly: GCA_020205505.1. Taxonomy (NCBI): domain Eukaryota; kingdom Viridiplantae; phylum Streptophyta; class Magnoliopsida; order Apiales; family Araliaceae; genus Panax; species Panax japonicus. The sequence goes on along the minus strand of CM035109.1, from coordinate 43,338,681 downwards.
AAATAAAAGTGATGCCCATTGTTCTATGGAGATAAAGACTGGAGAATTAACCGAGAGAAATAGTCGGAGTATGGACAATCCCTGAGAGCTATTTCGACGAGCAGAAGTGCACTAGATTCAGTGAGGGTAAATGTTTAAAAACAATAAAATCTCCAATGTGATTATCTGTTTCTTGGATGGGTACTTGGAACCATTTGTGTGCGAGTTGGTTGATCTTGAAAAAATCTACATCAGTGTGAGTCAAATGTTCAACGATAAGGTGGATTAGATTGCCTAAGATCTGATCCAAAAAAAATACAGCAAATTGGGATAGGATGGATACTGTATGGAGAGTATCTCCATATAAGGATTTGGTCCGCGCACTTTCAACGGGGGCAGAGTGTTTATTAATTTGTTTGAGAACTTTTAGTGTCCAGTCTTAGAGTATCATGCCTCCTAACTTGAAAATGTGTGTACCCTTGTAGGTTTCTGAGCCACTACGGTTAACAGGAGCTCCATTGGAGGATGCTCGTCCCTTGACTCATTCTCTATTATTTCTTCACTACCCCCAACATATTTATGTACCGGATCTTGAACAAACTTCCCACCATAATGAAAAATAATTCTGACAGACATTCTGCATTAAACAAATGAAGGAGAAATGTTTAAATAATATACAAAACATTATAACAACAATCACAATGTAGGGGACCAAAGTCGGTGGCAGACGCGCGGGGACAATAATAGTAATAAAGAAAGGGGGGACCATAGTACTGAGTATAATTTATCCAGGACCAAATATACTAACTAATTCCACAAAGAACATGCATGCATATACAACAAACAACTCAAAAAGTGAACAAAGTACATATCAAAATCTATCAGACAAGGTGAAATTTACCTAAATTTGCACCAAATTAAGTATCACAGAACCCAAGTGAAGGTGGGAACCCAGTAAATCATGAAGTTGATGCCTTTAATCTCCAAGTTCCACCACAAACACACTAACCCACACCCTATTTCTCTCAGATTTGGACAATTTTTCACCACGACCGCTCGCCTCTCTCTAGCCCTAGATATAAAACTGAAATAAAATGAAACAAAACCCTATCTCATCTGTCGTTTTCAATATATATATGGAGGGTAATTAAATCTTTAGCCAACTCAAGTAACGGAGTTAAGACGGAAAACATTTATTCACTTCAACTCAAAAATTCTTAAATGTAGCTTTACTGACTACGGGTGGTTAAGTGGGAAAGATCCCAAACCCTAGGTGATGATCTGAACTTTACTCTATAATTTATATATGTAGCCTGTGTCATGGGCATGGCAAAATAATAATGATGCGCCACTCTGCCAAGTTTCAGGTTGTTCATATCAGCTGAAGCTGACAATATAGATGTCAATGTAACAGATTTGAACCTAAAGTTTTCTAGCCTCACTAAATGGCACCATGGTGGACATAACAAGATATTAGCAAATTCCAAGAAACCACATCTTTCTCAAGCATCCTACTAAAGACTAGTTAAGCATCCTTGATCAAACCGACCTTTGAATAAAAATTTATTATGGAAGTACCCAAAATGTAACACGAGTGGGTTCTATTCCTTCCATCCTCATATCATAAAAGACCCCAATTGATTCCTCCATCAAACCATTTTGAACATAACTTGAAATCATTGAATTCCATGTCACTATGTTTCTCTGAAACATACGATCAAACACCTTCCCCACATCATTTATAACACCACACTTTCCATACATAACAAGACTACTAGCAACAAAAACACAATCTTCAAAACCAAATTTCAAGTTTCAACACATTCCGATAATTGTAAATCATGAGCAAATATTATATTGTCTTATAAACTATAATTGTGAAACACTTTATTTTGAACCAAGAATTAGCATAATAAGATATCAAGTATCTACAGTAAAGCAGAGATCCTAGCCATAAGGCAATTCTCAAAATTAAATTGCAAAATAACAAGCTGCTTTTAAGCCTACATTGAAATTAGTGATATAATATGAATCAAAAAGAAATGAATTATCCCAAGCGGACAAGAGTAATTCATTCCAAAAATCTTTTAGTGACAAAAAGTAAGTTTTTGCAAAAGAAGCTAAAATTGACATATTTTTGCCTAAAAGTGAGCACTATGAAGACATCACTGATATTTTCCACTTAAGATATGGCTACGATAAGCTCCTGTGGGAAGCAATGAACCAGAGTGGAATTGTCGAACAGGTCGGATGCACATACATGCCATGATGTATGGCTGTGACAAGAACCAAGAGTGCCAAGCAAACCCAAGATTGGCTCATTCGTGCAAGGCAACAGCATTGGCGCCCAACAGGGCAGTTCCGTATGCCAGTAAGCCAGCAGATGCTGCATCTAGAACACAGCAGCATGCAAGTCCACAGCAGGCACTTGACAGCAAGGAGTGTGTGCTCATGCAAGCACCCAGTGTGTGCTCATGCAAGTCCACAGGGGGAATGGATGCTAAAGTAAAAGCTGTTGTGAACGCAGCTTATAGTGGTACCCCAGTTGTCGTTTCCAAGTATAAATCTATGTCATGCACGCTTCTAGTACCATTCTCTCACAGTCTTATATTTTCAACCAACATAGCCTTGTTGGTGTTTTTTCCCTTTTTGTTTGGTGCTGCATTTAATTAATTATCTTGTTCTTATTGATTAATAAGGCTTAGTCCGTGCACTCCCTAGTTCATTTAGATAGCTTGATAATCTCTAAAGGTCGTTCTCATTCATTTTCCTTAGTGGCATTTTATAAAGAATGAAATACATTGATACCCCCTGTAAATAACTATAATAACACTCACCACCTCTTTAGTTTTTCAAGTAACAGTCAGTACCCCTCTAGTATGTAATATTCACTACCCCTAACGTGGTTGACCAACTAATATTTAAAAATATTTTTAATATAATGTCTAATATACCTTTCAAGTTATAATGTTTAATATATCCACTAAATATAAATTTGCAAGTTATAATTTTTACTTAACTTGATCTAATTTAATTAAATTATTAATTTGTGCAATAAATAACATAAATGTCAAAAAATAATAAATATTTATTTTATCAAAAAAATAAAGTCAATACACTTTTTGCTAATTAAATTTCTTAAAGATTAAAATTTATGTAATATACATTCAAATATATTTTTTGTAATTAAAAAGTAAAATTTTAGTAAGCATAAAAGTACAAATTAACGTAAAAAAATTATAATTATTTTCCCAAATATTAAAATTTACGTAAAATAAACTTATTATTACATAACGAATCTTATTATTAGTATAAAAAATATTAAAAATTATATTAATTATTTTTCTCAAATATTAAACTAAACATAAGTCAAACTTAAGTATAAATTACTTGCAATAAAAATGACAAATGTTATTACCCAAAAAAAATACATTAAAAAATTATTTTAATAAGATAGAAGTAGTAATAAATATTATTATATTTCCTTTTATTCAATATTGTATAAAAACAACACCAACTGTATACTAAAAAATGTAATTAAAATCATAAACATCCCAAATTTTGACATATACATGTACTCAAGAAAATTTAACATATAAAAATCATAATATGAAATTAAGAATTCAAATAATAATTTTTGTTAAACTACAAAAACTAAATTATCAACATACTCAATGACTTTAATTAGAAAACCTCCATTAATAATATGGATAGTGTGGTTAGAGAGTACTATTATGACACACCTATTCCAAATATATAACATGTTGTGGCTAACTGATTTTGCACCATGAAATATTAGAATTTGAAGCAGATGTGCATTATAGTTTTTTTATTATAACATGAAAATGGCAAGGCACATCCACTAACTTTGTTTTTATTCAACTTTCAAAGGGACTCATTTTAGTTTATGTACCTATTTTGCCCAAATATATACCATATGAACTGTGTTTTCTCTATGATCTTAATCAGTTTCCCTGATCTTTATTACGTGAATTATAGTTAGTTTGGGATTGCAATTATTTCTTCATATGAACATGTTTTATTTGGGAAATGGATAGTTAGTTTGTCCGTCTTAACTATTTTCTTGTACACTCGAAGTAAATGCATTGATGCTTCATCTGACTTTCCGGACCCTAGTCCACAAACGCCGTTGAAGTAGTTCTGCTACTCTTTACATTGATTTTTTTATAATTCTTAGTTCCTCACATTATTGCAAATTTTCTTTGTTCATCTTTGATTCTTGTTTGAAGTTTGAACCAAATAATGATTAGTTACCTACTTACTCTTGTAGACTGTTTTAAAAGCGGCAGGGGAATATGTCTTCATGATCATGATCATGGCTCAATCCCAGTTTTAATTAATCCTGTAATACAACACATCATTTGATATTTAATATTTATGTTGTAACAATTACCGGAATAAGAAAATGATGCCTCAGCTTGACATTTGAAAGTTACATTTCAGTTGAACTGGATTGAAATTGTGAGGAGATTGAGGACCTGTTCGTAGGTGATGCTGAGGTAATATGTTGTGGTATCATTACAATGAAATTGTTTTTATCATATGTAAAAGACTAGGTATCTTGTCTCTCCAAACTAAGGAGAGTAGGCTAAATAAAAACCAAACTTCAGATACTCTCCAAACTAAGGAGAGAAGACTAAATAAAAGTCAAGCTTCTATAACATTCTTATTTTTTCTGTCTCATGGGTTCTGCCTGTTATGGTGTTTTTTAGTTCAAAATAAATAAATATCAATAGTAATAAAAAAAACATTTTGATTACTTCTGATTGAGTGCATTTGGTGTAAGCTGCCACTTCAACTAAATAATTGGAAAAAAAATTTCACCTTAGAAAGAGTCTACATATGATCAGAGGACATTTTATTATGGAAGTCATATTTTTTCTGTCTGGAGATATGCTAGCTTCCGCCTTTCATAAATGCAGATTCGTTTCAACTATGTTCAAGTAATATATCTCCCACAAATAACATTTCAAGTTTTAGAAGGCATGAATTAAGCATAATTTACAAAAATCAAATCAATTTCTAATTTGTACCTGAATTTCAAGTCAAAGTTAGTGAGGCATGATTGGCTAGTAGTTCTGTACTCGTGATAAATTTGTACTCTAAAAATTCTCCTTTTGTAAATGAAGGTGTGGAGGAGGTCCCATAGGGCATGGATCCACTAGGTGGCGACTTTCCGCTTGTCACCAGTGAAGGGCATAATGTTCTTGATGTTATATTTACATCTCCTATTGTAAACCTAGGTATAGTTTTTACTTCCATGTCACTTTATCTCAGATCTTGTTGCCCATGCTTCCAAATATTTATTAGGGATCTTTCCTTGCAGCTGATGTAGCAGAAAGCCTTGACAAAATTGATGGGGTTGTTGAACATGGAGTCTTTGCTAAAACCCCGTTAGTTCATATCTTTGTTAATTGTTTCTCTCTGATTTCATCTAGATAATCCTTTTTTTTTGGTTTGTGCTTAATATGTACATATTAAATAAAATCTTTGAAGAATAAGCTTCTATAGATTACTAATGATTTCACTTCATTTTCCTACCTGATAATTTTAAAAGAAAAGATACATCACATAAGTGAAACAAATGACTTAGATTAGTCTGCAGAAACAAAGAAACTACTTAGGTAGCACCTACAAGGCCAGGTCCATATGTTGCAGGTTGTCCTGAATTGTTACAGTGGACTATTCATCAAATAATAGATGATAAGGTTAAAGAAACTAAATTATTGATTTATGGAGGAATTTTAATGTCTGTTACATGTATGCCTGATAAATGCTGCTATTTCTTTTCCTTTTGATTACTTGGTAATTGCAGATGCAGAGTAGTGATTGATTCAGAAGATGGGGTGCACATTGTTGAGATAAGATAATACAGTAAAGAGTTAGGTGAGTGGACTTCAATAGCAACGGAACTGTGAGGCAGACTACTGAACCTTTGGTTGTTCATGCAGGTAACAATGCATTCTTATTAGAACTATATATGTAAAGTATGTCTTTAATGTTTAACAAGAAGAAGAAACATATTTCTTGTTTATGCACATAATTAGCTTAGGCTACTATCACCTGAGGTGGTAATGTCTAAAATTACGTACAGTACACTAAAGCAGAATCCTATCTTGTGACACAGATGGACACATGCACTTGCAGATACACAAAGACCAACACTCGAGCACACAAACAAACTTGCACGTGCCGATAAATGGTGTTGTACACATTTTATCGTGTCCAAGGTTGATTGCTTGAATCTAGGGTGATTGCTTAAATCTCTAGGTATTAGTGAAAGTTCTTGGATGGTGTTGAATAGATGATAAAAATGGGGAATATGACGGTGATCTGGCCATCAGGCCATATGTTGAAATGTTATCTTATTGATGTTGTCCGTAACAAAGAGATCATATAGAATTATACTGTGTGAATTATCTTAGTGTTCATGAAATTAATTATCAATAATATATAATAGAAATTATAATCAATGCTGAACTTGGAGTTCAATAGAAATAGCAAACTATGGAAGTTAATATATTAGTTTGATAATGTCACATTAAGATGGCAAGGAGCTTGTCGAGGTTGACTGCATATTTATTGTACTTGATTCTTGCATCATACGGAGGTATGCTTATTTATTCTTTTGAGTGTAAATTAGTTACAGTATGGGATATTTTGTCTTGCTACCCTTCCTTAACCTGTAGATGTAAAATCAATAATCACGAACTGCTTTGCTGAGCCTTCTGATATCCATTTGTGGTGTGTTGCCCATGTTCGTTCATTTTAACTAATTTCATTACAGGAGTTTTTCAATTTGACACATTTGCTTACATGAGGTGGCCGTTGCAAGGATTTTCCCAATTAAGCCTTGAAAACTGGCACTTCTGTTATTGCTCAGATTAAAGATATGTATTACTCTGCTTCTTTAGGAGCTTACTCTAGATTTACACAAATGATGTGGTTTGCCCTTATGGAACTCCTGTTTTGTTATGTTTTCATAATTATTGACAATGAGGATCTGTGCCATATGCTTCTAAAATCTGAAGCCTTTGAAAATTTCCTTGTTTATAGTCCGCCAATCGATCAGAAACTAAAAGAGAATTTCCTCCACAAATCTCCCGATACGGATGATATTTTTTCATCGTCGACTGAATACGTGTTTCTTCTTCTGTATAGTTTCTGCTAATACCTTACCATAGCTTGCATCAAAGGTTAATGTTTCTGTGTTGATTGGTGCATACGTCCAAGTGCTCATAGGAAATAGCTGATTTATAATGCAGGAAAAATGTACATGAATTTTGTGCACATGTACTGTGGGGGCCTCAAGTTGACAGTTTGAGGCTCCACATTTTCCCCTTTTTTTCTGGTCATAACATAACAATCTAAATATGGGGAAGTTGAATGATAGTTGAACTTAAATTCGAAATTTTCTTTTAGTTCCAATCCTATATTATGTTCTAGGATTTTAAAACTTTTGACATGACTATTCAGATTCTATTACAACAAAAAGATGAGGTTATCTAGCTGGGAGAGGCCTATAGAATTAATGAAAGCAATTTAGGTGAGTCACATATTGTCCAGGTGCTTACATATATCTTTAACATTCATTTTGTATCTATTCCTCCAGATTGTGGGTAACAACATATGGATTTAATTCCATTGATTTTCTTCTGTGCAAAGTTCGTTTCTCAATTGCTCATTCTTAGATGTGTTATTTCTAATGCAAGCTTGGTGATGGAAGACCTTTCTATTTCTTCAAAGTGGGCCTTTTTTACTATTACGATTATGCACAATCATGTAATTTTTTGCTAGTTTTTTGTAATGGAAAAATAGAATGCCTGAGAATTAATTCTAAAAATGGTTGTTTTTGTTGTTATAATTTATTTTTTGCTATTGGGTTTATATTGAAATATAGAATTTAACATATTTGGTCACACATCCTATTTCTATCATAGGAAAAGTATGGCAAGTCACAACCAGACATATAAAACAAAAGTATGTTAGGAAAGCTCTCATCTCGCTCATTTGATGGTGGCCTTTATAGCTGCCCTCCTAGTACCATTCTCTCACATAGTCTTATATGTTCAGCCAACATAGCAGCCTTGTTGGTGTTTTTTCCCTTTTTGTTTGGTGCTGCATTTAATTAATTAACTTGTTCTTATTGATTAATAAGGCTTAGTCTGTGCACTCCCTAGTTCATTTAGATAGCTTGATAATCTTTAAAGGTTGTTCTCATTCATTTTCCGTAGTGGCATTTTATAAAATGCATGGTACAGAAATCAGAAAAGTTACTACCACAGAATGAAGACTTCAACATATACTCTAGCATTGTGAAGTTACTAAACGGAGAACGTATTGGTACTCTATTTCATCAAAATGCGAGTTCATGGATTTCACTCATTGAAGTTGGTGCACGTGAAATGGCTATTGCAGCACGAGATTGTTCTAGAAGGCTTCAGGTTAATGCCATCACATCCATAGATATCTCATACCTTGGATTGCTTGTACCAATATGACTCTTTAAAGACAAAGCTTATTACTTTGAAACTTCTGCTTAGCTTGATCTTTAACATGTAGGGAAAATGTTGACTTTATAAGCTAATAAAATAGCTTTGTGCCTTCAGAAGAGAGAAGGAAAATTTTGTTGGTTGTAGCTGATGCACTGGAGGCAAATGAAAGTTCAATCTCGGATGAGAATGAAGCAGATGTTAATGCTGCACGGGAAGCAGGATATGATGAGCCATTAATAGCTTGTTTGGCCTTGAAACCTGGCAAGGCAAGTAATTGCTTATTAGTTGCTGGAATTCTCATGTTTTATTATTAACTTTTTTGTTGTTTTTTAACTTTATAACCCAAATGGTTTCAATTATATACTAACGGACACAAAAAAAACAACAAACAAAAACAAAAACGAAGCACAAATACTGCAGAATTCGAGAATATTTGATAGAGTTGATTGGATACTGGCATACTGCAAATCTCAGCTCTAGCAAATTCTGTTTGCACACTTGCAGATATGGAAGAACCAATCGGCCGTATATTAAAGAAATCAGAGGTAAGGAATTAATTTCCATAGAAATTAGAATTGATTTGTTTTTGAACTGGAAAGGATATGGATAGTGTGGTTAGAGAGTACAATTATGGCACAACTATTCCAAGTATATAACATGTTGTGGTTAACTGATTTTGCATCATGAAATATTAGAATTTGAAGCAGATGTGCATTATAGTTTTTTATTATAACATGAAAATGGCAAAGCAAGTCCACTAACTTTGTTTCCATTCAACTTTCAGAGGGACTCATTTTAGTTTATGTACCTATTTTGCTCAAATATATACCATATGCACTGTGTTTTCTCTATGATCTTAATCAGTTTCCCTGATCTTTATTACGTGAATTATAGTTAGTCTGGGATTGCAATTATTTCTTCATATGATCATTTTTATTTGGGAAATGGATAGTTTGTTTGTTTGTCTTAACTATTTTATTGTACATTCGAAGCAAATGCATTGATCCTTAACTTTCCAGACCCGGGACCACAAACGCCGTTAAGTAGTTCTGCTACTCTTTACATTGATTTTTTGTAATCCTTAGTTCCTTACATTATTGCAAATTTTCTTTGTTCATCTTTGATTATTGTTTGAAGTTTGAACCAAATAATGATTAGTTGCCTACTTGCTCTTGTAGACTATTTTAAAAGCGGAAGGGGAATTTATCTTCATGATCAAGGGCAAGCAGTACATAAATAATTTAGATGGCTCAATCCAAGTTTTAATAAATCCTGTAAGTTATGCACATCATTTGATAATTAATATTTATGTTGTAACAATTACCGGAATTAGTGAATGATGCCTCAGCTTGACATTTAAAAGTTACATTTCAGTTAAATTGGATTGAAACTGCAGAGGAGATTGAGGACCTGTTCCTAGGTGATGTTGAGGTAATATGTTGTGGTATCATTACAATGAAATTCTTTTTATCATTTTTCATCATGTGCAAAAGACTAGGTATCTTGTCTCTCCAAACTAAGGAGAGAAGGCTAAATAAAAACCAAACTAAGGAAGAAGACTAAATAAAAGCCAAGCTTCTATAACATTTTGATTTTTTCTGTCTCCTGGGTTCTGCCTGTTCTGGTGTTTTTTTTAGTTCAAAATAAATAATAGTATGATAAAGCATGTTTTATCTTAAAAACAAGTAAATATCAATAGTAATAAAAAAACATTTTGATTACTTCTGCTTGGGTGCATCTGGTGTAAGATGCCACATCAACTAAATAATTTGAAAAAAATTTCACCTCAGAAAGAGTATACATATGATCAGTCAGGACACATTTTATTATGGAAATCATATTTTTTCTGTCTGGAGATATGCTAGCTTCCGCCTTTTATATATGCAGATTCGTTTCAACTATGTTCAAGTAATATATCTCCCCCAAACAACATTTCAAGTTTTAGAGGGCATGAATTAATCATAATTTACAATTATCAAATCAATTTCTAATTTGTACCTGAATTTCAAGTCAAAGTTGGTGAGCCATGATTGGCCAGCAGTTCTGTACTCGTGATAAATTTGTACTCTAAAAACTCTCCTTTTGTAAATGAAGGTGTGGAGGAGACCATCCGTAGGGCATGCAGATCCACTAGGTGGTGACTTTCCGCTTGTCATCAGAAAAGGGCATAATGTTCTTGATGTCATATTTACGTCTTCTATTGTAAACCTTGGTATAGTTTTTACTTCAATGTCACTTTATCTCATATCTTGTTGCCCATGCTTCCAAATATTTATTAGGGATCTTTCCTTGCAGCTGATGTAGCAGAAAGCCTTGACAAAATTGATGGGGTTGTCGAACATGGAGTCTTTGCTAAAACCCCGTTAGTTCATATCTTTGTTAATTGTTTCTCCCCTCTGATTTCATATAGATAATCCTTTTTTTATGTGCTTAATATGTACATATTAAAAATCTTTGAAGAACAAGCTTCTATAGATTATTAATGATTTCACTTCATTTTCCTACCTGATAATTTTAAAAGAAAAGATGCATCGCATAAGTGAAACAAATGACTTAGATTAGTCTGCAGAAACAAAGAAATTACTTAGGTAGCACCTACAAGGCCTGGTCCATATGTTGCAGGCTGTCCTGAATTGTTACAGTAGAATATTCATCAAATAATAGATGATAAGGTTAAAGAAACTAAATTATTGATTTATGGAGAAATTTTAATGTCTGTTACATGTATGCATGATAAATACTGCTATTTCTTTTCCTTTTGATTACTTGGTAATTGCAGATGCACAGTAGTGATTGCTACAGAAGATGGGATGCACATTGTTGATAATACAGTAAAGAGTGAGGTGAGTGGACTTCAATATCAACGGAACTGTGAGGCAGACTACTGAACCTTTGGTTGTTCATGCAGGTAACAATGCATTCTTATTAGAACTATTTGTAAAGTATGTTTTTAATGTGTAACAAGAAGACACCATATTTCTTGTTTATGGACATAATTAGCTTAGGTTACTATCACTTGAGGTGGTAATGTCTAAAATTACGTACAGTACTTTAAACTAAAGCAGAATCCTATCTTGTGAGACAGATGGATACATGCACTTGCAGATACACAAAGACCAACACTCGAGCACACAAACATACACGTGCCGATAAATGGTGTTGTACACATTTATCGTTTCCAAGGTTGATTGCTTGAATCTAGGGTGATTGGTTAAATCTTTAGGTATTACCTATGGTGAAAGTGCTTGAATGATGTTGAATAGATGATAAAATGGGGAATAACATGATGGTGATCTGGCCATTAGGCCATATGTTGAAATGTTATCTTATTGATGTTATCCGTAACAAAGAGATCATACAGAATCATGTATAAATGTGTAGAATTTAGATTTTGTGAAAGGCGTAGGAGAGGGCTAATTTTATAGGTTCTGATTATTTTGGGAATATGTATAAATATATATATTATATGTAATGTACATATATGTATACAAGTATATCTATATATGTAGTATATTATATATTATATTATATACGTAATATACATATATATATATATATATATATATATATATATATATATATGTATACGTACATATTATATTATATATTATATAAAATATGTTACATATATTTAATGATTGGTTTATGGGTTGACAAATATATTTAGTGTATTTGTTTTGATGTATTTAATATTTTATTTGGTCACCCTTATGAATATGTATTGATATCATTTTGTATGTCTTTATCAAGAGAAAATTTTGTAATGTTGAAATTATTATTAATGTAAGCTATAAAGTGTGGCTTGGAATGGAAAGGTTTAGTGAATTTTGTAACGTTTACAACACAACTATCTAAGCAGAAGATGGGCAAAATATAGGAGATTCAGCTTCTTGAAATTGGTTGTATTTGCAACCATGACCAAATTTTAGCATCGAAGGTATTATTGAAATTAATATTATTTGTTTGATATGTTTGACTGATATTGTACTAATGTTATTTTTAACGAACGAGATTTTCAAAATATATTACAGGTTGTATTGATCTTTGGCAGGCTTGCTTAATTTAAAAGTATGTACTTCTCCGGTTACAAAAGGTACTATTTATTGGTATATTTATTTTTTATTCTTATTTTTTTATCTTAAATTTCTATTTGAGAACACAGGTCAGACAAAAGTAGCAGGATTATTGGAGTAAGGAGGGAAGTAGTAAAAATGTAGTAGGATTTAGATTTTGTGAAAGGCGTAGGAGAGGGTTAATATTATAGGTTCTGAATATTTAGGAAATAGGTATATATTATATATATATATATATTATATTATATTATATTATATTATAATATATGATGTATGTAATATACATATAGTATACAAGTATATCTACATATGTAGTAGTATATTATCTATTTATATTATATAAGTAATATACATATATATTTGTATACATACATTTTATATATTATATAAAATATATTGCATATATTTATTGATTAGTTTATGGGTTGACCAATATATGAGTAATGTGTAATTCTAAACTTTGTTTGGAATATAGTAAATTGTTTAATTGTTTCTGCTTGAATGTGATGGTTTGTGGTTATTGATTAAACTACGTAGAATCATGTTTTTTGGTTATTGTGATATTGTTTTAAATGAGTTTTTCGTGTATCTATTTAGTGTATTTGTTATGGTGTATTTAATATTTTATTTTATACTTTTGTTGGGAGATAATATTACACTTGATCACCCTTTTCATATTGTATTCTTTATATGGTTGTGCCTAGTAATGTAAGGCATAAAGTGTGGCTTGGAAAGGTTTGAGTGAATTTTTGTAACAGATACAATTCACAACTATGTAAACAGAAGATGGGCAAAATATAGGAGTTTCAGCTTCTTGAAATTGGATCAATATGGGTATTTGCAACCATGAACAAATTTCGGCTTCAAAGATATTATTGAAATTAGTAATATTTGTCTGATATGTTTGACTGATATTGTACTAATGCTCTTTTTAACGACCTAGGTTTTCAAAATATTTTGCAGGTTGTATTGATACTTGGCAGGCTTGCTTAATTTAAAAGTTTGTACTTTTTCGGTTACAAAAGGTACTACTTATTGGTATATTTTATTTATTTTTCTTATTTTTTATCTTTAATTTCTATTTGAGAACACAAGTCTGACAAGAGTAGCAGGATTATTGGAGAAAGGAAGGAAGTAGTAAGAATGTGGTAGGATTTAGATTTTGTGAAAGGCGTAGGAGAGGGTTAATATTATAGGTTCTGAATATTTAGGAAGTAGGTATAAATATATTTATATACATATTATATTATATTATATTATATTATATTATATTATATTATATTATATTATAATATATGATGCATGTAATATACATATAGTATACAAGTATATCTACATATGTAGTAGCATATGTAAGCAGAAGATGGGCAAAATATAGGAGATTCAGCTTTTTGAAATTGGATCAATATATGTGTATTTGCAACCATGAACAAATTTCGGCTTCAAATGTATTATTTAAATTAGTAATATTTGTCTGTTATGTTTGACTGATATTGTACTAATGCTATTTCTAACGAACTAGGTTTTCAAAATATTTTGCAGGTCGTATTGATACTTTGCAGGCTTGCTTAATTTAAAAATTTGTACTTCTCCGGTTACAAAAAGTACTTTTTATTGGTATATTTTATTTATTTTTCTTATTTTTTATCTTAAATTTCTATTTGAGAACACAAGTCTGACAAGAGTAGCAGGATTATTGGAGAAAGGAGGGAAGTAGTAAGAATGTAGTAGGATTTAGCTTTTGTGAAAGGCGTAGGAGAAGGTTAATATTATAGGTTCTGAATATTTAGGAAATAGGTATATATATATATATGTATATATATATTATAGTATATGATGTATGTAATATACATATAGTATACAAGTAAATCTACATATGTAGTAGTATATTATCTATATATATTATATAAGTAATATACATATATATTTGTATACATACGTATTATATATTATATATTATATAAAATATATTGCTTATATTTATTGATTTGTTTATGGGTTGACCAATATATGAGTAATGTGTAATTCTAAACTTTGTTTGGAATATAGTAAATGGTTTAATTGTTTCTGCTTGAATGTGATGGTTGGTGGTTATTGATTAAACTACGTAGAATCATGTTTTATGGTTATTGTGATATTGTTTTGAATGAGTTTTTCGTGTATCTCTATTTAGTGTATTTGTTATGGTGTATTTAATATTTTATTTTATACTTTTGTTGAGAGATAATATTATACTTGGTCACCCTTTTGAATGAAATCATTTTGTATTCTTTATATGGTTGTGCCTAGTGAAATTTTTGTAATGTTGAAATTACTATTAATGTAAGGCATAAAGTGTAGCCTGGAAAGGTTGAGTGAATTTTTGTAACATATCAATTCCCAACTATGTAAGCAGAAGATTGGCAAAATATAGGAGATTCAGCTTCTTGAAATTGGATCAATATCGGTATTTGCAACCATGAACAAATTTCGGCTTCAAAAGTATTATTGAAATTAGTAATATTTGTTTGATATGTTTGAATGATATTGTACTAATGCTATTTTTAACAAACTAGGTTTTCAAAATATTTTGCAGGTAGTATTGATACTTGGCAGGCTTGCTTAATTTAAAAGTTTGTACTTTTCCGGTTACAAAAGGTACTATTTATTGGTATATTTTATTTATTTTTCTTATTTTTTATCTTAAATTTCTATTTGAGAACACAGGTCTGACAAGAGTTGCAGGATTATTGGAGAAAGGAGGGAAGTAGTAAGAATGTAGTAGGATTTAGATTTTGTGAAAGGCGTAGGAGAAGGTTAATATTATAGGTTCTGAATATTTAGGAAATAGGTATATATATATATATATTATAGTATATGATGTATGTAATATACATATAGTATACAAGTATATCTACATATGTAGTAGTATATTATCTATATATATTATATAAGTAATATACATATATATTTGTATACATACATATTATATATTATATATTATATTAAATATATTGCTTATATTTATTGATTTGTTTATGGGTTGACCAATATATGAGTAATGTGTAATTCTAAACTTTGTTTGGAATATAGTAAATTGTTTAATTGTTTCTACTTGAATGTGATGTTTGGTGGTTATTGATTAAACTACGCAGAATCATGTTTTTGGTTATTATGATATTGTTTTGAATGAGTTTTTCGTGTATCTATTTAGTGTATTTGTTATGGTGTATTTAATATTTCATTTTATACTTTTGTTGAGTGATAATATTACACTTGGTCACCTTTTTGAATGAAATCATTTTGTATTCTTTATATGGTTGTGCTAGTGAAATTTTTGTAATGTTGAAATTACTATTAATGTAAGGCATAAAGTGTGGCCTGGAAAGGTTGAGTGATTTTTTGTAACATATCAATTCACAACTATGTAAGCAGAAGATGAGCAAAATATAGGAGATTCAGCTTCTTGAAATTGGATCAATATGGGTATTTGAAACCATGAACAAATTTCGGCTTCAAAGGTATTATTGAAATTAGTAATATTTGTTTGATATGTTTGAATGATATTGTACTAATGCTATTTTTAACGAACTAGGATTTCAAAATATTTTGCAGGTTGTATTGATACTTGGCAGGCTTGCTTAATTTAAAAGTTTGTACTTCTCCGGTTACAAAAGGTACTATTTATTGGTATATTTTATTTATTTTTCTTATTTTTTATCTTAAATTTCTATTTGAGAACACAGGTCTGACAATAGTAGTACGATTATTGGAGAAAGGAGGGAAGTAGTAAGAATGTAGTAGGATTTAGATTTTGTGAAAGGCGTAGGAGAAGGTTAATATTATAGGTTCTGAATATTTAGGAAATAGGTATAAATATATATATATATATATATATATATATATTTATATTATATTAAAATATATGATGTATGTAATATACATATAGTATACAAGTAAATCTACATATGTAGTACTATATTATCTATATATTATACAAGTAATATACATGTATATTTGTATACATACATATTATATATTATATAAAATATATTGCATATATTTATTGATTGGTTTATGGGTTGACCAATATATGAGTAATGTATAATTCTAAACTTTGTTTGGAATATATTAAATTGTTTAATTGTTTCTGCTTGAATGTGATGGTTGGTGGTTATTGATTAAACTACGCAGAATCATGTTTTTTGGTTATTGTGATATTGTTTTGAATGAATTTTTCGTGTATCTATTTAGTGTATTTGTTATGGTGTATTTAATATTTTATTTTATATTTTTGTTGAGAGATAATATTACACTTGGTCACCCTTTTGAATGAAATCATTTTGTATTCTTTATATGGTTGTGCCTAGTTAAATTTTTGTATTGTTAAAATTACTATTAATGTAAGGCATAAAGTGTGGCCTGGAAAGGTTGAGTGATTTTTTGTAACGTATATAATTCACAACTATGTAAGCAGAAGATGGGCAAAATATAGGAGATTTAGCTTCTTGAAATTGGATCAATATGGGTATTTGCAACCATGAACAAATTTCGACTTCAAAGGTATTATTGAAATTAGTAATATTTGTCTGTTATGTTTGATTGATATTGTACTAATGCTATTTTTAACGAACTAGGTTTTCAAAATATTTTGCAGGTTGTATTGATACTTGGCAGGCTTGCTTAATTTCAAAGTTTGTACTTCTCCGGTTACAAAAGGTACTTTTTATTGGTATATTTTATTTATTTTTCTTATTTTTTTATCTTAAATTTCTATTTGAGAACACAGGTTTGACAAGAGTAGCAAGATTATTTGAGAAAGAAGGGAAGTAGTAAGAATGTAGTAGGATTTAGATTTTGTGAAAGGCGTAGGAGAAGGTTAATATTATAGGTTCTGAATATTTAGGAAATAGGTGTGTGTGTATATATATATATATATATATATATATATATATATATATATATATATATATATATATATATATATATATATTATAATAAATGATGTATGTAATATACATAGTATACAAGTATATCTATATATGTAGTAGTATATTATATATATATATATATATATATATATATATATATATATATTATATAAGTAATATAATATATATATATATATATATATGTACATACATACTATATATTATATAAAATATATTGCATATATTTATTGATTGGTTTATGGGTTGACAATTATATGAGCAATGTGTAATTCCAAACTTTGTTTGGAATATAGTAAATTGTTTAATTGTATCTACTTGAATGTGATGGTTGGTGGTTATTAATTAAACTACAAAGAATAATAGTTTATGGTTATTGTGATATTGTTTTGAATGTGTTTTTCGTGTATCTATTTAGCGTATTTGTTATGGTTATACTTTTATTGAGAGTTGGTCACCCTTTCAAATGAAATCATTTTGTATGTATTTATATGGTTGTGCCTAGTGAAAATTTTCTAATGTTGAAATTACTATTAATGTAAGGCATAAAGTGTTACTTCGAAAGGTTGAGTGAATTTTTGTAACATATACAACTCACAACTATGTAAGCAGAAGATGGGCAAAATATAGGAGATTCAGATTCTTGAAATTAGATCGATATGGGTATTTGCAACCTTGAACAAATTTCGGCATCAAAGGTATTATTGGACTTAGTAATATTTGTTTGATATGTTTGATTGATATTTGTAGTAATGCTATTTTTAACGAACTAGGTTTTCAAAATATTTGTAAGTTGTATTGATATTTGGCAGGCTTGCTCAGTTTCATTGTTTGTACTTCTCCGGTTACAAATGGTGCTATTTATTGGTATATTTTATATTTTATTCTTGTTTTTTATCTTAAATTTCAATTTGAGAAAACAGGTCTGACAAGAGTAGCAGGATTATTGCAGAAAGGAGGGAAGTAGTAAGAATGTATTAGGATTTAGATTTTGTGAAAGACGTAGGAGAAGGTTAATATTATAGGTTCTGAATATTTAGGAAATAGGTATAATTATATATATATATATATATATATATATATATATATATATATATATATATATATATTATATTATAATATATGATGTATGTAATATACATAGTATACAAGTATATCTACATATGTAGTAGTATATTATCTATATATATTATATAAGTAATATACATATATATATTTGTATACATACATTTTATATATTATAAAAAATATATTGCATATATTTATTGATTGGTTTATGGGTTGACCAATATATGAGTAATGTGTAATTCTAAACTTTGTTTGGAATATAGTAAATTGTTTAATTATTTCTGCTTGAATGTGATGGTTGGTGGTTATTGATTAAACTACGCAGAATCATGTTTTATGGTTATTGTGATATTGTTTTAAATTAGTTTTTCGTATATCTATTTAGTGTATTTGTTAGTGTATTTAATGTTTTATTTTATTTTATTTTATACTTTCGTTGATAGATAATCTTACACTTGGCCACCCTTTTGAATGAAATCATTTTGTTTCTTTATATGGTTGTGTATAGTGAAAATTTTGTAATGTTGAAATTACTATTAATGTAAGGCATAAAATATGGCCTGGAAAGGTTGAGTGAATTTTTGTAACATATACAACTCACAACTATGTAAGCAATCTATAGGAGATTCAACTTTTTGAAATTGGATCAATATGGGTATTTGCAACCATGAACAAATTTTGGCATCAAATGTATTATTGAAATTAGTAATATTTGTTTGATATGTTTGACTAATATTGTATTAATGCTATTTTTATCGAATTAGATTTTCAAAATATTTTGCAGGTTGTATTGATACTTGGTAGGCTTGCTTAATTTAAAAGTTTGTACTTCTCCGGTTACAAAAGGTATTATTTTATTTATTTTTCTTATTTTTTTATCTTAAATTTCTATTGGAGAACACAGGTCTAACAAGAGTAGCAGGAGTATTGGAGAAAGGAGGGAAGTAGTAAGAATGTAGTAGGAGTTAGATTTTGTGAAAGGCGTAGGAGAGGGTTAATATTATAGGTTCTGAATATTTAGGAAATAGGTATATATAGGTATATATATATATATATATATATAAATATATATATATATATACAGTTCGGATCAAGTGCATACCCCTTATCTTACTCACCCGTGCTCACCTCCTTTAGGCGACGGTTTCGATCATACAATCGTCGTCTATACTTTTAACGACGCTATATGTTGTCTGTAGCTTAAAGTATAGACGACGGTTGTATGACCGAAACCGTCACCTAAAGAGGGGTGAGCACGGGTGAGTAAGATAAGGGGTATGCACTTGATCCTTGCTCTATATATATTATATTATATTATATTATATTATATTATATTATATTATATTATATTATATGATGTATGTAATATACATAGTATACAAGTATATCTACATATGTAGTAGTATCTTATCTATATAATAGTGATAACCCGTGCCTGAAGGCACTGTATAATTTTAAAAAATAATAATAATTATGAACACAAAAAATAAAGCACTGAATATGGACACAGACTAAATTAAAACCCTAAATTAATTAGTAACACACCTGCAGTTTCCATACATACTCCACAAAGCTTTTAAATGAAAAATTCTTATGAATAAATAATTATTATTTAACTTTAATAGTCAAATTCTCATAAATTTAAACCAAGTTTAACTACATTTCAAGAGTTAATTTTTATTATGTGTTATGCCTTTTTAATTAATTGAAACTTTTTAAATAGTAACTTGTCAATTACAAATTATTGTTTGCTTGTTACAACTCCTTTTTTTGTCGCATGGGTATGCAATTTCGCAGAGCAGTAACTTGATACAAAAATTGATTGCAAGTCGTTATATAAATTTAGGATTAGTTCAGCAACGATGTTTAAAAATGAAGAACTATGACAAATAAGAGAGGGAGAGTTACGGTACTACGAAATTGTATAAATGTATGAATTGTATGAATTATATAAAGTTAGGTGTTATTTGTATGAAACAAATATAAAGATTTTTTTAGCAATAAATTCATCTTAACTGAAATTAGGTATTATATTCAAAGGCAACCTAACCTATTCCATTTTAAAGGAGAGACTCGGTCGGACAACACACACACACTGATACAACTAACATACCATGTTGTTGGTTCACATCTATAATATTTAACAAGCTTTCTAAATTTTATGGGAATTTGCAGTAAAAGAGAAGAGATGACTTCCAGTCATTAGACAATCTTAGTACAATGCACAAACTCATCTTGCATTTTGAAAATCTCATCAGAGAATAACCACAAAGAAGAATGCCTACGCAAATATTGAGCATGCAGCTCATTTCGACTTTTTCCCCTATTTCTTCTTGATAACTTCATCTATATACATTATGCCTTTGCCTTTATAAACTAAAGGAGGTTTACAACTCCGAACAGCAGCAGCAAACTGGTGTACACCTTGCCCGTGTCTGAAGGCAAGGAGAAACGAAAAATTAAATTAAAATTCGAAAAAAGTAATACATTACCTAAAGACTATTTGCAACTTAAAATAACTTACAATCAGACATAACAATTATCATAATTCACTATACAACCACAATAATTAATACATACTCGATCATCAACACATATCCAACCACCAAAACATAAAGCTAGTCGCTACTAATTTTAATAAATTTCGACAAAGTTTTCTTTAAAAATAGATATCCAGAAAAATCTAAATCTGTCTACAAAACTTGCAATCATCAATAAATATTCAAACCACCAAAATAACCATCATTTCATACCCAAAATCATCATAACCATGCATAATTAGTTAACTTTACAAAAGATGGAACACAAACAATACGCACATGTAGAAAATATAGAAACAACTTTGTATTCTTTATAGATTACACCAAGTATCCTTCAATGTATACTTGAAAATATCTGAAAATATATAATCGCTTAAAGAGTTTGATTGTTGGAAATTTATAATGAGAGTGGAAATATATCACATGCCAAAAAATTTCCTAACATTTTCTTAAATGTATAAACATGGCTTCACCCTAGGGCCAAAGTTGCAATCAACGAAGTAGTGAATCTAACCTTATCAAGGATAATTTATAGTACACTATGCAGACAAATTAACATACTTTCACTGTGTGCAACTGTAGCATTACGTCTCATCTGACCACTACAACTATGTAATTCTGCATAGCAAAACATCAATCAACATATATAATCAAACAGTAATTAGATAAGACGGTGACAAAAGCTCATGGTGTTCCTTGGCTATATCAGTTACTTTATCTTTCCAAGCAATAATAGTTTAATTTGTTTGATTTTGATTTCGAAATTCAAAAAATTTAAATTAAAGTAAAAACATGATCACCATAATTAAAATACAATTCCCAAATTACGTTAAAGCTCATCACCCCAAAAAAATAATCAAAACTATATATCCAAAAGGCAGATTTAAATGTATCCAAAAGATAGATTTATATCCAAAACTATATATACTACCTTATTCCCATAATGAGGGTCATAATTCAAAAGACAGATTTAAATGTACACCTTGAAGAACATGTTTCCCTGCCTTCACCAGCTTGAACATGTTTCCCTGTCTTCACCAGCTTCAGACATATCTACCTGCACATTTTGGTTCTCGTGTTAGCAATATCTTTGATCAAACAAATAAAACAATTGAAGAAGATATTATTTCGATAAAAAAATTAAATATTAAATCCAAAAGTGAAGACGGCTACAAAATAGAAATCTATTAAGGTGTGTTGTATCCTTCTAGAAAGGAATTACAATTTTAATGAATATCAAAATTGAAAACCTTTGTGTTACTTTTTTTGCTAGCTTTATAATAGATGTTTATTTTATAAGATGTTGAGTACGCTGTTTACTCTGGGAAAAAAACTGTCAGAATCTAAGTGTTATTGCAATCAATATAATATGAAATCTAAGTGTAACATATTTTGGAAACTTTGTTGTTTTTGAGTATCAGAATCTCATAGTTCTGTACTTTTTCTTTTTTTTGAGCAACTATACTTTTATTCTTAAACCTAAATAAATATGTAAACATTGTAAATAATGTTCTCATATCAAATTCCACCATTCTAATTTACATATTCTGCTAAGCCATGATGGCAAACCTGAAACAACCCGGGTCAAATCCCGAGTCCGGAACAAATCTTGGGTCAAATCCCAAGTCCGAATCGAATCAAATCCATCCTAATAAGGCCTTAAACCACTGGCCCAATATATCTTCTTGGGACATCTAGCCCACCACAGGCTCCCAAAAGGTCATGACTTGAAGGTACTATTGGTAGTTACTTAATTCCTTATATGCAGACAAATTTTCCCCCTATCTTTCGATGTGGGACTGGGGTGTTACAAACTCCCCCACTTAAATTTCTGACGTCCCCGTCAGAACCGATCACACACACGGCCCAAAGATCTTTGCCTCTCTAGCCATTGTGGGATAATACCGACTGGCTTCGTGTCCCCACCTCCGGACCTTCATCTCTCCATTGTGGGATAATACCACCAGCCTTCGTGTTCCCACCTCTGGCAACCTGATCGGATAACCCGACCCGAGCTTTCGAGAGTCGGCTCTGATACCATATGAAACAACCCGGGTCAAATCCCGAGTTCGGAACAAATCTTGGGTCAAATCCCAAGTCCGAATCGAATCAAATCCATCCAAATAAGGCCTCAAACCACTGGCCCAATAGTATCTTCTTGGGTCATCTAGCCCACCACAGGCTCCCAAAAGGTCATGACTTGAAGGTACTGTTGGTAGTTACTTAATTCCTTATATGAAACAACCCGGGTCAAATCCCGAGTCCGGAACAAATCTTGGGTCAAATCCTAAGTCCGAATCGAATCAAATCCATCCAAATAAGGCCTCAAACCACTGGCCCAATAGTATCTTCTTGGGTCATCTAGCCCACCACAGGCTCCCAAAAGGTCATGACTTGAAGGTACTATTGGTAGTTACTTAATTCCTTATATACAGACAGATTTTCCCCCTATCTTTCGATGTGGGACTTGGGTGTTACAAGACCCTTTAAACAAACTTAATTAGTCTCATATTTCTCCGCTGCGGGAATTGATGCATCATATAGGTCTGTACATAGAAAATGGTAGGGGAGCCAAGGTGGTGTCTTTAATGTCATTTAGTTCATTAAAGGAGCATGGATCTTTTAGCCCTCCTGATGGTTCCTAACTTTTGAATTTATAGAAAAAGTTATGTGGAAATATCAGTTTCCTTTATGCAGACTCATGGAGCGATGGTAATTGTACAAGTTTGTTGTTGTGTTTTGTATGCTATAACAACCACCACAACAGATTCCTGTATATCCCAAAAAAGAAACAAATTATGTAGGTTTTTGTAAACTTATGAAGAGATTTGCTTTGGATGGGTCAAATTTTTCTTCCAAGTTGAGTGGATTCTATATATTATTACTGTAGCTTTCAAGTCTATGCCGAACTATATACACATTAGTGTTTACAATGTCTTCTTGGAACTTGCCAACCCAGTAACCATCGTCATCGACTTCATGCCTAGGTCCTCATGTGGATCCAGACCTTAACCTCTTAGTCGATGGAGTTCTTTTATTGGGTAAAAATAAAATTTATTTTATGCATAAATGCTCAATGATCTCGTGTTACGTGCCAGAACATATTCGGCAATGTTATTGTTCCACACAAAGTCCTCTTTTAACAATTGTAATATAAAATGACACCATATCCTCAAAGTTTGTCATTATAATTTCATTATCATACCGCTACAACTAAAGCAACAACTTAATATTCTTAGGGATGAACATGGAACAAAAATAGATACTTAATATTCAAAAATAATTCCTTTTGTGTGAGAGGGAGTAATATACAGCAGTTATACAAGGTTTGTGTTATGTTTAGCATGTGAGCAATACTAAAACTCTATATTGTTACGGTGCCACATTAGGAATGTCACTTATATTAGTTGATCTCTTGCTTTTTATTGGTCTAGGTCCTTGGGAGTAGCCACTGGGTATGACTTTGGCCGTTTTACAATTTCATATTACTCTGTTCTTCTAGTTTTTGAAGCTAGCACTTAGTTTCTATCATATCTTGAAATGAATACCTTGCCATTTTAGTTTTTTTGCGATCATTACTGTATCATTTTTATATCGCTTGTAATGCTTATTGATTTTATATATTGCAATACAGTGTCGTCAAAGTGGTATCTGCTTTGGCAAAATTTGAGCCTTTGGGCAGGTGTGAATGGGAAGTGATTAAAGGAAACACCACAATTTCAGCAGACCCTATTCACAATACCATTATTAAAAATTCACCTGTCCAAAAATAAAAATCTTAATTGACTTTTTTAACTTTCTTTTATGCTTACCAAGATTTGCCTATAACACACTTTGAGACATAATTTATTTTATTTTTTTAACTCAAATTTTGTTTTTGGAAAAAATATTATAGAAAATACTCAAGTCGTAAGCTAATATACTCAACACTCTGTTTATGAGCCTTTTTGGGCAAGGAAATTTAACCCGTACTATCGATATTTTTTTAAAGTATATTAGCCTTTTCGGGTAAGGAAATTTAAAAAAGTCTGAGAAAGGAAATGAAAGGAATATAACCTTCTCTAGATTTTTTTTTTTGTGAATTTGGTAAGAAAAAGATAGACAATGAGAGATGTGTCTGTCAAAATTTGTCAATGTTTTATTAATAAGGGAACAAAAGAAAGTTTCACCAAGTCAATTTTCTTTTCCTTGCAAATCTTACCATTTTGGTTAGGAAAATTATTAAGGAAAGTTGGACCAAATATTACCAACATTGGAATTCATTTCCTAAGTTTTAAAAACTCAAAACCAAGGTGTAAGGAAAAGGGTAACAAAGGACAAATGAGACTCTCACAGTCTTACCATATAAAAGTGGAGTAACATATTTCTAGGAACTTATTTTTCAATGAATGACCAAGTTCCAACTGAATTTCATAATTAAAATTTTGAAGATAAGAACTTTAAAATCACGTAACATCCAACACATTCAAACTAAAGAGTAATTTAAAGAAAAGGTCTTTACAATTATGTAACACCATAAAGATAGGGGTGGAACACGTTAAATATAGACTTGATATTTGAGCATTCCAATATTAAGTTAGAATTAGTATATTTGTGTAATTAGAGGTAGAACACAAATAAATATCTGAGTTGAAAATTTTAAAATTTTGGGACCTAAGAGTATGATGTTTAAATTTAAATATGATGTTTTGGAAGCAAATATCAAATACCAAAACATCGATACCAAACACAGTTAGCTAGGTAAATAGTAAATACGATAATAGTAAATACGATAAAAGCAACAACATTATGGCACAATTCAGATTTAAATTTACTAAACACATATAAATCTTTGTCAATTAAATCAATCAAAAGGGTGAGCAATATCACATGACTTGGGCTACAAAATTCTAGCTAGTGTACTTGGCCAGACAAAGCATGAGTGAATAACATACCAGTATTGTAACACCCCCTTTCCCCAAAGAAAAAAAGGATGCCACGCACAAACATAATAAAAACAAATCTCTAATAAACCTCAAAATATCTCCAATAAAATTTAATACCAAATGTCACATACTCCAATTTAAATAGCAGTAACTCCACATTTACATAGTCTCTACTAATAAGAAATAAATGCCAAAATGGCCCAAACATCCATTAACAAAATAATATGAACACCAAGTCTAATAATAATTCTCAAAAATAATCTACTCATTTGGATCAAAGGTAGCTCTCATCCCACATATCCTGATCACCCCTGATTACCTGCCGGAAAAAGAACACAGCGTGAGCCAATTTCCCAGTACGGATATGAAGATGAATAAATGTATCACAAAAAGTAATGAATCTAAAAGAATTGAACGAATGAACATATGTGAATTACAAACGAATTTCGAATATATCAAAATTTGAGAGTCCATTTACAAATGACTAACACTGTCAACCGAATAGTAATAGCCAAAAGAATCCTAAACAATTAAGGCTGAATCAAATGGTTGTAAGGTAAAAATTTCATACTGAGCTCAAATACAAATAGCCAAAGGCTAACAAAATACATCGGTACCATGATGTATATAAATCAAATCGGATAGTACGCACGACACATACGTCACTAATCCGCCAAACAAATCGAATCAAATCAAATACTGGGTCGACCCATACGTATCCTGAACAAATATATCAAATGGCCAAAGCTCATACCCAGAGCATACAAAAGGATACGCCGTGGACTAATCACACCGCCACGGAAGGTGTCATGCCCTTGTGTCAAGAGGACATGCCTGTGGTACCCCCACAGGTGGTTAGCTCAAGTATACCCTAAGGATCAAACTACAAAATGTAAGCCAACAGGGGTTCAAATCACAAGGCTTACATGACCATCTCTGAATGAAATCAAATTATCAAATACGAACATACTCAATATCACAAGATATCAACGGTCAAAATAACTCCTGAATGTGAACAAAATTATACGAAGAAGGATACGAACGAATAAAGTCTCCAAAATACGAATTTTAATGTCAACGCCAAAATAAAACTATCGCAATAATTTAGACATCAAGAAATAATCCTGAGAAGCAATACCAAATCTCTAAACGAGTACAAAACGAACGAAATAAATTTAAAGGAGTATCGCTGAAAAAGTACGGAATCCGTACCTTAATATAATACCAAAATAATTCGCCGAATCTAAATATCGCCCGCTAAACTCCCTCAATCCGATCTAATTATCAAAATAAAATATAAAGCATATAATTAAATTACGAACTCATACAAATTATATTTTCATAAATTCAATAATTTTAATATATTATATTCAATTTATACTCAAAAGATACATTTTAATTATAATAATAATAATATTATAATATTATTAGCCGTAATCTTATTTGTTTACATACATATACACAGTACCACTTCGAATTATATTTTACTGATAAATTTGATCAATTTTATTTCAAGTTTACATTAC
Source organism: Panax japonicus (assembly GCA_020205505.1). Classification (NCBI taxonomy): domain Eukaryota; kingdom Viridiplantae; phylum Streptophyta; class Magnoliopsida; order Apiales; family Araliaceae; genus Panax; species Panax japonicus. The sequence goes on along the minus strand of CM035109.1, from coordinate 43,311,126 downwards.
ACCAATTTATTACAATTCTCCTAAACGGCATATATATCTGACAATTTCCTCCTGATGCAATAAAATTAGGAATAAATGAATTTGTGATATAGTATATTATACTTATTATTAAAGTTAGACAAAAAGTTCCTGCAATCAATCACCTCATTCACTTTTCATATCATATACATCTATATAGATTATGTAATATTATTATAATGATAAATTTTTGATTGAATGAATTCCATGGCCACTAACCTGATTACAAACTAAATTGACTTTGATTTCTCTGCAAACTTCTTTTTCCTTTTCGCAAAAATCCACTTGGTCCTTTCGCTTCTTTTTAGCAGCGGCTACGTTTTATATAATTTGTATATTGATTTGAGTACACTAGGGTTTACGTTTTAATCATATAAATACATTTTATTAACTCTCATAATTTTAATAGGATTTACTAGTATAATATATATGTTAACTTAATAAATTTTAAGGCCCAAATTTATCAACTCAATATTGTCCAATATCTATTATGGTCCACTCAAAATGAAATATAATCTGACCCAAACATAAGAAAAGTCCAATTAAATACTTTAAAGCTTACTTAAATATTCTATTAGTATTTTATTGGGTATTAATATTACAAGTATTTTCATTACTTGCTTGTTCATTCCTTTGAGTGAATCAAGATACTGGAACTTTTCATCTTTATTGTCCATTCCTTTGAGTGGATCAAGATGCTGGAACTTTTCATCTTTCTTGTTGATAACTGCTAAGCACCAATGTGTTTCTTTGTGGATAGGGACAAATATCTGAAGATAAGAATGATGATTTTACAAATAAACATTCATTTCAATGAAACAAACGGGGAACTAAGAAATATAGTGAAAACACAAATTTTACCTTGTCACGCTCAATAAGGCAGTATCCCAACTTCCTTTGGGTAGTCCATCTTTTAACTAATTTGAAATCATAACCATTTGTCCCACCTTTTAGCTAGACATTGACAATCAGCAAAAAAGGGTTATCTTTGTGAACACCAGTTAACCTCATTTTTGAAAATGATGACCCAACAGAAACGATTAACTTGGAGCAGACAATTGGTAAAATTAATATATTGAACAAGAAAATAAATGTATGTGTGTATATATATTGAATTGCAAGTATGGAAATGTGGTTAAGGTCATCACCTTTGGGTAAGAATATATACCAATGCTTCAATGTATACCAAGTATCCTTTAATTTATACCTGAAAATATTTGAAATATAAAAATTATCGAAATATGTGAGTCAAAATAAAATAACTATAAATCCGAAACATAAGAACCCTTTACTTTACCCTAAATTATCTAAAAAATAAATTAGCACACACATTTGTATGTAGTGGGGGGGATGATTTAGATTGATATAAGTAAGAATTTAGAGAGATTGTAACAAATTATCAACTTATTTAGGAAAAGATACGGATGAATGTAGACTTACAATCAAATAAAGTATTCTTAGTACCATTTCAACAAACGGTTCATTTGCTTAATGATTTAACTCATAAAATCTGCATTGGTGGCAGTATAATGGTGTGTGAGTTTGATTTGTGAGTGTTTGATTAGTTACAATTATGTGTGTGTGTTTTTGCATGTATTGTTTGTGTTGTGTGTATGCATGAGAAGTAGAGAAATATAGAGTCTTAGTCAGATAAACTTTCACACCTAGACAATTGTTTGGTCAGTGATGGGTTAGTCATCGTCAAAGGTGGACAGGTCGGTACTGGATTGCATATCATTAAACTCTTAAATGTCTTCTTCATCCCTTCAAATCTTCTCTTCATCACTATCATTAATGTCCTCGTATCAATACGAACACAGAGAAAAAAATCTAACTATATAATCCAAACATATGATCCATATTGCATATCGTTTTAATTGGATCAATGCATTTGACACATATGATCCAGGTTACCCTTAAGCTCCTCAGTAACCAAACTACAAAAAAAATCTAACTATATAATCCAAACAAACAACTTATGGTAAGAATCAAGTATCATCATTTGAACCTCACGCACTTAGCAAGAGTCTTCACATTTGATAAGGCATCCAAAAAAAACATGGCGAACTGTATGTACTACTAATAAACAAGCAAATGTATAGAAGTAAGGTGGAAGGCCGGAAGCTCACTTGATTTTGTTATTTACAATCCAGAAAAAAGGGTTGTCACCGAGTTGGAAGAAAGCTGAGGTTTTGCTAGAACACGTGCTTCTCGTAAAGTAGTCAATTTACAGATATGGTTCTGATCCTTCGCCTGCAAATTTAGATTATTTTATTAATGTTTCCCCACAAATTGTGCTTAGCTTTCCTGTATTGTTAAGTTCTTGAACAAAAATGAGATGTACAATTGTCTTCAATCGGCTAAACAAAAATGAAGTACGCTTTTAGCATGTTTACTACTCTTGAAACAGAAACTAGCATATGTTTTGGTTGTCTTCATTTTTTCATGTATTGGTAAATCTTGGTTAGTTGGGTTTTAGCACGATTGTGGTTGTTGCAGACTGATGTTCAAAGGATTTACACCTACTGCTTAGCTAATATGAACCAAAATGGTTAGCTAATATGAGCTTATGCTTTTAGAGGAATTTCTAACCAAAATTGGAAAATTATCATGGTTAAAGCCCTGTTCTAGACTCGTACATGGTTGTTTTTTCCCTCCCGTTTTTATTTTGTTCAAGTAGCATATTGAAATTCCTGATTATGATCTAATTAATCAAAATTTGACATAGTTCCCATTGTTTTATTAGTATGAGGAAAAAAAGCGATTCATTCTCTGAGATGCTACCCAACCCCAATATACAGATGGCCTTGAGTGGGCACTAACTATTTCAAAGCCCCGATAGGAATCATCAACATTGAACAAACATGAGACAGGGATAACACAACAGACATAAAGAAAGGCCATGGTTACAGAGATTTTAGAAACCAAATATAAATTCAAGAAACCATAATTCTTGAAATGAAATAATACATACCTGAATGAATTAATAGAGAATCAAAGGAATCCAAAAACTGCATCCGAACTTCCAGCTTCTTCGTCATATTAAATTCCTACCACTATACATACCCTAAAATGCTTCCTTAACTGCAAAGAGTTAAATGTGAAGCTGACCCCTAATAAATGGAAAAGTCTTTGTTGAGTTATATTTGAAATTTTCCTACCAATTTGTGCTATAGCTTTTCCTCCAAATGTTCTTTCAGTTTTTCTTTCCATTGCTTTATTCAGCAGGTGTATAGAGCCTATAAGCCAGTCAAACATTCAAGTTTTAATGAATGAAAAGAGTTACATATCAGGTGGACTCTCTTTAAATGCAGCAAGTTAAATTATCATCAAAAGTTAATTAAAGAAAACAAAAAAACTGAAAACAAATTCTTTCAAATCAATATTTCTACTTTCATCCAAAAACCTCTGATAAACTATCAATCCCTGTGTATCATACCCACCTATATGTGAATTGGGACTTGAAGGCAACACCTTTTTACTGTACGATAGTCGAAACACGTAATTTCCAGTCAAGCTGAAATCTAAATTACTTTTAAAATTGTTAATTTTCTTTACATGTACAGAATTTTGGAAATGGTGCACTTTTTGAAGGTTATCTTTCATATTGATTTCCCTTTTGCACGCAATCCTTTGGAAATGGTGCACGTTTTCCCTTTTCATTCAACCTGATTATCAAATGTGTGCGTGCGCGCGCACACAAACACATATGTCCCAAGACCAAATAGTTAACTCAACAACTGTTTTACAATTAATAAAACAAATTAAATTAAATAGTCAACTCGAGAAATTGTTGTACATTTCAAATCACAACTAAATTTGATTCGATAACATCCTTGACAATATATTACGACTGTAAAAATTTCATTTCCTTTTTCTATTGGCTTTGCAGCAACCAACCAAACTCTCACATAGATAAAGCACTTTATGGGTTTTTGGGTATTGAGCCATTTTCTTTTGGTCAACGCATTTTGAGCCCTGTTCTATTAAAACTTCGAGCCCCTAGTGCCAGATAGGCGTTGACTTGCTCACGTGGCGCCTATGTGGCATATCTGACATGGTTTTTTTTTATTTTACATGTGGCATATATGACTTGGCCCATATTGGACTTTAACCCAAAATATTTGTTGTTGCTCAAATTTGATTTCAAGACCTTCCACTCAAATTTCAATCCACTTGACCACCCAAGCACCACGGGTTAGCTGCTATATTTTCGCAAGAATTATACTTTATAACCGAACAAAGAATTTCTCCCAAATTAAATAATAATAATAATAATAATAATAATAATAATCACAATCCGGCCAGATTGAAAGACATCAAAGATGTCAGGAATGATGTTTATTCAAATTAAACCACTTTTCTTGGATCTGCTAAGTCTCAGATGAAGATCGAAAGAACGAAATGAGATAGAGACCGGGACATTAACAATTCGTTCGGCCGGAAACACGCCGTCCTTAGGAGGGCGGCGAATGGCGACGAACCGCCGCTTGCACATGTGGGATGAAAGTGAAGCATACGAAGCAGAAGTAATGGTCGCAGCTATCGATTCCCTCTTCCGATAAACAAATTCCGCAGCTGTGGAAGTTCAATTCGTCTTCAATTTTGGAGGATGAAGGTGAATTTAGGGTTAGGGTTTTGGGTTGTTTATTTGGGGAATTTTCTGAGTCTTCGTCTTCTCCTTCTAGGGTTCTGTAGTTTGGGGATTCTGAGTTAGTCTCCATTCTGTATTATGAAATTTGTGATTTGGGTATTTAATTCTCGCATTGAATTTGTTGGTGTAAGATTGATGATTGTGAAAGTCACCGAGCCTAATTGCGAGGTCAGGGCGGCCAGATTGGACATAGGATTAATTGCTTTTTTTTTTCTCCTTTAAAATATATACAGGTTTTTTTGGTTTAATTGGGTGAAGATGAAGACCCGCTTGTATGATTTGAGAGAAAAAGCTTCAGAGAGGGGAAAGAAGTTTTGGATGAAGACCCACATAATTTATAATATATGATATGAAGCTTTGGACAGAGAAAATGGATTTCCATCTCTAATTCCTTAACACAATCTGCAATTTGATTGCCATCAACAAATTACGGGTGGATCGCAAGTCGGATGATCCTTACCAAATCTTTAGAAAAAATTATACTTTTGGTATGGTTGTTGCTGCTAGATGCTAATAACAAGTAGATGCTAACAAGTAAAGATAGAATTGATATTTTTATAAGGAAATTTGATATTAGAAATATCAATTCTCATTATTTAAGGCTGTGTGAGAGGATGAGAGGAAACAATGAAATAATTATATTAAAAATTAATATTATATTACTAATTTTATTGTGTATGGGATCCACGGTCCAAATTTTCGGTTTGCATAGGACTCAAGTACTCAACTAAGAATAATAATAATAATAACTATAATAGTAATAATAATAATAATTATTATTATTCCTTTTTCCTATTTTATTTTTTTCCAGTTCTTGTTAAGTGCTGAGTTCGGCGTTTTGGGGAGGAAGGGAGGGAGGAATTACAGTATTTTAAATTTTTTTGGGGAAAATGAAATCTTTTAATATAAAGATTAATCTTTGCGAAATGTTAGTAGTTAGGCTTGTGGTGTTTGAGCGGTAGTATGACTAAAGTTTTAACTGTGAAGTTATGAGTTCGAATCATTGGATAGACAAATTTTTAGAAAAATTTCAAAAGAAGGTGAAATTAAAATATAAAATATCCATGTCAGATTTGCCAAAACGCCGAACTCAGCACTTAAATAAACTTCACCTTCTTAAATAAACCACATACATTTACCTAAAATATCACAAACAGTAATCTGAAAACCCCCAGTGAAGCAGTAAGTAATTACCAATATTCCCAAATCCAACTTCAAAAAACCCACCAATAGAAACACCAAATATAACAAATGAATGATGCAACAAATGAATTGCTTTTCATAAATATAAACATACATAATAGATTGATTATATTGAAAGATAAATCCAAATCAAAAAGAAGAATGATGGTATATACGTGAACTGAAACAGAGTCTGATTATCAAATATATTGGATTCAAGTGTCGTCGAGTATTAGTGTACTAATTGTCAACAACACTGTGAATTCAATTTGATGGTGATTAGCTAATCCTTTCCCCTTCAATTCTCGCCCAAATATTTTAAATCACTTTTTTTTTCAAACTAAATGATTAGCATATAAAATCAGATTTCAGATACAAAATAAGAAGAAATGTTGGGTTGAGATGAAAAAGCCTATGGAGGTAAAAGAGAAATTGGGTTTTGACGGGTTTTATCATTTCGGGCAAGGAATGAGTTCATGAATCGTTGCAGCTAGTAGAAGCCATTGATGAAGTTGTTGAGCTTCTTCTTCTCCTTCTTCGAAAGGGTATACAAAGTAGAGGGTGGCGTTACCTCAATCCGAAAGAAAGAGATAAAGAGGGGAGGGAATAGTTTTTGGAAGGGTATACAGAGCAGAGGGTGTAATTAGAAGGGAAGGAGGCATGACTTGGGTAGAGTACAAGGGAAGGAGGCGGGACTTGGGTAGTGTAGGTGGGGTTATGATTTGGGCGGTTTTTGTTTTTTGTTTTTGTGTGAAATGAAATTTGAGCCTTTAGATTAAGTCAGATGAATTGAGATTAAATCTGAGCCACTATTGTGGTTTCTCAAATTTTAAAGTGGGAATAAATTCAAATTTGGTTATATTTTATTATATAGATATAGATAGATACCCAACACCAAATACCGAAACACCGATACCAAATTCCAAAACACCGATACCAAACACAAAAATCGATACCAAGTCCTTGCACATCCTGTTTTATCATATGAAGCAAAATCGTAATATTCAAATTTCAAAGAAACTGATAGGAAAGTTTCATGAATTTAATGATTTTCAATTTTTACTTGCAAGTTCAAAGTTGAATCTACTTCAAGCGTCTTAAAGACAACATCTGCTTTCCCCTACACCACATGCACAACTCAAGTCAATAAATAATATTGTATAGCCAGAATACATATATCTATATAAAAAATAAATAAAAACAATGCGATTAGCCGATTGCAATATGCATTTGTTTAAGATGTATATGTAAAGTTTGTAGGTTAATGTAAGCAATTTGAAAGTACTATCAGGTTTTCACGACAACCTTCGTTTAGTTATTCAAATAAAAAAAATCATAGTTTATTCCATTCACTTAGAGGCAATAGAAGTACTCAAACAAATGCTAACGAATTGACATAAATTAAATTAAATTTTAGCCAGTAAACCCCACATCTTCTATGAATTAGCTGCTAAGAACATAATACAAAAGTTCCACTTGTAATTACATAATCCCAAGTAGTGACTGTAATATATAAGATAGTAATTCTCTAAGAAAGTCCCCCTAAATTTTGTATTGAAGAAAATACAATTGTGTAGTAATCCAATTTAAAATAAGATTAATGATAACCTTTTTGCTGGTAGAGGACACACACAAACAAAAAAAAACACATTTTACCAAAAGATTGCAATCAATCTACCTTAGTTGATTTCAAATTAATCTTCTAGTGGGTTTTGCATTTTGCAACAGCCTATCTTTTTTTACAAACCAAAAGAGGTACTTACTTCTTCCCCTCATAAATTCACAAGTGAACCCATTGAATATTAACTCCTAATTCAACAAATATATGTGGGTACATAGCCAAAACATGAGAGAGAGAGAGAGAGGAAGCTCTGGTCCGTAGAATTTTCACATTTATGGTTCACAGAACTCATATTATCTCTCTTCGGGAAAAATAAATCGGTATTTTTGGAGAGAGAAAATGTAGGAAAAGGGACCGACGCTCTGTAGTTACTACCTTCCGGCTTCTTTATACATGTATTTAGAAGGGGCAATGTATTGAACATATTTATTCACAAAAAAATTGTTTTTTTATTAATTGTTAATAATATAAATCTAGTATTTTTTATATTGAATTTATAACAAATTATTATGAATGAGGTTGCAACAATTTATTTTTATTTTTTGCTAAATGTTATGACAATTTTTAAGTTCAACTTGAACATAAAAGACAGTTATTCCCAGAATTAAAATAAGATGCCCTCAATATGATACCCTAAAACAAAGGAGGAGTAACTATTTTTATGAAAGTTTTTGAAAACTAAAAATTTTAAAGTGTTTGGTTTTGGTGTTTTGGTATTTGGTATTCCCGGGTTATATTGTATAACATTTAGCTGATAATACTGAAAATAAGAAAATATAAAATTGCAAATTATAATACCTAGAAGAAGAAGAATTTGAAACCATCATAACTAAATCTCCTTCAGATAAACCAAGAGCACTCAGTCTCTCAGTATTCCTTATCTCCTTCCCCGTTGTACAACAGTTGTTGTCACTGCAGTGGACTTGCGTCTGCGTATTACATAAAACAAACACTGTAAATCTGCATACTTACAAAAAAAATACAGTCATAACTCATATGTGTATTTATAGCTAGATATAGAGGGAGAAACAAGGAGGATTTGAATCTGACCTCAACCTGTTTAATTGATCATAGATTTAGATAACAAAATCAGATAATCAAAATCAAAAAATAAAAACATCAATTTAGGATATTGAGTGATGATTGAAGTAATTACAGATTCGTCGCGATCGATTTCTAGGTAATTACTAATTCTCATAAATAAGTCCAAATTCCATCAGTTTAACAATATATATGATATAAAGAGATAAAATTGCATAACTGTCCATTATATATGGTTACGTTTATGCCTTTACCTAGTATATTAGTTATCTGACTGACCAATTTGGCATCGTGCAACAGATTTATGCCTGCCTCTTGACGTTGCAAGAATGGATTAATCAATTATCAAGGCAAAAAGCATCTTTACCCGCCTGTGGTCGTCGACTTGTAAGCAATTGGCCACTGAACTTTAAAAATATGCAATTGGACCACTCTGCTTTCTAAAACTGAAAATTAAGACAATTCCGTCTAATTTCTTGGACGGAAATCAAATAATTACACACGTGGCATTGAAAAAAAAAATCAAAATATTATTATTTTCTTTTATGGCAATAAAAAAATCAAAAATAAAATCATTGATTATGTGGCAAAAAATGATTAAAATAATAATAAAATTAAAATAAATAATAATTAATTCATTTTAAAATAAAATAATTAATTTTAAAAATAAAAATAAAATAATTAATTTTAAAATAAAATAATTAAAATAATAAAATTAAAATAAATATTTGAAATTAATGATTAATAATTAATCATTAACTTGTAAAATGATTATTTTATTTTTATTTTTAAAATTAATTATTAATTATTCCGGTTAAAAAAATCATTAACTTGTAAAAAAAAATCATTTTTGCCACATAAAAAAATTCTGTTTTTGTTTTTAAGAATAGATTTTTTTTAAAACAGAATTTTAAAAAAATAGAATTTGTAAAAAATAGAATTTTAAAAAATAGAATTTTTTTTAAAACAGATTTTTTTTAAAACAAATTTTTTTAAAAATAAAATTTTATTTTACAAGTTAAAAAAATTTCGGTTTTTGTTTTTAAATTTTTTTAAAAAAAATAGAATTTTATAAAAATATAATTTTTTAAAAACAAAAACAGAATTTTTTATGTGGTAAAAATGATTTTTTACAAGTTAATAATTTTTTTAACCGAAATGTTTAATAATTAATTTTTAAAATAAAAATAAAATAATCATTTTACAAGTTAATGATTAATTAGTAATCATTAATTCTAAATATTTATTTTAATTTTATTATTTTAATTATTTTATTTTAAAATTAATTATTTTATTTTAAAATTAATTATTTTATTTTTATTTTTAAAATTAATTATTTTATTTTAAAATGAATTAATTATTATTTATTTTAATTTTATTATTATTTTAATCATTTTTTGCCACATAATCAATGATTTTTTTTTAATTTTTTTGTATTGCCACATAAGAAAATAATAATATTTTGATTTTTTTTTTTCAATGTCACGTGTGTAATTATTTGACTTCCGTTCAAGAAATTGGACTGAATGGCCTGAATTTTCAATTTTAGAAAGCACAATTGTCTAATTGCAATTTTTTAAAGTTCAGTGGCCAATTGCTTACAAGTCGACGACCACAGGAGGGTAAAAGTGCTTTTTGCCCAATTATCAAAAAATGATGCAGCAGTCTTGTTGAAGACTGTGCATGCCGATAACATTACATGCCTTCAAAGAATTTATAATACCTCCTAGACTCTTTACAGAGAACCTTTACAACTATTAATTGATTTATATTCAGCTTCAGATGACACGATCAACAATGCCCAACTTAGGTTCAGCTCTGGATCATTCAAACCACTTCACTTCTTTTCAATGAACTATTTTTAGAAGAGTTGAAAAGAGAAAAGTTACTTGGAAGTTATCTACAGCATATGTCTTACTGATTAGCCACCTTCACCCAACATTGGAGGTCCAATCTTATAACATATCTTTCCTAATGGATGCCAAAACCACAGATCCTATTATAAAATGAAAGAACTGTTTCGATTGAACAGACTCTGATTAATCTGGCCTTCCGCTCAATCTGCCTTTTCAGACATATAGAGACCATCTCCATAGATAAGTTGCTTCAAAACTTAGAATCTCAACATTACCAACTGAACATAATCTAATCAAACAAATAACACTAAGCTCATACCAGCATTCCAAAAAAGTCACAAACAAAGAGAGATAATTAATATATCAATCAACGATGGAGAAAAAGAAAAGAGAGACAAAAAGAATAATAGAAAACAGAACCACATAGGCACATATACTAACTCAACATAACATATACAAAACACAAAGTGTATTCATCATACACTTTAGTACGAATCTCATACATTTACAAATGAAAATACAATAAAGTCCTTATGTCATGCAGGTTACTGAGAAAGCCATGCAGGTTCACAGTTCTCCAATTTTTAACAATAAAATAACACAAGCCCAAATTTCATTCATTTATCTAATCTGATTTCTCTACAAAAAATGAAAATTAATAATCACACATAATCTAAAAAATTGAAATTTGAAATTTTACTGAGTTAAAAAAAAACAAAAAACAAAAAGTGGGGTAAAAAGACTAAACAAGATTTCAATTTTCTGCTTAATTATAATCATTTATGCTCTCAAAAATGAAGCAGAGTTCATACTTTTACCCATAAATATCTATATATATACACACACATCAATCACAGAATAAATAAATCCAGATATAATATTTTCTATTAAACTTTTTCCTCAAAAATTTGAGGGGATAAAACAGGAATCATTCGATCTTTGTAGGATTGATGCACAATTATGAACATAAAAACCAAATTCCAATTATATGCATTAACCAACCGGAAAAGGAGAAGTATAATCATCATCCAAGATATAAAAAGTAAAAACTAAAAAATGAAGAAAAGAGGGGACCTGAGCGTCGATAATTTTGCCAAAACGGACAAAGGCATCTTCGAGCTGACGCTCGGTAACCTTGTGGTTCCTTCCCAGCCAATTCGAATTAAACACAACAAAAAAATGATTTAAACACAAATCAATCCAAAACTAAAACCTGCTCAGAGTAAATTTCATGAAAATCCAAAACAATTTGAAGATTTTAGATTGTTCTTCAGGGTAATACGAAAGGACACTAATTGTTGAAGAAGTGAATCCAAAATCAGAAGAAATGTTGGGTTGAGATGAAAAATTGATTAAATGGAGGTAAAAGAGAAATTGGGTTTTGAGGGGCTTTACCATTTCGGGCGAGGAGATAGGCCATTGTCGTTGCAGCTAGTACAAGCCATTGATGAAGTTGTTGAGCTTCTTCTTCTCCTTCTTCGAAAGGGTATACAGAAACAAAGAGGGTATAAAGAGCAAAGGGTGCAATTTTGGAGGAGAGTACAAGGGAAGGAGGCTGGTGTCGAGGAAAGTGACGCCGCTCTCGACGGTGTGGTATTAGAGATTTGGGGCTGGAATTAGGGCTGGGTATGAGAGATAAGAGATTAAGGCTAAACCTGTATCCAAATTTTATCTCTCGGCTCTGTGTGTGTTTAAGAACAGAGAGAGATAGATGGTTTGAAATTTGAACAATTGGAATGAGAGAGAGCTGTTGACGTAGAACTTGATGGGACAAGTATTCTTCATTGCTTTATCAAATATTTTCACCCGAGTTAATTTTTCATTGCTTTATCAATTATTTTCAACAAGTATTCTTCTCCAAAAGTTGTCCTACATCATTGTGCATTTTAGAGTTTCATGTTTTGAATATGTTGTTAAAATGGCAACTTGTGGAAGCCTAATGCCAATGTATGGTGCTTTAGTGAGAGAAATGCCTAATATTTGTTGTGTTTGAGTTGACTACTTTCAAACTTGATTGAGTGGTCTCAATTGTCATGCTTGTTCGTTTAATACTGTACCGTTGCACCAAGAAAGGCCCCAAGGATATGAACTTTTGTCAAAAATTAAAGGGATAATCCCGTTGTGAGTCCCCTAACTATATACATATTTTTCACATTTAGTCTACTAATTAATTTTGTAACTTATTTTACCCTCAAACATTATAAATTAACTTAGTTGGTCCTCTAACATTATAGATTCTGCAAATTCAGTCCAATCTGTTAAAAAATAAAAATTAACAGAGGCGTCATCTGTTAAGCATTATTTGAATGAGAGGGACATATTAATCATTTTACAATATGATTAACCCAGCTCTTCCTTAATAGATCCGGGCCATCCTCTTTCATGTTTGCGCTGCTGCCACTACCTACCATTGCTCCTCCACTCCACCATCCTCCTCCATGTTTGTTCAATTTCTTAACACACAGAGAGAGGGTTTATTTCCTTAATGTTATTTTTTCCTTTTTTCTAATTTCCCAGGGATCTATGATCCATCTATAGTTTCAAAAATAAAATTAACACCCATAACGATAACAATGTGTACCATTGTGGAGTTTTTCACACAAATATACACTAATTAGTAGGTGTTGACTTTTCACAGTAGTGATAGAATCAATAGTGGTGTTGGAAGATGATGATGTTTTGGAACACCGGTGGAACCAAATTTGGAGAAGATGGTGTCATCGATGGTGAGATCTTTGTACGCAGATGATAGATGGGGATTGCAGATAGTGTCGGCGAGTATGGTTTTCCAACTGGTACAACAACATATGTGTCGAGTATCTACAATGTCGGGGTCTATCTTCAATCATGGAGTAGGAGATGTGGAAGAGATTCTAATATAGGGCAAGGTGAAAAGAATGAACAAGTGTATCTATCCCCATTGAGAATTGCTAGAGAAACACACAAAAGCATGAAGTTTTAATCCCAAATCAATATATTCAATAATTTGAGAAATAATAAACATTACACTCTTTGTATCAGAACACTCCTACTATAAAAAGCAAATAATCTTCTAACTAAGATCTAATTAAATCTAATATCCTAATTAAAATTTATTACTATAATTAAATGTATTATTACTACACAACAGTCCTAGAAATGCCTCGATCGATTTTCTAGATGACTTTATACAATCATTTATGACTTAAGATAGTTTTGGGATGCAGTTTGGATGTTATTTACTTTTCTTTGTGTATGTTTTTAAATGTTTTCTATATATATTGGTATTTATTGCAGAATGGGAATGTTGCTCCTGGATCAAAGTCACGCATTCCTCAAATGGTTGTTAATACCCTAGGTTTTGGCCAAAAACATGATGCAATTGTGGATATACCATTGGATGCCATGAATGTAATGGCATTGCTATTTCTAATTCATGTACTTGTCTTAAATATTGTTGGCAGTCTGAGTATATTTTTGGATAATTTTGCAGGATCAGAAGAAAAAAGAGAAATAACTCGCAGCTTGGGATGTAGATTTATGGAGGAGGGAAAAGGTTTGTTCTATTACTTCTATAGTTTCTACTTGAGTGCTTGGTCCTAAATGTATCAAAGCAATAATTCATTTATACGTCATCACTCATCAGTGTTGTGTTATTTGCTCAAATTTTCGGTATCACATGGATGAATGTTATTTGTTGCCTTGTCATTTGTTTTTTAGATAATTCAGGGTAAAGTAAGGGTTCTTATGTTTTGAATTTACAGTTGTTTTATTTTGACTCACATATTTTGATAAATTTTATATTTCAAATATTTTCAGGTATACATTAAAGGATACTTGGTGTAAGCTGTAAAATAATGGGTCTTATGCAACATGTTGTTTCTCTATTTTCTGTACGTTTGTATATTTTGTGTTCTGTCTTTTGTAAAGTTAACTAATTATACATGGTTATGATGATTTTTGGGTATGAAATGATGGGTTTTTTGGTGGTTTGGATATGTATTGATGATTGTAAGTTTTGTAGACAGGTTTAGAATTTTTTGTATATCTATTTTTAAAGGAAACTTTGCTAAAATTTCTTGAAATTAGTACCGACTAGCTCGATGTTTTGGTGGTTGGATATGTATTTTGTTTGCATAATATATATATATATATATATATATATATATATATATATATATATAGTATAAGCATGCACATATAGAATACTATATTCTACCCGGATTGATTATGAACTTTATTCTAGTTTGGTTCACTAGAGCCACCAAGTGAACGAAAAGGTCAAACCTAGGGTGCAAGAATTAAATTTAAATATAACTCTTACATTTAAATCCCGAGCTCCATTACAAATGGGTCTTCAAGCGCTCCTTGCTCCTTGATCTCTAATTCTTCAAAATTAATTTTAAGTATTCCTATTACAAAACTATTTAAAATAAATAGAAACCTTGATCAGCAGTCAAGGGAAAGTACATAGGAGGGAGTTAGAATTTATATTAAGAAAAATTAGAGAAGACGAGGTACGCAGACCCCATTTAAGAAAACCCATACATTCACGCATCCAACTAAAATAAAATTCAATCACATTTGTCAATAGTCCATAATCAATCTCATTTATTATCATACACATCTACATATGCATCAATAAATAAATTCATCTCATGAGTAATAAACATTTAATATATATATATATATATATTGATATCATTTAATGAGCAAAATTAGTTAGCATAAAATCTAATTTTGAATCAAAATAAACTCCTTTATTTTAATCCAAATTTAAATCAAAATAAACCTCTTTTATTTTAATTTATCCAAATTTGAATAAAATAAACTATTTTATTTTAATCAAATTCTTTAATCAAAATAAACACATTTACTTTAATTAATTATGGAATCCAATTCCAAGGAAAAAAACCTCTTTATTAAAGGAAACACAGATTCTTTTTCCTATTCACAAATAAACTCCTTTATTTTGAATAATATGAAATCTTATTCCATATTTAAATAAACTCCTTTATTTAATGAAATATAGATTCTTTTTCCTATTCACAAATAAACTCCTTTATTTTGAATAATATGAAATTTTATTTCATATCTAAATAAACTCCTTTATTTAAGGAAACATGGAATCCAATTTTAACTCCAATTAGTTATCATGAAATCCAATTTCAACTCTAATTAGTTAGCATGAAATCCAATTTTAGAATTAAAATAAACCTTTTATTTTAATTATAAAATTATTAAAAATATTATATATATATATATATATATATATATATATAATATCCGTATGTTATATATATAATATATATATCATGGAACGTGAATCAATTATCAATATATCAATATATATGTAGAATACTAATACTATATATATATATATAACTTTTACTATTGATGAATAGTGCTACACTACTGACTTTTTTACTATTCATGGACACTTTCGGCAGCTTTTGACGAAGAGGCCGGCAACTTTTGACTCAGCAGATGCTTTCGGTGGAAAAGAAAGAGCATCTTCTTGACTGATTGACTTCAAGGGCAAACACATGTGACTGGGGATACTTTCGGTGGAAAAGTAGATTCTTCTGAATAATTGGCTGCCGAAGCATGTGCTGGCTGCCGGAGCAGGTGCTGGCTGCCGAAGCAGGTGCTGGCTGCCGAAGCAGGTGCTGGAATTACTATGGACTTCAGGCGAATGGATCATGAGCATCCTGGAGATTAACAGTGCCGTATGAATCATAATCTCCATCATCATCGGCAAATTGGCTAACCGAATCACCTTGAGAAGAGTGATTAGAAGCTTCTTCATGTAAAGCTTCATCAATTCTTTTATTGAGTACTTGAGCAATTTTTAACAATTCCTTACTGGTACTATCTTTAAAATCTGAAATACTACGGGAACAAGTAGATCCAGCAGGACTGACTTTGGATATTGACTTTTTTGAGACTAAGTTTGACTCATTTTCTTGAATAGATGAGGAACAAGTATTAACTGGAAGAGCTGGGGTTGGAGTAACAGGGAACTCCAGCTGCACCTGAGTAACTATTCTGTCGATGTTAAATTTATCCCACCACTTGATATAAAAGAGGCGAGATACTCGGGGAAGTGGATCATTGGGAATACTATTGACTGGAGTACCAGGGGGTGAGAGTGCATACTCCCATTTGAGAATCCAAGGGATTTTGTATTTACTGACAAATAAAAGAGTGGGTGGAACTCCTTCATTTAATGAGATGGGTTTGTAGTGATTATTAAAGTGATTTAACTGGACCTTAAGTGGATCAGGAAGAAGATCGTAACAAGATCCTAACCTATACCACCAGAGAACAAACCAATAGGGAAATGGACTCTTGAACTTATGATCAAATTGAATGAACCATGAATGGCTGAGTGACTCGTTCTGGTGAAGGAGAACCTTATACCAGGCTTCAATGTAGTCATAGTAACAAAATTATTGGTTTTGACTAGAAAGATTCATGAGATCAGAGGGATTCTTCCCGCAATATGAGATAGAAACGAACTGTTTAATATACATAGAATGATAAAGGATTTTGGATTTATCATTCTGAGCATAAATAGGTTTAATATTTACTGACTTAGTTTCCAGAAGAATATCCTTATAGTACACTAGGGACTTATAAGGAACTAAGGGTTGGAAATGCCATCCAAGGGGAAAAAACTGGGTAGCGAGTTTACTGGGATCATTTTTTGGCTTCATGGGTTCAATATGGAATAAATAGCTTTCCCATCTGATCATATACTTAGAAGGAGAGTGACTATCGACTGAGGATGAGGCCTTAGCCGGATTACTAAAAGGATCTATTGGAACAGGCTGACTGGCCAAAGCCGAACTGTATGGCTTGGGCATAGTACCAAGAACAGTGAATTTGTTACTTGTTTGAAGTACTGGGTTAACTAGGTGAGGAACCATGGTACCTCTGGGTTGATTGAAAGGGCCAAAAGGGCGACCCGGGCCCCTTGAGGAAGATGGTCCTCTAGTGCTCATTGTTCAGAATGGTACATGTATTAACAAACTCTCGAGTGAGAAAATCAGGGATTGAATTATTACTTCCTTTGATATATTCAATATCAAAATCAAAAATGCTTAATAAAGCTTGCCATCTAGCGAAAAAATGCTTAGAGGCTAGATTTTCAACATCTTTTTCTAATATGTATTTTGCTGATTTACAATCAAAGCGAACTAAAAATTTTTGGTTTAAAAGATCACTCTGGAATTTAGTAATACATAAAACAAGAGAAAGTATTTCCTTTTTAATAGTACTATAATTTAATTGTGTATTATTCCATGCACCAGAATGAAAGCGAATAATTTATTCGGGAGAATTAAGAGTTAATTTTTGTTTCAGAATGCCTCCGAACCCAATGTTTGAGGCGTCAGTTTCAACAATTTTAAAAGCTGAGTCGTTAGATATGCCAAGACAGGGCAATGCCTTGACGTACTTTTTAACTTACTGGACGACAGAAGTGTGAATGTCAGTCCAAGGTAGAGGATTAACTTGCAAACGTTGAAAAAGAGGTTTGCAAATCTTCCGGAGATTCTTGTAGAACTCGCCTATATAATTTAGCGAGCCAAGAAATCTCTGCAGTTGGGTTTTGTTGGTTATCTTATCGGGAAACTTGTCAGCGAATTGAATAGCTCGATCAATGGGCTGAACTTGTCCTCTAAAGATATTAAGACCAAGAAACCTTATTCTGACCTGAAACAGGCTACATTTTGAAGGTGAAAGAACTAAACCATTGTCTTTAACTGTCTTGAAAAATGATTTCAAGTGTTTAATATGTTCATCAATGGTCATTGAGAATACAAGTATATCGTCAATATAGACAACAATGAAATGGCTGAAAAGGTTTAGTATGTCATTAATGATATTTTGAAATTCGCTAGGAGCATTTTTCAGGCCAAACACCTGGACATTCCATTCATAATGACCGAATGGAGTAGTGAATGCCATTTTGTAACTATCACCAGGATGAATGGCAATTTTCCAGAAACCAGATTTGAGGTCGAATTTGCTAAATATTGTGGCATTACTTAGTCTGTTGATTAGGTCTTCTTTATTAGGAAGGGGGTACCTAATCCATTCTAAGACCTTGTTTAATGGTTTATAATTGATTACTAGACGAGGAACTCCACGTTCTTTCTCTGCTTCATTATTGACATAGAAGGCAGGGCAAGACCAAGGGGATTTACTAGGTTTAATTAGACCTTTACTGAGGAGATCATTGATTTCTTTTTTGCATAACTCCATTTGTTCGTGATTCATTTGAATAGGCCTGACCTTAGTAGGAATTAAATATTCTTTAAATTCCTTAGCATAAGGGAGCCTAACCATATGTTTTTTTCTATACCAAAAGGCATTGGGAGAATCTGAACAAAGATTATCCTTTAAATAAACTTTTAATTCATTAATTTTTTCTTGAACCTTTTTATTCAGAAGTTGTTCTTCAATATGTTTATATCTAATTTCTTCTTTTAAGAAATTCAAATGTGTTGTTTTACAATTTAATAGATTTAATGATTTAGAGATGGATTCTTCTTGAATGAATTTTAAATCTCTCTCTTTAGGTTTAATAAGAAACTTAAATGTTATTTTCTTTCCTCAAGTGTCTACAGCTTAGACCTTCATTACTAGTAGTAAATGGGTAAAGTAAATATATGAATGGTAATCCTAAGATGACTTTATCTGTAAGATTTCGAATCAAAACAAATGATGTTTTGAAACACATATCATCTTGATATATATGTACTTTAGGTAATTTATATTTAATTTCCATTTGACTACCATTAGTTGAGTTTAATTTTTTGCTAGTTTTCCTAAAATACTTAGTTGGGATTAAACCTTCTTGTATACAATTTAAATCTGCACCTGTATCAACAAGAGCAGAAAGCCGTATAGAGAAGCTTTTATCAACAACCAGTTTAATAGAGACATACCATTTTTGAATGATGATATCTTTGATTCGTTTAAGTGTAAGGACTTGTATAAAAAGATCAGGATTATCCTTAACTCCAGATGATTCTGGTTCATCGTGATTCTCATCACTGGATGAGGAATTGTTAATCTGGAGATCAGACTTTTTATCATCAAGATCCTTTCTTAAATTAGAAATTTCTAATTTTAAATTAGCAATTTCTTTTTTGAGTTTATTAACTTCTAGGTTTAATTCTGAGAGTGTAATTTCTTTAATAGGAGTTTTAAATCTTTCTAAAGTTTTATTGAGGCTAAAAATTGATTTTTCTTTAGCTTTAATGAATTTCTCATTATTATCCTTAGTCAATAAATCTCTTAATTGTTTAGTGTACTGAGCCTTTAATTTAGGATCAGAAATTTTACTAATTAAGTCAATTAACAAAGAACTTTCTTCATCGTCTTTGCTAATTATATTAATTCTTTTTGTGCAACAATGTTCATTGTAATTGTCAGCACAAATGGTGACTTCATCAGCGTCACTACTGGATAAACTATTGTCAGTATTTGAAGATTTAGAGACAATAGAACCTTCATCACTATCTTCTTTATTGTTAATTCTCATAAGTTCTAGTATATGTTCAGTATCTTCACTAGAGATATTTAATTGATTTAATTTTTGTTTTATTTTACATTCATTTTTATAATGACCCTTTTGCCCACAATTGTGGCAAACAACCTTACTTTTATCATATTTTTTGGATTTAGATTTTTTAATATGCCTTTTATTTGTATTTTTAGGTTTATTATAGTAATTATCTTGCGTATTTTCTTTGTAGTGATTTCGCCTTTTTCTTCGATGTTTAATATATTTGTGAGACTCAATATGTTTATGCCTATGCTTTCTTCTGGAAGGAGCAATAGGGGGTAAACCATACTGTTCACAAAAAGTACCTAATTCATACTTACCTTTTTTCTTATCTTTACTAGCTTGTTTTGCTAACTTAAAATCAATACACATTTTTAATCCAATTTTTTGAATATTACTAATTATATCACCATAGGAAAAATTATCATAATCAATATATCCAAGATTTTTACCTAATTCTTCTCTGACTTTATGAGCAAATAAAGAGGGTAAACCGTTAATGAATTTTTCTTTCCAGAAAGGTTTATTACTGTCATTACGTAACATAACTCTAGAAGTAAACACATCTTTGTACCATCTAAAGTCACTTAGAGTGGGACAAGTGAGATTACTTAACTGATCATGAATTCTTTCTGTAATATTATTGGGAGTGCCTATGAAATGTTTAATTATGGTAAATATAAGTGTATTAACTCCGTCAGGCAGACCGATGCCAACATATTCATTGAAGATGGGGTTGCTATCATCATCCAGTTGTAGTGCATGAATTATTGATATCCTAGCGTCTTCAGTGAGATGTTTTTCCCACCAAGATAGGAGAATACCAGTAAATCCACTGACAAGTAATTCAACAATGTCGGGTTGAGACAAATTATTGAATTTAGTGATATAACTGTTTGCTACCAATGACATATGATTTAATTTGTTCAAAATTTCTTGTTCACTGAAGCCATCAATGTTCCATTCATAAATCTTATTAGATGAAACTGAAAATTTCTTATCTAGATTTCTCTCTTCAAATTGTAAATCAGGAGGAGTAGGTCTAGAGTACCAATTCCTAGTTATGCTTGTATTTTGAACTGTTAATTTATTTAATTGATCATTAAAGTTCGTTATTGAATAAGAATCAGTATCAGATTCTTCTGAATGATTACTGGATTCAATATCATTATTAATAGCTTGATCAATTGTGGCTATTGTACCACTTGGACCAGGCTCATTTTTAATTTTTTTAAATAATTTATCAATAGATTTGACTAAATTATTATTATCAGATGGTAGTCCTAATTTGTATCTATTTTCAGGCAATTTTATTAGAGGCTGTTCATTTTTTAAGTTGGGATTTTTAATAATAGACTCTTCGAATTTTTCTTCAATTTTATCTAGCTGTTTTCCAACAGTTGCTAGATACTGGTTGCTAAAGTTTAATTGTTCTATTATTTTTTTTATCATTGTTATTGGTATCGGAAATTTTAAATGGACTAGCTACAACTGAAGTGTTTTTAACTGAGATTAGAACAGTTTCTAAAGGGGGATGACTAGAGGAAACTTTCGATTTATCTTCTTTAGTCCATTGAGTTTTAGTAATTACATTACATTTATTTTGAAATTGTTCGTACCAATCATAAAATGTAATATTCATGCTTTCATTTTTAATGAATCTTTTCTATTTATTGACTATCTTATCGCGATCCTTTTCAGTTGGGTGATTAAATCTAAATAAATGTCTTTTTTCTTTATTATCTTTAGAATTAAAATCTTTTACTAGATATTCCCATTTTAAAATAAATTCTTTCTTGATGACTTTTAATTGATTATTAATAGGAATGTCAAAGTCTGACTGAGTAGGCATCACAGAAGAAGTGGGAGAAGAAGAGTTTTCTTCTTCTACTAAATCTTTATGAGCATAACATGGGTGACTAGTTTGTCCTTGGTTAAGGATACCTTTTAATTTAATATCATTAATTGAAAGATTACTAAGAACTTCAGTATCTCTTCTGGAGTAAGAAGAAGGGGCTGAAGAATTAGTAAAATCTTCAATAATGACAGGTCTTTTAGTACGTTCAAAGCTTATTTTGACAGTACCGTCAGAAATTTGTTTAACGTTTTCAATATTTAATAAATTATTAACAATATGTTGTTGGGGTATTTCATTAGGTATAGTCCACTGACTGGGGAGAGTAATATCCTTCCAGAGAATTGTTCTCGGGACTTGAATATTAGCATCAGTAGTAGAACTTTGAATTAAAACTGTTAAATCTTTGGGACTTTTATTTAAAGCATGTACATTTAAATTAGTTTTCATTGTTTTATAATAAATTCTATAGATTAAAGCAATAGGCTGAGATCCCTCAACCATGTGAGTAATTTTGCCAGAGTTTTTAATATTCAATGTTAAAGCTTTTAATAAATGTTGATCACTAAGACTTAAGGTGAAATCAGGAAAACAATTAAAATGAACTGGACCATTGTGTAAACTGGATTTCATAGCACCTATAATGCTGGGGTGATAATTTAGGAACCTAACATCTCTTAGACAGAGATAAATGCATGAGTTTATTCCTTTAATGTTCAATGGTTTTACTGCAACTTGAACTAGACCAATATGAATAAAATTGTAACCCTTTTTCCTATGTTTTTAATGACATCAGGGTCAAGGAGACTACAATTTTCACACTCTTTATTAATTGCATAGACTTTTTCTACTGTTTTGACATTATAATAAGTCCTAAAATTATCAAGGAATGTTGACTGATAAATTTCTTTTGGAGAAACTCTGGGGATATTCCAATTATGTAAGGCTTGACTGATATTTTCATAACTATGAGTTTCTTGATTAACTATGTCAGGAACAGGGGGTAAAGTTGACCGATGACTAGATGAAGAGTTAGATCTAAATAACCTACTCATTATACCGTTTTTAGAACAAACTTTCACTCTTTATCTTCCATACAGACCCTCTTACCTTAAGTAGACTCATACCCAAAACCAAATACCCAACACTGCTCACACAAGAGACTTACCAGGGTAGAAATGAAGAAGGGTGGACTACAGTAAGCAAGGTGACTTCGAATATAGAATGAAAAATAAGATCTAAAAATAGTATGAATGGACAAGTAAAGTTGATCTTTCTCAACAAGTAGTAAACAAGCAACTTGGCTTTGATACCATTTGGGGCGGAAGCAAGAATATAAAGAAGTGCAGGAATTAAACACAATTAAATAATCAATTGAACATAATTTAATTTATAAATGAGATTTAATACAACTGAATAAACTTGAATAAACTTACAAATTAAAACATATAACTGGAGAATTAAAGATGAGGGGTTTAGTGGGTTAATTAGAGGTAGAAACTAAAGATTTATCTGAGAGAGAGCTCAAAGTCTTTCTAAGTTTTGAAGTCTGAAGAACTAACTGAGATCTGCTTCCTTTTATAACACAAGGAAAGAGAGTTATTACAATGACTGGGAAAAGTAAAAGCATTTTACTTTAGTGAAAATATTTTACTAAAGTAAAAGTAAAAGTAAAAGTAAAAGTGATTGATTACAGACAACTTTTACTATTGATGAATAGTGCTACAATACTTCTCCTGTGGATGCCGGAAGGTGCTGTTGATCATCTTCTCAGATGAGTCACCATCCCCATACTGTTCCACCTCAAAATTTTTATCCAGGAAATTACCCTTTCATCCCCAAAATTTTGTTTAGAAAAAGAAGAAGGAGAAATTTTTTTACCGAAAAATTGGTCAGATCTTCCAAACTTTTTAAGTTTTGTAAAAGATTTTTGTTTAAAAACAAATCAGACTGAGATATTATACAAGGGATCACTCGATTGGTCCCGATCTATCAGTAAAATCGATCTAAATAAAAGACTAATTTGTTAACTGTTTAAACAAAAATTCTTTCTCTTGAAGGTCCTCTTAAACTCTAGCCTTACTTGCCTTAAACACATATCCGTAGATCTAAGGATTCCCTTTAGACTTACACTGCTCCAACACTGGAGACTTACAAACGGCATTAGTCAGGACTTAAGGCGATCTTGGATGTTTCACGGCGAAGGTCGGGCGATTAAAAACAGAGCAAGAAAAATAAAAGTTTGAATAAACATTTAAATAAACAAATCATACTGTTTTCAATCGAAACCACCGATAGCATCAAGAACCAACCGTGTGGCTTTGATACCATATAACAGTGGGGATAAGTTTTTAAAATAAAAACTTAGACAGCAAAAGAAAAGATTAAGAAGATGACCGGTTAATCGGTAAAGTAATCTCTTTCTTTTATTTATAAACATTTGAGGAAGGATTACAGTATATCCTAGATCTAAATGTTTAAAGGGGAAGAATGAAGTATTAAGGACTTCGTCTTCATCTTTAACTAAGAAGATCGAAGCTGAAAGCTTCGTCTCCGGCTAACTAGAGAGAAGGGAGAGGACCTCGGAAGAGCTCTCTAGAGAGAGAAGCTCTGAGGCTACATTGAATTAATCCTGTGAGGATGAACTAAGCCTAAACAAATCTAAACACTTCGAGTTGTTTAAATAGAAAACAGAAAAGTAAATTACTATTTAATTCACGCAGGAATCACTATTACATTAACTGAAGTAAAAGTAATTTACTTAAGTAAAAGTAAAACGTAAGAAATATTTTACATTTACTTTTACATTTACATTGGTAAAAGTTAAAAACATTTAACTTAAGTAAAAGCAAAAGTTATATTCTTTTACTTTTACTTTTACATTTACTAAAGTAAAAGACTTTTGTTTTAAGTAAAAACAAAAGCTGATGATGGCTGGGCCATCACTGTCGGTTGTCTGAAGACTCCTCTGGCGTCTTCTTCCTTGACTTGGTCCGTCTCCTGTGGATGTCGGAAGGTGCTGTTGATCATCTTCTCAGATGAGTCACCATCCCCATACTGTTCCACCTCAAAATTTTTATCCAGGAAATTACCCTTTCATCCCCAAAATTTTGTTTACAAAAAGGAGAAAATTTTTTACCGAAAAATTGGTCAGATCTTCAAAACTTTTTAAGTTTTGTAAAAGATTTTTGTTTAAAAACAAATCAGACTGAGATCTGATACAAGGGATCACTCGATTGGTCCTGATCTATCAGTAAAATCGATCTAAACAGAAGACTAATTTGTTAACTGTTTAAACAAAAATTCTTTCTCTTGAAGGTCCACTTAAACTCTAGCCTTACTTGCCTTAAACACATATCCGTAGATCTAAGGATTCCCTTTAGCCTTACACTGCTTACACTGCTCCCACACTGGAGCAGTGTAATTTCATGGATAAGTATGGGGATAGTCATTGCGTAACATACTGTTCCTTACCAGTGTAATTACCTTACCGGTGAATCGGTAAAGTAATCTCTTTCTTTTATTTATAAACATTTGAGGAAGGATTACAGTATATCCTAGATCTAAATGTTTGAGAGGGAAGATCGAAGTATTAAGGACTTCGTCTTCATCTTTAACTAAGAAGATCGAAGCTGAAAGCTTCGTCTCCGGCTAACTAGAGAGAAGGGAGAGGACCTCGGAAGAGCGTTCTCTAGAGAAAGAAGCTCTGAGACTACATTGAATTAAGCCTAAGTAACTCTAAACACTTTGAGTTACTTAAATAGAAAACAGAAAAGTAAATTACTATTTGATTCACGCAGGAATCACTATTACATTAACTGAAATAAAAGTAATTTACTAAAGTAAAAGTAAAACGTAAGAAACATTTTACATTTACTTTTACATTGATAAATGTAAGAAACATTTAACTAAAGTTAAAAACATTTAACTTAAGTAAAAGCAAAAGTTATTCTTTTACTTTTACTTTTACATTTACTAAAGTAAAAGACTTTTGCTTTAAGTAAAAACAAAAGCTGATGATGGCTGGGCCATCACTGTTGGTTGACTGAAGACTCCTCTGGCGTCTTCTTCCTTGACTTGGTCCGTCTCCTGTGGATGCCGGAAGGTGCTGTTGATCATCTTCTCAGATGAGTCACCATCCCCATACTGTTCCACCTCAAAATTTTTATCCAGGAAATAAACCTTTTAACCCCAAAAATTTTGTTTACAAAAAGAAGGAGGAGAAAATTTTTCACCGAAAAATAAGTCAGATCTTCAAAACTTTTTTAGTTTTGTAAAAGATTTTTGTTTAAAAACAAATAAGACTGAGATCTGATACAAGGGATCACTCGATTGGTCCTGATCTATCAGTGAAATCGATCTAAACAGAAGACATATTTGTTAACTGTTTAAACAAAAATTCTTTCTCTTGAAGGTCCACTTAAACTCTAGCCTTACTTGCCTTTTACACATACCCGTAGATCTAAAGATACCCTTTAGCCTTACACTTCTCCCACATTGGATACTTACAAACGGCATTAATCGGGACTTAAGGCGATCTTGGGTGTTTCAGGGCGAAAGTCGGGCGATTAAAGCGGAGCAAGAAAAATAAAAGTTTGAATAAACATTTAATTAAACAAATCAAACTGTTTTTAATCGAAACCACCGATAGCATCAAGAACCAACCACGTGGCTCTGATACCATACCATATAACAGCGGCGATATGTTTTTAAAAGAAAAACTTTAACAGAAAAAAGAAAAGATTAAGAAGATGACCGGTGAATCTGTAAAGTAATCTCTTTCTTTTATTTATAAACATTTGAGGAAGGATTACAGTATATCCTAGATCTAAATGTTTGAGAGGGAAGATCGAAGTATTAAGGACTTTGTCTTCATCTTCTAACTAAGAAGATAGAAGCTGAAAGCTTTGTCTCCGGCTAACTAGAGAGAAGGGAGAGGAGCTCTGAAGAGTTCTCTAGAGAGAGAAGCTCTGAGGCTACATTGAATTAAGCCTAAGTAACTCTAAACACTTTGAGTTACTTAAATAGAAAATAGAAAAGTAAATTACTATTTGATTCATGCAGGAATCACTATTACATTAACCGAAGTAAAAGTAATTTACTAAAGTAAAAGTAAAACGTAAGAAACATTTTATATTTACTTTTACATTGGTAAATGTAAGAAACATTTAACTAAAGTTTAAAACATTTAACTTAAGTAAAAGAAAAAGTTATTCTTTTACTTTTACTTTTACATTTACTAAAGTAAAAGACTTTTGCTTTAAGTAAAAGCAAAAGCTGATGATGGCTGGGCCATCACTGTCGGTTGACTGAAGACTCCTCTGGCGTCTTCTTCCTTGACTTGGTTCGTCTCCTGTGGATGCCGGAAGGTGCTATTGATCATCTTCTCAGATGACTCACCATCCCCATACTGTTCCACCTCAAAATTTCTATCCAGGAAATAACCCTTTCACCCCCAAAAATTTGGTTTATAAAGAAGGAGGAAAAAATTTTCTACCAAAAATTGGTCAAAATCTTCAAAATTTCTTAGATTTTGTAAAAGATTTTTGTTTAAAAACAAATTAGATGAAATCTGAAACAAAGGATCACTCGATTGGTCCTGATCTATCAGTTAAATCGATCTAAACAGAAGACCGATTTGTTAACTATTTAAACAAAAATTCTTTCTTTGATCATTCCTGTTAAACTCAAACCGTTCTTGCCATGTGTAAACACATACCTGTTGATCTAATGATACCCTTAGCCTAAACTGCTCCCACACTTGAGTCTTACAAACGGCGTAACGGGATTTACGACGATCATAGGTGGTTTACGGCAAGTCAGGCGAATGATCTAGGAGTTTAAGAAGAAAAAGTTTGAATAAACATTTAAGTAAACAAATCAAACTATTTTTAATCGAAACCACCGATAGCATCAAGAACCAACCGTGTGGCTCTGATACCATATAACAGCGGGATAAGTTTTTAAAAGAAAAACTTTACCAGAAAAAAGAAAAGATTAAGAAGATGACCGGTGAATCGGTAAAGTAATCTCTTTCTTTTATTTATAAACATTTGAGGAAGGGATTACATTAATTCCTAGATCTAAATGTTTAAGGGGGAAGAACGAAGTATTAAGGACTTTGTCTTTATCTTTAACTAACAAGATCGAAGCCGAAAGCTTCGTCTCCGGCTAACTAGAGAGAAGGGAGAGGACCTCGGAAGAGCGTTCTCTAGAGAGAGAAGCTCTGAGGCTACATTGAATTAAGCCTAAAGAAACTCTAACACTTGAGTTTCTTTAAATAGAAAACTAAAAAGTAAATTACTATTTGATTCACGCAGGAATCACTATTACATTAACTGAAGTAAAAGTAAAACGTAAGAAATATTTTACATTTACTTTAAATGGGTAAATGTAAGAAACATTTAACTAAAGTTAAAAACATTTAACTTAAGTAAAAGCAAAAGTTATTCTTTTACTTTTACTTTTACATTTACTAAAGTAAAAGACTTTTGCTTTAAGTAAAAGCAAAAGCTGATGATGGCTGGGCCATCACTGTCGGTTGACTGAAGACTCCTCTGGCGTCTTCTTCCTTGACTTGGTTCGTCTCCTGTGGATGCCGGAAGGTGCTATTGATCATCTTCTCAGATGAGTCACCATCCCCATACTGTTCCACCTCAAAATTTCTATCCAGGAAATAACCCTTTCACCCCCAAAAATTTGGTTTATAAAGGATGAAAAAAATTTTCCACCGAAAATTGGTCAAAATCTTCAAAATTTCTTAGATTTTGTAAAAGATTTTTGTTTAAAAACAAATCAGATGAAATCTGAAACAAAGGATCACTCGATTGGTCCTGATCTATCAGTTAAATTGATCTAAACAAAAGACCTATTTGTTAACTGTTTAAACAAAAATTCTTTCTTTGATCATTCCTGTTAAACTCAAACCGTTCTTGCCATGTGTAAACACATACCTATTGATCTAATGATACCCTTAGCTTAAACTGCTCCCACACTGGAGTCTTACAACGGCGTAACGGGACTTACGACGATCATAGGTGGTTTACGGCAAGTCAGGCGAATGATCTAGGAGCCAAAGAAGAAAAAGTTTGAATAAACATTTAAGTAAACAAATCAAACTTTTTTTAATCGAAACCACCGATAGCATCAAGAACCAACCGTGTGGCTCTGATACCATATAACAGCGGGATAAGTTTTTAAAAGAAAAACTTTACCAGAAAAAAGAAAAGATTAAGAAGATGACCGGTGAATCAATAAAGTAATCTCTTTCTGTTATTTATAAACATTTGAGGAAGGGATTACATTATATCCTAGATCTAAATGTTTGAGAGGAAAGATCGAAGTATTAAGTACTTCATCTTCATCTTCTAACTAAGAAGATCGAAGCTGAAAGCTTCGTCTCCAGCCAACTAGAGAGAAGGGAGAGGACCTTGGAAGAGCGTTCTCTAGAGAGAGAAGCTCTGAGGCTACATTGAATTAAGCCTAAATAAACTCTAACACTTGAGTTTCTTTAAATAGAAAACTGAAAAGTAAATTACTATTTGATTCACGCAGGAATCACTATTACATTAACTGAAGTAAAAGTAATTTACTTAAGTAAAAGTAAAACGTAAGAAACATTTTACATTTACTTTTAAATGGGTAAATGTAAGAAACATTTAACTAAAGTTAAAAACATTTAACTTAAGTAAAAGCAAAAGTTATTCTTTTACTTTTACATTAACTACAGTAAAAGACTTTTGCTTTAAGTAAAAGCAAAAGCTGATGATGGCTGAGGCCATCACTGTCGGTTGACTGAAGATGCCTCTGGCGTCTTCTTCCTTGACTTGGTCCGTCTCCTGTGGATGCAGGAAGGTGCTGTTGATCATCTTCTCAGATGAGTCACCATCCCCATACATTTCCACCTCAAAATATTTATCCAGGAAATAACCCTTTCACCCCCAATACGAACTAAAAAAGAAAAAGCAAAAGTTCAAAACATTGGTAAGGATCATTTATATATATATATATATATATATATATATATATATATATATATATCGGTAAGGATCAAGAGCATTCTCCTTAAAAAGCATTCCGCCTTAAATAACATTCTTTTAATAAAACTATGTCGTTTCGGAGCGACGCGGTGACATTTTTGTAAATATGCGGTGGCATTGTATTTACAAAAATGTCACTGCGTCCCTCCAAAACGACGTAATTTTAATAAAAGAATGCTATTTAAGGCGGAATGCTATTTATACTATATATGTATATATAGTATTAATAATATATATATATATATATATATATATATATATATATATATATATATATTACTAATACTATATATACATATTGAATACTAATACTATCACGAGAATGGTATGGAATCTTCCATGGGAAACATGATGTCTATATATATATATATATTAATAATATACTAAAAGACAATTTGCACCCCAAATTTTACACTGGTGTTGACTTTTGCACCCCAAACCGAAAAAGGTGTTTAAGTATACCCTAAACTTCAGTATACGTAACAAAACACACATTTTCTTCACTTAACCGGTCAAAAGTGACCGGCTAAGGCGGTAATAAAAGTTTGGGGTGCAAATTGTAACAGTTTTAAAAAATTTAAACTTTTTTAAACAATTTTTTTTAAAACAAACTAAAATTTGTAACAGTTTAAGTTTTTTTTTATAAGAGTCTAAATTTTTTTTGTTAAAAATAGTTTAAATTTTTTTTGCTAAAAGCAATTAAAAAATTATTTTGTTTTAAAAAAATATTTGTAACAGTTAAAAAAAAGTTTATAACAGTTTAAATTTTTTTTTTGTTAAAAATAGTTTAATTTTTTTTATAAGAGTTTAAAAAAATTGTTAAAAACAGTTTAAATTTTTTTTTCTTTAAAATAGTTAAATTTTTTTTGCTAAAGATAGTTAAAAAAATTTATTTTGTTTTTTTAAAAAAATTATAACAGTTTTAAAAAAAAATTTATAACAGTCCAATTTTTGTTTTGTTAAAAACAGTTTAAAAAATTGCTAAAAACAGTTAAAATAATTTATTTTGTTTTAAAAAATTTTTTATAACAGTTAAATTTTTTTTTGTCAAAAACAATTAATTTTTTTTTTTGTTAAAAACAGTTTAAATTTTTTTTGTTAAAAACTGTTTAAAAAAATTGTTAAAAATAGTTTAAAATTTTTTTTGTTAAAAAAAGATTTTTTTTTAAAATTTTTTTTAACAGTTTAAATTTTTTTTGTTAAAAAGCAGTTAAACAAATTTATTTTGTTTTAAAAAATTTTTATAACAGTTTTAAAAAAAAATTTATAACGGTCTAAAATTTTTTTGTTTAAAAAATAGTTAAAAAATTTATTTTGTTTTTTTAAAAAAAGGTTTAACAGTTTAATTTTTTTTTGATAACAGTTTAATTTTTTTTTGTTAAAAACAGTTAAAAAAAATTATTTTGTTTTAAAAAAAAAGTTTATAACCGTTTTAAAAAAAATTATAACAGTTTAAATTTTTTTTGTTAAAACCAGTTTAAATTTTTTTTTTTTGTTAAAAAAGTAATTTTGTTTTAAATTTTTTTTGTTAAAAACAGTTTAATTTTTTTTTTGTTAAAAACAGTTAAAAAATTTTATTTTGTTTTAAAAAAAATTATTTTTTAATTGTATGCTAACTATTTTAAAATTCTATTTTTAAAAATTCTTATATTTAAAATCATTTTATTTTATTTAAAATTAATTATTTTGGCAAAATTTTAAGATACTGTTTCAATTTGTACCCCAAACTTTTGTTACCGCCTTAGCCGACCACTTTTGATCGGTTAAGTGAAGAAAGTGTGCGTTTTGTTACGTATAATAAAGTTTGGGGTGTACTTAGACACCTTTTTCGGTTTGGGGTGCAAAAGTCAACACCAGTGTAAAATTTGGGGTGCAAATTGTCTTTTAGTCTTAATAATAAGTGATTCACGT
Organism: Panax japonicus; assembly: GCA_020205505.1. NCBI lineage: Eukaryota > Viridiplantae > Streptophyta > Magnoliopsida > Apiales > Araliaceae > Panax > Panax japonicus. Next base: position 43,279,390 of record CM035109.1, on the reverse strand, counting down.
TATCCTGCTATGTATCAGTTGGAAAAAAAACAGATAAAACACTGATCAACAAAATCGAATTTCAAAACAATTTTTTTTAAATTTTATACAACAAAATTATGCCCAATTAAATTGTTCTAAATACATATCAAATTAAAATAATTAATAATTCTCATAAAGGTTTGGCTCTGATGCCACTGTTAGGTTTGTAATATTCATGAACGCAATCAAATTGCACAAAATAAGCGAAAACGTGATAAAATAGAGTTTTAAAATTTTACAAACCATATACCCGGATCATCCTTTATGCACAATTATTAATTAAATGAAAAGATAAAGAACAAGAATCATTCCCTTGAAGATTCGAGCTTCCTCAGGTATAAGTTCACCTCCAAATCCTTTCTCGTTCAACTTGAATCCACCGGGCTTGGTTCCTTCCTTTGATCAACGTTAGCCACCCAAGTGTTTGACCTCTAAAGGTGATCCACCAAGGAAGAAGGAATATTCAAGAAGAAAAGTAATTTACGTATATATTTGTATACATACATATTATATATTATATAAAATATATTGCATATATTTATTGATTGGTTTATGGGTTGACCAATATATGAGTAATGCGTAATTCTAAACTTTGTTTGGAATATAATAAATTATTTAATTGTTTCTGTTTGAATGTGATGGTTGGTGGTTATTAATTAAACTACGAAGAATCATGTTTTATGGTTATTGTGATATTGTTTTGAATGAGTTTTTTGTGTATCTATTTAGTGTATTTGTAATGGTGTATTTAATATTTTATTTTATTTTATTTAGTGTATTTTATTGAGAGATAATATTACACTTGGTCACCCTTTTGAATGAAATCATTTTGTATGTCTTTATATGGTTGTTGCCTAGTGAAAATTTTGTAATGTTGAAATTACTATTAATGTAAGGCATAAAGTGTGGTCTGTAAAGGTTTAGTGAATTTTTATAACACATACAACTCACAACTATGTAAGCAAAAGATGGGCAAAATATAGGCAATTAAGCTTCTTGAAATTGGATCAATATGGGTATTTGAAACCATGAACAAATTTCGGCGTCAAAGGTATTATTGAAATTAGTAATATATGTCTGATATGTTTGACTGATAATGTACTAATGCTATTTTTAACGAACTAGGTTTTCAAAATATTTTGCAGGTTGTATTGATACTTGGCAGGCTTGCTTAATTTAAAAGTTTGTACTTCTCCGGTTACAAAAGGTACTATTTATTGGTATATTTTATTTTTTTCTTATTTTTTATCTTAAATTTATATTTAAGAACACAGGTCTGACGAGAGTAGCAGGATTATTGGGGAAATGAGGGAAGTAGTAAGAATGTAGTAGGATTTAGATTTTGTGAAAGGCGTAGGAGAGGGTTAATATTAAAGGTTCTTAATATTTAGGAAATAGGTATATATATAGGGAATCCATCCATGGCAACTGGTTGCCATGGACACTGTGCCAACAGCCACTTTTTGGACCGTTGATCAATTAATTTGAAGGCTGGGATTTGTGTGAAACCCCAGATTTTATGAATAAAGAAATAATTTTCTCGAAATAATTTTTTTTATATTATGGTGTGAATTTGAGATAATGTTATAGTTGTGGGTACTATTTATAAATTTTGTAAAGTATGCAAGTTGTCATATTATATTCGATTGGTCGGGGAATATTCGTTTTAAACAGGAAATATTCGTACGACGGCACAATCATTGGTGGACCCCACAACAGAATTATTGTCGGATTGAGAAAATGACAAAAATATTTTATTGAAAATAACGACGGAAGTTTTACCATTGATACTGTTGAACTACTCGATAGTAAAAGTACAGTAATACGCGTTGTTGCATAGTAGCACACAGTATTAATTATTGATATTTATGTGAGAAGTCACTCAGTTTTATTCAATTATTGCTACAATAGTTGCTGCATAGTATCTCACATTATTTGATTTAATTATTGTTGCTTTAGAAGTTTTGTTTTATTCACATAATAAAATAGAAACATCTTTTTATATAAAACAGAATACTTTATTAAAGTTATTCTATAAATAGAATATATTATATTCTATTATGCTTAGTGTTTTGCATAGTAAAATCTTTTTATATAAAACAGAATACTTTATTAAAGTTATTCTATAAATAGAATATATTATATTTTATTATGCATAGTATTTGCATAGTGCCCGTATAGTATTTGCATAATAAAAATCTTTTTATATAAATAGAATATATTATATTTTATTTAAAAGATTTTTCTTTAAATATGGACCGTCAGATTAAAGTAAATCAATCTGGATCGTTCATGGATTAGTTACTATGCATTCTATTTTTCTATAAATAGAAGCTCATTCCTTCATTATTTTCTTACGAATTCACTGAACTCTAGAGAGAGAAACTATAGAGAGACTATAGAGAGATAGAAGAAACGTTTTCTGCTATTTCACTACTCTTATATCAAGTTCCCGAATAAATTAATTCTTAAACTTGTTTTATTGAATTCTTATATCATTGTCATCATCCTCATGTTTATATTTTTTTGAAAGTCATCTGTGGCATGTAGTGCATAGATGGACTTGGTATGATTATGACCAGGAATTATTCGGTGTAATCATGACCATAATATTACAAATGATGTGGAAAAAGTCCTCATTGGCCCGTAGTGCATTGATGGACAATTTTTGGTATGACTATGGCTATGGATTCTCTTCGGCCAAGGGTGCAAAGATGAATTGTTTTATGGCATGATCAGGACCGTTGATGAAAACATGATTATCTTTGGCCCGTGGTGCATAGATAATTCGTGGTCGTGATACTAAAGAATATCCCTGGCCTGTAGTGCAGGGATAATTTGATGATGTGAATTATTTATTAAGCTGAGTCCCAGCGATAAAAGTGATGAAAAACCTTTTAAATCATAGAAGATAGTAGATTTTATTCTCTACTTGACTCTTCTAATGGATTGCTTGTTCCGCTGCAGTTAAACTTGATAGTTGTTATATTGTATCAGTTTAATACTGTTGAAGGCTAACGATAATTTATTCTGCATTATCTTAGTCATAATATTTCTTACCGGGCTAGTTGAGCTCACCCTTTCTTTTATTGTTCTCTTCAGGAAATGAGAACGTAGCTGGGACTAGTCGGGGAACAGAGTGATGGTCCTAGATGGTGCATTAGTAGTCCTCACTATTCTGTGAAATAGTGTGATAATAAATGTAATGAGAACCCCATTGAGTTTGTATATTGTCTAGATGATAATATTTGTATTAAAACTCACAGCATATATTTAGTCGTATTTTACATGACTGTTGTATAATTAGTTTGTATTTAAATTATGTACCATATATCTGGCGACCCAAGATGGGTGATGTATACCTAATTTTGTGGGTATCACAATTTGATTGTCTTTTGGACAAGCCGGCACAAGTTGTTGTGCCTAAATATTTACATGTACCGGCTTCTATTTTAATAAGGGGGCCCACATATCTCACATAGTGTCAGTATAGTTAAACATAATGAATTTATAATATTAAAATATTTTGACCGATACAAGTTGTACCGGCTTACCCTTTTCTTTTTTACGCTTTTTATCCATTATAGAATAGAAAAATAAAAATAGAATAAAAAAAATTATATTAGACCGGCCAGACCAAGCTGTAACAGCTGGGAATAAAAAAAATTTAATAATGCCGGCCGGTACAGGTTATCACGACTGGCAATAAAAAATTGAAAAATAATATCCAACAATTTGTTGCTAAACAGATTCGAACTCGCAACCTCCAACTCCAAACCCTCGTCATATGACCACTCGAGCACCACGAGCCTAGCTATTCATTTCTTGCAAGGATATATCTTTATATTAAAACTTTACCATCCCCCAAAATCTTTATTATTATTATTATTATTATTATTATTAAATCTATATAATAGATTGGGTTTTCTATTTAAATCTATATTCTAGATTATTATTATGTTTCTATTATTATTATTATATTAAGTTTCAATGATAGGAAATGAATGTCTTATCTATTTATGAAAGTGGTAGTAAACTTAATATAATAATAATAATAGAAACATAATAATAATCTAGAATATAGATTTAAATAGAAAACCCAATCTATTATATAGATTTAATAATAATAATAATAATAATAATAATAATAATAATAATAATAATAATAATAATAATAATAATAATAATAATAATAATAATAATAATAATAATAATAATAATAATAATAATAATAATAATAATAATAATAATAATAATAATAATGCAAGAATAAAGATTTTGGGGGATGGTAAAGTTTTAATATAAAGATATATCCTTGTAAGAAATGAACAGCTAGGCCCGTGGTGCTCGGGTGGTCATATGACGAGGGTTTGGAGTTGGAGGTTGCGAGTTCAAATCTGTTTAGCAGCGAATTATTGGATATTATTTTTCAATTTTTTATTGTCAGTTGTGACAAGCTGTACCGGCCGGCATTATTAAATTTTTTTTATTCCCAGCCGTTACAGCTTGGTCCGGCCGGTCTGATATAATATTTTTTTATTCTATTTTTATGCTGAGTCATGACATATAATGGATAAAAAACGTAAAAAAAAGAAGGGTAAGTCGGTACAGCTTGTACCAGTCAAAATATTTTAATATTACAAATTCATTATGTAACTATACTGACACTATGTGCGATATGTGTGCCCCTTATTAAAATAGAAGCCGATACATGTAAATATTTAGGCACAACAACCTATGCCGGCTTGTCCAAAAGATAATCCAATCCCAGCCTTCAAATCAATTGATCAACGGTCCGAAAAGGAGTTGTTAGCACAGTGTCCATGGCAACCGGTTGCCATAGATGGATTTCCCCCCCCCCCACACACACACACATATATATATATATATATATTGTGACGCCCCCAAAATAGGTATACAACACCCATTCTAAGTCGCCAAATACATGATACAGAAAGCAAACTACAACTTCAATAATACAATTGTCGTGCAAAATACGACAACACATACTGTGAGTTTAAATACAAATATTATCTTCTAGATAATATTCACACTCAAATAAGTCCTCATTACAATTATTCAAATACTATTTTACAGAAATAGTGAGGACTGCTAAAATATCTTTTTAGAACCATCACTCCATACCCCGACTAGATCCTGCTATGTTCTCACCTCCTGAGAAGAAAAATGGAACAAAAAGGAAAAAGGTGAGCTCAACTAGCCCAGTAAAGAATATTATAACTAAGATAATATACAACAAATTATCATTAGTCTTCAACAGGGAAAAATCTGATAAAGTATAATAGACAACAAGTTTTAGATCAACAAATGCAGCGGAAACAACAATCCATTAGAAGAGTCAAGTAGAGAATGAGTTCTACTATCTTCTAAGATTTAAAAGTCCATCATTAATATTTTATCCCTGTAACAACAATCAATATACATCTTTAATCAAATATTCATCTTTGCACTACAGGCCAAAGATATTCATTTGTATCACCAGTTGGTTATGTTCATCTCAACACCTATTCATCTTTGCACTACGGGCCAACGATATTCATTAGTTAATCATTCATCTTTGAACTACAGACCAAAGATATTCAGTAATATCATCATTTAGGACTGAGGATGATGAAAAATCTTTTAAAGAAAACGAATCCAGTGAGACAGAAGGACAAATAGTAGGGATACGTATAACAGTTTATCCAAGATCAATAATACCCCATAATAACCAATTTTGTAATAGAATTCAAAAATAAAGATCAAAACATGGATACAATCAAAGATAATAACCATAATAGACATCTTGGACAAAAAAAGAAAATTTCATTTTTCGGTGAATAGTACCGTATTCGTGAATAGTGCCGTACACGTGAATTGTAACCCCAACACAAAAAGTTCCAAATTTGATAAAAAGTTCAAACCAATATTTTGGCATAATGATATCGAAAGAAATAATATCATTTATGAAGAAAATAACATCCTTTACCTCAAAATAACCGTACTTCTGACTGAATTTCGGATATAAAGCCGACAGAAACTTGCACGGAATAGCAACTCTCAAGGCATCAAAATACTCACTAAAATACGCTCGACAATATAGAGAGAAAGAAAACTTGTTTTTGGTGTGATTTTCAATTCTAACCTAAGCGTCTATTTATAGGAAAATGCTAGAACGCCATAGGAGACTAAAATAATAGAATATTAATTTTTAATCAACTTTCTTCCACGCCAACTTATTTGAATCAGCTAGCATGCCCATTTTGAAAAATTCCCAGCAGCCCACATGCATTCCACACCAACAAAAATGAGTCCCACCCAATTAAAAATTTATTTTATTTTCCAAAACTTCAGTAATTCATAGAAAATAGCCCGTTTATCAAAAAAATACGAATTTTATATCCATTCTGCCTGAAATCGAATTCTCTACAACTTGTAGCTTTGAGTTTTTCTAAATTCCAAACATAAAATATCCGAAATCCACAAACGGATGATTTTTAATACCTCTCCACCGATAAAATACTTATAAAACACCTCAGCATTAATTCCTTCATTTTTATCCACATAAAAATAAATATATCCATCATTTATATCCACATAAAATAAATATTTCTTTATCTTATAAATCAATAATTAATTATTCACAAATAATATTACAGAATCACAATTATGACAACCAGACCGTTCCTAGGAAAGAGGGGGCTTTCCAATAAGAATTTCTCCTTACTGGCGCGCAATTAGGTGACCAAACTTCTCCTTAACAGAACTTTCTAGACATTGCCAATAATGCTATCTAATAATATTATTCAAATAATATGAATTATTGATTTGATAATGGGAAATACTGTGCAGTGATAATTATTAAAACAACAATAATATAAAATATCAACGCAGCAATTATTGAATCAATAAAAATAAAATATTGAATAGTAATTACTGTAACAATTATTGAGTAGTGCCTTCTTACATAAGAATTAATAATTCAATAATACTGTGTGATACCGTGTGCTACTGTGCAACCACACATATTACTATATTTTAACCACCGGGTATTCCAACAGTGTTAACGGTAACAACTACGCCGTTATTTATAAAAACTTAAACTTGTCGTTTTCTTCATCCGACAGTTATTCTGTTATGGGGCCCACAAATGATTGCGTCGTCGTACGAATATTCCCCGATAACAAGAATATCCCACGACCAAACGAATATTTCCCGACAACAATGATTATTTTATAACCACTTACTTATTTTTCAAAATTTGCACATTTCACCCATAACCAAAATATTATATCAATTTAACACCTTATTATTCACAATAATAATTAGAGAAAATTCGATTTTATTTATAATAAGTTGGGGTCTTACAGCCTCCCCTCCTTATGAAATTTCATCCACGAAATTGACGTACTTACCTGGTGTTTCGAAAGGGTGAGGATACCTCGCTTTCATTTCTGCTTCCAACTCCCAGGTCATTTCTTCAATAGCATGGTTTCTCCACAAAACCTTAACTTGTGGTATAACCTTCATGCGTAGGACATGCTCTTTCCTATCCAAGATCTTAACAGGTACTTCTTCGTACGTTAAATCTTCGGCTATCTCGTCTGGTTCTAAAGAAATAATATGGTTCGGGTCTTTCACATATTTACGAAGCATAGATATGTGAAAAACATTATGAACACGAAACATACTTGGAGGTAATGCGAGTCTATAGGCCACATTTCCTATTCGGTTAAGAATCTCAAATGGACCAACAAATCGTGGATTGAGCTTTCCTCTCTTTCCAAATCTTGTAACTCCCTTCCATGGAGCAACACGTAACAATACATGATCCCCAATATTAAATTCCACGTCCTTTCGATGAAGATCCGCATAAATCCTTTGTCGATCTTGTGAGGTTTGAATACGTTGTCGAATCATTTGGATCTTTTCTGTAGTCATGCATACTAATTCTGGTCCCAACAACGTTGCTTCTCCCACCTCGTCCCAACATACTGGAGAACGACACTTTCGTCCATACAACGCCTGAAATGGAGCCATGCCTATACTTACTTGATAACTATTGTTGTAGGAGAATTTCACCAGTGGCAAATACTTATCCCAATTTCCTTTAAAATCTAGAACACAGAGTCTTAATAGATCTTCAAGGGTTTGAATAGTCCTCTCTGATTGTCCGTCCGTTTGAGGATGGTATGCCGAACTGAATCATAAATCCGTGCCATAGCTTTCTGCATGCTAACCCAAAATCTTGAAGTGAATCTTGGGTCACGATTCGAAACTATGGATACTGGCATGTCATGCAATCTCACAATCTCATTCACGTACATATGAGCAAGGCGTTCAAGGGAATAAGTTTCTCGTATCGGTAAGAAATGGGCAGACTTGGTTAATCTATCAACAATAACCCAAATAACATCTATGCCTTGAGAAACTTTGGGAAGACCTGTAACGAAATCCATGGTAATGTGTTCCAACTTCTATTCCAAAATCTCAAGTAGTTGCAATGGACCCTTTGGCACTTGATGCTCCGCCTTTACACGTTGACAGGTTAAACACCTCAAGATAAACTCCGTGATCTCTCTCTTCATATTATTCCACCAAAATGTATGTCGAATATCATGATACATTTTGGTACTCCCAGGATGGATTATAAACGGTGTGTTGTGTGCCTCCATCATGATTCTATGCTTCAAATCAGAGTCGTTAGGAACACAAAGTCTGGAGTTGAATCTAAGTATTCCTTCCTCATCGGTTCTCGCTTCTGGAATAGCTCCTTCTTGCACTTTTTTCTTCATACGTATCAGCTCCAGTTTCGTAGCTTGAGCAGCTTTAACTTTATCGATTAAAGTCGGTTCTACTCGTATATTTGCCATTATCACGTGGGTCCCTGGAGTCTTTAACTCAATCTCCATTCTTTTACAGAATGGGCCTTTGAATTGACAATATCGCACTCGTACTCGTATATGATCTTCTACTCAATGCGTCAGCTACTACGTTCACTTTTCTAGGATGATATTGAATAGTGTGATCATAATCTTTTAATAGTTCAAGCCAAAGTCATTGTCGTATGTTGAGTTCTTTTTGGGTGAAGAAATATTTTGAGGCTTTTATGGTTCGTATAAATCTCCACTTTCTCCCCATATAAGTAGTGTCTCCAAATTTTCAACGCGAATACGACTGTTGCCAACTCCAGATCATGAGTATGATAATTCCTCTCATATTCTTTGAGTTGTCGTGAGGCATAGGCTATGACTTTCCCATGTTGCATGAGAATACATCCTAACCCTTTACCTGAAGCATCACTGTAGATAACAAATCCATCCATACCAGATGGTATTGCCAGAACAGGTGTTGAAATGAGTCTCCTCTTGAGCTCTTGGAAACTCTTCTCGCATTCCTCGCTCCATACGAATTTTGTATCTTTCCGAGTCAGCTGAGTTAACGGAGTAGCAATTCGAGAAAATCCTTCCACGAATCTCCGTTAATAACCAGTTAAGCCCAAAAAGCTGCGTACTTCGGTCACCGACTTTGGTTGCTCCCAACTTTGTATTGCTTCAATCTTCGTCGGGTCAACAGATACTGCATGTTTTGACACCACGTGCCCAAGGAATGCTACTTCCTCAAGCCAGAACTTGCATTTCTTCAGCTTGGCATAAAGCTTATTTTCACGAAGCCTTTCAAGTATCAGCTTCAAATGGTGTTCATGATCTTCACGACTTTTGGAATAGATGAGGATGTCATCAATAAAGACAACAACAAATTGATCAAAATATTCCTTGAATACACGGTTCATCATATCCATGAAAGTAGCTGGAGCATTAGTCAATCCAAAAGACATGACTAAGAATTCATAATGCCCGTACCGAGTTCTGAAGGCAGTCTTTGGAATATCCTCAGTTTTAATCTTCAGCTGACGATATCCAGAACAACGGTCTATCTTTGAAAAGAATTATGCTCCTTGCAACTGGTCGAACAGGTCATCAATGCGAGGTAACGGATACCTATTCTTGATGGTGACATGATTTAATTCTCGGTAGTTAATACAAAGTCGCATACTCCCATCTTTCTTCTTTACGAATAAAACAGGAGCACCCCAAGGAGATGTACTAGGATGAATGAAACCGATGTCTAATAACTCCTGTAGTTGGACTTTTTTAACTCCTGAAGTTCAATAGGAGCCATTCGATATGGGGTTTTAGAAATGGGATTTGTACCCGGTTCAAGATCAATAAAGAATTCAACATCACGTTCTGGGGGTATACCGGGAAGTTCTTCAGGAAATACATCAGGAAATTCTCTAACAACAGAAATATTATTCAAATCTGACTTGTCTTTGTTCAAATCCATAACATTGGCTAAGAAAGCTTGGCATCTGTTTTTCAATAAACGAATAGCTTTATGGCTTGATATGACATTGACTGGTTTTAGTGGTTTAGTTGTTTGAATTCGTTTAATAGGTTGGTTAGGAATATGAAAACTAACAACCTTACGAAAATAATCAATTTTGGCATGATGAGTGGTTAACCAATCAATTCCTAAAATCACATTAAAAGTAAGTATCTTTAAAGAGATAAGATCAATAGGTAATGTGATAGTGCCAACTTGGATTAAGCAAGATTTATAAACAGTGGACGTAACGAAAGTTTCTCCTAATGGAGTCTCCACTGATAAATCAAAGTCTAATTTCTCCGGAGTCAAGTTTAAACATTGAGCACATGCAGGAGAGATAAAAGAATTAGTAGAACAGGTATCTAGTAAGGTATAAACTTCACAAGAGTTCAAGATTAACTTACCCGTGATCACCTCGTTTGGGTTCCTCACGTTTTGTCCAGTTACGACAAACGCTCTTCCAGGAACCACTGATTTTGACTTATCCGGGACAGCCCTTGGAGTCACCATCCTCGTTGAACTTGGTTTTGCTACAAAATAATCCCGAGCTATGTGGCCTTCCTTTCCACAGTTGTAACATACCTTGGATTGTTGTGGACAGTTTGGGCTGATATGTCTCTCTTTCCTGCATTTGTAACATCTAACTGGCGGTCGTTCTCCTCCCCTAGAATTTGTTGTTGGTGCTGGTGCTGCTGCTGATGTCTTCCCGTCATTATTGAATCTCCTCTTTTTGAAATTTCCACTTCACTCACCTCTCCTATTATCATGGCCACGATGACATCTTGGACATCTTGGACAAAAAGAAGAAAATTTCATTTTTCGGTGAATAGTGCCGTATTCGTGAATAGTGCCATATACGTGAATAGTGCCGTATACGTGAATAATAACCCCGACACAAAAAGTTCCAAATTTGATAAAAAGTTCAAACCAATATTTTGGCATAATGATATCGAAAGAAATAATATCATTTATGAATAAAATAACATCCCTTACCTCAAAATAACCGTACTTCTGACTGAATTTCGGATATAAAGCCGACAAAAATTTGTACGAAATAGCAACTCTCAAGGTATCAAAATAGTCACTAAAATACGCTCGACAATATAGAGAGAAAGAAAACTTGTTTCTGGTGTGATTTTCAATTCTAACCTAAGCGTCTATTTATAGGAAAATGCTAGAACGCCATAGGAGACTAAAATAATAGAATATTAATTTTTAATCAACTTTCTTCCACGCCAACTTATTTGAATCAGCTAGCATGTCCATTTTGAAAAATTCCCAGCAGCCCACATGCATTCCACACCAAACAAAATGGATCCCACCCAATTAAAAATTTATTTTATTTTTCAAAACTTCAGTAATTCATAGAAAATAGCCCATTTATCAGAAAAATACGAATTTTATGTCCATTCTACCTGAAATTGAATTCTCTACAACTTTGTAGCTTTATGTTTTTCCAAATTCCAAACATAAAATATCCAAAATCCACAAACGGATGATTTTTAATACCTCTACACCGATAAAATACTGATAAAATACCTAAGCATTAATTCCTTCATTTTATCCACATAAAAATAAATATATCCATCATTTATATCCACATAAAATAAATATTTTCTTATCATATAAATCAATAATTAATTATTCACAAATAATATTACAGAATCACAATTATGACAACCAGACCGTTCCTAGGAAACAGAGGGCTTTCCAATAAGAATTTCTCCTTACTGGTGCGCAATTAGGTGGCCAAACCTCTCCTTGACAGAACTTTCTAGACATTGCCAATAATGCTATCTAATAATATTATTCAAATAATATGAATTATTGATCTGATAATGGGAAATACTGTGCAGTGATAATTATTGAAACAACAATAATATAAAATATCAACGTAACAATTATTGAATCAATAAAAATAAAATATTAAACAGTAATTACTGTAATAGTTATTGAGTAGTGCCTTTTTACGTAAGAATCAATAATTCAACAATACTGTGTGATACCGTGTGCTACTGTGCAACCACGCGTATTACTGTATTTTAACCACCGGGTATTCCAACAGTGTTAACGGTAACAACTATGCCGTTATTTATAAAAACTCAAACTTGTCATTTTCTTCATCCGACAGTTATTCTGTTATGGGGCCCACAAATGACAGCGCCGTCACACGAATATTCCCCGACAACAAGAATATTCCACGACCAAATAAATATTTCCCGACAACAATGATTATTTTATAACCACTTGCTTATTTTGAAAAATTTGCACATTTCACCCATAACCAAAATATCATATCAATTTAACACATTTTTATTCACAAGAATAATTAGAGAAAATTCAATTTTATTTATAATAAGTTGGGGTCTTACATATATATATATATTATATATTATATATTATATATTATATATATATTTATATTATTTTATAATATATGATGTATGTAATATACATATAGTATACAAGTATATCTACATATGTAGTTTTATATTATCTATATATATTATATATTATATAAGTAATATACATATATATATATTTGTATACATACATATTATATATTATATAAAATATATTGCATATATTTATTGATTGGTTTATGGGTTGACCAATATATGAGTAATGTGTAATTCTAAACTTTGTTTGGAATATAGTAAATTGTTTAATTATTTCTAATTGAATGTGATGGTTGGTGGTTATTGATTAAATTACACAGAATCATGTTTTATGGTTATTGTGATATTGTTTTGAATGAATTTTTCGTATATCTATTTAGTGTATTTGTTATGGTGTATTTAATATTTTATTTTATTTTATACTTTTGTTGAGAGATAATATTATACTTGGTCACCCTTTTGAATGAAATCATTTCGTATTCTTTATATAGTTGTGCCTAGTGAAATTTTTGTAATGTTGAAATTACTATTAATGTAAGGCATAAAGTGTGGTCTGGATAGGTTTAGTGAATTTTTGTAACATATACAACTCACAACTATGTAAGCAGAATATGAGCAAAATATTGGAGGTTTAGCTTTTTGGGCCCAAGTGTAAAATTAAGGTTTACATGACCTAATTGAATTAAATGCGCAATTAAGGTTCCACGACCTCATTAAATGTGCAAATTAGGGTTCACATAACCTAATGGAATGAAGACAGAAAAGCCAAAAATAAATAGGCGAGACCTGGGAGAAGCCTCCACGGGTCCAAAGGCAGAAGGGCTCATGGAGGCAGCTCGTTCTGCGAATTGATTGAGGGATTGGATTGGTGGCTAGAAGGACAGGACGGTCTGGGCATTACTCTGATGATTAAAAGGGTATTTTTGGAATTTCCCTGAAAGTATGTTCCTGACACATGACTACTTTCCAGAAAACCCTATAAATACCCCTTCCATTCCATTAGGAAGGGGACCTCTCTTTAGACTGAGGATTTGGACTCTTGGAAGATCAAAAGGCTCTTTTGGTGACTTAAGGCTGGGATATTCCACCTAAAAGCACTAAAGGGTTTGGGCATTCTCTCAACTCGAAGGACTCAAGAAGGCTCTTGGAATCCCTGCTACCCTAACACGGTTCTCGGATTCTAGGAGTTCTACCACGCGTCATTGGAGTAAGCGCCCACCTGTCGTTCTCCCCTCTTCAATCAACCAATCAATTCCGTGCTCTTCGTGGATTTCTCTCCTCCTCAGCCAACACAAAACCCTAACTGGAAAGGCACGATTTCCTTGACCACATTTATTTGACGACTTTGCTGGGGAGGTGTAGAATTCATGAAGGGTATGCCCACAACTCGAAGTGGGAGAACTACGGGAAGAGCTTCTTCACCAACAAATAGTATTACCTCACCGGATTCAATTCCAAGGCAAGCAACTCAAGCTTTCCAAGGCGCAAATCTAGATTTTGACCAACCAATTATTGAAGACGCTTCGGAAGGGAGTTCAACATCACCATACATGTCCAATCAACAACAAACCAACATAGGAAGGCAAGGCGATGATGTAAGCGGAGATCAGACAAATGATATACAACTGGAGATGCTCAAGGCATTGAAGGAAGCACGAGAAGGGCAATGGATGATGATGGCCATGATGCTGGAAATGCAAAGGAAGCAAGAGGAAATGGGAAATTTCTGCCATCAATTGATGTAGATTCCCACCTTCAAGGCCATGTTCTCAGGCAGTTCGCAGGGGGAACAAATAGGAGTGGATAACAACAATAATGGCAGTAACAACAAAGGGAACCCGATTGTACATCCATCGACGGAAAGTCAGTCGATTCCAATCTTCAACTTGGAGCCCCAAAATAGTGGTGACGTACCACAACCTAGGTTAGAAGCAAGCTAACCTCAGACAAACATCATCCCAACTGCTCCCCAACATTTTCATAGGTGCAAATGCCAACCATTCCAAGCCATATCCAGTGAGTGAGCCAACAACTGCAACCAGTTCCAGCTTTACACGATGCAAGTGTGCATCAACTAATCTCTCTACCATACACACCGCCGATACAGCAGTATATTACAACACCCCAAAGAGTTCACGCCATAAGCCAGTACGTGACGAAGGATGATATGATGGACGTGATCAATCAACTTCGCACACAGACATCTCGACCCTCAGAGTTAGATTTTACTCCTCCTTACCATGCACACATTCATAGGCAACCCTACCCGACGTGGTATATTGAGCATCCCCCGCAGTTTCCAACATACAATGAGGAGAAAGGAAACGTCAGGGAACATATTGCCAGGTTCGTAGAGTCGATGTCTCCGTGGCTGGGATATGATGAAGTGAACAACCACAACTTGTTGATGCGGGAATTTAACAAAACTTTGATGGATAGTGCCTTCAGTTGGTACTATAATTTGGAGAAGGGGTCAGTCCATGATTGGGATGACCTAAAATTATAATTTTTTAAGAAATTTTTCTATGTACAGAAACAGGTAACCATTGTAGAACTCATGCGGTTCAAACAGAAGTCGAATGAGAAGCTATCAGATTACGTTGACAGGTTCAGGGCCCAGGCACAGAAGTGCGTAGAGCCGATTGAAGAAAAGAACTTGGTCAGCATTTTCAACAATGGTGCCTTAGATTCCTTCAAGCCCTACATCATTACCAAGGCATGTGATTCCTTCGCGACCCTCTCATCTTTTACACAAGACTTGAGAGGAATCATGACACTGCCCACTAGCCATGCGAAGGTTACATAGAAGGGAAAGAGGACAATAACTATGGCTTTGGCTGACTGTCAGTCAAAACCCCAAGGGGGTAAGAGGGAAAAGGATGAGAAAATTTTTGACCGAAACAAAGGAAGGCCTGGAGACAAATATGTAAGAAAGTCAGTGCCGAAGGCTATCACATGCAGTGAGAAAGCATTCAGGGGTCTATATGAACAATGGCTTGGACAAGGGTTGGTGAAACCCCCAAGGCCAAGATTTGTAGTGACGGAAGAGATGAAGAAAAGACCAGACTTCTGTGTATACCACCAATACGCGGATATTCCACTATGGACTGTTACAGCCTACGGAGGATATACCATGAAAAGCTGGCAAATGGGGAAATTGAACTGGGAAAGGAAAGTAGTGTCCATGACAAGCCACTGCCAAATAACAAGGGGAAAGAAACATGCAACACTGTTATCCACAGTACAACCCCAGAAGTGGAGATGATGATGGAAGAAAGGGAGGAGTGTGACCTAGGCCTGCAGGTGACGGCGTTAATGAATAGGGCCAAGTTCAGAAATTTTTTCGGTCAGATAGGATTGGCCAAGGAAGCAAGGATTGAGGCAACCAGGGCAATCATTAAGGCTGTCGATACACAGGAGACTTGTATGGCCATAAGCAAAGGATTTGTGAAGACGATGGAGGAAGAAGAAAATAAGATATCTTTCTCTAAAGCTGATAGAGAGATAAGATACCCGCACAACAAGCTGCTGTATGTGACAGTAGTAATCAACGGCATAGAGGTGCGGAGGGCATTCATTGACAATGGAGTGTCTGTGAATATTATGCCCTACACCGTGTTCAAATGGTTAGGCCTGCTAGAGAAGAAAATTGTGATGGAACAAATGAACATTACATGATTCGCCAACCATAGCACAAGAACCCTGGGACACATCAAGGTAGACATGCAAGTTGGGAAGATTCGAGGGCCTGTAATGTTCCATATTGTAGAGGTGGATGCATCATATCATGTCTTGCTATGAAGGGCTTGGAAAAATGACTATGGGGTGGTACCCTCAGTCTTTAATCAGTGCCTGAAAGCTATCTGGAAAGGGAGAGAAGTGAAGGTACCAGTAACTTGGAATCCCTTTGGACCAGAGGAGGCACACATCACCGAAATAACTTTATTTGATGATGTCACTGAAGAGGGAGAGAACTAGATTGCAAGGCCTGATTCCCTAAGACTAGCAAGCTGGGAAGAAGTGCAAGAAGATAAGTTTGTACCTACAGAAAAAGTGAAGAAGAGGACCTCGAAACATGGAGAATGTTCCAAAAATATGAAGCCAGTAGTAGTAGACTTGGAGAAGGAAGGAAGAGAAGAAAAGAAAAGGCCAGCAGATCCTGAAGATGCCAAAAATATAATAAATGCCAAACAGATAGTACAGTCTGAGGATGGCCAAAAGGCAAAATGGGAGAGGGTTGTTAAACTCGACGGAAATGTGGTGTTTTGATTGTGACGGTGCAAGGGGGAAGAGCCCAAAGAAGCGTGCAAACCCAACGGTTCAGGAGGTGTCCCCCACTCCAGCAATAATGAAGAAGGAGAAGTTGTACAGTAGAAGGTAGAATTAGCTCTAGAATGCTTCGAGGATAGGCCTAAACCTCAACCAAATGAATTAGAGGAAGTTGATTTGGCAACAGAGGGAGGAATGCCAAGACCAACTTATGTCAACAAGGAGTTAGATGCTAACAAGGAGTTAGATGCTAACCACAAGGAGGAGCTTGTATAATTATTGCGAGAGTATAGGGATGTCTTTGCTTGGAATTACGATGAGATATCCAAAATTGACAAAGATCTTGTAGAGCACAATCTAAATATAAGCCCGGGAATGAAGCCAGTGAAGCAAGCACCTCGCAACTATGCACCCGAAGTCGAAACTCAAATAAAGGAAGAGATCAAGAAGTTGCTGGAAGTAGGGTTCATCAAGCTAATTCAACATCCAACATGGCTATCCAGCATTGTACCGGTAAAGAAATCAAATGGACAACTGCGAATATGTGTGGATTTCAGAGACTTGAATAAGGAATGCCCGAAGGACATGTACCCATTACCCAACATAGATATTTTGGTAGATGAAATGGCTAATCACGAGATGATGTCATTCATGGATGGGTTTGTGGGTTATAATCAGATAAAAATGTCTGTAGAAGATGTAGAGTTGACAACCTTTCATACCCCGTTTGGGAATTTCTACTATGTAGTAATGCCATTTAGATTGAAGAATGCGAGGGTAACTTATCAGAGGGTAATGCACGCTATATTTCATGACATGATTCATGATATAGTGGAGGACTATGTGGATGACATAGTAATGAAATCCAAGAAGGCGACAACTCATGTGGAGGACCCGAGGAAAGTGTTTGAGCGATGCCGAAGGTACAAGTTGAGGATGAATCTGAAGAAGTGCGCCTTAGGGATGACGGCTGGGAAATTCTTGGGCTTCCTGGTGCACAACAGAGGTTTAGAAGTGGGTCCAAGCAAGACAAAAGTAGTTACAGAGATGCCCCCACCAAAGACGCAAAAGCAGTTGAAGAGCTTTTTAGGGAAAGTCTCGTACATGAGAAGATTCATGCCAGCATTAGCCGAAGTCATAGAACCTTTCGGCAAATTGCTAAAAGAAAAGGCACAATGAGACTGGGGGCAAGACCAACAACAGGCCTTCAAGAAGGTGAAAAGAATTTTGGCTTCAACATAAACGATGGTAGTGCCACAAAGAGGAATGCCGTTGCAGTTGTACATCACATCTACTAAGAAGTCTATAGGTGGATTGATCACATAGGAGGTGGATGGAGAAGAAAAACCTTTGTATTACATTAGCCGGATAATCAGAGGACCGAAAACCAGGTATTCACAGGTGGAGAGGTATTGCCTAGCATTGGTGTTCATTGCACAGAAAATGCGGCATTATTTTCTAGCACACGAAGTAAAGATTGCAACAAAAACTGATTCGATCAGATATCTATTGACTAGGCCAGCATTAGTAGGAAGACCTGCCAGATGGATGATGATTCTTTCAGAATACGACATCAAGTGTGTAACACCGAAGGCAATCTGATGTCAAACCTTGGTAGACCTGCTAACTCAATTTTTAAATAGAGAATATGAACCCCCTTCTGAGGATCTTCCGGGTAGGGAAGTAGAATCAATCGACTTGATGCATGAGGACCTAGAATGGTGGAGTTTGGCTTTTGATGGATCATCTGCAGAAGGTAAAGGCGGAGCAAGGGTGGTGTTAACCACCAAAGAAGGTAATGAAGTGGCCTTGTTATACAAATTAGATTTCCCTTGCACAAACAATGAAGTAGAATATGAGGCGTTCATACTAGCATTATTGGCGGCTCAAGAATTGGGAGACAAATATCTTAAAGTAAAGGGAGATTCAAACCTCATAGTGCAGCAAACAAGAGGTCATTTCGAAGTGAATGAACCTATCTTGGCGCCATATCTAACTGTGGCACAAAAGGTGATGGAAGCTTTCAAGAAGGTGGTGATTGAATATGTTCCAAGAAGACAAAATAAATAACCTGATGCACTAGCAACAGTAGCATCTCGAGTCTATGTCCAAGGAGAAGACTTGGATGTGAAGGTAATGAAGAGAACCCTCCCAACCACGGTGCTAGACTTGTTCCCCAAAGACATGATAGATGATTGGAGATATGACATCTCCTATCAATTGCAAACAAAGGAAGGAACAATACAGATCGTGGAGCTACAGAAGTACAACATCATTAAAGGTACAAAGAAGCAGATGGTGTATTAACATGATGCTTGGGGAGGCAAGAAGCAAATAAAGTCTTGCATCAGGCGCATGAAGAGAACTACGGATTTGCAGACATAGGCTTGTATCGTAGGCTGTAACGCCGAGGGTATTATTGGCCTAAAATGAAGAAGGAAGTAGATGCCTTATAATGCCAATATGTTTCATTCCAAGAATACCCTGGGGAGGAGGAATGCGGCTTCATTGTTGACATATCGGATTGGCGAATCCCTTATGTGGAGTTCTTATAAAACGGGAATCTCCCTACCGAAAAGAAGGACGTAATTATCATAAAGAGGAAGTCACAAGGATTCTTCTTGTAAAATGGAGAATTGTTCAGAAGAGGGTTCAAAGGCAAGCCCTTACGGTGTCTGGAACTAAGTGAAGCCAAAGATTTGGTTTACCAAATGCACAAAGATGAGCACCAAGGGGGAGCCAAGTTGTATAAACATTTTATTGATCATGGTTACTGCTGGCCAAAGATGGAAGGAGATTTTCTAGAATTTATTAAAAAGTGCCACATTTGTCAAATACATGGAAACTTGATACATGCTCTCGCCGTGGATTTATGAACCTTAGCAACACAATATCCCTTTCATACATGGGGAATAGATCTTATAGCTCATATTCACCCTAATTCTAAGGGTAATATATGGATTTTAACTGCCATCGAGATGTACACAAAGTGGGTAGAAGCAGTACCCTTGAAGAAGGCCACGGGACCAGCAGTGGCAAATTTTATCAAAGAGCACATCATTTGTAGTTTTGGGATTTCGAAGATCATTTTGTCGGAAAATGGAACTTCCTTCATCAATAGGGCCATCAAAAATCTGATAGAAAGATACAGGGTAAAACATTAAAAATCATCACCCTACTACCCGAAAGGAAACGGACAAGCAGAGGCTACAAACAAAACTTTGATAAAAATCTTATCAAAAACCCTAGACGATCATCTGATGAAATGGGTAGAACAACTATCAATAATGTTATGGGCATATAGAACTTCAAAAAGAAAGCCTGCAGGCAAAACCCCATACGCTTTGGTTTATGGTGAAGAAGTTATTTTGCCCGCTGAAATAGAAATACATTCGGCTCGAATGAGACTTCGAAGCTTAGTTGAGGAAGAGAATCGACCAGCTGCCCTAGAGGCCTTAGTTGACTTCCGAGACAAAGCTAAAGAAAAGCTTGAACGGTACCATGAAAGACTGCGACGACAATACAATACAGCGATGGTACCACGACAACTTCTGGTGGGAAACCTGATGCTCAAAACGACAACTCAAGTCATGAGGGGGACCCCAACCACCAAATTTTACCCCAAATGGGAAGGCCCGTATAGGGTACGAGAGATCTCCGAAAGCGGGTATTGCAAGATATCTCGTGTGGGATCAGATGCTGTCTCAGGCCCCTTAAACTTGAAGTGGGTAAAGAAATATTATACAAGAGAAGAACATCACAAAAAGTTATACTTTCAACTTCAAAAGTAATCGAGGCACCTGATTAACAGCCCTCAGAAGTTATACTTTCAACTTCAAAAGTGATCGAGGCACCTGACTAACAGCCCTCGAAAGTTACACTTTCAAACTTCAAAAGTGTTCAAGGCACCTGACTAACATCCCTCATAAGTTACACTTTCAACTTCAAAAGTGACTGAGGCACCTGAGTATAAGCCCTCAAACCCAAAAGTTACACTTTATCTTTAAAAGTGGAGAACGTTATGCTTTATTCGACAAAAGCAAGAAAGTTACACTTTATCTCTAAAAGTGGTAAACGTTATGCTTTTTCGATAAAATCAAGATTTAATATATAAAACGTTATACTTTTCGTTAAAAGCAATTTTATTATCAATGAATTGACAAACTTTCACTTATACTTGAACGTTTTTTAAATTTCTTAAAAAAAGAGTATAAATTCAAGTGTTGGTTTGTGGAAAATATATATATGTTTTTTGACAAAATTCATGTTTTCTTATATTATCTACTGTTGTCTTGGAATATTAATTTGAATAACTTGAGATTCAATGAAAAATATTGAGTTTTAAGGAATCATTCAAATTAAAAGTAATCAACAAGGTTAAAGAAACCACATTTTGATTAATGAAACACGTGTAAATGAGTTTCTGAAACAGGAAATCAAAAAAACAACTACTACAACAAGTCATGATCTAAAGGCAAAGACATATCAAACTGAAGTGGAGGCATAGCTAAAGTGTGAGGGCCCCCAAATTCGAGATCCCGAATCACCGCGGATCCGGTTCGATCATTCTATAACTACTATTACTATTTGCGGAAGATATAAACATAAATTTTTTATACATTACATTACACACTATTCCCCAAGGTCGAGTAACCTAAACTTATACACAATATATAACTTATTTAACTTACAATAACATTATCATAATACAATACTTATACAAATCTAATCGCGCACATTAACTTTAAGCTAAAACTGTCTTTAACCTTTCCTTGTATCCGACGCATTCTTCTTAATCTGCAATGTTTTATCATGATATAGCAAGGGTGAGCATAAGGATTGCCCAGCAAGTTTAAGTTCAATAATATAACGATATATCATGATTGAAAGAGTCTGAATAATAAGCAGACTATAATTCAACAATATAGTTGTGAACTAGCAGGAACAAATTTATGACTGAACAAGTATTATACTTGAATAAATATATCTGAACCAACTGGTAATGAAGGTGATCAGCCTTTCATACCTGACTTATACATGCAATATGTACAGAGTACAATTCATGGAAACCAGCAATGATTAACCATAAGCTTATCCGAATGAAATAACTCTTAGTAGAGTTAAGTAAAAATAAACTTGCCTGAACCGTTGATTACCGCAACATAATTTATAACGCTTTATCCGAAGACCTAATATTAGTAATATAGATATCTAATATTAGAATAATATTATCACAATATAATACTATAATATATATATATATATATATATATATATATATATATATATATATATATATATATATATATACACACACACACAAATAGTGTAAGACCCCGAATTTTATGAAATAAAATTATTCAATTTTTCTTATAATTACAATTCAGTAAATGGTTAAATTGATAAAAGGTTAAAGTTAAGGGTGATATATGAATTTTTTTTCAAAATAAGCAAGTGGTTATAAAATACTCATTGTTGTCGGGGAATATTCGTTTGGTCGTGGAATATTCTTTCTGTCGGGAAATATTCATACGACGTCGCAGCCTTTTGTGGGCCCCATAACAGAATAACCGTCGGATGAAGAAAATGACAAATTAAAGTTTATATAAATAACGGCGTAATCGTTACTATTAACACTATTGGAATACCCGGTGGGTAAAGTAAAGTAATACGCGTTGTTGCACAATAGCACACGGTATTGCACAATATTTTTGAATTATTGATTCTTACGTAAAAAGGCACTACTCAATAATTATTACAGTAATTACTGTTCAGTATTATATTTTATTGATTCAATAATTGTTGCGTTGATATTTTATATTACTGTTGTTTTAATAATTGTCACTACATAGTATTTTCCATTATCGAAGCAATAATTTATATTATCTGAATAATATTATTAGATAACATTATTGGCAAAGCCCCCCTTATTGGAAAGCCCCCCTTTCCTGGGAACTGACTGGTTGCCATTATTGCGATTCTGTAATATTATTTGTGAATAATTAATTATTAATTTATATGATGAGAAAAATATTCATTTTATGTGGATATAGATGGAGAAAATTTTTAAAGTGACAATTGTTGAAAATCGATATTTTATCTTTTCTGATAAAATAATTTATTATTATATTTTAATAATATAATGATGATATTTTTACAATGAATGTGGGATATACGAGTATATGAGGAGGAAGAGTATTTTTGTTGCAAAAGTTGTTTAAAACATGTTAAACATGTCGGTATACCTCATTTCTTGACTGAAATTTGATTATAGCCTGTAAAATCGTCCGTATGTGGATTTTGGTCAATTTTTGTTTCGAATTTGGAAAAACTTTCTTCTGTAAAGTTGTAGAGAATTGAATTTTCTACATAAAGTCGCGAGATTCGAATTTTTTGATAAAAGGCTATTTATTATGAATTATTGAAGTTCCATAGTTCCGAAATAATTGATTTTTGAAAGTTTTAATTATTTAAATTAAGAAAAACGTTTTTAATGTTTTGTCACATGGTGGCTGATGTCTTGGACCAAATTAGTGGGCGTAGGAAATTTGAAAAAAATAATATTATTAATTTATTAAATTTTTTGCTTTGGTGTTCTAAGCATTTTCCTATAAATAGGGTGCTTAGGTTATAATTGAAAATCACACCAGAAACTACAAATTTTTCGCTCTTTCTCTCTCTATAATATCGAGCGTATTTTTGTGAGTATTTTAGTACTTCGAGTATTGCTATACGGTGCAAGTTCTTTTAGCACTATATCCAGTATTCCAGTCAGAAATACTATTCTTTCTGAGGTAAGGGAGGTTATTTTCTTCTAAAATGATATTATTTCTTCAATATCATTATGCCAGAATGTTGGTTGGAAATTTTTATCAAATTTAGAACTTTTTTATGTCGGGGTTACTATTCATGAGTTACTATTCACAAGTTACTATTCATGAGTTACTATTCATAAGTTACTATTCACAAGTACTATTTACAAAACGTGATGATGCTTTTTTATGAAATTTCTATCTTTTGGTGTCGGAGTTACCATTCACGTATACGACACTATTCACGAATACGACACTATTCACTGAAAAAATAAAATTTCTTCTTTTTGTCCAAAATATCTATTCTGGATACAATCTTTGATTGGATCTATGTTTTGGTCTTTATTCTTGAATTTTACTCCACTATGGTCATTGATGAAGTATTTTTGAACGGAAATTGTTTAAAGTACGAATCCTTAATATTTGTTCTTTTGTTTCACTGGATTCGTTTTCTTTAAAATATTTTTCATCATTCTTAGTCCTAAATGATGATATAACTGAATATCTTTGGCTTGTAGTAAAAAGATGAATGAGTTCTGTTGAATATCTTTGGCCTGTAGTGTAAAGATGACTTGTTGATGAATATCTTTGGCCTGTAGTGCAAAGATGACTTGTTAATGAATATCTTTGGTCGTAGTGCAAAGATGAATTTATTAGTAGGATTATGAACATAAACTGTGATTTGGTATAACCATAATCTTTGATATTTCAGGTGATGAAAATTATCTTTGTCCTGGATGAGAAAAGGAATTTAGAACAACAATTACGATTATGAGTTATACATGTGATTGTGGACAGGAATTGTTGATTGATGTTACAGGGATAAAACATTGTTGGTGGACTTTGTAACATGAAGAAGATAATAGACTTTATAGTCTATTTGACTCTTCTAATGGATTGCTCGTTCCGCTGCAACTATGGTTAAAAAGTTTTATCATCTACCATATGTTCTAAATCTCTGATTTATTATCGTTGAAAGCTATTGATAATTTATTTATCTTTAGTCATGATATTCTTTACTGAGCTAGTTATGCTCACCCTTTTGCTTTACAATTCCTTTCAGGTAATAAAAGTGTAGCTGGGTCGAGCGGTGGATAAGAAGAGAATAGAACGGTGGTCTATAGATGTTGAGGGTGAGGTGAATTTAACTTGGAAGGGTATTTTGCCACTATCATACAAGATGTCTAATGACATACAACCTCATGTCATCATAAGACATGGTTGTGCTCATCCACTTGCTGAGTATATTTACAAGCACTACCTATATAATCTTGGTGTTTGTTTGGAGTTTAATTCCCAATTAGAGACAGTAGAGATAATGATATGTTAAGAGAAGACTCATCATTGGGAAGAATATGATAGTAATCTTCTCGTTTTTCTTTGGGGTCTATTGGGTCAACCAAGGATAATTATGTGGCCATATGATATCTACCATAACCTAAAAGCATGGCCTCCCATTTACAAAGGTTTCCTTGAGCACTTCCCAAAGATTCTAATTTCTAAAACAGTTTTTGACTATACCTTTATGTAAGGTGTCATTGTGACGTGCTACAGTTGGTATATATTTGTATCCAAACTCACAGCATATGTGTTGTTGTATTTTGCACGACAATTGTTGTAATAAAGTTGTAGTTATTTTTCGTACCATGTATTTGACGACTCAGAATGGGTTGGATGGAATGGACCTATTTTGGGGTCGTTACACATAGAATAACCTAAACACATAACACATAACCTTATCAGCCTATTTAACACATAAAACTTAGCATCAAGTCAAACTATTTCAGTCTGACTTGAAACCGACACAAATCTGACATCCCGACGGCCTTAGTCAGACTTTTATCGAGTCTAAGTTCAATTAAACACTGACTTAACAGTTAACAATTATCTCAGATAATGTTAATAATAGTCGCAATATTTTTTCGTAAGCTCGTAATAATTTTTAAATAATTATTACTATTTATCTTGATTTTTCAATCATTAAAATTATATCTAAATGAATTAAATATCACATAATTCTTTTATAATTAATATTTATTTATTATCAAATATTAATGAAAATCATCACATAATATTATAATATATTTATAATATATCCAAGTATTTTTAATACCTTAAAATCATATTTATAAGATTTTTAAACAGTTAAATTTATTATCCATTAATTGCTATTAATATTAAAATATTAATATTTTTTATGAAAAAAATATCAAAAGTTATATTTTATAACTCAAAATATTTTTATAACACTTAAATCATTTTTATATGATTTTTAAATTATTTATTCTATTTTTCCTTAATTTATTTAATATAGTTATTAAATAAACTAATTATCATTAATATTGATTAATTAGTGAAATTCATCACAAAATATTAAAAGTCACTAAAAATAACTTAAAATATTTTCTTTTACCATAATATAAATTTTTATGATTTTTCATGAATTAAAATCATTTTTAAATAATTTATTTAATATTATAATTAAATAAATTAAATACCATTTATATTCCAAAAATATTAAATATTTATGAAATATACTCAAAATAATTAAAAACTATTTTTCAGACTTTAAAATAATTTTTCAGAATTTATTATGTATTTTTAATAATTAAAAACTATTTTTTTCTATTTATTTAATTAAAATTATCAATTTTCGAAATTAAGTGTCGCTATAGGTGTCTTTGGTGACACAACCGTCACTGTTGGTGTTCTTGAGCCTCAAGAACACTGACAAGACGGTTCTCAAGGGGTTTGACCGTGTATAATTTTCTTTCTAGCTTGTTTCTGTCTCATCTAAGACTTAGATCATGTAGTAGGAATGTAGCACTACAATATTCAATCATCATTTTGGTCATAAAACATCACAACTAAGAGATCAGGGCCTCCAAAATAGTTGTCAGACGTGTTCTTGAGTTTCTAGGTTGCCCATAAACTCAAGCAGTAACGAGGATGGTACTTTGAATCCTCATACATGCGTTCTGGGTTTTCGTTGTGTGATATAATAGTTCACATGTGTAGTAGAGGTATCAGGGTATAATAACATAGCATTAGATCATCCTACAATCAACAAACCTAAGGGATCAAGGCCGGTCAAACTACCTGACATGAACTGTTCTTCAACGAATTCTGGGTTTTCCAGAATTTGTACAAGGCAATTGGTCAACACAAGTTTGATCCAGATTTTCTTTCATTCTGTTAAGGTTCTGAGTAATCTAAGGGCATATACGTGTAGTCCATATGTAAGACCCCAACTTATTATAAATAAAATCGAATTTCCTCTAATTATTATTGTGAATAATAAGGTGTTAAATTGATATAATATTTTGGTTATGGGTGAAATGTGCAAATTTTGGAAAATAAGCAAGTGGTTATAAAATAATCATTATTGTCGGGGAATATTCGTTTGGTCGTGGAATATTCTTGTTGTCAGGGAATATTCGTACGACGGCGGAGTCATTTGTGGGCCCCATAAAAGAATAACCGTCGGATGAAGAAAACGACAAGTTTGAGTTTTTATAAATAACGGCGTAGTTGTTACCGTTAACACTGTTGGAATACCCGGTGGTTAAAATACAGTAATACGCATGGTTGCACAGTAGCACACGGTATCACACAGTATTGTTGAATTATTGATTCTTACGTAAGAAGGCACTACTCAATAATTGTTATAGTAATTACTATTCAATATTTTATTTTTATTGATTCAATAATTGCTACGTTGATATTTTATATTATTGTTGTTTCAATAATTATCACTGCACAATATTTCCCTTTATCAGATCAATAATTCATATTATTTGAATAATATTATTAGATAACATTACTGGCAATGTCTAGAAAGGTCTGTCAAGGAGAGGTTTGGTCACCTAATTGCGCGCCAGTAAGGAGAAATTCTTATTGGAAAGCCCCCTCTTTCCTATGAACGGCCTGGTTGTCATAATTCTGATTCTGTAATATTATTTGTGAATAATTAATTATTGTTTATATGATAAGGAAATATTTATTTTATGTGGATATAAATGATGGATATATTTATTTTTATGTGGATAAAAATGAAGGAATTAATGCTGAGGTGTTTTATCAGTATTTTATCGGTGTATATGTATTAAAAATCATCCGTTTGTGGATTTCAAATATTTTATGTTTGAAATTTGGAAAAACTCAAAGCTATAAAGTTGTAGAGAATTCGATTTCAGGCAGAATGGACATAAAATTCTTATTTTTCTGATAAAACGGGCTATTTTCTATGAATTACTGAAGTTTCGGAAAATAAAATGAATTTTTAATTGGGTGGGACCCATTTTGGTTGGTGTGGAATGCATGTGGACTGCTGAGAATTTTTCAAAATGGGCATGCTAGCTGATTCAAATAAGTTGGCGTGGAAGAAAGTTGATTAAAAATAAATATTCTATTATTTTAGTCTCCTTTGGCGTTCTAGCATTTTTCTATAAATAGACGCTTAGGTTAGAATTGAAAATCACACCAGAAACAAGTTTTCTTTCTCTCTATATTGTCGAGCGTATTTTAGTGAGTATTTTGATACATTGAGAGTTGCTATTCCGTGCAAGTTTTTGTCGACTTTATATCCGAAATTCAGTCAGAAGTACGGTTATTTTGAGGTAAAGGATGTTATTTTCTTCATAAATGATATTATTTCTTTCGATATCATTATACCAAAAATATTGGTTTGAAATTTTTATCAAATTCGGAACTTTTTGTGTCGGAGTTACTGTTCACGTATACGGCACTATTCACGTATACGACACTATTCACCGAAAAATAAATTTTTCTTCTTTTTGTCCAAGATGTCTATTATGGTTACTATCTTTGATTGTAACCATGTTTTGATCTTTATTTTTGAATTCTGTTACAAAATTGGTTATTATGGGGTAATATTGATCTTGGATAAACTGTTATACGAATCCCTACTATTTGTCCTTCTGTCTCACTGGATTCGTTTTCTTTAAAATATTTTTCATCATCCTCAGTCCTAAATGATGATATTACTGAATATCTTTGGCATGTAGTGCAAAGATGAATGATTAATTGATGAATATCTTTGGCCCGTAGTGCAAAGATGAACAGGTGTTGAGATGAACAATTGGTATATATTTATACCCAAACTCACAGCATATGTGTTGTTGCATTTTGCACGACAATTGTTGTAATAAAGTTGTAGTTATTTTCCGTACCATGTATTTGGCGACTCAGAATGGGTTGGATGGAATGGACCTATTTTGGGGTCGTTACACATAGAATAACCTAAACACATAACACATAACCCTATCAGTCTATTCAACACATAAAACTTAGCATCAAGTCAAACTATTTTAGTCTGACTTGAAACCGACACAAATCTGACATCCCGACGGCCTTAGTCGGACTTTTATCGAGTCTAAGTTCAATTAAACACTGACTTAATAGTTAACAATTATCTCAGATAATTTTAATAATAGTCGCAATATTTTTTCGTAAGCTCGTAATAATTTTTAAATAATTATTACTATTTATCTTGATTTTTTAATCATTAAAATTGTATCTAAATAAATTAAATACCACATACTTCTTTTATAATTAATATTTATTTATTATCAAATATTAATGAAAATCATCACATAATATTATAATATATTTATAATATATCAAAGTGTTTTTAATACCTTAAAATCATATTTATATGATTTTTAAACAGTTAAATTCATTATCTGTTAATTGCTATTAATATTAAAATATTAATATTTTTTATGAAAAAATATCAAAAGTTATATTTTATAACTCAAAATATTTTTATAAAATTTAAATCATTTTTATATGATTTTTAAATTATTTATTTTATTTTTCCTTAATTTATTTAATATGGTTATTAAATAAACTAATTATCATTAATATTGATTAATTAGTGAAATTCATCACAAAATATTAAAAGTCACTAAAAATAACTTAAAATATTTTCTTTTACCATAATATAATTTTTTTATGATTTTTCATGATTTAAAATTATTTTTAAATAATTTATTTAATATTATAATTAAATAAATTAAATACCATTTATATTCCAAAAATATTAAATATTTATGAAATATACTCAAAATAATTAAAAACTATTTTTCAGACTTTAAAATAATTTTTCAGAATTTATTATGTATTTTTAATAATTAAAAACTATTTTTTTCTATTTATTTAATTAAAATTATCAATTTCCAAAATTAAGTGTCGCTATAGGTGGTTTTGGTGACACAACCGTCACTGTAGGTGTTCTTGAGCCTCGAGAACACTGACAAGACGATTCTCAAGGGTCATGGTTTGACCGTGTATAATTTTCTTTCTAGCTTGTTTCTGTCCCATCTAAGACTTAGATCATGTAGTAGGAATGTAGCACTACAATATTCAATCATCATTTTGGTCATAAAACATCACAACTAAGAGATCAGGGCCTCCAAAATAGTTGTCAGACGTGTTCTTAAGTTTCTGGTTTGCCCAGAAACTCAAGCAGTAACGAGGATGGTACTTTGAATCCTCATAGCATGCGTTCTGGGTTTTCGTTGTGTGATATAATAGTTCACATGTGTAGTAGAGGTGTCAGGGTATAATAACATAGCATCAGATCATCCTACAAACAACAAACCTAAAGGATCAAGGCCGGTCAAACTACCTGACATGAACTGTTCTTCAACGAATTCTGGGTTTTCCAGAATTTGTACAAGGCAATTGGTCAACACAAGTTTGATCCAGATTTTCTTTCATTCTGTTAAGGTTCTGAGTAATCTATGGGCATATACGTGTAGTCCGTATGTATGACCCCAACTTATTATAAATAAGATCGAATTTCCTCTAACTATTATTGTGAATAATAAGGTGTTAAATTGATATAATATTTTAGTTATGGGTGAAATGTGCAAATTTTGGAAAATAAGCAAGTGGTTATAAAATAATCATTGTTGTCATGGAATATTCGTTTGGTCGTGGGATATTCTTGTTGTCGGGGAATATTCGTACGACGGCGCAGTCATTTGTGGGCCCCATAACAGAATAACCGTCAGATGAAGAAAATGACAAGTTTGAGTTTTTATAAATAACGGCGTAGTTGTTACCGTTAACACTGTTGGAATACCCGGTGGTTAAAATACAGTAATACGCGTGGTTGCACAGTAGCACACGGTATCACACAGTATTGTTGAATTATTGATTCTTACGTAAGAAGGCACTACTCAATAATTGTTACAGTAATTACTGTTCAATATTTTATTTTTATTGATTCAATATTTGCTACGTTGATATTTTATATTATTGTTGTTTCAATAATTATCACTGCACAATATTTCCCTTTATCAGATCAATAATTCATATTATTTGAATAATATTATTAGATAACATTATTGGCAATGTCTAGAAAGTTCTATCAAGGAGAGGTTTGGTCACCTAATTGCGCGCCAGTAAGGAGAAATTCTTATTGGAAAGCCCCCTCTTTACTGGGAACGGCCTGGTTGTCATAATTGTTATTCTGTAATATTATTTGTGAATAATTAATTATTGATTTATATGATAAGAAAATATTTATTTTATGTAGATATAAATGATGGATATATTTATTTTTATGTGGATAAAAATGAAGAAATTAATGCTGAGGTGTAGAGGTATTAAAAATCATCCGTTTGTGGATTTCGAATATTTTATGTTTGGAATTTGGAAAAACTCAAAGCTATAAAGTTGTAGAGAATTCGATTTCAGGCAGAATGGACATAAAATTCGTATTTTTCTAATAAATGGGCTATTTTCTATGAATTACTGAAGTTTCGAAAAATAAAATGAATTTTTAATTGGGTGGGACCCATTTTGGTTGGTGTGGAATGCATGTGGACTGCTGAGAATTTTTCAAAATGGGCATGCTAGCTGATTCAAATAAGTTGGCGTGGAAGAAAGTTAATTAAAAATTAATATTATATTATTTTAGTCTCCTATGGCGTTCTAGCATTTTCCTATAAATAGACGCTTAGGTTAGAATTGAAAATCATACCAGAAACAAGTTTTCTTTCTCTCTATATTGTCGAGCGTATTTTAGTGTATATTTTGATTCCTTGAGAGTTGCTATTCCGTGCAAGTTTCTGTCGACTTTATATCCGAAATTCAGTCAGAAGTACGGTTATTTTGAGGTAAAGGATGTTATTTTCTTCATAAATGATATTATTTCTTTCGATATCATTATGCCAAAATATTGGTTTGAACTTTTTATCAAATTCGGAACTTTTTGTGTCGGAGTTACTGTTCACGTATACCGCACTATTCACGTATACGACACTATTCACCGAAAAATAAATTTTTCTTCTTTTTGTCCAAGATGTCTATTATGGTTACTATCTTTGATTGTAACCATGTTTTGATCTTTATTTTTGAATTCTGTTACAAAATTGGTTATTATGGGGTAATTTTGATCTTGGATAAACTGTTATACGAATCCCTACTATTTGTCCTTCTGTCTCACTGGATTCGTTTTCTTTAAAATATTTTTCATCATCCTCAGTCCTAAATGATGATATTACTGAATATCTTTGGCCTGTAGTGTGAGACCCCGAATTTTATGAAATAAAAATATTTAATTTTTGGTAAATAGTTAAATTGATAAAAGTTTAAAGTTAAGGGTAATATGTGATTTTTTTTTCAAAGTAAGCAGGTTGATATAAAATATTCGTTGTGTCGGGGAATATTCTTTTTATCGGAGAATATCTGTATGATGGCACAATCATTGGTGGACCCCCACAACAGAATTATTGTCAGATTGAGAAAACGACAGAAATATCTTTATGAAAATAACGGCGGAAGTTTTACCGTTAACTGTTGAAATACCCGTTGTTAAAAGTACAGTAATACGCGTGGTTGCATAGTAGCACACGGTATTGATTATTGATGCTTACGTGAGAAGTCGTTCAGTTATACTCAATTATTGCTACAGTAATTGATGCATCATATCTCTCATATTATTGATTCAATTATTGTCACAATATCATTTGAATAATATTTTATATTATTAAATCAATAATTGAGACGACAAAGTTATTCATATTATTATTTGCAATATTGAAAATGTCTAGAAGTTCTGTCAAGGAGAGGTTTGGTCACCTAATTGCGCGCCAATAAGGAGAAATCCTTATCGAAAAGCCCCCTCTTTTCTGGGAACGTCCTGGTTGTTAAATATTATGAATTATAATATTAATGATGAATAAGTTATGTTGATTAAAAAAGAATTTTGATAGTTCCATTGTGTTGGGATTATTAGTGTTAGTGGAAATCGACATCTATTCTGATGATAATTGATGTCTAGGGGTTATATTGATAAATCGGGTAATTTATCGGACAAATGAGCAATTAATTGCTAATAATTCACATACTTATATAACTATTTGTTTAAATGTGTGTACTATTGAATCACATTATTTACTATTAGGGGAGTTGGTGCAAGATTGATAATACTTGCATGACTAAGTTAAAAATGGAGGTATAGATGGAGGTACTACACTGTAATTCGTATTTTTCACATGATTATACTATTGATTCATATGATTGAACTATTGATTCACATTATTTACTATTAGGGGTGGTGGTGCAAGTTTGATAATACTTGTAGGACTAAATTAAAAATGAAAGAAAAGTTGGAGGTATTGTACTATAATTTTTTGAGCCCCAAAACGTGCAATTATCGAAACTATATTTTCCTATAAATAAAAGCTCATTCTTCCTTCATTTCTCACCAATTCACAAAAGCTTTAGAGCGATTATTATTGAGAGAAATTATAGAGAGAAAGAAGAAGAGAAGTTTGCTACCTTACTATTCCAGTATCCAGTTTTTCCAAGGTAGGGAATATTATTTGTTGTACTCGTAGGGAGTATTATTTCTTTCTTATCCATGAAGAGAACTTCTGTTATTCCATTCTTTATTATTCTGTTGGAATAACCTGTATACGCGGGCTACCCTATACATGGTGAAATTCTTATATTATTCCGTTCTTTATTATTCTGTCAAAATATCCTGTCGGTGTGTATTACGCCTGACCTGGTTCCATTAATTATTTTGTTGGAATAACCTGTCCGTGCGGTCTATCGCCTGCATGGTGATTTTTGTTGTTGTTCCATTCTTTATTATTATGTTGGAATATCCTGTCTGTGCGTTTTACGCCGGACCTGGTTCCGTCTTTATTATTATGTTGGGAATAACCTGTCTTTGCGGTTTCTATCGCATGCATGTTGAATCCTTCTGTTATTCCATTTTTTATTATTCTGTTGGAATAACATGTCTATGTGGATTACCACATGCATGGTTAATGATCCTTTGTATTTCATTCCTTATTAGATTGTGAAAATGATCTGTTTATGTTGATTATGATGAGAGTCATAATAAAAACTTTGGACTGATAAATATCATGGGTATATGAAGTATTAGTAAGTGTTATGATGAGTTATGTTGGTTATTATGTGAAAACATGAAAGTTTATTAGAAATCATAAAGGGTTGAAAAATCAGATTTTGGTGAAAATAGATCATGAAATTCAATTGACCATATCTCCTATTATATTTCGAATTTTTGAGTGTGGTCAAGTTCTAGAGTTAGGTCTATGAGTTTTGTAACTTATCCAAGTGGAATCACTAGAAAAGGTGTTGTAGATTTTTGTGTGGACAGATTTTAGCAAAATACGAAAAACTGCAAAATATGAAAAAGGCTGCTGCCATAATTTTAAAAGGGCTATTTTGGCCACTTAATTTGTGAGAAAAATTCTGGCCTTTTGGGACATGAAAGTATATGGTATAAAGTACATCATGTCCAAAAATGAGCTCATTCCAACTTAAAATGAGCAAGTTATGACCATTTCAATATTTAGGTTTTTTCGACGAAAAACGCTATAACCAGAGTTCTATAACTCCGATGACCATGAAATTTAAATTGGAAGCTCACGTTAACATGTGTAAGATTCTGCCAAGATTTGGGAATTTCTGGAGTTAACCTTGAGGTAGCTAATTTCTTAAGGAATTAATTAGAAATTAATTTTTGAAAAATAGTAAATGAATTTTAAAAATGTCAAGAAAAATATATGTTCAATATGTGACTATATTATGCTAAATCCCAGAAAAGAATAATTTTTGGGACTGATTTGATATTTTTCATGAAAATAGTTTAGCTACGAACATATGAGTTAAATATGTTATGTGGAGTTGAAGAATTGGTAAATAGAATTTTATGGCTTGGAAATCCTATATAAGGTATATGCAGATTTTTGATGAGTAATTTGATTATTGGTGATGAAATCTTATGAGTATGACATTTTGAATGATTAAATGCATTATTTGGAAAAGTGTAAAAATTAAACGTAATTGTTTATAAGTTTAAAATATTGTTATAGTATTAACAATATTAGATTATGATTTTATTAAGTGATTGATAATGTCTGGATAAATTTAAAGTTTTTAATATTTATCCTTGATTTAGTTTGATTAATGCTTATAATATTGTCATCATCCTCATATATATATTATGTTGAAAGTCATCTGTGGCCTGTAGTGCATAGATGGACTTGGTATGATTATGACCAAGGATTATTCGGTATAATCATGACCGTAATATTGCAAATGATGTGAAAAAAGTTCTCATTAGCCCTTAGTGCATTGATGGACAATTTTTGGTATGATTATGGCTATGGATTCTCTTCGGCCAAGGGTGCAAAGATGAATTATTTTATAGCATGATCAGGACCGTTGATAAAAACACGATTATCTTTGGCCCGTAGTGCATGAATAATTTGTGGTTGTGATACTAATGAAAAAGTCCTCATTGGCCCGTAGTGCCTTGATGGACAGTTTTTGGTATGATTATGGCTATGGATTCTTTTCGGCCAAGGGTGAAAAGATGAATTGTTTTATGGCATGATCAGGACCGTTTATGAAAACACGATTATCTTTGCCCCGTAGTGGATGGATAATTCGTGGTCGTAATACTAAAGAATATCCTTGGCTGTAGTGCATGGATGATTTGATGATGTGGATTAATTATTGAGCTGAGTCTCAGCAATGAAATATTAATTCATGGATGTGATAATAATGAATATCCTTGGCCGTAGTGCATGGATAATTCATGGATGTGATATTAACGAACATCCTTGGCCGTAGTGCAGGGGTGATTCGATGATGTGGATTATTTGTTAAGCTGAGTCTTAGCATTATTGGTTTTACAGTTGTATATCTTTGGCCTGTAGTGCAAAGATGAATTTATTAGTATGATTATGAGCATGAATTGTGATTTGGTATAACCATGATTTGTGATATTTCAGATGAAGATAGGTGATGAGAATCATCTTCGTCCTGGGTACGAAAAGGGAATTCAGAATCACAATTATGATTATGAGTTATTCATATGATTGTGTACATGAATTGTTGATTGATGTTACATGGATAAAACATTATTGGTGGACTTTTAACATGGAGAAGATAATACACCTGATGGTCTATTTGACTCTTCTAATGGATTGCTCGTTCCGCTGCAACTATGGTTGAAAAGTTTTATCATCTACCATATGTTCTAAATCTCTGATTTATTATTGATGAAAGTTATTAATAATTTAATTATCTTTAGTCATGATATTCTTTACTGGGCTAGTTGTGCTCACCCTTTCTGCTTCACAATTACTTTCAGGTAATAAGAGTGTTGCTGTAAGAGTGTTGCCGGGTCGAGCGGGGATAATAGGGGAATAGAACAGTGGTCTCTAGCTGTGGAGGTTCTCCCTAAACAGTATAGAAAAGTGTGTTGTATTCTATACATCATTTAGTAGTTATATTTGGTGAATCAAATAGGGTGAGGCGAGCCCAACTTTGGAAGGGTATTTTGCCACTATCACACAAGATGTCTAATGACATACAACATCGTGTTATTATAAAATAGAGTTGTGCGTATCCACTTGCTGAATATATCTACGGGCACTACCTATATGATCTTGGAGTTGATTTAAAATATAATATTCACTTGGAAACAGTGGAGATAGTTATATATCAAGAGAAGACTCACTATTGGAAAGGAGATGATAGTAATCATCTTGTTTTTCTTTGGGGTCTATTGGGTCAACCAAGGATAATTCTGTGGCCATATGATATCTATTATAACCTAGACGCATGACCTCCCATGTACGAAGGTTTCCTTGAGCACTTCCCAAAGATTTTAATTTCTAAAATAGTTTTTGACTATACTTTTATGTAAAGTACCATTGTAAGGTTGTGGTCAAGGCACCATGAGAGTTACAAACATTTGTATTAAAACTCACAATTAACTGTGGTCGTATTCTACACGGCAGCTCAATAGTTGTATAAATGAAGTTTTATTTGAATTTTGTACCATGTATCTGGAGACTCAGAATGGGTGATGTATACCTAATTTTGGGGACGTCACATATAGTGCAAAGATGAATGATTAACTGATGAATATCTTTGTCCCGTAGTACAAAGATGAAGATGAACATGACCAACTGGTGATACAAATGAATATCTTTGGCATGTAGTGCAAAGATGAATATTTGATTAAAGATGTATATTGATTATTGTTACAGGAATAAAATATTTATGATGGACTTTTAAATCTTAGAAGATAGTAGAACTCATTCTCTACTTGACTCTTCTAATGGATTGTTATTTCCGCTGCAGTTGTTGATCTAAAACTTGTTGTCTATTATATTTTATCAGATTTTTCTCTGTTGAAGACTAATGATAATTTGTTGTATATTATCTTAGTTATAATATTCTTTACTAGGCTAGTTGAGCTCACCCTTTTCCTTTGTGTTCCATTTTTCTTCTCAGGAGGTGAGAACATAGCATGATCTAGTCGGGGTATGAAGTGATGGTTCTAGAAAGATATTTTAGCAGTCCTCACTATTTCTATAAAATAGTATTTGAATAATTGTAATGAGGACTTATTTGAGTGTGGATATTGTCTAGAAGACAATATTTGTATTTAAACTTACAGTATGTGTTGTCGTATTTTACACGACAATTGTATTATTGAAGTTGTAGTTTGCTTTCTGTACCATGTATTTGGCAACTCAGAATGGGTGTTGTATACCTATTTTGGGGGCATCACAGTTGGTATCAAAGCTTAGGGATATGGTCTCTGGCAGAGAACGGGGAATAAAACTAGGAGGGGAGAGATGAGTAAATCCTTCGCTAGTGTGTCCTATCTAAGCTTATTTATTGGTCAGTCATAATATAGGGATATTATGTGATATGTTAATTTGTTTAATTAACCCTTGTTTTATGGCAGTATTTAAGAATGCCTGGTGAGAACGTTAACAATGGAGTGTATGAGATTATGGAGCAACCTTTAGTCACAAACCAGGAGAACGTGCAACATGAAGGCAATATTCTTCCTGTAAACAACACTACTAAGCAAACGATGAATGATGGAATGTTTAGGATCTCTTTGCAGTTCATGTAAAATCAGACGAGGGAGACTCGTGTACAAAATACGGGTAGAAGTGATAGCAACGCGCGATCTGTCACAGCCAAGCAGTTCAAGGAGTTAGGACCACCAGAATTTATTGGAAAGCCGGATCCGATCAAGGCGGAAACATGGGTCAAGCAAATTACCAAGATATTCGATGTCTTGGGATGCACGGAGGAATAGAAAGTTCCATTTGCCACTTTTATGTTCCGCGGTGAGGCAGACTACTTGTGGGAGTCTGTGAAGCGTACCTAGCTTGCCGCACTCAACATGTCTTGGGAAACATTTCAAAAACTATTCAATGACAAGTACTTTCCTGAAAGTATTCGTCATATGAAGGAGGTAGAGTTTATTAGACTGGGACAAAACAACATGACAGTGTCCCAGTACGAGGTGAAGTTCGCTGAATTATCCAGGTTTGCACCTCATTTGGTAGAGAATGAGGAACGAATGACAAGGATGTTTCTGAGAGGTCTAAAACCCGAGATTCTTCAATACCTTATCTCTCATAAATTTTCTCTGTATTCAAATGTTGTTAACAGAGCTCAATTATTAGAGCGATATAGTGAGTATGTTTAACCGAGGGACCACAACCAGGGTCATACCGGTGACAGCAGTCATCAGAGCGATGATAACCAACGAGGAGGGGAAGATACGAACAAAGGCGGTAACCACTCGGGTGGTCATCGTGGCCATGATAATAGGAGAGGTGAGTCAAGTAGAAATTTCAAAAAGAGGAGATTCAACAATGATGGGAAGACATCAGCAGCAGCACCAGCACCAGCACCAGCACCAACAACAAATTCTAGGGGAGGAGAACGACCGCCAGTTAGATGTTACAAATGCGGGAAAGAGGGACATATCAGCCCAAACTGTCCACAATAATCCAAGGTGTGTTACAACTGTGGAAAGGAATGCCACATAAATCGGGATTATTCTGTAGCAAAACCAAGTTCAACGGGGATGGTGACTCCAAGGGCTGTCCCGGATAAGTCGAAATCAGCGGTTCTTGGAAGAGCGTTTGTCGTGACTGGACAAAACGTGAGGAACCCGAACGAGGTGATCACGGGTAAGCTAATCTTGAACTCTTACGAAGTTTATACCTTACTAGATGCTGGTTCTACCCATTCTTTTCTCTCTACTGCCTGTGCTCAACGTTTAAACTTGACTCCGGAGAAATTAGACTTTGATTTATCAGTGCAGACTCTGTTAGGAGAAACTTTCGTTACGTCCACTATTTATAAATCTTGCTTAATCCAAGTTGGCACTATCACATTACCTTTTAATCTTATCTCTTTAAAGATACTTGCTTTTGATGTGATTTTAGGAATTGATTGGTTAACCACTCATCATGCCAAAATTGATTGTTTTCGTAAGGTTGTTAATTTTCATATTCCTAACCAACCTATCATACGAATTCAAAAAACTAAACCACTAAAATCAGTCACTGTCATATCAAGCCATAAAGCTATTCGTTTATTGAAAAACAGATGCCAAGCTTTCTTAGACCATGTTATGGATTTGAACAAAAACAAGTCAGATTTGAATAATATTTCTGTTGTTAGAGAATTTCCTGATGTATTTCTTGAAGAACTTCCCGGTATACCCCCAGAACGTGATGTTGAATTCTTTATTGATCTTAAACCGGGTACAAAGCCCATTTCTAAAACCCCATATTGAATGGCTCCTATTGAACTTCAGGAGTTAAAAGTCCAACTACAAGAGTTATTAGACATCGGTTTCATTTGTATTGACTACCGATAATTAAACTATGTCACCATCAAGAATAGGTATTCGTTACCTCGCATTGATGACCTGTTCGACCAGTTGCAAGGAGCACAATTCTTTTCAAAGATCGACCTTCGTTCTGGATATCATTAGCTGAAGATTAAAACTAAGGATATGCCAAAGACTGCCTTCAGAACTCGGTATGGGCATTATGAATTCTTAGTCATGTATTTTGGATTGACTAATGCTTTAGCTGCTTTCATGGATATGATGAACCGTGTATTCAAGGAATTTTTGGATCAATTCGTTGTTGTCTTTATTGATGTCATCCTCATCTATTCCAAAAGTCGTGAAGATCATGAGCACCATTTGAAGCTGATACTTGAAAGGCTTCGTGAAAATAAGCTTTATGCCAAGCTGAAGAAATGCGAGTTCTGGCTTGAGGAAGTAACATTCCTTGGGCACGTGGTGTCAAAACATGGAGTATCTGTTGACCCGGCGAAGATTGAAGCAATACAAAGTTGGGAGCAACCGAAGTCGGTGACCGAAGTACGCAGCTTTCTGGGCTTAGCTGGTTATTATCGGAGATTCGTGGAGGGATTTTCTCGAATCGCTACTCCGTTAACTCAGCTGACTCGAAAAGATACAAAATTCGTATGGAGCGAGGAATGCGAGAAGAGTTTCCAAGAGCTCAAGAGTAGACTCATTTTGGCACCTGTTCTGGCAATACCATCTGGTACGGATGGATTTGTTATCTACAGTGATGCTTCAGGCAAAGGGTTAGGATGTGTTCTCATGTAATATGGGAAAGTCATAGTCTATGCCTCACGACAACTCAAAGAATATGAGAGGAATTATCCTACTCATGATCTGGAGTTGGCAGCAGTCGTATTCGCGTTGAAAATTTGGAGACACTACTTGTATAGGGAGAAAGTGGAGATTTATACGGACCATAAGAGCCTCAAATATTTCTTCACCCAAAAAGAACTCAACATGCGGCAATGACGTTAGCTTGACCTATTAAAAGATTACGACCAAACTATTCAATATCATCCTAAAAAAGCGAACGTAGTAGCTGACGCATTGAGTAGAAGATCATATGCGAGTACGAGTACGATATTGTCAATGCAAAGGCCCATTCTGTATGACTTACAAAGAATGGAGATTGATTTAAAGACTCCAGGGTCCCACGTGATGATGGTGAATATACGAGTAGAACCGACTTTAATCGATGAAGTTAAAGTTGCTTAAGCTATGGACTTGGAGCTGATACGTATGAAGAAGAAAGTACAAGAAGGAGCTATTCCAGAAGCGAGAACCGATGAAGAAGGAATACTTAGATTCAACTCCAGACTTTGTGTTCCTAACGACTCTGATTTAAAGCATAGAATCATGATGGTGGCACACAACACACCGTTTGCAATCCATCCTGGGAGTACCAAAATGTATCATGATATTTGATATACATTTTGGTGGAATAATATGAAGAGAGAGATCGCGGAGTTTATCTCGAGGTGTTTAACATGTCAATGTGTAAAGGTAGAGCATCAAGTGCCAAAGGGTCCCTTACAACCACTTGAGATTCTGGAATGGAAGTGGGAACACATTACCATGGATTTCGTTACAGGTCTTCCCAAAGTTTTTCAAGGCATAGATGCTATTTGGGTTTTTGTTGATAGATTAACCAAGTCTGCCCATTTCTTGCCGATACGAGAAACTTATTCCCTTGAACGTCTTGCTCATATGTACATGAATGAGATTGTGAGATTGCATGGCATGTCAGTATCCATAGTTTCGGATCGTGACCCAAGATTCACTTCAAGATTTTAGGTTAACTTGCAGAAAGCTATGGGCACGGATTTACGATTCAGTTCGGCATACCATCCTCAAACGGACGGACAATCAAAGAGGACTATTCAAACCCTTGAAGATCTATTAAGACTCTGTGTTCTAGATTTCAAAGGAAGTAGGGATAAGTACTTGCCACTGGTGGAATTCTCTTACAACAACAGTTATCAAGCAAGTACAGGCATGGCTCCATTTGAGGCGTTGTATGGACGAAAGTGTCGTTCTCTAGTATCCTGGGACGAGGTGGGAGAAGCAACGTTGTTGGGACTAGAATTAGTATGCATGACTACAGAAAAGATCCAAATGATTCGATAACGTATTCAAACCTCACAAGATCGACAAAAGAGTTATGTGAATCTTGATCGAAAGGACGTGAAATTTAATATTGGGGATCATGTATTGTTACGTGTTGCTCCATGGAAGTGAGTTACAAAATTTGGAAAGAGAGGAAAGCTCAATCCACGATTTGTTGGTCCATTTGAGATTCTTGAACGAATAGGAAATGTGGCCTATAGACTCGCATTACCTCCAAGTATGTCTCGTGTTCATAATGTTTTTCACATATCTATGCTTCGTAAATATGT
The DNA here is from genome assembly GCA_020205505.1 of Panax japonicus. Taxonomy (NCBI): domain Eukaryota; kingdom Viridiplantae; phylum Streptophyta; class Magnoliopsida; order Apiales; family Araliaceae; genus Panax; species Panax japonicus. The sequence continues at coordinate 43,236,876 of CM035109.1, read as the reverse complement.
GAAAGACCCAAACCATATTATTGCTTTAGAACCAGACGAGATAGTCGAAGATTTAACGTACGAAGAAGTACCTGTTAAGATCTTGGATAGGAAAGAGCATATCCTACGCACGAAGGTTATACCACAAGTTAAGGTTTTATGGAGAAACCATGCTATTGAAGAAATGACCTGGGAGTTGGAAGCAGAAATAAAAGCGAGGTATCCTCACCTTTTCGAAACACCAGGTATGTACGTCAATTTCATGGATGAAATTTCATAAGGAGGGGAGGTTGTAAGACCCCAACTTATTATAAATAAAATTGAATTTCCTCTAATTATTATTGTCAATAATAATGTGTTAAATTGATATAATATTTTGGTTATGGGTGAAATGTGCAAATTTTGCAAAATAAGCAAGTGGTTATAAAATAATCATTGTTGTCAGAGAATATTCTTTTGGTCGTGGAATATTCTTGTTGTCGGGGAATATTCGTACGATGATGCAGTTATTTATGGGCCCTATAATAGAATAACTGTCGGATGAAGAAAACGACAAGTTTGAGTTTTTATAAATAATGACGTAGTTGTTACCGTTAACACTGTTGGAATACCCGGTGGTTAAAACACAGTAATACGCTTGGTTGCACAGTAGCACACGATATCACACAGTATTGTTAAATTATTGATTCTTACGTAAGAAGACACTACTCAATAATTGTTACAGTAATTACTGTTCAATATTTTATTTTTATTAATTCAATAATTGCTGCGTTGATATTTTATATTATTGCTGCTTCAATAATTATCAATGCACAGTATTTTCCATTATCAGATCAATAATTCATATTATTTGAATAATATTATTAGATAAAATTATTGGCAATGTCTAGAAAGTTCTGTCAAGGAGAGGTTTGGTCGCCTAATTGCGCGCCAGTAAGGAGAAATTCTTATTGGAAAGCCCCCTCTTTCTTGGGAACGGTCTGGTTGTCATAATTGTGATTCTGTAATATTATTTGTGAATAATTAATTATTGATTTATATGATAAGGAAAAATTTATTTTATGTGGATATAAATGATGGATATATTTATTTTTATGTAGATAAAAATGAAGGAATTAATGCTGAGGTGTTTTATCAGTATTTTATCGGTGTAGAGGTATTAAAAATCATCCGTTTGTGGATTTTGGATATTTTATGTTTGGAATTTGGAAAAACTCAAAGCTACCAAGTTGTAAAGAATTCGATTTCAGGCAGAAAGGACATAAAATCTGTATTTTTCTGATAAACGGGTTATTTTCTATGAATTACTGAAGTTTTGAAAAATAAAATGAATTTTTAATTGGGTGGGACCCATTTTGGTTGGTGTGGAATGCATGTGGGCTACTGGGAATTTTTCAAAATGGGCATGCTAGCTGATTCAAATTAGTTGGCATGGAAGAAAGTTGATTAAAAATTAATATTCTATTATTTTAGTCTCCTATAACGTTCTAGCATTTTCTTATAAATAGACGCTTAGGTTAGAATTGAAAATCACACCAGAAACAAGTTTTCTTTCTCTCTATATTGTCGAGCGTATTTTAGTGAGTATTTTGATACCTTGAGAGTTGTTATTCCGTGCAAGTTTCTGTCGGATTTATATCCGAAATTCAGTCAGAAGTATATTTATTTTGAGGTAAGGGATGTTATTTTTTTCATATAGTGAGATAGGTTTCAACAGTTTGCTTGCTCTATTTTGACAGTTCTTATCCAAGGATCGTAATCTTCCTTCAAATTATTACAAAGTTAAGAAGATAGTCAATGGGTTAAATATGGGGTATCAAAAAATTGATACTTATGAGAAGGATTGCATGTTATACTATGGGGAGGACAAAGATAATGGACAGTGTAATATATGCAGCTTGCCTCGCTATAAGGTGACAAAACATGAGGGGAAGGAGAAACATGTGCACAAGAAGATCCTACGGTACTTTCCATTTGCGTCGAGGGTTCAACGACTATTCATGTTGTCCCATACTGCTCAACATATGAGTTGGCATAGAATAAGGGATGTCGTGCCTGGTTAGCTGACTCATCCGGTAGATGGAGATGAATGGAAGAGATTTGATGAAAATTATCCACAGTTTACGAAGGAAGTTAGAAATATTAGGCTCGGCATGACTACGGATGGCTTTTACCTTTTTAATAATTTTAGCCAGCCGTACTCAGTTTGGCCAGTCATTATGGTCACTTATAATCTTCCACCTTTAATGTGCATGAGGGATCCGTATTTGTTCTTGACTTTAATCATACCAGGGTATAAAAGTCACACAAAAGACATTAACGTGTACCTTCGACTGTTGGTAGATGAACTAAAGATGTTGTGGGAGACATGGGTCCAGAAGTATGATAAATTGATCTGCAAAAATTTTGTGAAGCCTTGTAATGGACTATCACTGACTTTGTTGCTCTTGGGATGGTTAGTGGTTAGTCATCTCAAGGGAAGTTGTCATGTCCAGTGTGTATGGGGGATGTTCAAGGCAATCAGTTGCAACATGGGCACAAATGTAGTTTCTTTGGAACTGCTCGTAGATTTTTTTCCCTTTGATCACAATTACAGAATGATGTATGCACAGTTTAATAAAAAGATATAGAAAAAGGGGGTTGTTGGTTGACTGTCAGGTAGTGAGGTCTTGTGTTGGTTGAACGATCTTCATTTTTCTTTGTCGGGAAGGAGCAAAGTAAATTGAGAGCAATCGGGTACGGGAAGACTCATAATTGGACACACTCGCCCATATGGTTTGAGTTCCCGTACTGGGTCACACTTCCAGTTCGTCATTGTATAGATGTCATGTATACAAAAAAAGAATGTTTTTGAGAACTTATTTTACACTGTTAGATGCGAGTGGTAAAACCAAAGACAATGACAATGCACGAAAAGATTTGGAGGCATTGAACATCAGGCCAGAATTGTGGTTTAGCCCTAACAATACGAAACCTAAAGCTCCATTTTGTCTTACTAAGCAATAAGTTGAAGACGTGTGCAAATGGGTTAGTGGGTTGAAGCTCTCAGATGTATATGCGTCTAACATATCGCGATTGTAAAGTTGAGCAATTGAAAATTAATGGATTCAAGAGTCATGATTGTCATGTATATATTCATACAGAAATTGATCCCAATTGCATTTCGTGAGATGTTACCTAGAAAAGTTATGGATGCATTGACCGAACTTTTAAATTTCTTTCGAGATCTTTGCTCAACTGTAATTAAGTACAGTGATGTGGAGTAGATGGAGAACAATATTTTGCTTACCATTTGCAAGCTCAAAATGATCTTTCCTCCAGGATTCTTTGAATCGATGCAACATCTTCCTATTCATCTACCGTATGAACTCAAACTTGGAGGACCAGTGCAATATAGGTGGATGTATCCTTTTGAGATGTAATATAAACTAAAAATTACATTATGTTGCTCATATTAATAATACTCATATATTTCTTTAAAACTTATTTTAGTTATATGCGTCGATTAAAACAGAAAGTTAAGAATAAAGCTCATGTAGAGGGTTCTATTGTTGAACGCTATACGGAGGAAGAGCTTGTCAATTTTTGCTCATTGTATTTTGACGATGTTGTCTCAATGAAGCACAACCGTTTAAGTAGGAATGAGGTCAATGGTCCATCGTCTCATGCTAATGATGAGTTAGCTGTATTCACATATCTGGCTTAGCTAGTTGGCCATGAGACGATGACTTACTTAAGCGACAAAGATTTGAAGATTGTATCTACATACATACTTCTAAATATGCCCGAAGTATCATCACACAGCAGGTATGAATAATTATTTATCGCATTTAGTGAAATTTATAAGTGTAGTCATCTATATGTTAAAGTCATTTCACTATTTTCTCGGTTTATTAGAATAGGAAGCGTATGCTTCTAACCCAGCTTTTATTGTAGTAGAGTTGGAAGCATTCACTATTGCTAATTTCCAATAGTGGTTTAAGAAAATGGTTGAAGAATATAACATTTCTGAGCATTTTATAGATGTCATCCGAGGACCTTACAAAGTTATTAGTTCTTTTCCTGGCTGCATCGTGAATGAGTACAAATTTAAGGTCGATGACTTGAATGAACTCACATCAGTCAATTCTGGGGTTGTGGTGTTGAGAAGCTGCTACCAAGATTTTGAGTCCAATTACTATGGCTGTTTACAGGATGTGGTTGTGCTCAATTATCACGGGGCTAAAAAGGTAGTTACATTTAAGTGTAGCTTGTTTGATATTGAAAATGTGTTAAATTTGATCATAATAGAATCACAACCGTAGATATCAAGTCGGTATTAAAATTTTATGACGTGTCTGTGTTTGTCAGTCAAACGACTCAAGTGTATTACGCCCCTAATGTCGTAAATACTCGAAGCCCTTGGTACACTGTAGTCATAACTAAAACACGTGCATTTGATGTTGCTAATATGTTTGGGATGGATGGGGTGTTATAAGAAGATGTTAGCAACCCCATGCAAATAGTGTTAAATGCTGAAGATATGATGACAACGGATGTCATTAACATACCTGACGATGAGGATGTCGAGGAAAACGTCGTCGAGAATGATTACGTAGTCGTTGAGGATGATAACAATGACGAAACTGATCACAAAACTGAGGATGAGGAAGATACTGAATTCGAGAATGATATACACGTTGAATCTGATGGGTTTGATGACGTACGTAATCTAAAATGATTTCATATTAGTACATACCACAATGTTAATATATACATATTCATAATCTACCAATTTGGTTATTGCAGTAGCATATTCATGGCTAGACATAGTGGTAGAGGTTGCCGCGATAGTGGGCAATCCGGATTGAGAGACTGTAGCCATGATGTAGGCTCGTCTTCAAGAGCTAGTAAATTATCTGAACTAGGATTTCAATATATCTCAAGCTGCATTAGTTTATGTTTATTGACTCAGTTTTTTTTAATTATTACAGATGCACCTCGTCGATGACACCAAGGGACGAACCTCAGTATCTTTGGTCGTCTGCCGACAACTCCACTTACAGTACCGGTGGATGTTGATTTTAGATAATAAATGTTAATCCATTGTTGCAATAACAATTTAATATTTTTGTCATTCATTGCAAAACACAATTAACGTAACACATATTATTCTACTTTTACTGTAATATATTAGACCCGGTAGCTAAGCACACCTTACACGCTATCTATTTTATGCAACTCCCGACCGGGTATATGCGCTACAGCCAGTATGTGCAGTACGATGCCACCTTTATGCAGTCTTTCTTGAGGAATTTTCACGTAAGTTAATCATATTATATTAGTACATAGTTGTTAAGTTCGACAAAATCAATTGTTCTTAACTTTTAAACTTTTGTTATAGATTTATTATAAATATGACCCGAGTACCTCTCAGACAGTTGGCGACGATGTGATTATTTCACATGTCTCTAAGAATTACTCTGGATGGTTGTATGAGATGCGACAGAGGGCAGCCCGGGCAGTTGAAGACTAGCTCGGGACCACCATCAGAGATCACCAGCCTAGCATATTCTCTGATTTATCCCAACAGGCTATGTGTGTGCACTGGGATGCTGATGACTTCAAGAAGAAGCCTGAGCAGGCAAAGAAGAATCGTGGTCAGCTCTACATAGTACATACCACTGGTTCTCAGTCGTTCGAGGAGGTGAAGACTATAAGTGCATTATATTTAGTTACTTAGTTATCAAGTTCTCACACAAATACTTAATACATGTTTTATAAATGTCTTTATTAGGTCTTGGGGAGGATCTTGGGCCGAGATCCGACCATGTTAGAGTTTTGGGATAGAACCCACACACCTAAGGACGAGCGTGCTTTGTCTCAGACAGAATTAGCTATATGGGTAAAACTCATCTTACTATTTAGCTTTTATTAATATTTAATCGTTAATAAAATGATATAATTAACGTATATAAAATAAATTACACGACTGATTTCAGAAACTTCGGGAGCAGTGTATAGCTGAGTTGGAGGCTATTAGGAGGGGTTCAGACGCTAGATTCCACCATCCCCTTACCAATATTGTATTATCTCGGGATGAGGAGTAGAAAGGTCGCGTCTTAGGATCCCCCTACTAGCAGTACTGACAGGTATCGAGTGTTGGGTCTACCGAGGATACCCGCATATACACTACCTGAAGATAATAATATTTTTTATGTTTCACGTAATTATCATAATTTATCACATTATATAAATTAGTATTAGTAATGGAACAATATATTTTTGTAGGCTCTAGCCAGCGCTAACGTTCGAGAGTGCATATCGGACCATCCCATACAGGTGCTGGCTTAGATGAAGAGTTATTCAAGAGGCTGATAACGGCCGTGTCGGATAGGTTCCATACCGATCCGGTCTTTTTTCGTCAACAGTTGCCTAGCAGTTCTCGTCTTCACCAGCTTGCTCAGAAGGTTATAGCAAGGGCCTCCGCAGAGAGTACGGGATTACCACGGGAGCAGTTTGACGCTTTTAGCGGCGAGATGATCCAGATGGTGATTACCCTCCAAGAGGAGGCTTTTTGTCAGCCCCCGCCTATTTAGGTATTCTGCATGTTTATGTTATTTTTAATTAAGGCTATCTTATTAATTCTCACATATATACGGACTATTAATTTTTTTTATAATTCTTTCAACATGGTGGTGATGGCAAGCAGATTGGCGATGACGAACGGATCGGCGATGGCGACCAGGAGGACGACCAAAATTTTCATACACCAGAGCAGTGTCGTCCACCTCCGCCCGATGATGATACTTTTACTAGTTTATAGTTCATTAGAATTCATGTTATTCATTTGTAGAATATTTGTACATATTGTAGTCTAGTTATGTCTGTATAAGTAGATTACGTTGTATTCGTGTTATTCATTAAATTGTAGATCATTTGTACATATTGTTGTTGATGTGACGATAGAATATTAACTTATATTTGTAATTCTTAGCTTGTGAAGTTGATGATGATCAGTTAGTAGATTACGTTGTTGTTGTGAAGTGATACAGGTTTTTAGCGCTATATTGAATATTTGAATGTGAAATATATTATTGTCTGTTTGTACTGGGATTAAACAGGTTACAGGTACATAAATGAGTTTAAATACCTGGAGATTGCAATTTTAAAATATTTATCAAAAAAGGTTATTTTTGACGGAATAAGGTATTTTCGACGTGTATTCCGTCAGATTTAATGCTTAGATAAATTTTAAGAATTATTTATTAAATTTATTTTTCCTTCGAAAATACCTTATTCCCGAGGGAATGTTCTATCGAGCTTAAAATTTAATGTTGTTTTATTTAATTTAATTTTCTGTCGAAGATAAGTTATTTCCAAGTGAATTGTCCATAGATATTAAAATTTAATATTGTTTTATTTAATTTAATTTTTCATCGAAGATAAGGTCTTTTCGAGAGAATTATTCGTGGGGCATAAGTGGCTCTTATACTCGACGGAATTATGCCCTCGTATTTTGTTCGTCGAGATTATATTATATCTAACGAAATTTCGTCGGTGATAAGTCAATCGGATATTAGAAAAGGTCGACGAATTTTACGACGGAACTTGTCTTTGACGCGAGTATATACGACCGAATATCTGACGGATACTTCCTTCAGAAATAAGCTAGGTCCGGTGGAATAATCTCATTTTCGAGGGAATATTCCTTCGAAAATCAGGTTTTTTTCTTGTAGTGTGTTGGACGTTTATTTATTAATAAAAGCAATCATTTATCATTCATTGAATGATCATTTAGTTTATTTATATATCTCTCCATATTATAAATGTTATGATTTATGTGCATAAATAATTGTTCTACACAAAAGCTATAAATCATATGTAATATATAAGTAAAGAAATAATGGTTTAAAACCTAGGATAATTCAGAGATATTATTATGTAGGTTATAGTACTTTAACATAGATGATTTATCTTAATCTTGGAAGTTGGACTTCTAATTAAAGTACTAGTGCATTAACAATGTGCATTAAACAGATCATGTGATAATATTTTATTTATAAAATATTTTAACATAAATACTAATTTGTAAAATTTTGTAATATGAAAAAATAGTGGACTAAATATTGTTATATATATTAATTTGATATTCCAATAACTGATATTACTTCGTTTTAATTAATACCTCGAAATGTCGATTAATATATTTAATTAATATTATGAACATTATTGTTGTCAAAACATCTATAAGATTTTTGATAAGACAATTTATCATTGATCATAGAATCTTGACAGAGTCTTTTAATATTTATTATTAAAAGGATTGATTTTATTGTTAAATCAATTTATGATCAAATAGAGATAAATTATGGACTTATGAAATTAGTTTAAATGTATCAGAATAATTTAAGTGATTCTAAAATATTTGTGTACATTTATAGAGGAAATATTTACAGTTTATTAGTAGAGGGTTTATTTAATTAATTCATGGACTGAAGTGCAATTATAATTATTTAGTGAAATTAATTATAATAAATATTCATTTTGAATATTATTATTAGATAATAATATCTAGATAAGTATTGGAGTCAGAAGATGAATCCCTTGGGATCCCTTTCCTAGCCTAATTTGGATCAGATTCATTAGAGATTGTAAAAATCAATGTTATAATATATATCATTGATAAAAAACGTATTGGGTGATTTGGCTGTCAGAAGAAAGCACAAAATTTACGTATTCTCTCTTTCAGCTTAGGAAAAACAAAGTTAAAGTTTTTTCCAAAAGGGTGCTTTGGAGACCACACTCTAAGTTCAGCATAAGGTCATATGAAAGAAAATATTGAGGATACAAGAGATTGAACCGATATTAAACGTGCTAATCCAACATATTTTCAATCTAGTCCACTAGAATAACTAGCGGACGGCGTGCCCAATTTTGTAATCTCAGCCCTTGGTTTTTGTAATAGAAAGTAAATTTACTATTTGACAATTTTTGATTCATAGCAAATAGCTGTTATGGATCATTGTCCATATATATATATATATACTAGTATATGTCCGTGCCTAAAGGCACAGCGTAAAAAAAATGAAATTAAAATTCAAAAAATATTATATTACCTAAAGACACATACCACCACAATTCACCATACTATTATTGAACAATTAATACATACTCAATCATCAACACATGTCCAACTACCAAAACATCGAGTTAGTCGGTACTAATTTCAAAAAAAATAGGTAGAATTTCCTTTAAAAATAGATATCTAAAAAATTCTAAACATGTCTACAAAACCTGTCTAAACCTGTATAATTAGGTAGCTTTACAAAAGACGTAACGGGCAAAATATACACATCAAGCTAGTTGCTACTAATTTTAAAATATTTCAACAAAGTATCCTTTAAAAATAGATATCCAGACAAATATAAAGCTGTATATAAAACTTACAATCATCCATACATATCCAAACCACCAAACAAACAATCATTCCATACCTAAAATCATCATAACCATGTATAATTAGTAAACTTTACAAAATACAGATAAAAAAAATACATACATGAAGAAATTAAATCACACTCAATCATTAACACATCCAACCACCAAAAAATAAAGTTAGTTGCTACTAATTTCAAATAAAATCGGCAGAGTTTCCTTTAAAAATAGATATCCAGAAAAATCTAAACCTGTTTACAAAACTTACAATCATCTATACATATCCAAACCACCAAAAAAACCATTATTCCATACCCAAAATCATAATAACCAAGTATAATTAGCTAATTTTACAAAAGGCGCAACACGAAAAATACATACATACAGAAAATAGAGAACCAACATGTTGATCATAAAACCCTTTACTTTACAGCTTACACCAAGTATATTATTTATAGCTTACATCATGTATCCTTCAATATATACCTGGAATTTAAAAATTATCGAAATATATGAGTCAGAATAAAACAATTGTAAATCCGAAACATAAGACCCCTTACTTTACCCTGAATTATCTAAAAAACAAATGAGCACACATATTTGTATGTAGGGGGAATGAATTAGTTTGATATAAGTAAGAATTTAGAGATATTGTAACAAATAATCAATTTTTTTAAGAAAAGATATGGACTTACAATCAAATAAAGTTTTCTTAGTACTATTTCAACAAACGGTTCATTTACTTAATGATTTAAATCATAAATTTGTATTGGTGGCAGTATAATGGTGTGTGAGCTTGATTTGCGAGTGTTTGATTGGTTATAGTTATGTGTGTGTGTTTTTGCATATATTATGTGTGTTGTGTGTCTGCATGAGAAGTAGATAAATATAGTCTTAGTAAGAGAGACTTTCACACCTAGACAATTGTTTGGTCAGTGGTAGGTTAGTAATAGCCAAAGGTGGACATGTCAGTACTGGATTGCATATCATTTAACTCTCTTAAATGTCTTTTTCATCCCTTTAAACCTTCTCTTCATCAATATCCTTAATGTCCTCGTATCAATACGAAGGCATTTTGCCCAATGAGGAGAATGCACAATTACCTATATTATTTACATCTATAATAAAATTAACACTATTTATAATATAGGAATAGTAAAGTTATTTTGATGCAGTGACATAAAAGTAGATTTACCTGATTACGTCGGTCCCATCCACAAAGGTCCATTGTATATATTCTAGTGTTCTCGTTGACAAATTCACTCCAATCCTACAAAGAATGAACCTCATTGTAAAATTAAAAGTTGAAATGTTGGAAAGATTACATAATTTAGTAGAAATAAACTTGTTTAAACTATACCATTTAATTGTTGTAAGAATATCATAATAAAACTTCTGGGTAAACAATATTTGTGGTGCAATTCGACCCATCTTCAGGAAGGAGGACAGTTATACGATCCGCAGATGTGCATCTAGATAGTGCCACATAAAGGTGTCCATGACTAAAAATAGGTGTTCATAAATCAATCCCAACGAACTTGACAGATTGTCCTTGGGCTTTATTGATTGTCATAGCATAAGTTAATCGGATAGGAAACTGACGTCTTGTCATTCGAAAAGGCAAGTCCAAAGATGTTGGTGTCAATGGTATTCTCGGAATGAAGACTAAATTGCCAATTTTAACTCCATTTAATATTCGAGCTTCGATTACCCTTGATGCACTTCTAACAACCATCAATCGCGTGCCATTATAAAGTCCATCTTTCGGTGCAATATTTCGTAACAACATTATTGGGCATCCAACTTTCAAATCCAATTTGAACGGTGGCAACCCTGAAGGATTCAGAGAGTTTAAGTACTCGTTAGGATATCGATTCCTAATGGTATGATCAAGCTCATCACCTTCAGCATTTTATCTGCAGCTAAAAAAGTAATTGTTTCTCCCAGAGTAATATTCAGTGCTGCATCATTTATATCACTGACTTCGTCATTGCGAGCAGATAGAATTGTCTGTTCAGTGAGAAAGGTTGGAGTCACTATACCAATCACATCCAATTGTGGATAGATTCTAAATATCAATTTATTTAGATTTTTACATCGGTTTATTGTAGATGGAAGTTTTATAATTTATTGTGGATTGGTCCCAATCTAAAAATGAAAGTATAATTATTCACAAAATGAGATTTAATTCAAAGTATCATGTTATAAAAATTCAATTTAAGGTTGAATACCTCCATCAAGAATTGAGCAAAATTAATATTTCGAACGTCTGTGCAAGTTAATCGCACGTTTAAACCAAGAGTCAAAACACATATATCTTTCTATAGCGAAGACCGTCTCAATGATGCACCCACAATTTTCTCGCGAACGCCTTTAGGAATAACACACAATATTTGTCGAAAGTCTCCACCTAGGACAACAGTGATACCCCCAAAAGGTCTTTATCGTCTCTGATATCTTGAAGGGTGCGATCGACTGCCTCAACACAGTATCGATGTTGCATAGGAACTTCATCACATATTATCAGCTTTTTTTTCTAAACAACTTAGCATGCATTGATTGTTTCGTGAACCCACATATTGAATTATCCAGGGTTTCCAAAGGAATACAAAATATAGAATGTGTAGTGCGCCCTACCAATAACAATGATACAATACCAGATGAAGCCACAATAACAACAACATGTCCATAGCTACGCAATTTGGTTGCAATGATATTGTACAAAAACGTCTTTCCCGACCCAGCACCTCCACTCAAAAAGAAAGTAGTTGCAATGTTTTCATATATTGACGTTGTGACAATAGTATAATCAGCAAGTTGTGCATCATTAAGTCTGTCAACATTAATTTGTGCATCAGTCTGTTGTGCTTCATTCTCAAGTTGTTGGTGCTCAAACAGTAATCTATTTCCAACTATTGCATTCCAATTTCCAGTTGGTTGTGGCATGGGTGAAAAGTCAACTAAACTCTTCCCCGACTCATGGAGCAATTGATTTATCAAATATAAGCCATAATCTTCAATATGATCATCAGTTGGATTCAAAATACCAAACATAGTACGAATCTTGTGTGCTAAATCATCACATATATGTGCTGAGAATTGCTTCCACAATTCAAATGGATGCAATGGAAAGCATTCCGTTAGAATTATAACAAATAGTCTCCTCAATTGGTATCCCATTCCCATAATTGTAGCCTCTTAAAGACATTGTATCCATTCTTTGTCATCTTCAAGAAGTCCTCTTGCAACACATGTTGACTTGAATGTATCATGCATAACATTATTTACCGTGCGTAGCCAGTCAAATGAAGTAGGTCCTCTAACAACAGTTAGAAGCAAACACAAATAAAACCGCTCACCTAAATAATGGCTATTAAAGTACATTCTAACAATTGCATAACCACTTTGTCTTGGAGTCCATTTATTGATAGACTTGTTCCAAATAATTTTTTTTGGAAATTCCTGATAAGTTAATACACGGGCAGATTCATTTGTAGCACAACAATTAAAAAAGTCGGTTAGAGTTATTTTTTGATGTGCACCTCTAGAAAGGATCGTATCAAAAGATTCAGCAGGGTTAAAGACCACACGATGCATCCCAGGCAAATGAAGTGCTAATCTTACAACTAAAGTAATCTCTTCATGTAAAGGATTACCAAACAATCGCCACGCGACTTCTGGAGGTCCAATATACCTAGCATCAAGATATTGTTGGATCTCATTAATTCCTCCAAGTACCATTGTTGCGCGATCATGTCCTTTATAAATATACTTGTGAATGTATTTTACACATCTAACTCCTGCACAAACTTCAACATTGATATGACAATTAAACATTCTTGATAAATACGGATTATGTGGCATAACGTCTCTATTATCAATTTCTTGCCCCCTCACGATGTACTTCTGACCATTATTACGACGACAATAGATAGGATATCCATCAGAGTCCATACTTGTTGATTCAACAAATGATCGAGGGTACCACTTGGTACACACCCCATTTTCCATACATGGTGCTTGTGGATTTTAAGCACCATATGATCCGTGTACCATGCAACCTATAATTGTTTCAAAAAGCAATGGGTCAGTTTGAGAATTCAGAAAGTCAGCACATACTACTCTGTCCACTTGAGCACATATTTGAATTTTATCTGAACCATGAAGGAAAAAAAGTGCATGCATGTGCAGTAACCCTCTTTTTTGGAATTTAATTATAAAAACATGCGCCACTTTTCTACCAAAGACGTTGTTTATTTCTATCTCCTTCATCAAAAAATTCCGCTTCAACTCAAAAACATGGGCCACTAAATCAGGACGGTCAATAGGGATCTAATTTGGCAATAGTGATTTAGTAATTTCAGGCCATTTGGGATTTGCAGCCATAGTTAGAAAAATATATGGGTGTTGATTATACCGCGTGATAGCCATTGAATCTTAAAAATTTTCAAACATATGTCTTGCACTACCGGTGAATGAAGATGGCAAAATCATTCGTTGACCAACTTGTTCAGGACCAAGCTCATTTACACAAACATATGTAAGACCTTGGTAAAGTTCTGCACGAAGCTTTGATTGATTCAACTTGTAGTATGTCAACCAATTTTGTTCAGTAGCGGCCCAAGCATCTACTACAAATTCTTGAAATAGTTTTTCGGCTCTCAAAATTATTTAATACTCAGTGTCACGTTGGAACATATGATAAATATAATATTGCAATTGTGTCAGTCGAGTAGATGAAGGTCCACCTTGGGAAGCATTCCACTGTTTTAAATCTGGATTCCATCCTAGCTCACCATAAGGGAACAATACCACATAATGCAATGGCAAATAGGCCGAATGACACTCATTAATTTGCAACAAACCATTATCCCTTCTCAAATGTAACATAATATCTCTCATTCCACTTGATTCAGCTCCATCTCCCGACAATATTACTGAAATCTCATCGGTTGTTGGGAGATTTTATCGATGCCAGTCTGTTACAGAACTGTAGTGGAGATAGGCCGGTAAATTCACCCCCGTCAATTCCAATTCACTTAAAATTGTGTGAGCCTGCCGAAATTTTATGGGAAATGGATTTACTTGCAATAAACAATCTTTTATGGTTTTCAAAACATCTCTTCTCAAGTTAGAATTTTTGTTACTGCGAACATCTAAAGCTGAATTAGGATCATAAATGTATAGTTGAGAGTAAATTGGTTCACACCCTGGCTGTGGCATAAGCGATCCTGTTCGATGGCGTAATTCTCAATGGATGATGAATGTTCTAGGCCCCCTCCCGAGAATTAATCTGTCATCCAAAGTAGCACCAAGACTCGTAAACGCATTAGTTGCATTATACTCTCGTGTGTGATGATGAAACGATTTTGATTGTTCATCATTGCCGTCATACAATGCTTTAAACATTAAAGGAGGTGCAATAAGTGGAGGTAGTCTAATTTTTCCTTGTAAATAACATTTACCAAAGAGGGGATTTGATACAAATGATTTTGTTAATTTTTAGCAAGCCAGTGTAAGGCAGAACAATGAGGACATGTTCTATTCATCAAGCCGAGGGAATGACGATATGGAATTTCATGGTTTCAAGGATTAAATTCAACATCCATAGTTACACTTTCTACTGTATATGCACTACAGATAAAATTATAGATGTCATACAATTTTTAAAAAGAGAACATGAATAAGACAGCAAGTGTGAGAATAGAAAATTAAAAATTATATCGAACACCTGGTGCCTTCATTCGGATTACGCATTTGTTGGAACATGTTTGTCATATACGATGCCCTTGGGGAACGTGGGGAGAATGGTTCTAAGATTGTTGTTGTGCTTTTGTATAGGTTTTGAGAAGGCAAGTCTTGGAGCATTGTAGTCACAGGCGACACCCTTGAGATATTTGTTGGTGTGCCTTCTTTAAGATTTTGAGGAGGATTTTCTTTATTCATGTTGGCCACAGACAACCACCGTGAAATAATTGTTGTAGTATCTTCATTAAGATTTTGAAGCAAGGTGGTTGACGATGACTCTAAAACATTTTTTGTCACTATACTGTCTATTATATCGAACACCTGGTGCCTTCATTCGGATTACGCATTTGTTGGAACATGTTTGTCATATACGATGCCCTTGGGGAACGTGGGGATAATGGTTCTAAGATTGTTGTTGTGCTTTTGTATAGGTTTTGAGAAGGCAAGTCTTGGAGCATTGTAGTCACAGGCGACACCCTTGAGATATTTGTTGGTGTGCCTTCTTTAAGATTTTGAGGAGGATTTTCTTTATTCATGTTGGCCACAGACAACCACCGTGAAATAATTGTTGTAGTATCTTCATTAAGATTTTGAAGCAAGGTGGTTGACAATGACTCTAAAACATTTTTTGTCACTATACTGTCTATTACAGGGTGGGAAATTTTGGTAGACAAAGTCATTGGTTGAAGGCGGGACCTTTTATTTGATTTTCGTTCAAGGCATGCTCGGCGACGACGGCTTGGTGGTAAAGAAAGAAAAAATCTAGGCTGGATGGGGGCACAATGTTTTGATCGCTCTTTTTCGTAACGTGCAAGTTGTCCCGATTGACATTTGGATCACTCATTTTCTTTCCCAGCATAACACATTTTTGGAGCAAGTCTTGCACATTGCGGCAATGTTGATTTTGATATAACATTATAGTTTGGTGCCTAAACTACAAACTCATAAAAAATTAATTATTATTTTGTTGATTTAACGTATATCGTATCGTTTTGCACTTTGTATATATAACAACGTGATGTGACATGACAATAAAGTGTTACATTAACAGAACTATCTACGCAACCTTTTATCAACATTATAATTATAATAAAGTTTTTGTTTGATGCAAAAATAAAACATCATAGCCCTGCATCCAACACATTGTTTTATAGTAATACGCTCGATCAATAGCATATTAAATTTAACAGCTTGAAAGGTATTCTATAAATAAGATCAAAACTACTTTGATAGGTTGAGGTTTCACTATTGATCGATGCTTCAAATTATGGAATGTTCAAACAAATTAAAAGTTTAAAAAAATCGGACCCAACAAAAGATTCAAATTATATGTCATAACAAAAGCTTAAAGGCTACAAAGCAACAAAATAACACAAAACTTAAAAATTTTTAAATTTAATAACATCCAAATCCATTATAAAATTAAAGAAAAAAGAATAGGATTAAAAGTGATACTTGTTTGCAATCTGTATTTTTTGTTCCTTGGGTAGAAGTGGTTGATTTTTGTTTCCCCTTAAATTTAGCATTCGCCAAAGCATCAGACTTTTTTTTCCTTCTGTGTAAGAACACGATAAAAAAATAAGTAATATTAAATGAGACAAACCAAAAACATGTTGACAAATCAAGCGATCTGCATAAAACAAAACTTCAAATTTTTTAAGTTCAATAACATCCAAATCAATTGTAAAAACAAAGAGAAAAGAATATGATTAAAAGTGATACCAGTTGGCAATCTTTATTTTTTCTTCCTTGGGTAGAAGAAGTTGATTTTTGTTTCCCCTTAAATTTGGCATTCGCTAAAGCATCAGACCTTTTTTTCTCCTTCTGTGTAAGAAAACGATACTTAAAAGCAAAAAAAAAGGAAAAAATGAATGAGAAATAGGTGTGAGTATACAATACCTCACATAAACGGAGACAATTTAGTTCATACTCATTGCGAATTACCACTCCTACATTATTATGATGAAGTCTTCGAACCTGTAGACAAAAGAACGTTGAATAGTAAATTAGCTGGTAAAAAGATAAGATAAAAAGTAAGAAAATGATGAGTAAGAAATTATTATCATACGGTGTTTTCTAGGTGGTCATCCATCTGTCACGACATTAATGAAAATAAATTAAAATAAATAAGTTATTAAAAAATCAATAAGATATATTTAGAGAGAGTTAATCAGATGATAAACTTACACTACCAAATATAACAACATCATCCATTGGTCGATGATTGTGCAGTTGAAACGGTTGTACCTACAAAGTAAATTTCATAAGCTATGGATAATGAACATCAATTAGTAAGATTGACTAATTCTTAAACGGTTGTACCAAAAATATACTTTCCCATAATTCTTAGTGAATCTATTTTTATAATAGTTTTCTCATCTTCTCCTCCAAGAAAGGGGGATAATGAAATGATACATAACTCAAACAGTGGAAGTAAAATAGAATCCAACTAAGAAATTCACTATAAATTTGTTCTGTATTCTCCAAGGCATATGGACTGAGCTGAGCTTAAGCAAATTCTTCAAGTCACAAAAATTGGTTGCCCTATAACAAATAAACAAAATTGTAAAAAACAGGTAACACTTTCAATCTTATTTATTACTCAAATAGAAAATTCCATTTCAAGCATGTTTTGCAGCTACATGATGCCAATTTAAATGCTAGAAAGGAAAGAATGACAAAAAACAACACAATATAACCATTTGCTTCAATACTTGGATGGGTGACCAACTATCATTATTTTCGGTACTCTTAAGTACTCTTCTTTGTTTAGATTATGGGGATTGTTTCATTATTTTACAGAAGCAATGCCACTATTAGTAGGATAAAGGAGAAAAACAAAAGCATGATTACATAAATTCTAAATACTCTTAAGACTTAGAAATTTTGACAGAGTTTCCTTCAAAAATAGATATCCATAAAAATATAAACCTGCCTATAAACAACCAAAACAACAAATAAATAAAAAAAGAAAGAAAAAGAAAATAAGAGGGTCACTTTACAAAGATAAAAGGATAGAAAAGGGAGAAACAAATCTTGCCCACATATAAATGTAGTACATAAAACAGTGTCATTTTTTTTAATGGAGGACTGGAGATTTTTCATGATATGATGTGGAAAAGAATGTTTTAGAACCAATCCAAACAAATCATGTCATTCTCCATTCCTTCAGCAAAAATAGATTCACTAAGAACAAATTCAACCAAAAATAATAAATAGTGTTTACCTATCCAATCTAAAAAAAGCCTTTATGTTGCAAATATGCTTAAAGTTTGTAAATTTTGCAAATATGATTTTTTTTGTGGGACAGAGGGAAATATGCTTAAAGTTTGCAAATATTCCTTTTTTCCACTCATTGTTTAGAGCTGTGGTACAATCATTAACCATCTTCAATTAAAAAAAATTATGCTAAACTTAATTAGTAGAAACACAATATGATTTTTAAGATAAATGTAAAGAGATTTGTTGAATCGGGGAATAAAGTTCCATTGTTGATGGGTACGAAGAAACACTAAAATGCATCTTAGAATTAGACAAATCTAGGTAGTTGAGTAATAAATCTCACCTTTTCCCTTGAATCCACCGCCATTGCAAGAAAAAAACAACTTTGAAAGTGAGAGAGCTTATTTCACCGCTTCAAAGACCGAAGATTAGAAGACCCAGAGCTCATCTTCAGTTTTAGAAAGAGATGGAGTCTATATATTTACATATAAGTAGGCAGCCATTGATGAAGTTGTTGAGCTTCATAGAAAATAAATAGGGAAACAATTTTTCTGTTTGAGTCCTATAATTTTCACATCTTCTTGGATATCACATTACCTAGGAGAAAATGAATAAACCTTGAGTATCAAATAAAGATAAGCAAACTTTGAGTATAAAATATGTAGGTATTCATAAAAGAGATTAATAGTGTACAATTAACATATGAAGTTAAGGACCAAATGGTCAACAACAAAATTTACTAATGCATATTCACAACATAATTTCAAATCATCAAAAATGAAGCGACATCAAATTATCGCAGAGAGAAATAACAGAGGATATTGAAACCTCCATGAATTGATTCCCATATTCCTACTATTTCAATGTGGTCATTTACCTCAGAAAACATCTTTAAAACACTTTAAACCATGTTAAGCATCATTCAATAAATTCATCAACCAAAAGAAAAGAAATGAAACCCCCAAGAAGAGCTAAAATCATGGGTTCGAATGGCATCTACAACATTTTTTAGAGATCTTAATAACCACAACATAAAACAAAACCATACAGAGAAAAGCAACACTCATCTCGAAAATGGTCAATAAAACAAAGATTGCTATACCAAATATCACTGATTGCAAAATAACCCAATATCATAATTTTTGTCAAAACACTTCCGTAGTGTTTTCTGTATACTTTATTTTCTGTTAGTGTTTTAAGACTGAACAAATTGACTTCACAAATCATGTCCCATTTTAAGAGAGATCAAAATATTCAACATACCCAATTTCAGCTGAGTACTGCAGAATACAAAAATTTGGTGTGGAAAAAAGGTAAATACCAAATAAGCAAGATGAAGAATACAGTGAGATGATTTATGTTTACCAGGAATCTCAACATTGTTTCTTATCTTTACTTTATCCTTTGTTTCTCCTCCTTCTCTTTTGAAGGTAAGAAAAAGGTACCAATTTTAATTTCAGCTATCACATAATAAAAAAATAAGTAATCTGCGCACAGACGGAAGTGAGCACCGATCAAAACATGAACAGGGAGTGGTGTTGCCTCAATCCAAAATAAAGAGACAAAGAGGGGAAGGAATAGTTTTTGGAAGAGTACTCGGGAAGGAGGCTAATTTTGATTTGGGGGTTTTGAAGGGAAGGAGACAACAAAGTATGGGGAGTGTTGATTTGGGGGGAAGGAATAGTTTTTGGAAGAGTACACGGGAAGGAAGAGTGTGGGGAGTTATGATTTGGGCGGTTAAAATTTTTTTTTTTGTCTGAGAAGAAATCTGACCTTTAGATTAAGTTAGATTAAATTTGAGCCTTTGTTGTGGTTTGTCAACTTTTTAAGTGGGAAAAGATTCAAAAGTGGTCCTGTTTTATATATATATATATATATATATATATATATATATATATATATATATATATATATATATATACTGCCCAACTCTCTAACGAATCAAAGAAAGTGAATCAAAAACGAACTGGCTATAACGACGGTCTTTTGAGATGTAGCGAGGGAAAAAATCGTCGATATAACCGGTTCGTTTTTTGTTTTTTCCTTTGGTTCGCTGGAGAGACGGACCATATATATATATATATATATATATATATATATATATATATATATATATATATATATATATATATATATATATATATATATATAGAACATATCTCTTAAATAGAATACTCTCTTAAATAACATACTTTTATTAAAATTATGTTGTTTTGGAGATTTTTTTAAAAAACAAGCAGGGCCGCAGGTGGAATTTTTGTAAATAAAAGGAAAATAGGTGGGACCACTCTATTTTAATATTATTTTGTGTTTTAAAAAAAATCTTCAAAATGAAGTAATTTTAATAAATGTATTCTATTTAAGAGATATATGTTGTTTAAGATGTATGATTAAGATCCGTATATATATATATATATATATATATATTCTTTTAAAAATTCTTCTTACAAACAAATAACCATTACAAAATAATATTCTAATTAAGAACATTAAGAACTCTTGAGATTAATTAAGAACTAATCAAGAACTCTCGTGATTGACTGATTTGCTTGATTTTGGTCAAGGAAAGGAGGGGCTAAAACTTTTCACAGATCATTTGCTGCTCTAATGTATTGGATTTTCAAAGTCAAACTATATATATATATATATATATATATATATATATATATATATATATATATATATATACGGTCCGGATCTTAAGCTCACCCCTTATCCAACTCACCCGAGCTCACCCTCCCTTTAGTGACGGACCCGGCGACGGTTCGGTCATACAACCGTCGTCTAAACTTTTAGTGACGCTATATATTGTCCGTCGCTAAAAGCATAGATGACGGTTGTATGACCGAACCGTCGTCGGGTCCGTCGCTAAAGGGGGGTGAGCTCGGGTGAGTTGGATAAGGGGTGGGCTTAAGATCTGGACTATATATATATATATGAGGAATGATCCATAGCATCTATTCGCTATGGATAAGAAAATTGGCATATAACATCTCTACTTTTGTTACAATAATAAACTGATTAAAATTTTGGGCTCGTCATCCGCTAGTCATTCTAGAGGATGGAATAACAAAAGTTTTGGACAAATTTTACCCTTTTAGCCCAAACAGACAAAGCAAAAAACAATAATTTATACCCACTCCTCCTCTTTGTTTCTCTCTCTCTAAAAGCAGCAAAAACTCTGGCAAAGATGTGTGGCGGTGCAATCATTTCTGACTTCGATCCTCCCAGCAGGAGTAGCCGGAAAGTGACTTCACAAGATCTCTAGGCAACGCTAAACAGCTCCACCGTACCAAATATGTTCGGATGAAACTCCTTCAGCGCCAAACACCCACCACTCCCCTCTCTTAACAACTCAATTCACAAAGCCCAAGAACCTGAACATCAACTAAGGTAATTTAATAACATAATTTATTAAATAGAAACCCATCTTCAAAATCTGGTAATGCACCATTCTTCCCTCTTGAGCTCGTGCTAATTTACAGTACGCCTTGAGAACAAACGTAAGTGTGAAAGTGTTCGATGAAATGCCGCTTAGAAGCATGTCTTCGTACAGTGTCACGACTTTTATGGGCGAATCACTCAGTGAATAGCCTCTAATGACTGTGTTCCACATGAAAAGGTTAGGTTGGTGGGTTCAAGAGAAGATAGAATGAGCATAAGCCGCGTGGTGCTGGAGCTTGACCGCGGCGGATCCAATTAAACCGTCGAAATTCTTGCTATTTTTAGAGAGAGAAACAAAGAGGAGTGGATATAAATTGTTGTTTTTTTGCTTCATCTGTTTGTGCTAAAAGGGTAAAATTTGTCTAATTTTATTTTATTCCATTCGCTAGAAGAACTAGCGGATGACGAGCCCAAAATTTTAATCAAAACTGTTTATTATTATAACATAGGGTAGATATTCTATATGCCACTTTTTGATCCATCTAGCAAATAGATGTTATGGATCATTCCCATATATATATATATATATATATATATATATATATATATATATATATATATATATATATATATAGGGAAATGATCCGTGGAATACATTAGTTGTTAACCCTTTATCAGCTAACGCTCATCCAGCCATCCAAAATTGAAGTTAATGGCCCAGATGAGAGCCCAGCCACTAGAGGGAGTAGCGGCCAACAATAAATTTTAAAATCCACTGTGATGGCCGCTAGAGGGAGTAGCAGCCAGATAAAACATTATCGTTTTGCCTGGCCGCTACTCCCTCTAGCGGCCAGCACAGTGGATTTTAAAATTTTGGGCATTAAGGGAATTTCGCCCAGTCACTAGTGGGAGTAGCGGCCAAGTTCAGCTAGTGGAAATTCACCTTATCTTGAACCATCTATCTAACATTTTACTCCATTTCCATCCAAATGCTTAACATCTGTAGAAATATAGCTTCGGAAAAAGAATCTGCTAGTTCTGAAATCACTTGTTTGTGCGATAAATTTTTGGTAAGCCTTCATCAATGGCTTTCATGACTGCTACAAATATATTTTTATCTAGCTCTTCTGAATCTTTTGCTAGTTTAGAATGTAGAAATGAATTGGAATATGTTCATGATGGTGAAAGTAGTAGTACAAAGGTAATGGTTCCATGTGTTGGTCAATTATTTTATAAATTAGAAGAAGCTGAAATTTTTTTTAGATCCTATGCCCAAAAAAGTGGATTTGAGATTAGGATTGCTACAAGTCGTAAACATTCTCACAGTAATGATTTGACATCAAGGTTATATGTATGTAAAAAAGCTGGTAGACCAACTGCAGTGAAGAATTCATTAGATGATGAATGTTGTAAGACCCCAACTTTTATAAATAAAGATGAATTTTCTATAAATATTATTTTTGAATATTATGGAGTAAATTTTATAAAATGTTATAGTTGTGGGTAATATTTATAAATTTTGTAAAGTAAACAAGTTGTTATAAAATATTCGTTTGGTCGGGGAATATTCTTTTTGTCAGGAAATATTCGTACGACATCACAATCATTGGTGGACCCCACAACAAAATTATTGTCAGATTGAGAAAACGACAAAAATACTTTATGAAAATAATGGCGGAGGTGTTACCGTTAAAACTGTTGAACTACCCGGTAGTAAAAGTACAGTAATACGCGTGGTTGCATAGTAGCACACGGTATTGATTATTGATGCTTACGTGAGAAGTCACTCAGCTATACTCAATTATTGCTACAGTAATTGCTACATCATATCTCTTATATTATTGATTCAATTATTGTCACATTATCATCTGTATAATATGATTAAATCAATAATTGAGATGACAAGTTATAAATGATTAATAATTGTTGAAAGATTAAATATGTGTTGATTAAAAATAAAATGATTTGTGATAATATTTATTCAATCCTTGATGTATATAAAGAGTCTATTATGAGATGTTTGTGGTAAGTTTGGTTATTTTATGGGGGGCCCATATGTCATCATCTAAGAGTCTCTTCGTCAATAGTAATTACCTTCGTCAATAGTAATTATCTTCGACAATAGTAATTACCTTCGTCAATAGTAATTACCTTCATCAATAGTAATTACCTTCGTCAATAGTAACTACCTTTACCAGACGTCAAACCACTTGCCGTTTCATATTACAAGCGTCGAACCAATTGTCGTATGACATTACAGGCGTCAAACCACTTTTCTTTTCACATCATCAGTCGTCAAGCCACTTTCCTTTTCACATTTCAAGTGCTAAGCTAGAAATCTTCTATAAATAGAGGTCTAGTGCTTCATTATTTTTCACGAATTCATTCAAGCTATAGAGAGAGAAAGTATAGAGAGAATAAGAGAGAAAGAAGAAGAGTATTCTGTTACTACACTACTGCAATATTCAATCTACTACTAATGTAAGGGGTGTTATTCTTTTTTATTCATGAAGAGAACTGTTGTTATTCCATTGCTTATTATTCTGTTGGAATAACCTGTATACGCGGTTTACCCTATACTTGGTGACATTCTTCTATTATTCTGTTTGAACATCCTGTCTGTGTGTTTTACACCGGACCTGGTTCCGTTTTTATTATTATTCTGTTGGAACATCCTGTCTGTGTGTTTTACACCGGACCTAGTTTCGTCTTTATTATTCTATTGGAATATCCTGTCGGTGCAAATTTTGCCTGACCTGGTTCTGTTATTTTTATTCTGTTAGAATAACCTGTCTATGCGAAGTACCGCGTGCATGGTGATTTCTTTTGTTATTCCATTCTTTATTATACTCAGTTGGTTAAAGTTTTGACTTCTATACTCCATGAAATTAGTAGAATATCCTTGATATTAGCGCTTCATCCAGTATCTTTTTATGGAAATATTCTTCTGATCATTCTTGAATTTTACTCTACAAAGCAGTATCATGTTGACAATTTGGACATTATTAGTTCCTGGATAAATTAATTCTTGAACTTGTTTTATTGAATTCTTATATCATTGTCATAATCCTCATGTTTATATTATGTTGAAAGTCATCTGTGTCCTGTAGTGCATAGATGGACTTGGTATGATTATGACAAAGGATTATTCGGTGTAATCATGACCGTAATGTTACAAATGATGTGGTAAAAGTTATCATTAGCCCGTAGTGCATTGATGGACAGTTGTTGGCATGATCATGACCATTAATGAATACACGAATGTCTTTGGCTGTAGTGCAGGGGTGGTTCTATGCTTGGGGCAGGGGGGCACCTGTCATATCACGCCTGGGGCAACTGTGATATGCTATATGCCCCCCTTTTATCCTAATCATATCACACCTATGCTATGCTAAGAGTGCTCTAGACCAACATATCATACCTTTTACCAAATATATCACAACCTGACCCACATATCACACCTTTTACCAAACAATATTTCTAGGTCCATATAGCAATATGTTTGGTTAAATGGTTTATATGAAAAAATCAATTAGGATGAAACTTGAGTTTTTAACTTTTATTCTACTTTTTCTTATTAGCTGCTAGCAATGATTGGAGAGCACTATGATCATGGAGATGAAATATTTGGAGTTATTGTCAATGTCAGAGCTAGCCAGGAAAAAATAGCTCTGTGGACTAAGAATGCTGCAAATGAAGCGGCTCCATGTGGCCTTATCCATATATTTTGAATTTGTCACATTTATACTACATTGAGTTTTTAATAATAAAAAAACCATTTTAGTATTTTCCTCATAAGAAAATTATGAATATATATATGTGTGTGTGTGTGTGTGTTAAGTGTTGGAAAATTATATTGAATTTAAAAAAGTATGTATATATAGCTACAATTTTTATTCTTAAGGAATTTTTTTTAAAAATTTGACCCCACTGAATTACGCGACTGGATCCGCCCCTGCTGTAGTGTATGGATAATTTGTGGTCGTGATACTAAAGAATATCCTTGGTCGTAGTGCATGGGTGATTCGATGATGTGGATTATTTATTAAGTTGAGTCTCAGCGATAAAAGTCATGAAAAACCTTTTAAATCATAAAAGATAGTAGATTTTATTCTCTACTTAACTCTTTTAATGGATTGATTGTTCCGCTGCAGTTAAACTTAATGTTGTTATATTTTATCAATTTAACATTGTTGAAGGCTAACGATAATTTATTCTGTATTATCTTAGTCATAATATTTCTTACTGGGTTAGTTGAGCTCACCCTTTCTTTCACTGTTCTCTTCAGGAAATGAGAACATAGCAGGGACTAGTCGGGGAACGGAGTGACGGTCCAGAGGATATCATTAGTAGTCCTCACTATTCTGTGAAATAGTGTGTTAATATTTGTAATGAAGACTCCTTTTGAGTTTGTATATTCTTTAGTAGACAATAATTGTATTCAAACTCACAGTTATATTTTGTCGTATTGTACACGACAGTTGTATTAGTAAGTTGTATTTGAATTTTGTACCATGTATCTGACGACCCAAGATGGGTGATGTATACCAAATTTTGGGGGAGTCACAGTTGGTATCAGAGCCATAAGTAAAGAGCCCCGAGCCTCTATCTGGTGACTTCCTGTTGATGAGGGATGCACCAAAGCCAGACTCTCCGTAAGGGACGCCGTTCTGCGGTGGCAAGCTGATAGGTACCCTGGTGAGGTGCTGACACAAGTTGGTGTCCAAAGTCACAGTTGGTATCAAAGCTTTGGGATATGATCCCTGGCTAAGATGTGAGAATAGTACTAGGAGGGGAGAGACGGGGAATTCCTTCGCTAGTATGACCTACCTAAGTGTATGTGGTATTTAATTGGTTAGTCAGAATTTTGGGATAATATGTTACATGTCAATTAACCTTTGTTTTGTGGCAGTATCTGAAAATGACATCCGAGAATGTTGAGAATAGCAATGGAGCACAGACGACCGTTGATTCACCACATATCAATAATCAGGATAATGTGCATCAGGAAGGCGACAATCCTCATGCAAACAACAACACTGACCAAATGATGAATGATCAAATGTTCAGGGGCTTTATGCAATTCATGCAAAGCAGGCGAGAGCAGCTCCTGTCCAAAATGCAGGTGGAAACACTGGAAACTCTCGGGCGGTCACCGCTAAACAATTCAAGGAGCTGGGACCACCGGAGTTTAAGGGAGAGCCAAAACCACTTATGGTGGAAGCATGGATAAAGCAGATCACCAATATATTTGATGTCTTGGGATGCTCCGAGGAGCAAAAGGTTCCCTTTGCCGCCTTTATGTTGCGCGGAGAGGCAGATTACTGGTGGGAATCGGTAAAATGTACTCAACCTGCCGTACTAAAGATGTCTTGGGAAAAGTTCCAAGAGCTGTTCAACGGTAAATACTTTCCCAAAAGTATTCGTCACATGAAGGAGGTGGAGTTTATCAAGTTGGAACAAAACAATATGACCGTGTCGTAATACGAGGCTAAATTTGCGGAGTTATCCCGGTTTGTGTCCCACTTGGTGGATAATGAAGAGAGAATGACACAGATGTTTTTAAGAGGTTTAAAGCCGGAGATACGTCAACATCTTATTTCTCATACACTGTGTTTATATTCAGATATTGTAAATAGGGCTCAGTTAGTGGAGCGCGATAACGAGTCAACGCAACTAAAAGAGAATAGCCGGCAAAATGATAATACTAGCGAGAGCAGTCATCGAAGCGGTGACAACAAGCGTGGAGGGAATTAACAGGCCAGAAATGGTAACCACTTCGGTGGTAATCAGGGCCAAAATAATAAGAATGGACATTTCAAGAAGAGGAGATTCGACAATGATGGAAAGACATCAGCACCAGCACCTGTCGTTAAGGAAGGAGAGCGACCACCTATCATATGTTTCAAATGCGGAGGGGAGGGGCACATTAGTCCAAACTGCGGGATGCCATCCAAAGCATGTTATAATTATGGAAAAGAATGTCACTTAGCCCGATTTTGTCGTTCACTGAAGACGAATTCAGCTAGGATGGCGGCACCAAAAGCCGTCCTAAAAAAGTCAAAACTGGTAGTGCAAGGGAGAGAGTTTGTTGTGACCTCCCAGAAAGCAAGGAACTTGAATGAGGTCATCACGGGTAAGCTTATCATAAACTCTAACGAAATCTATACTTTATTTGATACCGGTTCTACCCATTCTTTTATTTCTCCTACTTGCGCTCATCGATTAAATTTGACTCCGGAGAAATTAGACTTTGACTTATCTGTGGAAACTCCGTTGGGAGAAACCTTCATTACATCCACTGTTTATAAGTCTTGTTTGGTTCAAATCGGTACTCTCACATTACCTGTAGATCTTATTTCATTGAAAATACTTACATTTGACGTGATTCTAGGGATTGATTGGTTAACTACTCATCATGCAAAAATTGATTGTTTCCGTAAGGTTGATAGCTTTCATATTTCTAATCAACCTATTATGTGAATTCAAGTGACCAAACCATTAAAATCAATCACGGTCATCTCAAGCCATAAAGCTATTCGTTTATTGAAAAACGGATGTCAAGCTTTCTCAGCTCATGTCACAGATTTAAACAAAAATACGTCAGTTTTGAACGATATTTCTATTGTTAATAAATTTCCTGATGTATTCCCCGAAGAACTTCCTGGCCTACCCCCTGAGCGTGAAATTGAATTTTGTATCGACCTTGAACCCGGTACAAAACCCATTTCCAAAGCCCCGTATCGAATGGCTCCTATTGACCCAACTGCAGGAATTGTTAGACATTAACTTTATTCGTCCTAGTACTTCTCCTTGGGGTGCTCCTGTTCTATTCATGAAAAAGAAAGATGGGAGTATGCGACTTTGTATTGATTATCGGTAGTTGAATCATGTCACCATCAAAAATAGGTATCCATTGCCACGTATTGATGACCTGTTTGACCAGTTGCAAGGAGCCAAATTCTTTTCAAAGATTGATCTTCGTTCTGGATATCACCAATTGAAGATTAGAACAGATGACATTCCAAAGACGGCTTTCAGAACTCGGTACGGGCATTATGAATTCCTATTCATGTCCTTTGGATTGACTAATGCTCATGTTGCCTTCATGGCTATGATGAACCGAGTATTCAAGGAATATTTGGATCACTTTGTGGTCGTCTTTATTGATGACATCCTTATTTATTCCAAAAGCCGTGAAGATCATGAGCACACTTGAGGCTGACACTCCAAAAGCTTCGTGAATTCAAGCTTTATGCCAAGTTGAAGAAATACAAATTCTGGCTTGAGGAAGTAGCATTCCTTGGGCACGTAATATCAAGTCATGGAATATCTGTTGACCCAGCAAAGATTGAAGCAATTCAAAGCTTGGAGCAACCTAAATCAGTGACCGAAGTACGTAGCTTTCTTGGTTTAGCTAGTTATTATCGGAGATTCGTGGAAGGATTTTCTCAAATCGCTACTCCATTAACTCAGCTGACTCAGAAAGATACAAAGTTCAGTTGGAGCGAAGAATGTGAGAAGAGTTTTCAAGAACTCAAGAAGAGACTCATTTCGGCACCTGTTCTGACAATACCATCTGGCTCGGAGGGATTTGTCATCTACAGTGATGCTTCGGGCAAAGGGTTGGGATGTGTTCTCATGCAACATGGAAAAGTCATAGCCTATTCCTCAAGACAACTCAAAGAATATGAGAGGAATTATCCTACTCATGATCTAGAGTTGGCAGTTGTTGTCTTCACACTAAAGATTTGGAGGCATTACTTATATGGGGAGAAGGTGGAGATCTTTACAGATCATAAAAGCCTCAAATATTTCTTTACTCAAAAGGAACTCAACATGCAACAACGACGTTTGCTTGAACTATTGAAAGATTATGATCATACCATCCAATACCATCCTGGAAAAGTGAACGTGGTAGCTGACGCATTGAGTAGAAGATCATATGCAAGTACGAGTGCGATATTGTCAACGCAAATGCCCATTTTGTGTGACTTGTAAAGGATGGAGATAGAGTTAAAGACTCCAGGGACTCATGTGATGATGGCGAATATATGAGTAAAACCGACTTTAATCGATAAAGTTAAAGCTTCTCAAGTTACAGACCTAGAGCTGATGCGTATGAGGAAGAAAGTGCAAAAAGGTGCTATGCCGGAAGCAAGAATTGATGAAGAAGGAATACTTCGAGTCAACTCCAGACTTTGTGTTCCTAACGACCCTGATTTAAAGTATAAAATCGTGATGGAGGCGCACAACACACCTTTTGTAATCCATCCTGGGAGTACCAAAATGTATCATGATATTCGTCATACATTTTGGTGGAGCAATATGAAGAGAGAGATAGCGTTGTTTATCTCAAGGTGTCTAACTTGTCAACGAGTTAAAGCGGAGTATCAAGTACCAAAAGGTCCATTGCAACCACTTGAAATTCCAGAATGGAAGTGGGAGCACATTACCATGGATTTTGTTACCGGTCTTCCTAAGGTTTCTCAAGGCATAGATGTGATTTGGGTCATTGTTGATAGATTGACCAAGTCTGCTCATTTCTTATCGATACGAGAAACTTATACACTTGAACGTCTTGCTCGTATGTACATAAACGAGATTGTAAGACTGCATGGTATGCCGGTATCCATAGTTTCCGATCAAGACCCAAGATTCACTTCACGATTTTGGGTTAGTTTGTAAAAAGCTATGGGCACAGACTTACGATTTAGCTCGGCATATCATCCTCAGACGGACGGACAGTCGGAGAGGACTATTCAAACTCTTAAAGATCTATTAAGACTCTGTGTCCTTGATTTCAAGGGAAGTTGGGACAAGTTCTTACCATTGGTGGAGTTTTCCTACATTAACAGTTATCAAACAAGTATTGGCATGGCTCCATTCGAAGCGTTGTATGGAAGAAAGTGTCGTTTTCCAGTATGCTGGGATGAGGTGGGTGAAACAATGTTGTTGGGACCGGATTTAGTACGTATGACTACGAAAAATATTCAAACGATCCGACAACATATAAAAACCTCACAAGATCGACAAAAGAGTTATGCTGATTTTCATCGAAAGGACGTGGAATTTGATATAGGAGATCATGTGTTATTGTGTGTTGTTCCATGGAAAGGAGTTACGAGATTTGGAAAGAGAGGAAAACTCAATCCTCGATTCATCGGCCCATTTTTAATCCTCGATCGAGTAGGAACTGTGGCCTATAAACTCGCTTTACCGCCAAGTATGTCTCGTGTTCATAACGTTTTTCACATTCCATATTACGTAAATATGTGAAAGACCCGAACCACATTATTGAGTTAGAACCGAACGAAATAGCGAAAGATTTGAAGTATGAAGAGGTTCCTGTTCAAATCTTGGATAAGAAAGAACATATTCTACGCTCCAAGGTTATACCTCAAGTCAAAATTTTGTGGAGAAACCACAATGTTGAGGAAATGACTTGGGAGTTAGAATCTGAAATAAAATCAAGGTATCCTTACCTCTTCGACATACCAGGTACGTACCCTAATTTCGAGGGTGAAATTTCATAAGAAGGGGAGGTTGTAAGACCCCAACTTTTATAAATAAAGATGAATTTTCTATAAATATTATTTTTGAATATTATGCAGTAAATTTGATATAATGTTATAGTTGTGGGTAATATTTATAAATTTTGCAAAGTAAGCAAGTTGTTATAAAATATTCGTTTGGTCGGGGAATATTCTTTTTGTCGGGGAATATCCGTACGACATCACAATCATTGGTGGATCCCACAACAAAATTATTGTTGGATTGAGAAAATGATAAAAATACTTTATGAAAATAACGGCGGAGGTGTTACCGTTAAAACTGTTGAACTACCCGGTAGTAAAAGTACAGTAATACGCGTGGTTGCATAGTAGCACACGGTATTGATTATTGATGCTTACGTGAGAAGTCACTCAGCTATACTCAATTATTGCTACAGTAATTGCTACATCATATCTCTTATATTATTGATTCAATTATTATCACATTATCATCTGTATAACATGATTAAATCAATAATTGAGATGACAAGTTATAAATGATTAATAATTCTTGAAAGATTAAATATGTGTTGATTAAAAATAAAATAATTTGTGGTAATATTTATTCAATTCTGTTGGAATAACATGTATACGTGGTTTACCCTATACTTGGTGACATTCTTCTATTATTCTGTTGGAACATCATGTCTGTGTGTTTTACACCGGACATGGTTCCATCTTTATTATTTTTCTGTTGGAACATCCTGTCTGTGTGTTTTACACCGGACCTGGTTCCGTCTTTATTATTCTGTTGGAATATCTTGTCGGTGCAAATTTTGCCTGACATGGTTCTGTTATTATTATTTTGTTGGAATAACCTGTCTAAGCGAAGTACCGCAAGCATGGTGATTTCTTTTGTTATTCCATTCTTTATTATACTCGGTTGGTTAAATTTTTGACTTCTATACTCCATGAAATTAGTAGAATATCCTTGATATTTGCGCTTTATCCAGTATCTTTTCATGGAAATATTCTTATGATCATTCTTGAATTTTACTCTACAAAGCAGTATCATGTTGACAATTTGGACATTATTAGTTCCTGGATAAATTAATTCTTGAACTTGTTTTATTGAATTCTTATATCATTGTCATCATCCTCATGTTTATATTATGTTGAAAGTCATCTGTGGCCTGTAGTGCATAGATGGACTTGGTATGATTATGACCAGGGATTATTCGATGTAATCATGACCGTAATGTTACAAATGATGTGGTAAAAGTTATCATTGGCCCGTAGTGCATTGATGGACAGTTGTTGGCATGATCATGACCATTAATGAATACACGAATGTCCTTGGCTGTAGTGCATGGATAATTTGTGGTCGTGATACTAAAGAATATCTTTGGCCGTAGTGCATGGGTGATTCGATGATGTGGATTATTTATTAAGTTGAGTCCCACCGATAAAAGTCATGAAAAACCTTTTAAATCATAAAAGATAGTAGATTTTATTCTCTACTTGACTCTTTTAATGGATTACTTGTTCCGCTGCAGTTAAACTTGATATTGTTATATTTTATCAGTTTAACACTGTTGAAGGCTAACTATAATTTATTCTGCATTATCTTAGTCATAATATTTCTTACTGGGTTAGTTGAGCTCACCCTTTCTTTCATTGTTCTCTTCAAGAAATGAGAACATAGCAGGGACTTGTCGGGGAACGGAGTGACAGTCCAGATGATAGCATTAGTAGTCCTCATTATTCTGTGAAATAGTGTGTTAATAATTGTAATGAGAACTCCTTTTGAGTTTGTATAATCTCCAGTAGACAATAATTATATTCAAACTCACAGTTATGTTTTGTCGTATTGTACACGACAGTTGTATTAGTAAGTTGTATTTGAATTTTGTACTATGTATCTGACGACCCAAGATGGGTGATGTATACCTAATTTTGGGGGCGTCACAAATGTGATAACGATAAGAAAACAAGACGACGAGACACAATTGATCGAACACTATGCAAAGCTAGAATGTACATTATCCACAGTAAGAAAGAAGATAACTGGCGTATTTCGGTTATTGAGTTGGATCACAATCATCAGTTAGTGACACCTACCAAAGTAGATTTGATTGAGACACATATAAATATTATGTCGGTAGCAAGAAAATTAATTGACACATTAAATCAGGCAGGTATTGGACCAAGTAGGATGATGAATGTTTTGAGCACAATGGGTGGAGGAATGTAAAATATAGGTTTTAGTGACAAAGATGTTCGTAATGTAGTTAGGGATTTAAGGCATGACTCGGAGGATGAAAATGATGCACAAGCAGCAGTTAATTATCTGAAGAAATTTGATTCTAGCAGTGCGAGTAAATGAATGGCTCAAAAGTTTGTATGATGTGAAGGATAAATGGATAAGTGCATACACAAAGAGATATTTTGCTACAGGAAAGACAACCACCGGAAGAAGCGAAGGTATGAACCATTTTTTTGATTCTTATGTGAAAGCTTCAACAGGCATGAAAGATTTTGTCGTCAAAACTCAGAAGGCTATTGAAAAGCAATTCAACCGAGAGAGAAAGGCTGATTATGTAACAAAGCATCGAAAACATAGTTTGGTTTTAGGAACATCGTTGAAAGTACATGTTTCTGAATGTTATACAAAAGAGATATTTAGACGTTTTCAAAAAGAGCTCGTGGATTCTTTTAAATATAACATCAAAAAATTAAGTGAACTGTGCATTATTGATGCGAAGGTCTATGAAGTGTACATGGAAGATGCAATTGAAAATAGTCGGAGATATCGACAAGTTGTTAATAATTGTCAGGGGGGTCGATAACATGTACTTGTCAAATATTCTCACATTCTGGTCAGATTTGCAGACACATACTAAGATTCTTAAGCTTCAAGAGTATTTCACGAATACCTGCTTACATGATTATTCCTCGATGGACAAGAGATGCTAATAGGAGTAATGGTGAAGAGGAAATGGTTTCTCCAATAAGTGCAGACTTTGAAAAAAATCAATCAATGCAGTACAATCATTTGTTGAGTGATTTTCAAGAGTTAGCTAGTAAAGCTGCTTGCTCAGTTAGAGGCTACAAGGCAATACTACAACAAAATACACGGGGAAAAGCCCTTATGATAATGACTGCGCAGAATTACATGCAGTTCGGGATATGGGATTGCAAGATGATGATGATGATGATGATGATGATGATGATGATGATGATGATGATGATGAAGAAGAAGAAGACTATAAGGTTGATGAGGAAGAAACAGAGTATTTGCCACCAATTACTTCTCAGACAAAGGGTCGGAAAAGACAATCAAGATTAAAAAGTGCCGTTGAAAGATTAGTGGGTAGTAAGTCTCACCGAGATTGTGCAATATGCAGATTTGAAACTAACCATGACAAGCACAATCATTATAGGGTGATAGGACTTCCTGAACCTAATGATAATTAACGTCTTGTTATGTGTTTATTTGGAATTTTCAAGTGTTTTTGTTCCTGAGTGATTATGATGATATAATTTAATCAGAATGTTTGAAATATTTGATTTGTAATCACAATGTAATCATTTCCAATTTAGTCAGTATATTGGAATGTTTGTATTTTTTTGGACTAGCATGTGCTGGCCGAAACTGTTTGGTGCCAAATGACTGTATGTTGGCCGCTAGAGGGAGTAGCGGCCAGCACTTTTCTAAAAAGTGATAGCCGATACTCCCTCTAGCAGCCAACATACAGTCATTTGGCCGTAGTTGACAAGTAGGATACCAACCTATACCTGTTAAACAACTTAATAACCAATATGCAAATAATATATATAACAAATTAACTGATTAAACATATGATTAATACCTTAATGGAGCATCAAATGAAGGACAAGTTAAGGGCTTACCCAATACTGGCAAACAAAAAATGAAATGGACATCCTCTAATGTTATTGTTATTTCACCACATTTCATATGAAATGTATTCGTCTCTGGCCGCCATCTCTCAATCAAAGCAGATATAAGATTGACATCTGTTCTGGTTACTACTGCAGGATAACTAAATCCCTTAAACCCCCATGCCACTAATAATTTTTTTGTAGGCTGGTAAGTTCCCATTTATCATATGTAATTGAAGTAGATTGGCTTGACATCAGTGTACCCCTTTTAATCCCATTCCACACATCTTTCGATACATGCGTTTCTTAAACATAAAGGACACTGTGATCAATGGGTCCAGGCAGCCAATTGTCCATATTTACCTACAAATATCAATAACAATAAAACTTTCATTCAATGTCTAAATAAATAATTGACCAAAAATAATACAAAACAATAATGATAATATTTCATACATGCAAGTGTATTTACATTTTATGACAAAATGTTAATTTTTGCAAAAAATAACCAACAACAACAATAAAACATTTATCACAATTTATGCATATATAATACTCAAAAATATACATACTAATATTTTATATATAGAAAATCCAATTTATACACATAATTTGTATACATAGATCCATACCTACCACCCAATTTGTATACATACATATAATAATACCATGCTTTCATATAGCAATAATTTTTAAAATATTTAGCAAAATACGTTTATTGAATGTCTATTTTGTTTCTAAAGATACTTACAAAAGCATAGTGGGTAGTAAGACACTTACTTTACCAGTTAAATTTGAGATTGATGGGCCAAATTCAAGTAATTTGCAGCAATCCCTTCGTCGTCTCTCTGTGCAGCGCCCTCTCGTCTCTCTGTAGCAGCAAACTGCAAACGCAAACAGTGGACAAGTTTAGATCTGGGAAACGCTTGGCCGCTACTCCCACTAGCGGCTGGGCGAAATTTCCTTAATGCCCAAAATTTTAAAATCCACTGTGCTGGCCGCTAGAGGGAGTAGCGGCTAGGCAAAATGACAACGTTTTATCTGGTCGCTACTCCCTCTAGCGGCCAACACAGTGGATTTTAAAATTTATTGCTGACCACTACTCCCTCTAGCGGATGGGCTCTCATCTGGGCCATTAACTTCAATTTTGGACGACTGGATGAGCATTAGCTGATAAAGGGTTAACAGCTAACGTATTCCACAGATCATTTCCCACATATATATATATATATATATAAGAAATTAATATTTTCACATGTTAAAATAATGGTTTTACACATGAATCTCTCTCACAAAGAGGTAAGACTCACTCACTATTATTTAAATATATATATATATATATATATATGTGTGTGTGTGTGTGTGTGTGTATGTGTGTGTGTGTGTGGAATGATCCATAGCATCTATTTGCTATGAATCAAAAAGTGGCATAAACTATCTATACCGTAGCTTTAACAAATGAATGGCTGTGATATAATTTGGGAACACGCCGTCCGCTAGTATTACTAGCGGACGTGATAATGATAAATTTTGGACGCTTATGCCCCCATTTACCCAATTAGCCAAGACAAATCAAATCGCAGCCACGCGATTCCTCTGTCAAAAACCCAAAACTGCGATTTCAAAATCTGTGAAACCCCTGCTGCAATTGATTTCAAAATCTGAGAAACCCTGCTGTAATTTGGTCCGCGATTTCAAAATCTGTGAAACCCCTGCTGCAATTTGATACTAAAATTGCCATAACCCACACACGATTCCTCTGTCAAAAACCCAAAACTCTACTGCGATTTTAAAATCGTCAAAACCCCTGCTGCAATTTGATACTAAAATCGCCACAACCCACACGCGATTACAACCCTGTAAAAACCCAAAAACCTCCTGCGATTTCAAAATTGTCAAAAACTCTGGTGCAATTTGATACTTAAATCGTCAAAATCCACAGGCGATTCCTCTGTCAAAAACAAAACCCAGCAAATACTCGGTAAGTTTTGCATTTAATCACTCGGTAAGTTTTGCATTTAATCACTCGAGAAGTAGTTATCTTTTATCAAACTTAAGATGACTTTATCATGTACAAACTATTTTTACTCTTTTTTCTCTATTTCTCATTCAGTCAGTTAAAGTAGTATTGAAGTTCTCAAGTTTGAATTTATATGGACTCTGAAAGGAGTTGAGATAGGTCAAAACATTGGATGATATTTTACCATTTTAATCGTTATAGCTTAATAACACTGGGTTCATTAAATGTTCATAAAACAATAACTTGATGGTCCTGTGTCATTTCTTTGTTGTGCTCCATGATTATTATTTCCTTCAAACAAGAGTTTACTTCTGAAACTTTTGACAGAAGTCGCAGAACAGTTTATAGGTTACAAAATTAATAGCAGGACTTAGGTGAATGAATCTTGAGTACTTCTAACTAATAAAGACTCTTTAGTAGTTTCCACTGGACAAGCTCTGCGTTGTTCTATTCCAACTTCTGGTACAAAGATCTGTAGTTTAAACATTACATTTACTTATGTCATGGCTAAAGTGTTTTGTTAAATATACTACTTATTATGGTTCTTTACTTGTTAACTCGCGAGAAGATGTGGTAGTGACATATGTCGCCACATATATATGTGAGTGAATTGATCATTTATAGCTGTGTTTATAAGGAATGTATATGTTTTTGATTGTGGCAATATGAATTTGGTAAAATGTTTGAGCATTTGAATGGAATTTTAGCCCAAATTATGCAATTTTAGATATGAAATAACAAGTGACAACAGGATGGGGCCTACGGTAAGGCGTTCAGTATTGTTGTGAATCTTAATTACCATGACTGATATTCACTGAACTAACCACAATAAAGCTAACAAATTTTCTGTGAATTTAACAGTCATGTGCCTTCAAGGACTCTTATGAGAAATTCAAGAAAGCAGGAGCTGAGGTTGTTGGTATTAAGATGTATTTGATTTGGAATTGTGTTGAGGATATATTTTTGTTGTTGATTTGGAATAGGATTGGCATAATTTGATTTGGAATTGGATTTATTTGATTTGGAATAACTTGGTATTTTATGTATTTGATGTGGAAGAATTTGGAATTTGATATTTCAAATATGATTTGTAAAGATTTGCAATTGAATTGATAGTACATGAATTCGTGTTGTATTGCAATTGAATTTATAATGGGGCTGCTATGTACTGGGTATTGCAGTATTGGGAATTCGTGTTGTATTGCAATTGAATTTATAATGGGGCTGCTGTGTACTGGGTATTGCAGTATTGGGGGCTGATATTTTATCCATCCGCTAGTATGACTAGCGGATGTATAATAGATTCTGGAAGCATATGAGGGTATAGAGGTCTAAACAATTCATTTATCACGTCCGCTAGTATTACTAGCGGACGGCGTGTTCCCAAAATATATCACAGCCATTCATTTGTTAAACATATGATATAGATGTTATATGCCACTTTTTATTCTATAGCAAATACATGTTATGGATCATTCTCCTATGTATATATATATATATATATATATATATATATATAGGGTCTCCATCCACAGCAACCGGTTGTTGGGAAGCAACCCCTTTTATCCAGCCGGTACAAGCTGTACCGGCTTATAAAAAAAACTCTAAGGCCGGTACAGCTTGTACCGGCTGGATAAAAGGGGTTGTTCCCCAACAACCGGTTGCTGTGGATGGAGACCCATATATATATATATATATATATATATATATATATATATATATATATATATATATATTAAAAAAAGATTTTATTGATTACTGAAAATATATACAGACAGAAATATAAAATTTACTTACAATTTAGAACATTTAACTAGAGAAGTAGAGAAGAGGGGTTAAGTAGGTTGATCAGAGGTAGAAACTAAAGATTAGTCTGAGAGAGATAGCTCAGAGTCTTTCTAAGTTTCGAAATCTGAAGAACCAAATGAGCTCTGCGTCCTTTTATAGAATAAGGATGGAGAACTATTACATTAACTGAGGTAATAACTATTACAACCACTGGGGTAAAGTAAAAGACAAGTTACTTAAGTGAAAATATGTTACTTAAGTAAAAGTAAAAGTAAAAGTAAAATTGATTGATTACAGACAACTTTTACTATTGATGAACAGTGCTACAGTGCTGACTTTTTTACTATTCATGGACGCTTTTGGCAACTTTTGACGAAGCGGCCGACAGCTTTTGACTTAGCAGATGCTTTCGGTGGAAAAGGAAGAGCATCTTCTGGACTGATTGATTGTACGGGTAATTGCATGTGACTGGGGCTACTTTTGATGGAAAAGTAGATTCTTCTGAATAAATGGCTCCCGGAGCAGGTGCTGGATTTACTGTGGATTTCAGGCGAATGGATCCTGAGCATCCTGGAGGTTGACTGTGCCGTAAGGATCATAATCGCCATCATCATCGGCGAACTGACTGACTGAATCAGCCTGGGAAGAATGAGTAGAAGCCTCTTCATGTAAAGCTTCATCAATTCTTTTATTGAGAACCTGGGCAATCTTTAATAATTCTTTACTTGTACAATCTTTAAAATCTGAAATGCTACGGGAACATGAAGATCCAGTAGGACTGGCTCTGGATATTGACTGTTTTGAGACTGACTCTAACTCTTTTTCAATTTTTGCCATGGGACTGGCCTTGACTGGAATAGCTGGGATCGGGGCAACAGGAAACTCTTGTTGAACCTGATTAATTATTCTATCAACATTGAATTTATCCCACCACTTGATATAAAAGAGGCGAGATACTCGAGGAAGTGGATCATTGGGAATATTATTAACTGGAGTACCGGGGGGTGAGAGTGCATACTCCCATTTCAAAATCCAAGGAATTTTGTATTTACTGACGAATAAAAGAGTAGGTGGAACTCCTTCATTCAATTGGGTAGGTTTATAGTGATTGTTGAAGTGATTTAACTGGACCTTCAAGGGATCAGGAAGAAGATCATAACAAGATCCTAACCTATACCACCAAAGGACGAACCATTAAGGAAATGGACTCTTGAACTTATGGTCAAATTGTATGAACCATGAATGACTGAGTGACTCGTTCTGGTGAAGGAGAACCCTATACCAGGCTTCAATGTAGTCATAATAACAAAACTGGTGGTCTTCATTGGAAAGATTCGAGAGATCGGAGGGATGTTTCCCCCAATCAGAGATTTGAATAAATTGTTTAATATACATAGAATGGTAGAGAACTTTTGACTTATCATTCTGGGCATAAATGGGTTTGATGTTAACTGACTCTGTTTCCAGAAGAATATCCTTATAGTACACAAGAGACTTATAAGGAGTAAGAGGTTGGAAGTGTCATCCAGGGGGAAAAAACTGGGCAGCAAGTTTAATGGGATCATTTTTTGGTTTCATACTGGGTTCAATATGAAATAAATAGCTTTCCCATCTGAGCATATACTCAGCAGGAGGATGACTAGGAGCTGAGGACGAAGCCTTAGCAGGATTACTGAAAGGATCAATCGGAATAGGCTGACTGACCAAAGCCGAACTGTATGGCTTGGGCATGGTGCCAAGAACGGTGAATTTATTACTAGTTTAAATAGTTGGGTTAACTGGATGAGGAATCATGGCTCCTCTGGGTTGGTTAATAGGGCCAGAAGGGCGACCCGGTCCCCTTGAGGATGATGCTCCTCTGGTGCTTATTGAACAGTACCTGTATTGATAAATTCTCGGGTAAGAAAATCAGGAACTGAATTGTTACTTCCTTTAATATATTCAATTTCGAAATCAAAAATACTTAATAAAGCTTGCCATCTAGCGAAAGAATGCTTAGAGGCTAGATTTTGAACATCTTTCTCTAATATATATTTGGCTGACTTGCAATCAATGCGAACTAAGAATTTTTGATTTAATAAATCACTTTGAAATTTAGTAATACATAAAACTAAAGAAAGTATTTCTTTTTTAATAGTACTGTAATTTAATTGTGTAGTATTCCATGCACCGGAATGAAATCGAACAATCTGTTCGGGGGAACTAGGTGTTAACTTTTGTTTTAGAATGCCTCCGAATCCGATATCTGAGGCGTCAGTTTCAATAATTTTAAATGCTGAATCATTGGAAATGCCTAGGCAGGGCAATGCCTTGACGTATTTTTTAACTTGTTGGACGACAGAAGTATGAACGTCAGTCCAAGGTGGAGGATTGTCTTGCAAACGCTGAAAAAGAGGTTTGCAGATCTTCCTGAGATCCTTGTAAAACTTGCCGACATAATTAAGCGAGCCAAGAAATCTCTGCAGTTGGGTTTTATTGGTTATCTTATCGGGAAACTTGTCAGCGAATTGAGTAGCTCGTTCAATGGGCTGAACTTGTCCTCTAAAGATATTAAGACCAAGAAACCTTATTCTGACCTGAAACAGGCTGCATTTGGAAGGTGAAAGGACTAGACCATTGTCTTTAACTGTCTTGAAGAATGATTTCAAGTGTTTAATGTGTTCTTCAATGGTCATTGAAAAAACAAGGATATCATCAATATAGACAACAATAAAATGACTGAAAGGGTTTAATATGTCATTTAGGATATTTTGAAATTCACTGGGAGCATTTTTTAGGCCAAATGCCTGGACATTCCATTCGTAATGACCGAACGGAGTGGTGAATGCTGTTTTGTAACTATCATCAGGATGAATGGTAATCTGCCAGAAACCGGATTTAAGGTCAAATTTACTGAATATTGTTGCATGACTCAATCTGTTGTCAAGGTCGTCTTTATTAGGAAGGGGGTACCTAATCCATTCTAAGACCTTATTCAGTGGTTTATAATTGATAACTAGACGAGGAACTCCACATTCTTTCTCTGCTTCATTATTAACATAGAAAGCAGGGCAAGACCAAGGGGATTTACTAGGTTTAATTAGTCCTTTACTTAGGAGATCATTGATTTCCTTTTTGCATAACTCCATTTGTTCATGATTCATTTGAATAGGCCTGGCCTTAGTAGGAATTAAATGCTCTTTAAATTCCTTAGCGTAAGGGAGCCTAACCATATGCTTTTTCCTATACCAAAAAGCATTGGGAGAGTCTGAACAAAGGTTATCCTTTAAATAGATTTTTAACTCTTCAATTTGTTGCTGAACCCTATTACTTAAAAGATGTTCTTCAATTCGTTTATAATTAATTTCTTCTTTCAAAAAATTTAATTGTGTTGTTTTACAGTTAAGTAGATTTAATGAGTTAGAGATAGATTCTTCTTGAATGAATTTTAAATCTCTCTCTTTGGCTTTAATAAGAAATTTAAATGTTATTCTTTTTCCTAAGTGTTTGCAGCTTATGCCTTCATTATTGGTAGTAAATGGATAGAGTAGATATATAAATGGTAACCCTAAGATGACTTTATCTGTAAGATTTCGAATCAAAACAAACGATGTTTTGAAACACATATTATCTTGGCAGATATGAACTTTAGGTAATTTATATTTAATTTCCATTTGACTACCATTAGCTGAGTTTAATCTTTCACTGGTTTTCTTAAAATACTTGGTTGGGATAAGACCTTCTTGTATACAGTTTAGATCTGCGCCCGTATCAACAAGAGCAGAAAGTCGTATAGAGAAACTTTTATCAACAACCAGGTTAACTGAAATATACCATTTCTGAATGGTAATGTCTTTAATTCTTTTAAGTGTAAGTCCTTGTATAACTTGATCTGATTCTTCTTTAGCATTAAATGATTCTGGTTCATCAGGATTTTCATCACTAGATGTAGAATCATTAATTTGAAGATCGGATTTTTTATCATTAAATTCCTTTTTTAAATTAGAAACTTCTAATTTTAAATTTGTAATTTCCTTTTTAAGTTTATTAACTTCTAGATTTAATTCTGGAAGAGTGATTTCTTTAATAGGAGATTTAAATCTTTCTAAAGTTTTATTGAGACTAAAAATTGGTTTTTCTTTGGCTTTAATGAATCTTTCATTATTATCTTTGGTTAATAAATCTTTTAACTGTTTGGTGTACTGGGCTTTTAGCTTAGGATCAGTAATTTTACTAATTAATTCAATTAACAAAGAGCTTTCTTCATCATCTTTGTTAAGAACATTAATTTTTTTTAGTGCAACATTTTTCATTGCAATTATCTGCACAAATAGTGACTTCTTCTGCGTCACTGCTTGATGCATTATTACTGATAGTATTGGAAGAATAGGAGGAAATAGAACCATCATCATTACTGATGTCGTTCTCAATTCTCATAAGTTCCAATATATGTTCAGTGTCTTCACTAGAAATATTTAGCTGATTTAATTTCTGTTTAACTCTACATTCATTTTTATAATGACCTTTTTGTCCACAATTGTGGCAAATAATTTTACTCTTATCGTATTTTTTAGACTTACTATGCTTTTTATTC
This sequence comes from Panax japonicus, assembly GCA_020205505.1. NCBI lineage: Eukaryota > Viridiplantae > Streptophyta > Magnoliopsida > Apiales > Araliaceae > Panax > Panax japonicus. The sequence goes on along the minus strand of CM035109.1, from coordinate 43,193,348 downwards.
GTAGTTTTGGGTTTATTATAATAATTGTCTTGTATTTTACCCTTTTCTTTGTGAATATGTCGTCTTTTCTTATGATATTTATTACTTTTGTGAGACTCAATATGTTTATGCCTATGCTTTCTTCTAGAGGGAGCAATGGGAGGTAAACCATATTGTTCACAAAAAGTGCCTAATTCATATTTAGCCTTTTTCTTGTCTTTACTAGCTTGCTTGGCTAATTTAAAATCTATACACATTTTTAATCCTATTTTTTGAATATGACTTATTATATCACCGTAGGTTAAATTATCATAATCGATATACCCTAGATTTTTACCTAAATCTTCTCTGACTTTGTGAGCAAATAGAGAAGGCAAACCATTAATGAATTTTTCTTTCCAGAAAGGTTTATTACTGTCATTGCGTAACATAACTCTAGATGTAAAAACATTTTTGTACCACCTAAAATCACTTAGAGTGGGACAAGTAAGATTGCTTAATTGATCATGAATTCTTTCTGTAATATTACTAGGAGTGCCAATAAAGTGTTTTATTATGGTGAATATAAGTGTATTTACTCCATCTGGCGGTCCAATGCCAAGATCCTCGTTGAAGATGGGGTTGCCATCATCATCTAACTGGACAGCATGGATTATTGATATTCTAGTATCTTCAGTGAGATGTTTTTCCCACCAAGACCTGAGGATACCAGTAAATCCACTAACTATTAACTCAACAATGTCTGGTTGAGACAGATTATTGAATTTGGTGATGTAACTATTTGCTACCATGGACATATGATTAAGTTTATTCAAAATTTCTTGTTCACTAAACCCATCAATGTTCCATTCATAAATTTTATTAGATGAGACTGAGAACTGTTTATCTAGATTTCTCTCTTCAAACTGCAAGTCTGGAGGAGTGGGTCTAGAATACCAATTCCTAGTTATACTGGTATTTTTAACTGTTAACTTGTTTAGTTGATCATTGAGATCAGGTAATGAATCAGAATCGTCAGTTTGACCACTGCTTTCATTATCTGTTTCAGCTTGATCAATAGTGGCAATAGTACCACTTGTACCAGGTTCATTTTTCAGTTTTTTAAATAACTTATCAATAGATTTAACCAGTTTATCATCATCAGATGGTAATCCTAATTTATATCTATTTTCAGGTAATTTTATTAAAGGCTGTTCATTCTTTAAGTTGGGATTTTTAATAATAGACTCTTCGAATTTCTCTTCAATTCTGTCAAGCTGTTTTCCAACAGTTGAAAGATATTGGTTACTAAAGTTTAATTGTTCTATTATTTTTTTATCATTGTTATTGCTATCGGGAATTTTAAATGGACTAGCTATAACTGAAGTGTTTTTGACTGTGATTAGAACTGTTTCTAAAGGGGGATGACTAGAAGAAACTTTTGACTTATCTTCTTTAGTCCATTGAGTCTTGGTGATTACATTACATTTACTTTGAAATTGTTCACACCAATCATAAAAAGTAATGTTCATACTTTCATTTTTAATAAATTTTTTCCATTTATTAACTATCTTATCACGCTCTTTTTCAGTTGGGTGATTAGATCTAAATAAATGTCTTTTTTCTTTATTAGATTTGGAATTAAAATCCTTAACTAGATTGTTCCAATCTAATACGAATTCTTTTTTAATGACTCTCAGTTGATTGTGAATAGGAATATCAAAATCCGACTGAGTGGGCATCACAGAAGAAGTGGGAGAAGAAGAACCTGTTTCTTCTACAAAATCTTTGTGAGCATAACAAGGATGACTGGTTTGACCTTGATTAAGAATTCCCTTTAACTTAGTATCATTAATTGAAGGATCACTGAGTACTTCGGTATCCTTTCTAGTATAGGACGAAGGTGCTGAAGAACTAGTGAAATCTTCAATGATGACAGGTCGTCTGGTCCGTTCAAAACTTATTTTGACCGTTCCATCGGAGAATTGTCTAACGTTTTCTATATTTAATAAATTATTAATTATAGGCTATTGAGGTATTTCATTAGGTAAAGTCCATTGACTGGGAAGCGTAATATCCTTCCAAAGAATTGTTCTTGGAACTTGAATATTAGCATCAGTAGTAGAACTTTGAATTAATACAGTTAGATCTTTAGGACTTTTATTTAACGCATGTACATTCAAATTTGTTTTCATGGTTTTATAATAAATTCTGTATATTAATGCAATAGGCTGAGAACCCTCAATCATGTGAGTGATTTCGCCTGCAGTTTTAATATTTAATGTTAAAGCTTTTAGTAAATGTTGATCACTAAGGCTCAAGGTGAAATCAGGAAAGCAATTAAAATGGACAGGTCCATTGTGCAAACTTGATTCCATTGCGCCAATTATACTGGGGTGATAATTCAAGAATCTAGCATCTCTAAGACAAAGATAGATGCAGGAATTAATTCCCTTAATGTTTAATGGTTTGACTGCAACTTGAACTAAACCAATGTGAATAAAATTGTAACCCTTTTTCCTATGTTTTTTAATAACATCTGGGTCAAGGAGACTACAATTTTCATATTCTTTATTAATGGCATAAACTTTTTCAACTGTTTTAACATTATAATCAATTTTAAAATTATCTAAAAATGTTGACTGGTAAATTTCTTTGGGAGAAACTCTTGGTATATTCCAATTATGTAAGGTTTGACTGATGTCTTCATAACTATGAGTTTCTTGGTTAACTATGTCTGGAACCGAAGGCAAGGTTGACCTGTGACTAGCTGACGAATTAGATCTAAATAATCTACTCATTTTTACTAGATTCAAAACAAAATTTCACTCTTTATCTTCCATACAGACCCTCTTACCTTGAGTAGACTCATACCCTAAACCAAATACCCGACACTGCTCACACAAGAGACTTACAAGGGTAAACACGACTAAGGGTGGACTACAGTAAGTTAGGTGATTTCAGATGTAGAATAAAGATGAAGTTTTGAAAATAGTATGAATGATAGATTATTAAAATCTTATCGGCAAATAGAACAAACAACTTGGCTCTGATACCATTTGGGGGCGGAAGTAGATGCAATGAGAAATGTACCAGATGTGCATTAAGATAACACAAATAATTACTAAAAAAAAGATTTTATTGATTACTGAAAATATATACAGACAGAAATATAAAATTTACTTACAATTTAGAACATTTAACTAGAGAAGTAGAGAAGAGGGGTTAAGTAGGTTGATCAGAGGTAGAAACTAAAGATTAGTCTGAGAGAGATAGCTCAGAGTCTTTCTAAGTTTCGAAATCTGAAGAACCAAATGAGCTCTGCGTCCTTTTATAGAATAAGGATGGAGAACTATTACATTAACTGAGGTAATAACTATTACAACCACTGGGGTAAAGTAAAAGACAAGTTACTTAAGTGAAAACATGTTACTTAAGTAAAAGTAAAAGTAAAAGTAAAATTGATTGATTACAGACAACTTTTACTATTGATGAACAGTGCTACAGTGCTGACTTTTTTACTATTCATGGACGCTTTTGGCAACTTTTGACGAAGCGGCCGACAGCTTTTGACTTAGCAGATGCTTTCGGTGGAAAAGGAGGAGCATCTTCTGGACTGATTGATTGTACGGGCAATTGCATGTGACTGGGGGCTACTTTTGATGGAAAAGTAGATTATTCTGAATAAATGGCTGCCGGAGCAGGTGCTGGATTTACTGTGGATTTCAGGCGAATGGATCCTGAGCATCCTGGAGGTTGACTGTGCCGTAAGGATCATAATCGCCATCATCATCGGTGAACTGACTGACTGAATCAGCCTGGGAAGAATGAGTAGAAGCCTCTTCATGTAAAGCTTCATCAATTCTTTTATTGAGAACCAGGGCAATCTTTAATAATTCTTTACTTATACAATCTTTAAAATCTGAAATGCTACAGGAACATGAAGATCCAGTAGGACTGGCTCTGGATATTGATTGTTTTGAGACTGACTCTGACTCTTTTTCAATTTTTGCCATGGGACTGGCCTTGACTGGAATAGCTGGGATCGGGGCAACAGGAAACTCTTGTTGAACCTGATTAATTATTCTATCAACATTGAATTTATCCCACCACTTGATATAAAAGAGGCGAGATACTCGAGGAAGTGGATCATTGGGAATATTATTAACTGGAGTACCGGGGGGTGAGAGTGCATACTCCCATTTCAAAATCCAAGGAATTTTGTATTTACTGACGAATAAAAGAGTAGGTGGAACTCCTTCATTCAATTGGGTAGGTTTATAGTGATTGTTGAAGTGATTTAACTGGACCTTCAAGGGATCAGGAAGAAGATCATAACAAGATCCTAACCTATACCACCAAAGGACGAACCAAAAAGGAAATGGACTCTTGAACTTATGGTCAAATTGTATGAACCATGAATGACTGAGTGACTCGTTCTGGTGAAGGAGAACCCTATACCAGGCTTCAATGTAGTCATAATAACAAAACTGGTGGTCTTGATTGGAAAGATTCGAGAGATCGGAGGGATGCTTCCCCCAATCAGAGATTTGAATAAATTGTTTAATAAACATAGAATGGTAGAGAACTTTTGACTTATCATTCTGGGCATAAATGGGTTTGATGTTAACTGACTCTGTTTTCAGAAGAATATCCTTATAGTACACAAGAGACTTATAAGGAGCAAGAGGTTGGAAGTGCCATCCAGGGGGAAAAAACTGGGCAGCAAGTTTAATGGGATCATTTTTTTGTTTCATACTGGGTTCAATATGAAATAAATAGCTTTCCCATCTGAGCATATACTCAGCAGGAGGATGACTAGGAGCTGAGGACGAAGCCTTAGCAGGATTACTGAAAGGATCAATCGGAATAGGCTGACTGACCAAAGCCGAACTGTATGGCTTGGGCATGGTGCTAAGAACGGTGAATTTATTACTAGTTTGAATAGTTGGGTTAACTGGATGAGGAATCATGGCTCCTCTGGGTTGGTTAATAGGGCCAGAAGGGCGACCCGGTCCCCTTGAGGATGATGCTCCTCTGGTGCTCATTGAACAGTACCTGTATTGTTAAATTCTCGGGTAAGAAAATCAGGAATTGAATTGTTACTTCCTTTAATATATTCAATTTCGAAATCAAAAATACTTAATAAAGCTTGCCATCTAGCGAAAGAATGCTTAGAGGCTAGATTTTGAACATCTTTCTCTAATATATATTTGGCTGACTTGCAATCAATGCGAACTAAGAATTTTTGATTTAATAAATCACTTTGAAATTTAGTAATACATAAAACTAAAGAAAGTATTTCTTTTTTAATAGTACTGTAATTTAATTATGTAGTATTCCATGCACCGGAATGAAATCGAACAATCTGTTCGGGGGAACTAGGTGTTAACTTTTGTTTTAGAATGCCTCCGAATCCGATATCTGAGGCGTCAGTTTCAATAATTTTAAATGTTGAATCATTGGAAATGCCTAGGCAGGGCAATGCCTTGACGTATTTTTTAACTTGTTGGACGACAGAAGTATGAACGTCAGTCCAAGGTGGAGGATTGTCTTGCAAACGCTGAAAAAGAGGTTTGCAGATCTTCCTGAGATCCTTGTAAAACTTGCCTACATAATTAAGCGAGCCAAGAAATCTCTGCAGTTGGGTTTTATTGGTTATCTTATCGGGAAACTTGTCAGCGAATTGAATAGCTCGTTCAATGGGCTGAACTTGTCCTCTAAAGATATTAAGACCAAAAAACCTTATTCTGACCTGAAACAGGCTGCATTTGGAAGGTGAAAGCACTAGACCATTCTCTTTAACTGTCTTGAAGAATGATTTCAAGTGTTTAATGTGTTCTTCAATGGTCATTAAAAAAACAAGGATATCATCAATATAGACAACAATAAAATGACTGAAAGGGTTTAATATGTCATTTAGGATATTTTGAAATTCACTGGGAGCATTTTTTAGGCCAAATGCCTGGACATTCCATTCGTAATGACCGAACGGAGTGGTGAATGCTGTTTTGTAACTATCATCAGGATGAATGGCAATCTGCCAGAAACCGGATTTAAGGTCAAATTTTCTGAATATTGTTACATGACTCAATCTGTTGACAAGGTCGTCTTTATTAGGAAGGGGGTACCTAATCCATTCTAAGACCTTATTCAGTGGTTTATAATTGATAACTAGACGAGGAACTCCACGTTCTTTCTCTGCTTCATTATTAACATAGAAAGCAGGGCAAGACAACCAGTGATACTACACGTTATTTAGATTTTGAATGTACATGCGTTAAATAAAAGTCCTAAAGATCTAACTGTATTAATTCAAAGTTCTACTACTGATGCTAATATTCAAGTTCCAAGAACAATTCTTTGGAAGGATATTACGCTTCCCAGTCAATGGACTTTACCTAATGAAATACCTCAACAGTCTATAATTAATAATTTATTAAATATAGAAAACGTTAGACAATTCTCCGATGGAACGGTCAAAATAAGTTTTGAACGGACCAGACAACCTGTCATCATTGAAGATTTCACTAGTTCTTCAGCACCTTCGTCCTATACTAGAAAGGATACCGAAGTACTCAGTGATCCTTCAATTAATGATACTAAGTTAAAGGGAATTCTTAATCAAGGTCAAACCAGTCATCCTTGTTATGCTCACAAAGATTTTGCAGAAGAAACAGGTTCTTCTTCTTCCACTTCTTCTGTGATGCCCACTCAGTCGGATTTTGATATTCCTATTCACAATCAACTGAGAGTCATTAAAAAAAGATTTCGTATTAGATTGGAACAATCTAGTTAAGGATTTTAATTCCAAATCTAATAAAGAAAAAAGACATTTATTTAGATCTAATCACCCAACTGAAAAAGAGCGTGATAAGATAGTTAATAAATGGAAAAAATTTATTAAAAATGAAAGTATGAACATTACATTTTATGATTGGTATGAACAATTTCAAAGTAAATGTAATGTAATCACCAAGACTCAATGGACTAAAGAAGATAAGTCAAAAGTTTCTTCTAGTCATCCCCCTTTAGAAACAGTTCTAATCATAGTCAAAAACACTTCAGTTATAGCTAGTCCATTTAAAATTCCCGATAGCAATAACAATGATAAAAAAAATAATAGAACAATTAAACTTTAGTAACCAATATCTTTCAACTGTTGGAAAACAGCTTGACAGAATTGAAGAGAAATTCGAAGAGTCTATTATTAAAAATCCCAACTTAAAGAATGAACAGCCTTTAATAAAATTACCTGAAAATAGATATAAATTAGGATTACCATCTGATGATGATAAACTGGTTAAATCTATTGATAAGTTATTTAAAAAACAGAAAAATGAACCTGGTACAAGTGGTACTATTGCCACTATTGATCAAGCTGAAACAGATAATGAAAGCAGTGGTCAAACTGACGATTCTGATTCATTACCTGATCTCAATGATCAACTAAACAAGTTAACAGTTAAAAATACCAGTATAACTAGGAATTGGTATTCTAGACCCACTCCTCCAGACTTGCAGTTTCAAGAGAGAAATCTAGATAAACAGTTCTCAGTCTCATCTAATAAAATTTATGAATGGAACATTGATGGGTTTAGTGAACAAGAAATTTTGAATAAACTTAATCATATGTCCATGGTAGCAAATAGTTACATCAACAAATTCAATAATCTGTCTCAACCAGACATTGTTGAGTTAATAGTTAGTGGATTTACTGGTATCCTCAGGTCTTGGTGGGAAAAACATCTCACTGAAGATACTAGAATATCAATAATCCATGCTGTCCAGTTAGATGATGATGGCAACCCCATCTTCAACGAGGATCTTGGCATTGGACCGCCAGATGGAGTAAATACACTTATATTCACCATAATAAAACACTTTATTGGCACTCCTAGTAATATTACAGAAAGAATTCATGATCAATTAAGCAATCTTACTTGTCCCACTCTAAGTGATTTTAGGTGGTACAAAGATGTTTTCTTGAGCATCATCCTTAAGGGGACCGGGTCGCCCTTCTGGCCCTATTAACCAACCCAGAGGAGCCATGATTCCTCATCCAGTTAATCCAACTATTCAAACTAGTAATAAATTCACCGTTCTTGGCACCATGCCCAAGCCATACAGTTCGGCTTTGGTCAGTCAGCCTATTCCGATTGATCCTTTCAGTAATCCTGCTAAGGCTTCGTCCTCAGCTCCTAGTCATCCTCCTGCTGAGTATATGCTCAGATGGGAAAGCTATTTATTTCATATTGAACCATTTGAATAAATTGTTTAATATACATAGAATGGTAGAGAACTTTTGACTTATCATTCTGGGCATAAATGGGTTTAATGTTAACTGACTCTGTTTCCAGAAGAATATCCTTATAGTACACAAGAGACTTATAAGGAGCAAGAGGTTGGAAGTGCCATCCAGGGGGAAAAAACTGGGCAGCAAGTTTAATGGGATCATTTTTTGGTTTCATACTGGGTTCAATATGAAATAAATAGCTTTCCCATCTGAGCATATACTCAGCAGGAGGATGACTAGGAGCTGAGGACGAAGCCTTAGCAGGATTACTGAAAGGATCAATCGGAATAGGCTGACTGACCAAAGCCGAACTGTATGGCTTGGGCATGGTGCCAAGAACGGTGAATTTATTACTAGTTTGAATAGTTGGGTTAACTGGATGAAGAATCATGGCTCCTCTGGGTTGGTTAATAGGGCCAGAAGGGCGACCCGGTCCCCTTGAGGATGATGCTCCTCTGGTGCTCATTGAACAGTACCTGTATTGATAAATTCTCGGGTAAGAAAATCAGGAACTAAATTGTTACTTCCTTTAATATATTCAATTTCGAAATCAAAAATACTTAATAAAGCTTGCCATCTAGCGAAAGAATGCTTAGAGGCTAGATTTTGAACATCTTTCTCTAATATATATTTGGCTGACTTGCAATCAATGCGAACTAAGAATTTTTGATTTAATAAATCACTTTGAAATTTAGTAATACATAAAACTAAAGAAAGTATTTCTTTTTTAATAGTACTGTAATTTAATTGTGTAGTATTCCATGCACCGGAATGAAATCGAACAATCTGTTCGGGGGAACTAGGTGTTAACTTTTGTTTTAGAATGCCTCCGAATCCGATATCTGAGGCGTCAGTTTCAATAATTTTAAATGCTGAATCATTGGAAATGCCTAGGCAGGGCAATGCCTTGACGTATTTTTTAACTTGTTGGACGACAGAAGTATGAACGTCAGTCCAAGGTGGAGGATTGTCTTGCAAACGCTGAAAAAGAGGTTTGCAGATCTTCCTGAGATCCTTTGTAAAACTTGCCTACATAATTAAGCGAGCCAAGAAATCTCTGCAGTTGGGTTTTATTGGTTATCTTATCGGGAAACTTGTCAGCGAATTGAATAGCTCGTTCAATGGGCTGAACTTGTCCTCTAAAGATATTAAGACCAAGAAACCTTATCCTGACCTGAAACAGGCTGCATTTGGAAGGTGAAAGGACTAGACCATTGTCTTTAACTGTCTTGAAGAATGATTTCAAGTGTTTAATGTGTTCTTCAATGGCTATTGAAAAAACAAGGATATCATCAATATAGACAACAATAAAATGACTGAAAGGGTTTAATATGTCATTTAGGATATTTTGAAATTCACTGGGAGCATTTTTTAGGCCAAATGCCTGGACATTCCATTCGTAATGACCGAACGGAGTGGTGAATGCTGTTTTGTAACTATCATCAGGATGAATGGCAATCTACCAGAAACCGGATTTAAGGTCAAATTTACTGAATATTGTTGCATGACTCAATCTGTTGACAAGGTCGTCTTTATTAGGAAGGGGGTACCTAATCCATTCTAAGACCTTATTCAGTGGTTTATAATTGATAACTAGACGAGGAACTCCACGTTCTTTCTCTGCTTCATTATTAACATAGAAAGCAGGGCAAGACCAAGGGGATTTACTAGGTTTAATTAGTCCTTTACTTAGGAGATCATTGATTTCCTTTTTGCATAACTCCATTTGTTCATGATTCATTTGAATAGACGCTGAAAAAGAGGTTTGCAGATCTTCCTGAGATCCTTTGTAAAACTTGCCTACATAATTAAGCGAGCCAAGAAATCTCTGCAGTTGGGTTTTATTGGTTATCTTATCGGGAAACTTGTCAGTGAATTGAATAGCTCGTTCAATGGGCTGAACTTGTCCTCTAAAGATATTAAGACCAAGAAACCTTATTCTGACCTGAAACAGGCTGCATTTGGAAGGTGAAAGGACTAGACCATTGTCTTTAACTGTCTTGAAGAATGATTTCAAGTGTTTAATGTGTTCTTCAATGGCTATTGAAAAAACAAGGATATCATCAATATAGACAACAATAAAATGACTGAAAGGGTTTAATATGTCATTTAGGATATTTTGAAATTCACTGGGAGCATTTTTTAGGCCAAATGCCTGGACATTCCATTCGTAATGACCGAACGGAGTGGTGAATGCTGTTTTGTAACTATCATCAGGATGAATGGCAATCTACCAGAAACCAGATTTAAGGTCAAATTTACTGAATATTGTTGTATGACTCAATCTGTTGACAAGGTCGTCTTTATTAGGAAGGGGGTACCTAATCCATTCTAAGACCTTATTCAGTGGTTTATAATTGATAACTAGACGAGGAACTCCACGTTCTTTCTCTGCTTCATTATTAACATAGAAAGCAGGGCAAGACCAAGGGGATTTACTAGGTTTAATTAGTCATTTACTTAGGAGATCATTGATTTCCTTTTTGCATAACTCCATTTGTTCATGATTCATTTGAATAGACGCTGAAAAAGAGGTTTGCAGATCTTCCTGAGATCCTTGTACTATTTTCAAAACTTCATCTTTATTCTGCATCTGAAATCACCTAACTTACTGTAGTCCACCCTTAGTCGTGTTTACCCTTGTAAGTCTCTTTTGTGAGCAGTGTCGGGTATTTGGTTTAGGGTATGAGTCTACTCAAGGTAAGAGGGTCTGTATGGAAGATAAAGAGTGAAATTTTGTTTTGAATCTAGTAAAAATGAGTAGATTATTTAGATCTAATTCGTCAGCTAGTCACAGGTCAACCTTGCCTTCGGTTCCAGACATAGTTAACCAAGAAACTCATAGTTATGAAGACATCAGTCAAACCTTACATAATTGGAATATACCAAGAGTTTCTCCCAAAGAAATTTACCAGTCAACATTTTTAGATAATTTTAAAACTGATTATAATATTAAAACAGTTGAAAAAGTTTATGCCATTAATAAAGAATATGAAAATTGTAGTCTCCTTGACCTGGGGGAAGCATCCCTCCGATCTCTCGAATCTTTCCAATCAAGACCACCAGTTTTGTTTTCATGGTTTTATAATAAATTCTGTATATTAATGCAATAGGCTGAGAACCCTCAATCATGTGAGTGATCTCGCCTGCAGTTTTAATATTTAATGTTAAAGCTTTTAGTAAATGTTGATCACTAAGGCTCAAGGTGAAATCAGGAAAGCAATTAAAATGGACAAGTCCATTGTGCAAACTTGATTCCATTGCGCCAATTATACTGGGGTGATAATTCAAGAATCTAGCATCTCTAAGACAGAGATAGATGCAGGAATTAATTCCCTTAATGTTTAATGGTTTGACTGCAACTTGAACTAAACCAATGTGAATAAAATTGTAACCCTTTTTCCTATGTTTTTTAATAACATCTGGGTCAAGGAGAACCCTATACCAGGCTTCAATGTAGTCATAATTTTTCAGGTAATTTTATTAAAGGCTGTTCATTCTTTAATAAACATCATAAGAAAATTTGTGAATTAGGCACTTTTTGTGTAGAAAATCCTAAGATCATTCTAGAGAAATCTTTGAATTGTGTAGAAATTCGAAGAGTCTATTATTAAAAATCCCAACTTAAAGAATGAACAGCCTTTAATAAAATTACCTGAAAATAGATATAAATTAGGATTACCATCTGATGATGATAAACTGGTTAAATCTATTGATAAGTTATTTAAAAAACTGAAAAATGAACCTGGTACAAGTGGTACTATTGCCACTATTGATCAAGCTGAAACAGATAATGAAAGCAGTGGTCAAACTGACGATTCTGATTCATTACCTGATCTCAATGATCAACTAAACAAGTTAACAGTTAAAAATACCAGTATAACTAGGAATTGGTATTCTAGACCCACTCCTCCAGACTTGCAGTTTGAAGAGAGAAATCTAGATAAACAGTTCTCAGTCTCATCTAATAAAATTTATGAATGGAACATTGATGAGTTTAGTGAACAAGAAATTTTGAATAAACTTAATCATATGTCCATGGTAGCAAATAGTTACATCACCAAATTCAATAATCTGTCTCAACCAGACATTGTTGAGTTAATAGTTAGTGGATTTACTGGTATCCTCAGGTTCTCAGCCTATTGCATTAATATACAGAATTTATTATAAAACCATGAAAACAAATTTAAATGTACATGCGTTAAATAAAAGTCCTAAAGATCTAACTGTATTAATTCAAAGTTCTACTACTGATGCTAATATTCAAGTTCCAAGAACAATTCTTTGGAAGGATATTACGCTTCCCAGTCAATGGACTTTACCTAATGAAATACCTTAACAGCCTATAATTAATAATTTATTAAATATAGAAAACGTTAGACAATTCTCCGATGGAACGGTCAAAATAAGTTTTGAACGGACCAGACGACCTGTCATCATTGAAGATTTCACTAGTTCTTCAGCACATTCGTCCTATACTAGAAAGGATACCGAAGTACTCAGTGATCCTTCAATTAATGATACTAAGTTAAAGGGAAGCTATCTCTCTCAGACTAATCCATTTTTAACATCTCACTGAAGATACTAGAATATCAATAATCCATGTTGTCCAGTTAGATGATGATGGCAACCCCATCTTCAACGAGGATCTTGGCATTGGACCGCCAGATGGAGTAAATACACTTATATTCACCATAATAAAACACTTTATTGGCACTCCTAGTAATATTACAGAAAGAATTCATGATCAATTAAGCAATCTTACTTGTCCCACTCTAAGTGATTTTAGGTGGTACAAAGATGTTTTTACATCTAGAGTTATGTTACGCAATGACAGTAATAAACCTTTCTGGAAAGAAAAATTCATTAATGGTTTGCCTTCTCTATTTGCTCACAAAGTCAGAGAAGATTTAGGTAAAAATCTAGGGTATATCGATTATGATAATTTAACCTACGGTGATATAATAAGTCATATTCAAAAAATAGGATTAAAAATGTGTATAGATTTTAAATTAGCCAAGCAAGCTAGTAAAGACAAGAAAAAGGCTAAATATGAATTAGGCACCTTTTGTGAACAATATGGTTTACCTCCCATTGCTCCCTCTAGAAGAAAGCATAGGCATAAACATATTGAGTCTCACAAAAGTAATAAACATCATAAGAAAAGACGACATATTCACAAAGAAAAGGGTAAAATACAAGACAATTACTATAATAAACCCAAAACTACGAATAAAAAGCATAGTAAGTCTAAAAAATACGATAAGAGTAAAATTATTTGCCACAATTGTGGACAAAAAGGTCATTATAAAAATGAATGTAGAGTTAAACAGAAATTAAATCAGCTAAATATTTCTAGTGAAGACATTGAACATATATTGGAACTTATGAGAATTGAGAACGACATCAGTAATGATGATGGTTCTATTTCCTCCTATTCTTCCAATACTATCAGTAATAATGCATCAAGCAGTGACGCAGAAGAAGTCACTATTTGTGCAGATAATTGCAATGAAAAATGTTGCACTTAAAAAATTAATGTTCTTAACAAAGATGATGAAGAAAGCTCTTTGTTAATTGAATTAATTAGTAAAATTACTGATCCTAAGCTAAAAGCCCAGTACACCAAACAGTTAAAAGATTTATTAACCAAAGATAATAATGAAAGATTCATTAAAGCCAAAGAAAAACCAATTTTTAGTCTCAATAAAACTTTAGAAAGATTTAAATCTCCTGTTAAACAAATCACTCTTCCAGAATTAAATCTAGAAGTTAATAAACTTAAAAAGGAAATTACAAATTTAAAATTAGAAGTTTCTAATTTAAAAAAGGAATTTAATGATAAAAAATCCGATCTTCAAATTAATGATTCTACATCTAGTGATGAAAATCCTGATGAACCAGAATCATCTAATGCTAAAGAAGAATCAGATCAAGTTATACAAGGACTTACACTTAAAAGAATTAAAGACATTACCATTCAGAAATGGTATATTTCAGTTAACCTGGTTGTTGATAAAAGTTTCTCTATACGACTTTCTGCTCTTGTTGATACGGGCGCAGATCTAAACTGTATACATCTTTCTCTAATATATATTTGGCTGACTTGCAATCAATGCGAACTAAGAATTTTTGATTTAATAAATCACTTTGAAATTTAGTAATACATAAAACTAAAGAAAATATTTCTTTTTTAGTAGTACTGTAATTTAATTGTGTAGTATGTATATATATATATATATATATATATAAACAGGTTGAGATATATGAGTAGTTAAATGTGGTGGTTGAATTGTTTCTAAGCATCACAACAAGCAAATTTTCAACAAGATTACGTCACGCATTCCTTTAACACACACAAAACTCTCATTTGGTTGCATAAGGTGGCATCCTCTATAATATTCTTTTGAATATTAGTATTTTTAATTAAGTGTTCTAAATTTACTCATGTAACTATAATATATTTTGTTCTAAATATTTTAGAACGTAATTCTACATAGCGGATCATTGTGTCTTGTTAGATTTATTCATAAACATTTGTATTATTTGTTGAATGGTCAAAGGGCTACATAAGAAATTGTTCCTCATTTGCAAATTATAAAGTAAAATTGCAATTATATTTGTGTAACAAAATATTAAGTAAATAGGAGGAATTTTTTTTAAAAGATGATTACATTTGATATTTCAAAAATAAAGTGTATCATGCATGGTTTAGAAAGCTCGTACCAAAACACAATTGGATAAAATATAAAGGCTTAAATATGAATTAATACCCTAAACTGAAGGTCATATTCCACTTCAGTGATCCACATTTCAATTTTGTCAATTAGATGATTCAACTATCAATTTTTTCCAATTGCAACAAATTGAACATGCCACGTCAGAAATTGCTGACGTGGCTAATTGTGTGGGGCCTTAAGAAGCTGGTGTGGCAAAAAAAATAATTTTTAAATCATAAAATAAACAAATTTACTTTAATATGGGGCAAAATGGTCAAAACACAAATTAACATAAAACATATCCTTATATCAGATTATATACAATCGATCGATCAAGACAAAAGCCCCAAATCGATACTCTGGCGCTTCATTGAAGCCGAACAAATTGCTGAAACTCGATTTAGCCTTCCTGTCGCTATTACTAGTCGGGAAAGAACGAATCCCCAGGCATATCAACGACGAACAGAGGAAATTCAACAGGAAAAGGGCTAATCGGAGACGAGGGTGAGAAAATTGAAAACTAGGCATCTCGGTTATTTCTTAGTAATATTAATATTTTCTTGGGAAGTTGAATACAGCCACTGGTGAAGCTATGGTACAAATGTGGGGTCAATTGACCCCACACAATTTTTGAAATCACATAAAAAAAAATTTACTTCATTCAATTTTTGACCTCCACTCAATTTTTGACCCCACTTAGATATTTTTTTAAAATTAGATATATTCAAGCGGCCAAGCCTCAGTCCTAAATCTCATACATCAATATATGTTTAGCACTTCAGTCACAAAATAGAGAGAGAAGGGACAAAGTCAAATCGCAAAAGGAAAAAGCCAAACCGTGAACCATCAAAGCCTGTCGCGAGTGGTCGGAGTGGGTACTGGTGACTGGCGAGCCGCGAGTGTAGAGACTGGAGTGCGACTATATTCTACTGTGACTCTCTTGCAGCCTTGTGCCCTTGCAGGTAACATAAATTACTCTATCTTCAATTTCTCCAACCTCAGTTTTGTTTTCAGAAATCAATTGTAATTTCCCCCTTTTGTTAGTATTATTAAATTGGATATTTGGATGCATTTGTCTAACCCGAAAGTATAAAGTATTAAAAAAAAAATAATACTTACTAATAATTTTGACCCCACTGCTAAAACTTTCTGACTTCGCCACTGAATACTGCTACTCCCTCTGTTCCTAAAAGATTGTCGTTTAAGATTTTGGCACATGGATTAAGGAAGTGTCATTTACCAAGTAAAATTTGTTTGAAATTCCATCACTACCCCTTTATTGAAAATTGAAAACTATTAATACAAGGGAGATAATTTCTTGAGACAATGAGAGAAGGTAGGGGTAATATAGAAAAGTAAATAATTTATTCTCTTCGAAAGTTGTAAACGACAAATTTTTTGAAACAAATTTTTTCTCCTAAAACGGCAATCTTTTAGGAACGGAGGGAGTATTGCATTAGCATTATATTGTAGGTGGAAAAAGGAAAGGAGGAAAGAAAAAAGACGAGTCTAGAGAAGTAAAGACCAATTAAGAATGGTCAATTCAATACATAATTATGGTTATATTTGAGGTTTATGGAGAGAAATTTAGCGCAACACGGAGTTTACTTTCCAATGAAATGGGGTATTTCGTTCTATATAACTTTGGAAAATATAAAAAGAGAAGGAAGATTTTCCTTATCTCTTACTCCCTCCGAAATCAAAATGAAAATGGAAATGGGGGCAATTAATAGTACTACACTTTGCTTGGCCCCTTCCTCTTCTTCTCTCTGTGTGAGGTAAGGGGAAGAGTCAGTTTTATACGGGGGAGAGAGATTGTAGAGTTTTTAGAGAGAGAAAGAGGGTTTTGGGAGAAAAAAAATAGGGAGAGAGATATAAGGATTAGGGGTGAAAAACGATCCGAGTAACTCGGTACCCGTTTTGGATTCGATCCGAAAATATGATCCGGGTCTCGGGTTCGGTAACCATCCGAGCCGAATATGGGCCAAAGGCTCGTTTTTGGGTTATAATATTGATATCGAATCTGAGCAGACTACTACTCGCTCATTTTAGGGTTCGAACCATCCTTTTTTATCTGATCCTTACTCGATCCTTGGTCGATGAACATTACTCGTTTAAGGGTTCGGTACTTGCTCGGTATCTGATAAAGAAATGGAAAAGTTTTCTTCACCGACTTCATTACTTCATTCTCTTGACTCGAGTCTTGATTCTTTATCGCCTCTTGAGAGTTGAGACTTCTCACTTCTCAGTTTCACTTCACCGACAGACTGACTCTTCAATCGCCTCTTCGCCTCTTCGTTTACATGAATATTTAGTGATTCAATCTCAGAATCACTAAAACCCTATTCCCAAAACCCGATTGATGAAGTCGAAGCATGAAGGTTGAACAGTCGAAGTTAAAATGTGTGTAAGTCAGTTCTTACTTATATATATATATATATATATATATATATATATATATATATATATATTCTTCTTCTGATTACTTCTATAGTTTTGTTATACCAAAAATCACCAATCAAAAAATTTAAACCCTAATTTTTAGCTTTCAAGTTTATATTCGATCTTATTCAATGGAACACTTTTATTCTTCAGGTATATACATTTTTATAACAGTCTGCATTTTTTTATCTGATGTTTCCCTGCATTTTTTTTGTATTTCGTTGTTGGATGTATCATTTACTGATTATCTGATGTTTCCCTGCATATTTTGTGTACTTCGTTGTTGAATGTATCATTTACTGATTATCTGAGTTTTTTACTGATTGGTTTTGATGAAGTACATATAACTAGCTTTGTTTTCTAATCCTTTAGTTCTAACATCCTTTCCTTTTAGAGTTCTAGCATTAATGTAAACCACTTCATTGGATAAAAAAAGTATTGTTTTAGCATAATCTAGATGGTGAAAAAACAAACTATTATGTGTGTAGTTGTAGAACTGTTTCTTAGTAGTTGGCAGAAGGTTATTATTTGCTAGATTCTATGAAGGATATTCAGGATGGCCCTGTTTTAGAACTTCACATTCATTCAAACCTTGACTCAGTTCACTGTTCCAAGTTTGTTAGGTTTAATAATTTGTCAATTGTTGAACAGTCTTGTTGCGAAAATCTTTTGTTTGACAGGCTTATATAATGTAATAGATCCTACTTTTCTCAGTTGATGGTCAGAAATAATTTCTTATTAGTGTGGATGATATCTCCTCATTGCATTTTATACTGGTTTCCCAAGATTCTACAACTATATAAACTTGTCTTAGTTGATCTGGTTGACGAGCTGGTATCTGTTTGAAACCCTAACATCAGATCATCTCATTGGTGATAAAAATTGAACTTGGAAAAGCTTTTGAAGTTTGCTCTCCAAATTCTTTAATTTCAGTTTTTTTAAGGCTCTCAAGATTTGAATATATATGATTTGTTTATATATGTAGACATCCTGTATTAGTTTATGCATGTTTTACTTCTCAGATAATATATTTGTACGATTCTATATCTATATATGTCATCCTGTGTGCTGTGGTTTACTTGATCATGAGTGGCTTGATCAACTGTTCACTTTGAGGGTTTAACCCAAACCAATGAGTCAATGACTAGTCTACTGTTAATGAATTTATAGCTGGCCTTTTCTTTAATAATTTATTTTACTGATTTGTCCTTTTGGTAAATAAAATTGAGATGGTTAAATGATGGGAACTATAGCAAATGACAGATGGGTTTCAGTGAGAAGGTTGTTCTCTTCCATTACTGAAGATATCTGTAGTCGTAAAGTAACCAGATCAGAAAAATTATGGGGAATAGAATCTCACAAAAGATTAGACTATTATCAAAAACCCATTTATCAAAGTATGCAATATGTTGTTTTCAAGTACAAACCTGAGACTGTAACTTCTGCCCTTCAGAAGTATGCTGCTGTGTATAATCTTCTAATGTTGTCTTTAAAGAATGAAGTTGTTCAACTGCTTCCTCCTTCTCAGAAGATGTTGTAGATAATCTTATTTGTAGATCATTCAGTTTAGACTCGTATTCGGCCAACTCTTGAGTAAGCTTCAAATTCACCTCAGCTAATCCTTTGCTTTCTCTTTCAAATTGACCAGACTTACTTTGCAGTTCTTCAACAATGCTTTCCAGTTCCTTCAGTTTTGTCAGGGTCTGTTCTAACTTCTAATTCATCTTTATGAGTTTCAGCTAGCACAGATGCTTCATGAGCTTGTTCTTTATGCAACTATCTGTTCATCGAGAATTGTGAGCTTCTCATTTAAGTCCTGAGCTTCTGAATATCTAAGGGTCAATTTCTGAACTGTGTCCTGCAACTGAGTCTCAGCTTTTAAAATGCGGGCTTCAGTTGCCAACTGAATCTCAATAGCCTTTGTCTGCTGTTCATTCAATTCTTTGATAGTGTTTATGTGTGACAAAAGTTGTTGAGAAGTGGCTTCCTTTTCAGCATTTGCAGAATCTAGTAAGCCTTGAAGCTCGTTATAGATCTTGTTCTTGAGCTCTGTATTTGTCTCGACCAACAGTTCATTCTCTGATAAAGACTGTGCAGCTTTATATTCTGCCTCTAATACCCTTTGTGTAGAAATTGTATTATAGAATAATTAATATTGTAAATTTATCATTGTAATATTTGTAACACATGTATTTTTATATATAAATGAAATTTAAGTTTTTTTAAGTTCTCACTTTATGTCTCATTTTGGTGTGATCCATCTCAGACTCGAGCTCGAAAAGAATGGCTCGCGAATTACTCGTTGTGAAAACGAGTCGAGTAACTCCGAGCCGAGTAGTATTCGAGTAATTTACGAGTCGAACTTGAGCAGCCTTAGAAATTATAAGTTCGAATCCGAGTCGAATCTGAACACAAATTTTTTGATTTGAGTCGAACTTGAACATTATGGGATTCGGATCGACTCGGGCTCATTTTCAACCCTAATAAGGATATGTTTTTATGTTAATTTGTTAGGTTAATTTATGTTTTGACCATTTTGTCCCACATTAAATCAGATTTGTTTATTTTATAATTAAAATTTTTTTTTTGTCACACCAGCTTCTTAAGGCCCTACACAATTAGCTACGTCAGCAATTTCTGACGTGACATGTTCAATTTTTTACAATTGAAAAAAATTTATAGTTTAATCATCTAATTGACAAAATTGAAAGGTGGATCACCGAAGTGGAATATAGCATATAGTTTAGGGTACTAATTCATATTTAAGCCAAATATAAATGACTGGATGACACTTTTGTCCCTCTAAGTTGCCACCAAATTTTAAAGTCGTCCCTAACATTTATTTTTCGCCAATTAGCTCCTTAAAGTGCCATTTTTGACATTTTCATTCTTTTTACCCGATTTAACCCCAATTTATCCTATATTGACCCAACCAGACCCAATTTGACTTGATTCCAATTTCACCAATTAATTTTTTTTTAAACTAAATTTTTTTAAAATAATTACTCTTTGAAAATTAATATTTCATTTTAAAATGTTAAAATAATTATTATTTTAAATAAATAAAATAGTATTTTAAAAAAGTTTAAAAATAATTATTACTTTCTGGAAAAAATATTAGAAACTTTTATTTTTCAAGAATGAGTAAAGTTTTATAAAATATAGATTCAAAAAATTAAAGTTTATTTTTTTTTAATTCTTAATTATTTTTATGAAAATTTACACATTTTTTAAAAAATTAAAAAAATCTAATTTTGTTTTATGAAAATAATTTATTTTTTACTTTTTTTGAATCTATAATTTATGAAACTTTACACATTTTAAAAAAAATTCTTATTTTTTGAAATAAAAGTTTTTCTTTTTGAATTTATATTTATTTTATAAGATTTTACTCACTTTTTTTAAAAATGATTTTTTTTCTAAATTATTTTCCTAAAATTAATAATTATTTTTAAAACATATTCAGCAAGCCCATGTTAAATCAATTTTTTATATATCTTTTACTGTTCTTTGTATTTTAATTTCTTTGTGTAGTTTTTATTTTTTAAAATTCTAATATTAAGAAAACATATAATAATGGTAAAGACATAGACTCTTTTTTTTTTCTTAAAATAAAATTTTACATAAAAAATGAAAAAAAATCTAATTTTTTGAAAGTAAAGTTTTATTTACTTATTTAATTTTTTTGAATCTATATTTTATGAAACTTTACTTATTTTATGGAAAAAAAAGTTCTAATATTTTTTCCAGAAAAATAATAACTATTTTTTAATTAATTTTAAAACTTTTTAGTTTTTCTTAAAAAAATTAATTGGTGAAATTGGGATCGGGTCAAACTGGGTCGGGTTGGTGTTAAATTAGGTAAAAGGAACGGAAACACCAAAATAATGTCATTTTAAGAATTTAATTGGCGAAAAAAATGAACATTAAGGACGACTAAATCTAAATCTAATAGATTTTCCTAAATGATAAATAAAAACACATCAAATAGACTGAAACTCCTTAAATAATAAAATATATGAAATTCCTTATTTTCATTAATTGTTATTTTCCTCAGCATCATACTGGTTGGTTTTTATCTGAACAGTTGGTCTCACTTGTGCGATTTTGGTGTAAACAATATCAAACTGAGACCGGTGTGGTGCGCTTTTAGTTCAAATTAGACCTGACAATATAGTTGGTTAACTGTCGGGTCAACCCATATTAACTGGAACCAAATGAATTGGTTAACTATTTTTATTTATTTGAGTTGGGTAAAGTTTGAAACCATATTTTTAAAAAGAAATATAGATCCAATACAGTTAATCATTTTTTGACCCATATTTTATTCCAAATCCAAATCCAAAGTTCTTTCCACCCATATTTACATATTCAAGAAGTTCAATCACCCACCTACCCCACCCCACCCCACCCCCACCCCCACCCCCACCCCCACCCCCACCCCCACCCCCACCCTCACCCTCACCCTCACCCTCACCCTCACCCTCACCTCACCTCACCAAAAAAAATAATATTATGTGATTATGTATACACCTATTACTCCCCATCCACCCCACTCAAAAATAATAATATTATGTGATCATTTTTAAGGACCATCTCCTAGAGAATGACATAAGTGATGACCCTATTATATCTCAATTATTGTAAATGCTTCAATATTGTATTGGGGTAGAAAACTAGCAACATTCAATAGTAGAAGATATCATAAATAAACCCATCTCATTCTGCACTATAGCTACTTGATTTAACCATATATATTATGGTTAGAATTTGACTCAAATTTAAAGTAGGTTTCATTAATCATTTGAAACGAATCCACATATCAATATGTTTATTTCAAAATTAGATTAAAATCAAGTATTTGAAAACTCAAATTCATAGGGTAATGAATGAAAAATTAACTCTTCAAGATCACCCTTGAAAATGATAATAAATATTTGAAGAAAACTAAGTCCCACATCGGTTAAGAACTAAAAAAAAATTGAATTTATATACAATTAGTTAGCTCTTAGGTTTTGGCCCCAAGGGGCACCCCACTTTTGTGGAGGAGAGAGAACCTAGTTAATACTTCATTTGAACTCACACACGTACCGCCACTTTTGTGGAGAGGAGAGAACCTAGTTAATACTTCATTTGAACCCACACACGTGCCGCCGACGGCTCAACTCTACCTCCTAGGTCTGGGTCATTGTAGATATCTTTTTGGGCAAAATTTATTTGAAATTTTGTCGCGCAACGCTAATGGGCTCAAAACTACGCCAACCTAAAATTACGTTGTTCTTTGCCCGAATGGATGCGCTCTTTCTGCCAAGCCTAAAACTGCGTCGTTTTTTGTTCGAAGGGACACACCAATTCTGTCATGCCCAAAACTACGTCGTTTTTGTATGAATGGACACATCCCATGCATTTTCAAGGGGTTGTATCCCATCTGATGAGTCAATAATCCCTCCTATAAATAGGCTAAGGGGGGCAACCATTTGGACCATTCAAATCATCGAAGCATCAAACATTCTAGTCTTCTAGTTTTCATTATTTCATAAAGTCATTCATAGTTCATTTTGAGAGAGAAGTTCAAAATTAGTTTGGCTTGTTATGTATGTTATTTGTTGTATTGTTATAACATACGTTGTATCCTGTGAGACAAGTGCCGCGAATTCTAAGCACCATAAAGAGGGCATAATTGTCTTAAGGATATAGTATTAATTACTAACATTGACATATTAATTTCTTACAATTATGATTCACAACATTGACATATTAATTTCGTTTTTGGTTCGCTCCAATGGATTCGATAGAGAGCCGTACCCTATATACATATATCCTTATCCATTTAATTTTCCTAAAAATTATTATCATCCCTATATATCCCTTGTCCATTCAGTTTTCATAACAATTATTATCATCCCCATGATCTCTAGCTGGCAAAACTTGTAGACTTTTTTTCTAATGATACATTGAATTATTGAAAATAGCTAAAGAAAGTTTGTGTTGATAATTTCCTTGAGACCCATTTTTCTTGGCACTAGTATATATATAGCATTACAAACTAAACCTTTTTTTTCCCATATTGATATCCCTTCAAAGTGGGGTTCATTAAAAAAAGAAAAAGTCGCCTTTCGACTTGGTGATTGAAAGTGCTATAGCATAAATTAACTATCTCATAAGTTGGAATCCATAGTAGGAAATTTGTTTTGAAAATGAGTTGGAACAATTTTCTAGCTAGAAGCTGATTCCTGGACCACAATTAAAAAACAATATTGATATCTTGAAATCTATAAATGAATAGTCATGATCTATGAACTTGAAATCCTAACAAATTTTGCTACTTCACTTAATTAATCGTTGTCGTTATTAAGAAACAAAACAACCTTGATGTGCCCCCATAAAGGTTGGAACTTTTTATTTCTCTCAACTATAACCACAAAAAGGTTCAATAATTATGGTGTTTGATTACATCTTAATGCGTATTGAGAGTCTATCTCTTAATGCATCTTAAGAGCTTATATATTTATATTAACAGGTCCTTTGAATAGTTTAGACTCATATTTGTATCTTAACTATTCAGAATATTTCTTAATACAAAGATGTGGGTTATTGATATGCATTAAGAGGTGAGCTATTAAGATGCATTAAGATATAATCAAACAACACTGCTTAATGTTTTAGTCCTTGTAGTAATAAGTTTTTGAGGTAGAAAAAATATGGTTCCAGTTAGTAAAATTGTCACAGTATATATTATCACCAAATTCTATAACCTTGTTTTTTGCATTTGTGTTAATCCACAAACAGAACGTTAGAGTTAAAATACAATGTTAATTTACTATATATAACAAATGTAACAAGAAATTATATATAGAACTTCATGATATGTCATATTGTCATGTGAAAACTTCATCTGACCGGATCAAGAAAATATACACGAAGATGAAATTAATTAGCATGATCATATATCTTGCATATTCTTTTGCATAAGCCAATGAGAATTGCAATAATAATATTCCAGCCTAGCAGCAGTAAAACAATATTCTTCCAAGCTAGCTAACAAATAATAGTGCATCCAAAATTATGTCTACCAGCCAAGCTAGGAATTATTACTATATATTTTGCATGCTATACATGTCTAACCAAAAGTATATATAGCTAAATGTACGTATTCAACTATTCAAGTAATATTCACTATATAGAGCATCTTATATTTAATAAGAGTTAATTACATATTAAACCCTGAAATATACATCTTTTTATCATTCGTATCTTAATATTTAAGCACTCCCAACTCCCTATTTCAAATACCGTTAAGTAAGCTTAACTGACCCTTTTAGTCAATTTGTTCACCAGAAAATGGTCACATGTCACAATTTAAATGGTCGAAAATTACAAAAAAAAAGTCAATTATACTTACTTAATGGTACTTGGGGTAGCGGAATGGGAACGTTTAACCACACTATGGTACGAATAATAAAAGGGTGTATACTTGAGAGTGAAATATATAATTTACTCATTTAATAATTATTAACTAATTAATTATCCAGCCAAATCATGGAGCAACTGTGCACCCATCAAATTCCCATAAGGCAAATTCTGTCCTTCACCATCCAAAAGTGAGTACTGAACTTGTTGACATTCTTCAATATGTTCTCTAGGGTAGAATAGAGAACTCTGATGAGACGTAGGCGAAAACGATAAACTCACCCCTCCCCCTCCATGTTGTTGCAACCCCAACGTCAATGAAACGCCGCCACCATTAAAATTGTGTTGTACATTTTGTTCAGTAGTACTATACGAAACCCCACCACCATTATATGACGAGAAATCTAATTCCACGGCCCCAAATGAGTCCGCGATTCTACCAAAACTGTAATTTTGAGGTTGCTTGGTGTCATTTCTTTCGGGGTTATTGATTATGGAAGATAAACATTCTGAGTCTATACGAACCAGCTGGTCCGGGGTCGGTTTCTGATCATCTTGGTTATGTGTTTGTGGAATTTGGTTAATTTGCCGGCCACCATTTTGATCATCATCAGGATTTGTAGCTCCATCGGAGGACCCCACGTTGTCATCTTCTTTAATTTCTTCTACGTACATGTCTTCAACCATAGGTTTCCATAGTCGCACCCTTGCGTTTATGAACCAATTAGATACCTAAACAAGAAATATTTGTTGTACACAAACTCATTAATTTAAAGAAGAAATACGGTAACTGACTTTACAATATAAGAAATCGAGCGCAGATACAATCATACAATTAATAGTGCAAACTGATTGTGATACAATTAGCAATGCAAAATATTAGACATTTTGATCAGTCAATACTTTTGCACAATTAATTATACTTTAAAAGGTATAATTTTGCAATTATAATTGTACCTTGAGGAGAGATTTGCTAATTAATCAAACTCAATAATGAAACCATTCCACAGGCACAAACACATGAGATGGTTTTGTATGTTAGTATAATTTGAACTATATGGTATAAACTTAAGGCATATAATATATAGTACTAATCTATTTAACAGATATGTTAAAAGATTTTGGCTTGTTATTAATTAAAATATATAAGTTATATAATAATAAACCCCCGTTGAGAATATAAATATATTGGTGATGAAATTATTAAAGTAAGAAGAGAGATGTGGACGTGCCTGGCTTCTTGAGAGACCAGTTTGGCGGGCTAAGATGTGTTTATCTACATCACTTGGGTACCTGTAAATATTACAGTGCCATGAAGAATAGTACACATGAGAAAAAAATTAAGAACAAGTTGTGAGGACGATAGAAAGAGAAAGAGACAGATGGGTCCTAGACTGGTAATCAAATCCACACAAATATGTAAGCTAGAATAACCTGGAGAACAAATTATAAGATGTATGATTGATTGAAAATAAAAGTAAGACAAAATGAGTATAGGAATCTGAATGATAGTGGATAGAAACTACCAAAATTTTGAGCTCATTTACAAATGTAATGATTGAGACTATCCGTAATGGGATCGGATTCAGTGAAGTTAAAAATTGTAAAATATTGTAAATGTACTCATCTGTTGATCTGTTGAGATTATAGAAAAATGTTGCATCTGTATAATGCATAATTTTATTGTTGAATTAATAATAAAGATTATTGTATGCAACTCAATGTTATACAAGTGCAATATTTTTCTAAAATTTTTAACTTCATCGAGTCCACATTCCTAACAACTTATGTCTAGTACTTACCTACATGTTACTTCTTAAATGAGAAACATAATCAGTAGTAGGATTTCATAAGTGTTTAACAAAGATTTAGAGAGTGAGAAAGAGATTTTACGGGTGGAGGAAATGTTCGAAGAGCCAAGCACGAAGAACGGAGACAGATCTCTCCGGTAGACCACGTTGAGGTCTCCATGGATGACTCTCCATCATGTTCATCTGCTGGAAAACCCTCTGCTGCCTCAAAGTTTGATCAAGAACCCTAAGCCTAGGCGTCTCCCCTCGTGTGCCGCCTGGTGCTGCCGTGTCCTCTCCCATGGCCTTTTTTGTAGACTTAATCTGGCATACAATCCTATCTCTGAGACACCTAAAGTGCCTTGACATGGCCTTTGAAGCTAAGGCTGAATACACTGTCGCCGTGCCGTTTCCTGCCACAGCTTCAAATGAGGACACAACTGCTTTCATTTGGTCATAATAGTGCTTGTATCTTCTATCCACCTAAAATACCCACACAAAATTAAGATAAAGGATACACACAACTTAGAATATATACAAATTGGAGTAAATTTAAAATGTACTAAAGGTAAGTAACAAATATCACAGAGCAAAAATATTGGCTTCTGAAATTAAATGAATATGCCGAATTTTCTCCATGTGGGCATTTATGGAAAGGCCCTCTTAGTCTCTCAATTTGTTCAAACATTTCAAGTCCCCCCATCAATCAACTTAACTACCCTTTTCCCACTATCTGCCAAATTCCCTCCAATTGTTTCATATCCTCTTGCATTTTCTTTATTTTCTTTGAAGTTTGGTTGTTTACATTGAGAAAATAAAATGGTTAAAAGGGGAAAAAGAAAAGGAAAAGGAAAAGAAAAAGAAAAACAAGAAGTGATATATACTTTTACTAAAGAATATAAAAGCATATATATATGTATGTATACCTCCTCTAGCATTTCAAGCAGCTTTGTTTTTCTTTTTTGTAAATCAAGAAACTCAAGGGAATATAAGGAATGTTTTGAAGAACTAGTTCCAATAGGATTCTCATCATCTTGTTCCCATTGATTGGATTTATGAAGCTTTAACTTTGATTCATGACTTTGTCTGCTTGTTCCAAGATTACAAAACTCATTCAAAAGTTCCTGAGCTGGGCCCAAGTACTTTGAGCCCCTGATCTGGAACTGCCCAGCTTCTTGGTGATATTGAAGATTTTCAGTTTTTTCCAAAAACCCATCTTCTATCAAATCTTGTTGGTGTTGAATATTCATCACAGGCTTGGATCCAATAAAGAACAGGCCCATTTGATCATGATCTTGTTGTTGTTGTTGTTGTTGTTGTTGTTGTTGATGTCTTAGTTCAAAAGATTGTAAGCCAATACTAGAGGGATTACTTGAACTAAGAGAAAGTGAAAGGCCTTGACTAGGCCTTTCATTTGCTTCACAAGGAAATACACAAGACCTTAAATTAGATGGATCATTATCATCATTTTTATCATCAAGAAATCTTTTAGGCTCATCAGTATGCCAATTAATTTGATAGAAATCACTGGTGGTTGGCTGGTTGATTGCCGCCTGACCTTGGAAGAAGACGGAGGGTGGCTATCCACACCGTGGTGGTTACCGCGGCTCTTGCCGCCGTTGCCGATGAACCCTTTCCACATCTCCATGCTTGTAGTCAAATTATAAATCTCTGAAGGGTTATTGGACTGAATATCATGATTGAAGCTTTGCAACTGGTTGACTAAATGAGTGGCTTGATCAGAGTAACAAGAACTATAACCTCCTTTTTCTTGATCACCAGCCATATTTACATCATTCACAAAGGGAAAAATAAATACTTCTTAATTCCTTTTTGTGTTGTTATATTGATGGATGACTTTTGTATATGTACGCTTCTTTCTGCAACCACAAATTAATTTTATCAAGATCCACTTCACTAAATAGCAAGCACACAAAAAAAGAAAAAAAACACCATATGTAAAAACAAGTGCAAGGAGAACATAAAGAAGATTAGATCAATCAACAATTACAACCACCAAAAAAAAAATTCACATAAGCCACTTAACTTTATCTTTTTGCTCTAAAGAACCTCAAAAAACTTTCTTTTGCTTATTGTTTACACATACTTGTATGTAGGGGGAGAGAGGGAGAGAGAGGTCTTATGTAAAGGAGAGAGAGAGAGATAAAACTTACTGGTTTTTATGTTGGTATTGGGAGGAAGAGTGAGGATGGGAGGTGAGGTGATAAAGAATGGTGGAATGTAGGGCAACTTGGGTTCTTATTGGTTTATCACTTTTCTTTTTCTTTTTTTTCATAAAAATATAAAAATAAAAAATAGAGATTAAAATGCAAAACTGTACTCAAAGTTTATCATTTTATAAAGATATAATACTTGATATAGTTAGTATTGTAAAATTATACTATTTTGATTAATTTTAAACTTTTAATATACTGAAACAAGTATAATTTTGTATTAATAATTATATTTTAAAGTAAAATTGTTAATCAGCCAAATTCAAAAACAAAAATAGTACCAGTACACAAAAAAGGGTGAGTTGCATTTTTTTTAGTCAATAATAAATAATATCTCACTTGTTTTCTTAATAACCAAATATGGTATGGTGTGCCATCAAAGACAACCTAGGTCGGAATAGGATGATCAGAAGATTGATATCGTCCCATGATCATCATCATTTGATATAAAGTATATTCCCTACTCTTTTTTTTTATTTCACTCTATTAGACAAATTAAGAGGAGTCAATGCACCAAATATATAAATGCATCCAAAATAGACTTCCTCTTATAATATTATATGGTTTTTTAAACATCCCAAGTCAACAGTGTTATAACTAGGTCATTGATTTAATTCATAATGTGATGATTCTTGTTGAATTTGTATTATACTTTATTGCCTATAAAAGATAACTTATTAGATAAAAGAAATATCCACAGAGAAATTCCTAAAAACTTCCATCTTGCATTTTTTTATTTCTTCAGTTCTATAACATGTCTATCAACACGAATCTCTAACCAACTAAGAACCGTAAATTTAAATTCTTACAATTAATTATTATACTACTAGCTTGACTTTGTCGCGAATAATATAATTTTATTCTTACAATATGGTTTGACTTTCCATCGATTATATTCCTTAAATGTTAAATTATATTCGTGTTTTGTGTTTATTTTTAAAATTTGTTATTTACAGTGGTACCATCAATCCTTGTCGATCTTACAAGACTTGGTGGGATTTTTTTTACCATTTATTAACTTGTGAGAATAACCTAACTCGCGGATTACTGCATGCTTGATGAATACCCCCTTCATATTCATTCTTTATTAACATTTTGTGGAAATAACTACGCGGATTAACGCATGCCGGGTAAAGATCCATTTGCAGTTTTGTAAATGTATTTTTTTAGTATGTGGGTAGTAATACTTGTATATATGTGACGCCCCCAAAATAGATATACATCACTCATTCTGAGTCGCCAAATACATGGTACAAAATATAAATACAAACTTAATTATACAATACGACAAAAGTGTAGCTGAGAGTTTTTACACGAATTGTGACGCCCCCAAAATAGATCCACATAACCCATTCTGAGTCGTCAAATATACGGTACAGAAAACAACTACAACTTCATTATTATAATTGTCGTGCAAAATACGATAATACATATACTGTGAGTTTAAATACAAATATTGTCTTCTAGACAATATCCACACTCAAATAAGTCCTCATTATAATTATTGATACACTATTTTACAAAATAATGAGAACTACTAAAATAACTTCCTTAAAACATCACTCTACACCCCGATTAGTTCATGTTATATTCTCGCCTCCTGGGAAGAAAAATGGAACAAAAAAGGGTTAGCTCAACTAGCCCAGTAAAGAATATTATGACTAAGATAATGTAAAACAAATTATCTTTAGTCCTCAACAGGAAAAAATCTGATAAAATATAATAGACAACAAATTTTAGATCAACAATTACAGCAGAAACAACAATTCATTAGAAGAGTTAAGTAGAGAATGAAATCTACTATCATCTATGAATTTAAAAGTCCATCATCAATATTTTATCTCTGTAACATCAACCAATATACATTTTGAATCAAATATTCATCTTTACACTCCGGGCTAAAGATATTCATTTGTATCACTAGTTGGTCATGTTCATCTCAACACCAGTTCATCTTTGCACTACGGGCCAAAGATATTCATCAGGTAATCATTCATCTTTGCACTACATGCCAAAGATATTCATCAAGTATCACCATTTAAGACTGAGGATGATGAAAAATATTTTAAAGAACGAATCTAGTGAGATAAAGGACACGATTAGAGATTCATAATTTAGCTTATCCAAGTTCAAGAATATTCCATAATAATCAATTGTGGAGCAAAATTCAAGAATAAAGTTCAAAACATAGATCCAATCAAAGATAGGAACCATAACAGACAACTTGGATACAGAAAAGAAAACTCAAGGAATTTCTGATAATTTCAGGAATTATAAAAGCAATACTTACCGTAGTAAGTTTAGAGTTAGGAATCTGAAATGAATAATATACGAAGTTGTAAATGAATTTTCAACTGTCATGCGGTAGTCCGCGTAGATAGATCATTTCCAAAATTTAATAACAATTGAATACGAAAGGTTATTCACTAGGCATGCGGTAGTCTGCGTAGACAGGTTATTCCCACAGAATAATATAGAATAGAATAACAAAAGGATTTCACCATGCATTCGGTAGTTCGCGTAGACAGGTTATTCAAACAGAATAATAAAGAATTGAATAATGAAAAGATTTCACCATGCATGCGGTAGTCCGCATAGACAGACTATTCCAACAGAATAATAAAGAATTAATGGAATAACAACCCTTACGAGTATTGAAAGAAAATAACTCTCTTTATGAATGCGAAAGAAATAATACCCCTTAAGAATACAACAACTAATATCCCTTACGAATATTGAACGAAGATAATATTCCTTACAAATACGAAAAATAATATTGTAAGCGAATATGAAATAAATAACACCATTTACGAATACAACAACTAATATTCCTTACCTTAGTAGAAGGTTGAATACTAAACACTACTACAAAACAGTAAATAGATAACACGGAAAAAACGTTGTGATTTCAGTCAGAAAAACGTTGTGGTTAAGGGTGTTGTCTATTTGACACCCTTACACAACGTTTTTAAAACGTTGTAGTTAAGCACATTACACAACGTTTTTAAGAAAAAAAAACGTTGTAGATTTATTTTTCATAAATTAACAGATGCTTAAAAACGTTGTAGAAGATATGATTCCGCAACGTTTTCTAGATAAAAACGTTGTAGTTTAATATATCAGACAACGTTTTTAACCAATTTATACAACATTTTTAAAATGTTGTAGATAAAGAAAAAAAAATTGTGGTTCACCTATATTACTAATGCACCTGCAATATGCTAATGCCATGATATAAAGCTAAAAGGTCTAAATTCTCATTTAAATTTAAAGTCAAAATGTATCAACCATTCAAAATACATCCCAATAATACCACCCGTTTACAGTTTCAAATTACTATATCCACAAAATATATACCAAACTATCCATATATACATCTCAAATTCACTTTTCAATCCATAAAATAAAATTATCCATAAAATTAAGCTACTACCTAAGGAACTATCATAACGGCAGCTTCCAGCAGGAGTAAGAGAAGGAGAGCGTGCATCAACCACAATAAAAAGGTCATCAATGAGAATGGTATCAATTAAACAAGGTGGCCAATCAATAAAGACATAAATACGCCATTTTAGTGCACTGGAACCAACTACCAAGGAACCAATTAAGAATGCATTATTTTAAAAAGGTAAATAGACCACCAGATGAAACAGATTTGCAGAAAAGTAGACGATAACAGGAACAGAGATGAAACAGGAGCACAAATAAATTGTTTAAAATATAGAGGATCAACTGGTATAACAAGGCACATTTTAGAGAAATATTAAGTTTAGCTGACAATATTTATTCAGGAAAAACTATTGGAGACCACCAGATTAAAAACCAATATGACAAGTAACTTGAGTAGTTAACCTACATGGGACACTCCTACTGTTAAGAAGCTGTGGCCAAGTTGGGACGATTCCATCTCTTAAAGGAGCTCTTAAAGGTCATGCATGGCCAAACATTCTCGTTCTCACAGGAAGAGGTCTTTCAGTCTCACCTAATTTCCTGAAGCTTTGTGGCAACCTCGCGGTATCAGTTGTAATCTTACTTTCTGGGCCATGATAGGATGGTTCTAGAATATCGTATATGTTTAATTCCTTAATTTCCTGTGTTTAATTAAATTCCAAAAGTAAGTAGGCAATATATCTAAATTGTGTTAACTATTTTAGTAGAAAACAAAAATAGTATCTTACAGAATAAACTTTGTCAAGCTTATTTTCACAACTGTCACTGGCAAGATTATTGTAATTTCTTTTACACAAGAGCATTGCCATCAAACTCTTCATCTGTAACTCCATTTCCCACCATTGTAACCCTGTGTGAAACAAACTAAGGTTTCAGTTTCAAGTTTATTTTTGATCAAGACAATGCGACAAATGACATACCTTGAAATTGAGTATAGGCTTTACATCGTCATCAATACCTATAAATGTCCAGAACTTCCCATTTGTTCTTGTCTTTTAATCAGGAACTGGTATGCAGCTCAAATATCAGAAGAAAATACCTTTCACCACTTCAGAAACCAGAGTTGGTACATATACTCCACCAGATGACTCTCCAGCAATAATAAACGGGTTTGCGATGAACTCTGGGTACAGCTCAAACCACAAGCCACAGCAGCAATTTGTAGAAATTAAATATTCAAGGACAGAGAACTATAGAATAAACAAAACATTCCAACCTTTTATGCTCTTTTCTCTTCTTTATTCATTTATTCAAAAATTACCTTGAGTAAAAATGTGTGCAAGTCAGAGGCGGTCTGTTGGACTCTGGTAATGTAGTCGGATTCATTTCATAAGTAAAAAAATCCAACACCAGCAAGAGAGTCTAAATATATGATGTTGAAAACTGGGGGCAAAAGTCAACAACAAATTATCTCATTTAGGAGACATTCAACAATGTCATTACGTATGCTCTTACTGATATTCAAACAAACATTTAGTCAAGAATTAATATAGGAAATAAAGAGGGAGAAACAGAAAAGAGTATAGCATAGTAAATCCTAATGACAGGTTTATCGATTAATGACAGGTTTATCGATTAAAGAGTATAGCATAGTAAATCCTGAATCTGATGTGCATCTGGGCTCATTCATAAGCTCCCAGGCCATGATTGTTGGATCATTCTTGTAAACAACTCCAGTTATGGTGTTATATCTGTTAAGAACAGTCTGCAGAAGAAATATACAAAAATAACAGCACAAATTGTTAGTTTCAGATATCATATAGTCCATTGAACCTTTTTAAACCTTCCAAATCAAGAAATAATGTCAAAATGGTAATAGCTGAAAGAAAAAAGAAGAATAACTGAGAATTTATATACCATTTACCTTTATATGGTTCTTGTAATATCCCTTAATAACAGGGTTTCTAAAGAAATCATCAATAGATGTCAAATACTGCCCCTGGATTCTTGCCCAGTCCACATACTGCTTCTTACCCCCAAAGCTCTCATAGTTATTTACTAAACTTAGCATAAGCTTAATCCCATATCTTCTGGCCTCAGCTACCACAAAATCCAATTCTTGTATAGCCTACAATTATGAGTCATATTAGCAAGAATGCAGTGGGATGGAGTCATACAGGTAGAAGTCAGAACATGAAGAGACAGTTAAATAGAAGAATCAAATATGAAGGATCCACAAGTTTAAGCAGCTCTCATTAGTCATTACTGGGTTTGTGGCAAATAAGTTGAATTTCATGCACAAAACATTTTACTTAAGGTGGCTGCTAAGAGAGTTTGAACTTTACAAGCAATATGCAGTCAGTGAAGTCACTAGCCATGATCATTTTTGCTTTCTTAGTTTCGGCATCTCCACCACAATAGACACCTTGGTTCATTCCTATTTAATCCAAACTCATAGTAAATTAGCAAAGGGACGCAAACAACTTGAAAGTAGACACCAACTTGCAAAATACCTCACAAAAGTTATACATAATGTAAAAGGAGATCAGCTGAAGAATTCTTCAACCTGCAGCTCCGCCCCAGGTGAACATCTCCAAAAACATACCTGCATCATTACATAGA
Organism: Panax japonicus; assembly: GCA_020205505.1. Classification (NCBI taxonomy): domain Eukaryota; kingdom Viridiplantae; phylum Streptophyta; class Magnoliopsida; order Apiales; family Araliaceae; genus Panax; species Panax japonicus. The sequence continues at coordinate 43,158,487 of CM035109.1, read as the reverse complement.
AGTTAAGAAGAAGGCTAGTGAAACGGAATGTTATGTCCAAGAGGTAAAGGATATAACCTATATTCACAATGCTCAGACCATGCACAATGAGCTTTTCCATAATCCCAATAGCAGTCCTCATCTCTTAGAGGTCCACGCTTAGCTAACACAAGTAAAATAATGGGTTAAAATTTAACATAACGAGAGGTTTAGAAAAGAAAGGTTTACCTTTCGTAACAAATTTTGAACTTTTATCTGGATGAATATCATGCCACATCTCAAGCCATAGTTCGCGCATCAGAAATGGGGATCTTACAATATTTCTATGATTCGCTGCAACGAGGCAGTATCAATTTTTAGTGAGAATTCCTTGTTCCATGTGAAGAAGTAGGAAGAAGTAGAAGAGAGCACAGTGTATGACTGAAATTTTAGAAGAATTCTTCCTCGGGTTATATTTAGGGAAAAATTGGGGGAAAACGTACCTTGAGAGAGACAAAAGCAGAGGGACGGCGACGGTGGAAGAGAGGGATGGCGACGGGGAAGAGAGACCACAGTCGAGAGGCAAGAGGCTGAAGAGTGAGGAATTGAGATTTTAGATCTGGCACCCGCTTACCTCCATCGTAGAGAGAAATACCGATAGGAGAGAGAAGAAAGTATTGTCCTGTTTTAATTTCAAATTTTGGGCTTCCGTGTTTTTATCAATTGCTCCGTGTTTTTTATATACATGACATTTGTTTTTAAAAAAACGTTATCCAGTTAAAATAAAAAAAAATGATCTTTTAAATAGATAACGTTTTTGCATATATATTTACAATGTTTTTTTCAAAAACGTTGTGAAAAAAATACCACAATGTTTTTATAAAAAATATTGTGGTTTAAGTGTTGTCTATTTAGTATTTTGTAGTAGTGGAAGTAGAGTAGTAGCAGAATACTCTTTTTCTTGCTCTCTATGCATGGTTTCTTTCTCTAGAGTTTCAGTGAATTCGTAAGAAATAATAAAGGAATGAGCTTCTATTTATAGGAAAAAAGACAGAATAATAACTAATTCATGAACAGACCAGATTAATTTATTTTTAAACGGGCGGTCCATATTGATTTACTATTAAAACTTAAAGCAACGGTCCACACTGATTTATTATTAAAATTTTAAACCATCGATCCATATTGATTTACTATTATAACTTTCCACCAGCGGTCCATATTGATTTACAATAATATCTTCAACCAACGGTCTAAAAATTAGCACATTCCCTCATGGAATAATAAGCCAAACTTATAACAAACACCTCATAACAAACCCCTCTATTTATATCAAAAATTAAATAAATAATTAACACAAATCACTTATCTTTAATAAACATATTTTTTATCTATTAACAATTATTTATCATTAATATTATAACTCACAATATTTAACAACCAGATCATTCCCAGAAAAGAGGGGGCTTTCCGATAAGGATTTCTCCCTATTGGCGCGCAATTAGGATACCAAACCTCTCCTCGACAGAACTTTCTAGACATCGTCAATATTGTAAATAATAATATGAATAACTTTGTCGTCTCAATTATTGATTAAATAATATAAAATATTATGAAGATGATATTGTGACAATAATTAAATCAAATAATATGAGAAAAAGAAACCAATTTTGTCTTGAATAGTACCCCTTGAATAGTAACTCATGAATAGTAACATGTGAATAATAACTCGTGAATAGTAACTCGTAAATAGTACTCCGTATTCGTAAATAGTACAACAATTATTGTAGCAATAATTGAGTATAACTAGGTGACTTCTCACGTAAGCATCAATAATCAATATTGTGTGCTACTATGCAACCACGCGTATTACTATTCTTTTACAACTGGGTATTTCAACAGTTTAACGATAAAACTTTCGTCGTTATTTTATAAAAACTCAAACTTGTCATTTTCTTCATCCGACCGTTTTTCGTTATGGGGTCCACAAATGGTTGCGCCGTCATACGAATATTCCCCGACAAAAAGAATATTCCACGACCAAACGAATATTCCCCGATAAAAATGAATATTTTATAACCACTTGCTTATTTTGAAAATTTTACACATTTCACCCATAACTAAAGCATTATATCAAATTAACACCTTACTATTCAAAATAATAATTAGAGGAAATTTCATTTTATTTATAAAAAAATTTGGGGTCTTACAACCTCCCCTCATTTTAAAATTTCGTCCTCGAAATTGACGTGCATAATTGGTGTTTCGAAAAGGTGGGGGTACCTCGCTTTCATTTCCGATTCTAACTCCCAGGTCATTTCCTCAATAACATAGTTCCTCCACAAAACATTGACTTGTGATATAACCTTTGTGCGTAGGACATGCTCATTTCTATCCAAAATCTCGACTAGTACCTGCTCATACGTTAAATCTTTGGCTATCTCGCCTGGTTCTAATTCGATAATATGATTCGGGTCTTTCACATATTTACATAGCATGATATGTGAAACATGTTATGAACACGAGACATACTTGGCGATAAAGCGAGTCTATAGGCTACAGTTCCTACTCGATCGAGGATTTCAAATAGACTAATAAAATCGAAGGTTTGAGTTTTCCTCACATCGTCGATTCTCGCTTTTAGAATAATGACTTCTTGCACCTTCTTCTTCATGTTCATCAGCTCCAGGTCTGTAGCTTGATCAACTTTAAATTTATCAATGAAGGTCGATTCTACTCGTATATTTGATATCATCACGTGGGTGCTTTGAGCCTTTACCTCTATCTCCATCCTTTACAAGTCATACAAAATGAGCATTTGTGTTAACAACATCGCACTCATACCCGCATATGATCTTCTACTCAATGCGTCAGCTACCACGTTTGCTTTTCCAGGATGGTATTGGATGGTATGATCGTAATCTTTCAACAGCTCGAGCCAATGTCGTTATCGCATGTTGAGTTCTTTTTTGGTGAAGAAATATTTAAGGCTTTTATGATCTGTATAGATCTCCACTTTCTCCCTATACAGGTGGTGTTTCCAGATCTTCAACGCGAAAATGACTGCTGCTAACTCTAGATCATGAGTAGGATAATTCATCTCATATTCTTTGAGTTGTCGTGAGGTATATGCTATGACTTTACTTTACTTTAATCGAGCAAATAGAATTGTATAGTCACTTTTGCTTTCTTCAGCGAAGGAAATAGACAACTAAACTAATTCTAAGGCTTAATTAAGAACCTTTTTTAAAAAAAATAACTTTGTCGACAATTGCATAGATAATGTGTTTTAGCTTATGAGTATAATATATATATATATATGGTAATGATTCATATATAGCATGTATTTGTTATGAATTCTTATTGGTCATACACCATCTATATCGTTGAAAATAAGAAGAAATGATCATCTGCCAGAGAGAACCGAAGAAGCACATTGTTGGGCCATGATATTTTATATAGTGGGCCGGACTGTTTGGGCTGATTCATTTGATTAAATCTATTGGGTCTTGAAAGTGTTGGGTCGGTTTAGTAGGCTGATCCATTAGATGAATAATATCTTGTTTTAAGCTTTGACCGATAATGATAAAAAGGATGACAGTTGACTGTTATCTCCTGCATGACATTAATGAGGATGGGACAGAATCGACTGGGGTGGACAAAAGTGATGGGATCAGCAGGTAATCTACCTGCAGTGGGTGGTGTCAGGGGAGTCGGTGGCACGCAAAACTGGAGTTTTGAGGATATGATAGCAAGGATAACACATAACAAAGGTAACTGATATTTTCTTCTATAAAAAAACACTAGACTTTATCTGTTAACCTTGTGTCTGCCTGTACTGACTCTCACGCAGGAGCTATCCCCCGACGGTCCAAGCCGTCAAGCTTCTGGTATTGACGTGTTTATTGTTCAGAATTGGACGCGCTTTACGTGATGAGGCACATGGAAAGATCTTGGCGTTAACACACATAAACAGACACGGGATGAAGTAAATCACATAAATATGTTGACAGTTCATTTCTTAAAAAACTAAGATATTATACATAGGGAATACTCTTAAATATCATTAAATTTTCTACATATGCCAATGCCTGAAGCATCGCTGTAGATAAATAAATCCATCCGAATCAGATGGTATTGTCAGAACAGGTGCTAAAATGAGTCTGCTCTTGAGTTCTTGGAAACTCTTCTCGCATTCCTTGCTCCATACGAATTTTGTATCTTTTCGAGTTAGCTGAGTTAATGGAGTAGTGATTCGAGAAAATCCTTCCACAAATCTCTGATAGTAACCAGCTAAGCCTAGAAAACTACGTATTTCGATTACTAACTTAGGTTGCTCTCAACTGTGACTCATATCCCAATCTTGGATAGCACGTCACAATGACACCTATCAATTTACCATCGCATGAATATGGAGTCCCCTACGGAGAGTCTGGCTTTGGAGCATTCCACAAAGGAAATCACCAGATAGAGGCTCGAGTACCAACTCTTGTAGTTGGGTTTTTAACTCCTGAAGTTCAATAGGAGTCATTTGATATGGGATTTTAGAAATGGGTTTTGTACCGGGTTCAAAGTTGATACAAAATTCAATATCATGCTCTGGGGGTAGGCCAGGAAGTTCTTTCAGGAAATACGTTAAGAAATTCAATAACAACAGAATTATTATTCAAATCTGATGTATTTTTGTTCAAGTCCATGACATGGGCTAAGAAAGCTTGACATCCATTTTCAATAAACAAATGGCTTTATGGATAGATATGACAGTGATTGACTTTAGTGGTTTGGTTGCTTGAATTCGCATAACAGATTGGTTAGGAATATGAAAACTAACAATCTTACGAAAACAATCAATTTTAGCATGATGAGTGGTTAACCAATCAATCCCTAAAATCACATCAAATGCAAGTATCTTTAAAGAGATAAGATCAATAGGTAATGTGATGGTACCGATTTTAATCAAGCAAGATTTATAAACAGTGGATGTAATGAAAGTTTCTCCTAATGGAGTCTCAACAGATAAGTCAAAGTCTAATTTCTCCTGAGTCAAGTTCAAACGTTGAATGTAACTATGTGAAATAAAAGAGTGGATAGAATCGGTATCTAACAAGGTATAGACTTCACAAGAGTTTATGATTAAATTACCCGTGATAACTTGTTCAGGTTCCTCGTCACGAAAAATGCTCTCTCTTAAACAACCGATTTTGACTTGTCTGGGACATCTTTTGGCGTCACCATCCTAGTTGGACTTAACTTTGCTATAGAGTACATTCCCACCCTTAATTTCTTCATCGCATTCCCGATCCATGATTCGAATCATTACTCTCCAATCCATATCGAATTGGGGTTGACTACTCTGCACAGGGTAATTCCTAACTCAATGTTGGATTCTCTGTTTGATTCAAATCTGCAACCGCACGTTACATGTTGATCTTATTTCTTTGAAAATACTTGCATTTGATGTGAAATCGACCTTGAACCCGATACAAAACCTATTTCAAAAGTCCAACATCGAATGGCTATTATTGAACTTCAGGAGTTAAAGACTCAACTACAGGAGATATTAGACATCGGTTTCATTCGTCCGAGTACATCTCCTTGGGGTGCTCCTGTTCTATTCGTGAAAAAGAAAGATGGGAGTATGCGACTTTGTATTGATTATCGGGAGTTGAACCATGTCACCATCAAAAATAGGTACCCATTGCCTCGCATTGATGACCTGTTTGACCAGTTGCAAGGCGCTAAATTCTTTTCAAAGATTGATCTTCATTCTAGATATCATTATTTGAGGATTAAAAACGATGACATTCCAAAGACTACTTTCAAAACTCGATACGGGCATTACGAATTCCTAGTCATGTCTTTTGGATTGACTAATGCTCATCCTGCCTTCATGAATATGATGAATCGAGTATTCAAGGAATATTTGGATCACTTTGTGGTCATCTTTATTGATGACATCCTCATTTACTCCAAAATCCATGAGCAACACTTGAGGCTGATACTCCAAAAGCTTTGTGAAAACAAGTTATATGCCAAGTTGAAGAAATGAGATTTCTGGATTGAGGAAGTAGCATTCCTTGGGCACGTGATATCAAATCATGAAATATCTGTTGACCCAGCGAAGATTGAAGCAATACAAAGCTGGGAGCAACCTAAGTCAATGACCAAAGTACGTAGCTTTTTGGGCTTAGCTTGTTATTATCCTAGATTTGTGGAAGCATTTTCTTGAATTGCTACTCCACTAACTCAGCTGACTCGAAAAGATACAAAATTTGGTTAGAGCGAGGAATGTGAGAAGAGTTTTTAAGAACTCAAGAGGAGACTCATTTTAGCACATGTTCTGACAATACCATCTGCCTCGGAGGAATTTGTCATCTACAGCGATGCTTTAGGCAGAGGGTTAGGATGTGTTCTCATGCAACATGGGAAATTCATAGCCTATGCCTAGCGATAACTCAAAGAATATGAGAGGAATTATCCTACTCATGATCTAGAGTTGGCAACAGTCGTTTTCGCACTAAAGATCTGGAGGCATTACCTGCATGGGGAGAAAGTGGAGATCTATACGGATCATAAAAGCCTCAAATATTTCTTCACCCAAAAGGAACTCAACATGCGACAACGATGATGGCTCGAGTTGTTAGAAATATTACAATCATACCATTCAATACCATCCTGAAAAAGCGAACGTAGTAGTTAACGCGTTGAGTAGAAGATCATATGCGGGTACGAGTGAGATATTGTCAATGCAAAGGCCCATTTTATATGACTTATAAAGGATAGAGATAGAGTTAAAGACTTTAGGGACCCACGTGATGATGGCAGATATACGAGTAGAACCGACTTTAATCGATAAAGTTAAAGCTGCTCAAGCTAAAGACCCGGAGTTGATGCGTATGAGGAAGAAAGTACAAAAAGGTGTTATTCCGGAAATAAGAATCGATGAAGAAGGAATACTTTGAGTCAACTCTAGACTTTGTGTTCCTAAAGACCCTGATTTAAAGTATAAAATCATGATGGAGGCGCACAACACACCGTTTGCAATCCATCCTGGGAGTACCAAAATGTATCGTGATCTTCAATATACATATTAGTGGAGCAACATGAAGAGAGAGATCGTTGAGTTTATCTCAAGGTGTTTATCTTGTCAACGTGTCAAGGCGGAGCATCAAGTGCCAAAAGGTCCATTGCAACCACTTGAAATTCTGGAATGGAAGTGGGAGCACATTACTATGGATTTCGTTACTGGTCTTCCCAAGGTTTCTCAAGGCATGGATGCAATTTGGGTCATTCTTGATAGATTGACCAAGTATGCTCATTTCTTACCTATACGAGAAACTTATACACTTGAACGTCTTACTCGTATATACATAAATGAGATTTTAAGACTGCATGGTATGCCAGTATCCATAGTTTCTGATCGAGACCCAAGATTCACTTCACAGTTTTGGGTCAGTTTACAGAAAGCTATGGGCACGGATTTATGATTCAGTTCGGCATACCATCCTCAAACGGACGGCAGTCAGAGAGGAATATTCAAACTCTTGAAGATCTATTAAGACTCTGTGTCCTTGACTTCAAAGAAAGTTGTGACAATTTCTTACCATTGGTGGAATTCTCCTACAATAACAGATATCAAGCAAGTATTGGCATGGCTCCATTTGAGGCGTTGTATGGACGCAAGTGTCATTCTCTAGTATGTTGGAACGAGGTGGGTGAAGCAACGTTGTTGGGACCGAAGTTGGTACGTATGACTACGGAAAATATTCAAATGATCCGACAACGTATAAAGACCTCATAAGATCGACAAAAGAGTTTTGTTGATCTTCATCGAAAGGACGTGGAATTCAATATAGGAGAGCATGTGTTGTTAAGTGTTACTCCATGGAAAGGAGTTACAAGATTTGGAAAGAGAGAAAAGCTCAATCCTCTATTCATTGGCCCATTTAAAATCCTGGATCGAGTAGGAACTGTGGCTTATAGACTCACTTTACCGTCAAGTATGTCTCGTGTTCATAACTTTTTTCACATATCTATGTTACGTAAATATATGGAAGACCCGAACCACATTATTGAGTTAGAACCGGACGAAATAGCGGAAGATTTAACGTAAGAAGAGGTACCTGTTAAAATCTTGGATAAGAAGGAACATATTCTACGCTCCAAGGTTATACCTCAAGTCAAAGTTTTGTTGAGAAACCACGATGTTGAGGAAATGACCTGGAAGTTAGAATCTGAAATGAAATAAAGGTATCCTCACCTCTTCGACATACCAGGTACGTACCCTAATTTTGAGGATGAAATTTCATAAGAAGGGGAGGTTGTAAGACCCCAACTTTCATAAATAAAGATTAATTTTTCTCGAAATATATTTTTGAATATTATGGTGTGGATTTGATATAATGTTATAGTTGTGGATAATGTTTATAAATTTTGCAAAGTATGCAAGTTGTTATAAAATATTCGATTGGTCGGGGAATATTCATTTTAACAGGGAATATTCGTACGACGACACAATCATTGGTGGACCCCACAATAAAATTATTGCTGGAGTAAGAAAACAGAAATATCTTTTTATATAAATAATAGTGAAAGTTTTACCGTTAAATGTTGAAATACCTGGTGTTAAAAGTACAGTAATATGTGTGGTTGCATAGTAGCACACGGTATTGATTGTTGATGCTTACGTGAGATGTCACTCAGTTATACTCAATTATTGCTACAGTAATTGCTGCATCATATCTCTCATATTATTGATTCAATTATTGTTACAGTATCATCTGTATAATATGATATATTATTAAATCAATAATTGAGACGACAAAGTTATTCATATTATTATTTGCAATATTGACAATGTCTAGAAGTTCTGTCAAGGAGAATTTTGGTCACCTAATTGCGCGCCAATAAGGAGAAATCCTTATCGGAAAGCCCCCTCTTTCCTGGGAATGACCTGATTGTTAAATATTGTGAATTATAATATTAATGATGAATAAGTTCGTGTTGATTAAAGATGAATTTTATAGTTCCATTGTGTTGGAATTATTTGTGTTAGTTGAAATTGACATTTGTTTAGATAATAATTGATGTCTGGAGTTTATATAATTTAATCGGGTATTCGGGGCACTTTTCGTGTCGGAGTACTATTCACGAGTTACTATTCATGAGTTACTATTCATAAGTTACTATTCACGAGATACTATTCACCTGTAGGATATATTTCTTTTCAATCCAAATCATTTTTGGGTATAATATTATTCCATGAGGAGATGTGCTAATTTTTCAGACCGTTGGTTGAAGATATAATAGTAAATCAATATGGACCGCTGGTGGAAAGTTATAATAGTAAATCAATATGGATCGCTGGTTTAAAGTTTTAATAGTAAATCAGTATGGACCGTTGCTTTAAGTTTTAATAGTAAACCAATATGAACCGACCATTTAAAAGCAAATCAATCTGGACTGTTCATGAATTAGTTACTATTCAGTCCATTCTCCTATAAATAGAAGCTCATTCCTTCATTATTTCTTATGAATTCACTGAAACTCTAGAGATAGAAACTATAGAGAGAAAAAAGAAAAGTATTCTACTACTTTACTACTCCAATATCTAGTTTCTTCTAAGGTAGGGGATATTATTTGTTGTACTCGTAAAGGGTATTCTTTCTTTCTTATTCATGAATAGAACTTTTGTTATTCCATTCTTTATTATTCTGTTGGAATAACCTATTTATGCGAAGTACCGCATACATGGTGAAATTCTTCTAATATTCCGTTCTTTATTATTCTGTCAGAATATCTTGTCTGTGCGTTTACGTCGGACCTGGTTCCATTATTTATTATTCTGTCGAAATATCATGTCTGTTCGTTTACGCCGGACCTGGTTCCATTATTTATTATTCTGTTGGGAATAACCTGTCTGTGCAGTCTATCGCATGCATGGTGAATCCTTCTGTTATTCCTTTCTTTATTATTATGTTGGAATAACATGTCTATATGGATTACCACATGCATGGTGAATGATCCTTTGTATTCATTCCTTATTAAATTGTGGAAATGATCTGTATACGTGGATTATTGCATGGCGGGTGAAAATTCATTTACAGTTTCATATATTCTATTATACTCAGTTGGTTAAAGTTTTGGCTTCTATACACCATAAAATTATTAGAATATCCTTGATATTTGTGCTTTATCCAGTATCTTTTCATGGAAATATTCTTTTGAGCATTCTTGAATTTTACTGCACAAAGCAGTATCATGTTGATAATTTGGACGTTATTGAATTCAGGATAAATTAACTTATAAATCTTTAAAATTTATTCTTGAACTTGTTTTATTGAATTGTCATCATCCTCATGCTTATATTATGTTGAAAGTCATTTTTGGCTTACGTGCATAGATGGACTTGGTATGATTATGACCAGGAATTATTCGGTATAATCATGACCGTAATGTAACGAATGATGTGGTAAAAGTCCTCATTGGCCTGTAGTTCATTGGTGAACAGTTGTTGGTATGATTATGACCAGGGATTTTTCGGTATAGTCATGACCATTGATGATTACATGAATATCCATGGCCGTGGAGCAGGGATGATTCAATTTTTTTATTAAGCCAAGTCTCAGCGATAAAAGTGATGAAAAACCTTTTAAATCATAGAAGATAGTGGATTTTATTCTCTACTTGACTCTTCTAATGGATTGCTTGTTCCGCTACAGTTAAACTTGATGTTTATTATATTTTATCAGTTTAACACCGTTGAAGGCTAATGATAATTTATTCTGCAATATCTTAGTCATAATATTTCTTACTAGGCTAGTTGAGCTCACCCTTTCTTTCACTGTTCTCTTCAGGAAATGAGAACGTAGCTGGGACTAGTCGAGGAACAGAGTGATGATCCTATATGGTGCATTAGTAGTCCTCACTATTCTGTGAAATAATGTGATAATAAATGTAATGAGGACTCTATTGAGTGTGGATATTGTCTATATGAAAATATTTGTATTAAAACTCACAACCTATATTTTGTCGTATTTTACACAACTGTTGTATAATTAAGTTGTATTTGTATTTAGTACCTTGTATCTGGCGACTCAAGATGGGTGATGTATACCTGTTTTGGGGGAGTCACAGTTGGTATCAAAGCTTTGGGATATGATCCCTGGCTGAGATGTGAGACAAAAACTAGGAGGGGAGAGACGGGGAATTCCTTCGCTAGCATGACCTACCTAAGTTGTTTTGGTATTTAATTGGTCGGTCAGAGTATATGGATAATATGTGACATGTTAATTAACCCTTGTTTTGTGGCAGTATTTGAAAATTGCATCCGAAAATGTTGGGATAAGCAATGAAGCACATAAGACCGTTGAGTCACCAACGATCAATATCCAGGATAATGTGCAACAGGAAGACAATAATCCTCAGGTAAACAATAACACCGATGAAATGATGAATGATGGGATGTTCAGAGGCTTTATGCAATTCATGCAACATCAGGCGAGAGAGAATCTTGTTCATAATACAAGTGGAAACAATGGTAACCCACGGTCGGTCACCGCTAAGCAGTTCAAGGAACTGGGACCACCAGAGTTTTTGGGAAAACCAGAACCACTTAAGGCAGAGATGTGGTTAAAGCAGATCACCAAGATATTTGATGTCTTGGGATGCTTCGAGGAGCAAAAGGTTCCCTTTGCCACCTTTATGTTGCGTGAAGAAGCAGATTATTGGTGGGAATCTATAAAACGTACCCAGCCTGACGCACTCAAGATGTCTTGGGAGAAGTTCCAAGAGCTGTTCAACGACAAGTATTTTCCCGAAAGTATTCGTCACATGAAGGAGGTGGAGTTTATCAAGTTTGAACAAAATAATATGACCGTGTCGCAATACGAGGCTAAGTTTGTCGAGTTATCCCGATTTGCATCCCATTTGGTCGATAATGAGGAGCGAATGACGAGAATGTTTCTAAGAGGTTTGAAACCCGATATACATCAATACCTCATTTCTCACAAACTTTGTTTATATTCAGATGTTGTGAATAGGGCTCAGTTATTGGAGCACGATAATGATTCAACACAACCAAAAAGTAACGACCAACAACATGATAATAATTGTACCGGTGGAAACGGCCATCGAAACAATGATAACCATCGTGGGGGAAATTATCACGCCAAGAATGGTAACCACTTCGGTGGTAATCATGGCCAAGATAATAGAAGTGGAAATTTTAAGAAGAGAAGGTTCAATAATGATGGAAAGACAACAGCACTAGCACCTGTTAAGGAAGGAGAACGACCGCCGGTCGTATGCTTCAAATGCGGAGGGGAGGGACATATCAGTCCAAACTGCATGATGCAGTCCAAAGCATGTTATAATTGTGGAAAAGAAGGTCACCTAGCCCGATTTTTTAATGCACCAAAGTCAAGTCCAGCTGGGATAGTGATGCCAAAGGGTGTCCCAGACAAGCCGAAGCCGGTAGTTTAAGAGAGAGCATTTTTTTACGAGGAACCTGAATAAAATTATCACGAGTAAGTTAATTATAAACACTTGTGAAGTCTATACTATGTTAGATGCCGGTTCTACGCACTCTTTTATTTCACCTAGTTGTGTTCAATGTTTGAATTTAACTCCGGAGAAGTTAGATTTTGATTTATCTGTTGAAACTCAGTTGGGAGAAACCTTCGTTACAACTACTATTTATAAATCTTGTTTAATTCAAATCGACACTTTCACGTTACCTATCGATCTTATCTCTTTAAAAATACTTGCCTTTGATGCGATTTTAGGAATCGATTGGTTAACTACTCATCATGCTTTTCGTAAGGTTGTTAGCTTTCATATTTTAACCAACCTGTTATGCGAATCCAAGCAACCAAACCACTAAAGTCAATCATTGTCATATCAAGCCATAAGTAAAGAGACCCGGTCCTTTCGTTGTTGACTTCCTTGTGTGAAATGCACCGAAGCCAGACTTTCTGTAGACGGCGTCGTGAATGACGATGACAAGTTGATAGGTATCAATGTGACGTATTATCCAAGTCTTGGATGAGAGTCACAGCTTTGAATGATAATTCTATTATTAATAAATTTCCTGACGTATTCTTGAAGACTTCTTAGCCTACTCCTAGAGAGTGAAATCAAATTTTGTATTGACCCCAGTACAAAACCCATTTCTTAAACCCTCAAATATTTTTTTAACTAAAATAAACGTAACATGCGCCAAAGACGTTGGCTCGAGCTGTTGAAGATTACGATCACATCATTCAATACCATCGAGGAAATGAGAACATGGTAGCTAACGCATTGAGTAGAAGATCGTATGCGGTTACAAGTGCGAATATACGAACCCACGTGAAAATAACGAATATACGATTATAATCGACTTTAATCGATAAAGTTAAAGCTGCTCAAGCTACATACTCAGAGCTGATGAATGTGAAGAAGAAGGTTCAAGAGGGCGTTATTCTAGAAGCAAGAATCGACGAAGAGAGGAAATCTCAACCCTCGATTTTATTGGCCCATTTGAAATCCTTGATCGAGTAGGAACTGTGGTCTATAGACTCGTTTTACCGCCAAGTATGTCGCATATTCAAAATGTTTTTTACATATCGAGGTTACGTAAATATGTGGACGACCCTAACCATGTTATTAATTTAGAACCGGACGAGATAGCGGATGATTTAACGTATGAGGAGATACGTGTTAAAATCTTGGATAAGAAAGATTATATTCGACACTCAAAGGTTATACCTCAAGAATTAGAATATGAAATGAAGTCAAGGTACCCTCATCTCTTCGGCATACCAGGTACGTACGTAAATTACGAGAGCAAAATTTCATAAGGAGGGGAGATTGTGAGACCCCAGATTTTATGAATAAAGATTTAATTTTCTCGAAATATTTTTTTTAATATTATGGTGTGGATTTGAGATAGTGTTATAGTTGTGGTTAGTATTTATAAATTTTGCAAAGTAAGTAAGTGGTTATATAATATTCGATTGGTCGGGGAATATTCGTTTTAACAGGGAATATTGTAAGACGGCACAATCATTGGTGGACCCCACAACGGAAGTATTTTCGTAGTTAGAAAACGACAAAATTATCTTTCTATGAAAATAACGGCAAAGGTGTTACCGTTAAAATTGTTGAACTACCCGGTAGTAAAAGTACAGTAATACGCGTGGTTGCATAGTAGCACACAGTATTGATTATTGATGCTTATGTGAGATGTCACTCAGTTATACTCAATTATTGCTACAGTAATTGTTGCATCATATCTCGCATATTATTGAATTAATTATTATTACAGTATCATCTGTATAATATGATATATTATTAAATCAATAATTGAGACGGCAAAGTTATTCATATTATTATTTACAATATTGACAATGTCTAGAAGTTCTGTCAAGGAGAGGTTTGGTCACCTAATTGCGCGTCAATAAGGAGAAATCCTTATCGAAAAACCCCCTCTTTCCTAGGAACGACCTGGTTGTTAAATATTGTGAATTATAATATTAATGATGAATAAGTTCGTGTTGATTAAAGATAAATTTTATAGTTCCATTATGTTGGAATTATTTGTGTTAGTGGAAATTGACATTTGTTTCGATAATAATTGATGTCTGGAGGTTATATTGTTCAATCGAGTATTCGGGGCACTTTTGTTGTTGAAGTACTACTCGCGAGTTACTATTCATTGGTTACTATTCACGGGGTACTATTCACCCGTAAGATATATTTCTTTTCGGTCCAAATCATTTTTTGGTACAATATTATTCCATGAGGAGATGTGCTAATTTTTCAAACCGTTGGTTGGAGATATAATAGTAAATCAATATGGACCGCTGGTGGAAAGTTATAATAGTAAATCAATATGGATCGCTGGTTTAAAGTTTTAATAGTAAATCAGTATGGACCGTTGCTTTAAGTTTTAATAGTAAAATAATATGGACCATCCGTTTAAAAGCAAATCAATCTGGACCGTTCATGAATTAGTTACTATTCAGTCCATTCTCCTATAAATAGAAGCTCATTCCTTCATTATTTCTTACGAATTCACTGAAACTCTAGAGAGAGAAACTATAGAGAGAAAGAAGAAAAGTATTCTGCTACTTCACTACTCCAATATCTAGTTTCTTCTATGCTAGGGGATATTATTTGTTGTACTCGTAAGGGGTATTCTTTCTTTCTTATTCGTGAAGAGAACTTCTGTTATTCCATTTTTTATTATTCTGTTGGAATAACCTGTTTATGCGAAGTACCGCATACATGGTAAAATTCTTCTAATATTCCGTTCTTTATTATTCTGTCAGAATATCCTGTCTGTGCGTTTACGTCGGACCTGGTTCCATTATTTATTATTCTGTCGGAATATCTTGTTTGTGCATTTACGTCGGACCTGGTTTCATTATTTATTATTCTGTCGAAATATCCTGTCTGTTCATTTACGCCGGACCTGGTTCCATTATTTATTATTCTATTGGGAATAACCTATCTGTGCAGTCTATCGCACGCATGGTGAATCCTTCTGTTATTTCATTCTTTATTATTCTGTTGGAATAACCTGTCTATGTGGATTACCACATGTATGGTGAATGATCCTTTGTATTCATTCCTTATTAAATTGTGGAAATGATCTGTATACGTGGATTATCGCATGGCAGGTGAAAATTCATTTGCAGTTTCATATATTCTATTATACTCAGTTGGTTAAAGTTTTGGCTTCTATACTCCATGAAATTAGTGGAATATCCTTGATATTTGCGCTTCATCCAGTATCTTTTCATTAAAATATTCTTCTGAGCATTCTTGAATTTTACTGTACAAAGTAGTATCATGTTGACAATTTGGACGTTATTGAATTCAGGACAAATTAACTTATAAATCTTTAAAATTTATTCTTGAACTTGTTTTATTGAATTGTCATCATCCTCATGCTTATATTATGTTGAAAGTCATCTTTGGCTTACATGCATAGATGGACTTGGTATGATTATGACCAGGGATTATTCGGTATAATCTTGACTGTAATGTGACGAATGATGTGGTAAAAGTACTCATTGGCCTGTAGTTCATTGGTGGACAGTTGTTGGTATGATTATGACCAGGGATTTTTCGGTATAGTCATGACCATTGATGATTACATGAATATCCTTGGTCGTGGAGCAGGGATGATTCGATTTTATTTATTAAGCTGAGTCTCAACGATAAAAGTGATGAAAAACCTTTTAAATCATAGAAGATAGTAGATTTTATTCTCTACTTGACTCTTCTAATGGATTATTTGTTCCGCTGCAGTTAAACTTGATGTTTATTATATTTTATCAGTTTAACACCGTTGAAGGCTAATGATAATTTATTCTGCAATATCTTAGTCATAATATTTCTTACTAGGCTAGTTGAGCTCACCCTTTCTTTCACTGTTCTCTTCAGGAAATGAGAACGTAGCTGGGACTAGTCGAGGACCAGAGTGATGATCCTATATGGTGCATTAGTAGTCCTCACTATTCTGTGAAATAATGTGATAATAAATGTAATGAGGACTCCATTGAGTGTGGATATTGTCTATATGAAAATATTTGTATTAAAACTCACAGCCTATATTTTGTCGTATTTTACACGACTGTTGTATAATTAAGTTGTATTTGTATTCAGTACCTTATATCTGGCGACTCAATATGGGTGATGTATACCTATTTTGGGGGCGTCACAGGTTTGGTCACCTAATTGTGCGTCAATAGGGAGAAATTCCTATCGGAAAGCCCCTTCTTTCCTGGGAACGATCTGGTTGCTAATATTACGAGTTATAATAATGATGAATAAATGTTGTAAAAATATTGAGGGTATTTTTATGAAGTATTTGTTGTAAATTTTGATTATTATATAGATCCTCATTTACTCATTTTTCAAAATAATCGGTAAAAAATTATTCAGTATATATATATAATAATTGTGTGTGAGTGTGATGTGTGTGAAACTGACATGTGGGGTAGGACCCACATGTGGGAAGAAATGAAATTGGCATGAGGGATTTTTTCAACATTCACGGGTGTGTGTGTATATATATATATATATATATATATATTATAATAGGTTTTGTTTTTTTTATGAAAAATAGAATATATTATATTTTATTGAATATTATATTAATAGTTTGAAGGAAAAAAAAATTGTCGTCTGAGTTTTTTTTCGCCTGTGATTATTTCGTCCGAAATCCTACTGTTGGCCCTTGAATAAAATTCAAATAGTATCATTTCCATTCTCCTATAAATAAGATGCTTAGTTAGAATTGAAAATTACACCAAAATCAAAGAATTCTTCTTCTATAATATTGAACGTATTTCTTTAGAGTTTTAAGAAGTTTTAAGCATAGAAAACAGTGAAAGTTTTCTTCAAGAATATCCTCGCTATACCAGTTAGAATACTCTTCTTTTTAAGGTGAGAGATATTATTTTTGTTCAATACTCGTAAGGAATAATATTTTCTTCCATACTATGTAGTATGTAAGTAATATTATTTCGTTTTAGATTTCGAATTCTACACTCATTTTGTTAAGTTTTAGGCTTCTATACTCCATGAAATTAGTAAAATATCCTTGATATTTGCGCTTCATCCAGTATCTTTTCATGGAAATATTATTCTGAGCATTCTTGATAAGTTTTAAAATTTTTATACCGGAATACTATTCACGGTGTACTATTCCTGAAGTACTATTCACTCAGTTACTATTCACCCGGGATACTATTCATGACAAAAATTAATATTTTTCAGTCCAAATAATTTTTGATACAATATTATTCTTGAATTTTACTCCACAAAGCAGTATCACGTTGACAATTTGGACGTTTTGAATTCTGAATAAATTAAATTATAAATCTTTAAAAATTTATCATTTGCTTTCATTTAATTGAATTCTTATATCATTGTCATCATCCTCACGCTTATATTGTTATGAAAGTCATATTTGACCCGTAGTGCATAGATGGACTGTTGATTGGTATGATTATGACTAGAAATTATTCGGTATAATCATGACCGTAATGTTACAAATAATGTAGTTAAAGTCCTCATTGGCCCGTAGTGCATTGATGGACAGTTGTTGGCATGATCATGATCATTGGTGATTACACGAATATCATTGGCCCGTACTTTATGGATAATTCGTGAACGTGATACTAATGAATATCCTTGGCTCGTAGTGCAGGGATGATTCAATGATGTGAATTATTTATTAAGCTGAGTCTCAACAATAAAATTGATGATAAACTTTTTAAATCATAGAAGATAGTAGATATAATGTTCTACTTGACTATTCTAATGGATTGCTTGTTCCGCTGCAGTTAAACTTGATGTTTATTATATTTTATTAGTTTAACACTGTTGAAGGCTAACGATAATTTATTCTGCATTATCTTAGTCATAATATTTCTTACTGGGCTAGTTGAGCTCACCTTTTTGCTTTCATTGTTCTCTTCAGGAAATGAGAACGTAGCCGGGACTAGTCGGGGAATAGAGTGACGATCCGAGATGGTTGTTTTAGTAGTCCTCACTATTTAGTATGTATAATAAATGTAATGAGGATTGAATTTGAGTTTGGATACTGTGTAGAAGACAATATTCATATTAAAACTCTCAGCTATGTTTTGTCGTATTTTACACGACACTTGTATAATTAAGTTTGTATTTGAATTTTATACCATATATTTTGCGACTCAGAATGGGTGATGTATACCTATTTTGGGGGCGTCATAGTAGTTCTATGATCAATTTCCTAAAAAATACCAACAAGTTCATTATAGTATGTTGCCAATGGTTGACCATTTGCTTAGTTGAAAACGATCTCTGGTTCAACTCAAAAATACAGGTTTCGTCTTATCCATCATATTACGTTTTTGATACAGCCTCCCATATCTCCTTGGCAGTGGGAAGGCGAATAAATCGCTGTATTAGTGATGGACTCATTGAATCAATTAGCCAACTTTTCACTTTGTGATTTTCAGTAATCCATGCTCCAAGATTAGGATCTCCAGATTCTGGTTTCTCCGATGAGATATCCAGCTTTGTTGCGAGCGGCGATACGCAACTCCATGAGTTGTTACCATAATATATGGGTAATTGGTCTCATCGAGGGTAATTCCGGTTGGAAAAGAGGGAGTTGTCTTGGTGTACGATAATCTGCTGTGTTGATGCTGGGATAAGTTCGGTTGGTATGCTTGTAGTGGTCGCCAGTCAAACTCGCAGTAGCTTTCACGAGGGATGATGAACTTCAAAAGAAATACGAATACGATTGTTTGATGCAGACTTCTTTGGAATCAGACCTGTTTTGATACCATATTAGACAATAAGGATTCTACAGAATATTTTCAAATGTGTATTCTTCTCTCAAACAGAGGCAATATATAGGGTACAATTACATCCTAAAAATTAGGTCCTAAGAATAAGGAAACAGATTGTTTCTATAATTATATACATGATTGCTCAACTAACTAGATTTCTAGGATTAATTATAGACAATTAGAATCAGTCTAATACTGTATATAGCTCATGCAAACATTCTTGGACCTGAAATTCCATACCTAAATGTAATAAGTGCTCTTATGTATCTTGCAAATTATACACTGACCCGATATTACTTTTGTTGTCAACTTGTTGACAAGATATATTTCTTCTCCAACTAAGAGGCATTGAGATGAGATCGAACACATTTTGAGATACCTCCTTGCATGGAAGTATAGATCTTGGGTTATTTTATCTAAGAGGTTCAACATCACAATTAGTTGGACATGCTGATACATGATATTTATCATATCTACACAATAGAAGATCACAATCAGGTTATGTATTTATATATTATAACAAAACTATATCTTGGAAATCCCCAAAGTAAACCATGCCAACTACATCTTCAAATCACTCGGAGATTCTCGTAATACATGAAGTAAGTAGAAAGTGTGTTTGGTTGAGGTCAATTGTTCAACATATCCAAGAGTCATGTGGATTACCATCAATCAAAGACATTCCAACAATTATGTATAAGGTATAACGATACATGCATTGTTCAACTTAGAGAAGGATACATCAAGGGAGATAGAACAAAACACATTTCACCTAAATTCTTCTACACATATATATGAGATGTAAAAGAAGGGTGGCATAGATGTGCATCAAATTCGATCATGTGACAATCTAGCCGGACTTATTCACAAAGTCACTACCAAATTTTACATTTGCAAAACTTTGGAATAAGATCAGAATGCGTCGGTTGAAAGACTTATCACAACATTTCATCAAGAAGTAATGAATTTCTTTTGAGTGTGAGACTGTAGTCTTTTTCTAAAGTCACAATTTTTTTTATCCCAAGGGGTTTTTATCGACAAGATTTTAATGATGTAGTCAATTAATGTATAATATACTTGTGTAAGAGATATGTACTCTTTTTCTCTTCGCTAAGTTTTTTTTTTCATTAGACTTTCTTAGCAAGCTTTTTTAATGATACATAATCTTCTATCTTAGGAAATCAAGGAAGTGGTTAACATGAAGTTCATTTTTGGGAAAGTTAGTCAATTGGCCAATAGAATGCTGACACGCAGACGATGCTCTATGTGTGTCTGCATTCTATTGGTCAATTGATCAACTTATAAAAATAAACTTTATGCTAACCAGATTCGAAAATCAAGGGGGAGTGTTATAATATTATATGATTTCTTAAACATCTCAAGTCATGGGATTAAAACTAGGCCATTGGTCTGATTTGTATTCCACTATATTGCCTATAAAAGACAACTTATTAGACAAAAAAATACCCCAATAAAAAATTCTTAAAAATTTCTATCTTACATCTTTTTATTTCTTCAGTTCTATAACTCATCCTACAAATCAAGTACCCCTCAATTATTTCATACCCCTAAGGCTAACCCGATCAATAAAAAATGATTAAAGTTCAATCCAAAATTTAAAACACCAAATCTAAAATTATTATTAAATTAAGGAACATAAAACATATTTAAAATAATACATACTAGTTGATAGCCCGTGCAATGCACGGGCTAGTTTGAATAATAGATTGAATAACCTAAATCTGAATATATCTAACAAAAAAAAGTTTGAATAAAAATAGATTGAGTAACCTAAATCTGAATATATATAACAAAAAATACATTCATTAAAGAATAAGAACGTCAGTTGGAATGCACTAATCAACTGAACTAAGTAACAATCCTATATGAATAATTCTAAATTTTTTAAGGTTTCACTGACAGTTGCTAAATTTTAAAATATCAGTGATGAACTTTTAAGTCAAACTCTGCCATGGATTGAAGTAATGGAAAATACCCAAGAGCATAGGCTAATTTAATGGTTGTAATAATCCTTTGATGTAACGAAACCTGTTTCAAACACAATCAATATCTTCAATTGTTTTCGATTGTTATCGATTTACTATCAATCTTCTCTTTTATTGCCTGGTTTTCAATTGATAATACTATTTCTTTCCATTCAACATTAGCGTAACTCTCTTTCGCACCTTCAAAATCCTTACCAACAACTTTATACATACATATATAATGCTAAAACCATTAAAACACTATTTGAAATATATATATATATGGGGAAAATGTGTGTACACAGCTGTGTATTACACAGTAGGCTATGGCGACAGTTTTTTGGACTATAACGACGGTTTCACCCGTCGTCATAGCTATTCTGGGCTATAGCGACAGTTTACCGTCGCTATAGCCCAAAAAATCTGTAGCCATAGACCTATATATATATATATCCCTATATATATATATATATATATATATATATAGGGCTATATGTATATACACAGCTGTGTATTACACAGTAGAGCTATGACGATAGATTTTTTGGGCTATAGCGACGGTAAACTATCGCTATAGCCCAGAATAGCTATGACGACGGATGAAACCGTCGCTATAGCAAAAAAACTGTCGCCATAGCCTATTGTGTAATAAACAGCTGTGTATATATATTTTTCCCTATATATATATATATATATATATATATATATATATATATATATATATATATATATATATTGTAACTTAGCATCCCAGATGGAAGGAAAACGGCCAAGAGAAAAAACATAAACTAATCATGTCATCAGCTGAGAGCCAGATTAAGCTACCAAGATAGAAAATAAAATGCTTTAATCAAATAAAATTATTAGACCGACTTGATTGAATTAAACAATAACAAAATCAGTTGCTCAATCATTAGGCTTACGATATACAACGTGAAAGCCTAAAAACGTAACTAACGTGAAGGTCATACTTCTTTACTAAAGGAACCTAAATAACTAAAAGAATCTTAGTTTATCACATTACTCTACTCCCTAGATCAGTTGGCCTTTGTTGTGGTGATAAAAAATTGTGAGCCATTAGAATCAGGTCCTGGGTTCACCATGGAGACAACAACTGCAAGAACTATAGTTTCAGACAAATTTAAAGAAGAAATGTCAAAAGTCTAGAATTGATTTGTGTGAATGTTCCATAATGTAGAACATAAAACAATTTTAAAAATTGTGACGGACCTGGATGTGAGTGCTTTATCTTGAAATTTTCATCGCGAAAGGTGCCACCATGTATATAGACTAATTCCCCTTCCCATTGCCATAGACAATATCTCCACCTTGAATCATGAACCCTAGTATGATACGATGAAATGGTGTTCCCTTGTAATGGATAGCTTTTCCACTGGTACCCTTGCCCATCTCCCTTGATTTCAAAGAGCAGGTATTACACAACATATATAGAGAAGCAGTTCCCATACCAACATTGTGTAAATACCTATGTACAGAGCTCGAAAATTCTCAACAAAAGGAAAATTCAAATGCATTAGGAAATTGCAAGAATTACTATCAAGTCAAAATTTGTTGGTAAAACAATCATTATTCATTACATGAAAGTAAGAAAATTTGTCTATGTGAAGTGATTATTTCATTTTAGGTCTGTATAATAAATTAGCCATAGAGAAGATGGAAGGCATACCAGTAGTTTTGGATATGATTTGTCCATACAATCCAATAACGATTCTACCTGCAGATATTCAAACATAAGTTTGACACTACCAATGAAGAAATGAGATGATACATCTATTTCTTTACTAAAAAACGTAAATAATTCAATAAAACGACGAATATCATTCCATTTTTAAAAGAAAAACTGAGTAATAGTAGTAAAACAAAAAATTTCAAACTACCGTAAATCCGTTATTCTAGTAAACAATAAATGACTTTAAATTTCTTTCAAATCGCATTTGGAATAGTACAATTTTATAAAAATAATACATCAACTTCATTCTTCTATAATCCAAATTGATCAGAAAAAAATCCAAGTGTTAACTTATGATAAAGAAAGGGTGTAAAAGAAAATCTTTGTATGATGGCATCTTTCTGCTAACTAAACCAAGACACTGCTAACTAAACCAAAATCCAGGCTTTCTCATGCATTGCAGCATTACATTACAGATAACTTTGAAACCACTTCCTCCCTTACAACAAAAACTACTGTACAACTGAATTTATGAATTATTATGAGGGGGGGGAATTCAACTTACCACAGATGTGGGCATACAGGTTGCAGTGGAAAAGAGAAGATAAAGATATAAGATTCTAAGTACCCTCTGTAAAATTAGAGATTAGGACACGTCAAGGTCTTCTTCATGTATTCACGTCAATAAATTAAAATATATGAATATTTTCTCACTCATTTTATCAAACACTTAAAATGCAATACCCAACCACGCATAAACCAAAAAAACATCTCAAACAATTACAATATTTAACAAAACAGAAGGTCAATAACATCATTTCAATTGCATACTTGGATATATTACCCCCAAAAAAAATACACCAAGTCAGCAGAAATTAATATTATCTACATATTCAGAGTCCTCATTTGGAACAACTTTATCTATACCCATTTGCTTATATATTTCAAAACCCCTCTTTAAACCCAAATCCATAGCAACCTGGCTCTAATCCTAACGAACACAAATATAACAAAACATTATAAAGGTGAACAGTAAGTGGAATATTATTTACCCTTGCTTCGTCGTAAAGGTGAATCGCTTCTGCAAGATTATTATCTTTAGAGCCTAATCTCAGTCGGTGGTTTTTCTTGGAATTGTTGCAAAGCGAAGGGTTTGCAGAAGAAGGTTTACGGGTAAGAGTTGAGGCTGCATAGAAATAGCGAAAGAGCAGGCCGCTTTGTCGCCAATTGGGACTTCTTCACAGCCGCATAATTATTGTCCGGCATTGAATTTTTCCTCCTCACCATTGATGATCGCAACAATGATGATTGGGTGCTTCCTCTTTTTTTCTGTATAATTATTGTCCGGCATTGAATTTTTCCTCCTCACCATTGATGATCGCAACATTGATGATTGGGTGCTTCCTCTTCTTTTCTATTTGGAGAAGAAGAGGATGGTTACTAAGAAGAAAGGAAGAGACGATTTAATTAATTGGACTCAATGAGTTTTCCAATTGAAGATCCCCTTTGATGCCTTTATATATAACTATATAAGTATTGAAGTATTGATGAGAAGATGAGAAGATGGAAGAGTGGGTAAGGGTAAGGGGAATTGGAAGGGAAAGAAACTGAAAGCGGAAGAACAAGAGGAAGAAGAGCACCGTCGGTTTTGAAAATCAAATTTGGTAGACAGATTAATTAATTGATTTGAAATTGATTGAGTTAGAGAGGTTGTGCTGTATTTATATGTAATTTGATTTGATTATGTGTATATATATTGACTGAATTTAGTTTTTTTTATTATTATTGTTAAGACTTTTTTTCGTTATTATTGTTTGATTTTTCATTATTGTTTGATTTTTTGCAATTGATTTGATTATGTGTATTTATATATTGTTATTGAAGAGAAAATAAAAATAAAAAAATTATTTATGTGTATCATCATTTATGTGTATTTATATATAAGAATAGAAGAATAGATGAGTTATTAAAATTAAGTGAGTTAACTCACTTAATTAATTAAGAGTGGACTCACCGATTTTTCCAATAAACGATTTTTCCAACTCACTTCAACAATGTTTTTATGTAAAATAGTTCGGGTAAACTGAAAAATGAATTTCATATGTAAATGTAAAACAGGAAAATCTAAGTAAAAAATAAATGAAATTGTTAAATTCACATCATTTTTTGTTATTTTCACAACAAAAGTGTCGTTATAGATTCTATAGCGACACTTTTCACCGTCACTATACATCTATAACGACACTTTTGTTGTGAAAATAACAAAAAATGATGTGGATTTAATAATTCTCAAAAGAAAACATAGTGCCTTAAGGGTTCAAAAATAAAAACACATTTAAAAATTTTGTTCGTCTAAAATAATTTATTTCAATTAAAGTTTATATATAAAATTCACAAATACAAAGCATCATGGGCGGATGTACTAGCAAGAGCAATATAGGTAGCATATGCTAATTAGAGCATTCACAACAGTTTTTTTATCTTTATCTCTATTCTGCAGTGTTATTGGGTCATTCTGTAGGATAATAATTCAATTTTTTCACTATGTACCCAACAGGTTCCTTATATTGATTCCTTAAATTTAAAATTTTGAAATTTAAAATTAAAATTAAAAGTTAAAATTTAAAAGTTCCAACAGTCAAATCATGTTTTGAACGTTGTAACTATTTTTTATTTAAAAATAATTGTTGTTTGAATTTAAAAATTGCAATTATTTTAATTTAAAAATAGATATTGCTAGAAATCAAAATGTTCAACGATCATTATGTGTTTATGAGAACTTTATTTTAATTATAAAATAATAAAATTTATAATTATTAGTAATATTTTTTATAAAAATGATCAAAATCAAAATTTAACTGATTTTTAATTTTTTTATAGTTCTCTTTCAACTTTAAATTCTTTGTTTAAGAAATAAAAATGAGTGAATTTGATAAGCATACCCAAATCAACAATTAAGTAAGATAAGATCCTTTAACCAACTTAAAATTGCAATAAATAGGGTGTGAAATGTCATTTTACATAAATAGGGAACACTCTTTTGATTCCCTCATCTTGAGGAGTCAAATCATATATAGGGATTAAAATAAGGAATTATATAAGGATAAGAAAACTGTTGGATACTGATTTATTGATATATTCTTCAAATGTGATGATATAGAGTCTATTGGAGAAACTGTTGTGAATTACCTCCATGCCCCTGTCAATATTTCACCTCCCTGCCGCATGAGCTTGTGGCGGCAGGGGTTAAAACATCTATATATTTGCATCAAAAAATATGTTATTATTATTATATTTAGCATTATTATTATTTCAAGTTTAAACATATTATTTTAAACATATTATCTAAATATAATAATAATAATAATAATAATAATATTATATGTAGATAATATTATTATTTTAAAATAATATTATTATAATAATAATAATATCTACATATAATAATAATAATATTTACATATAATAATAATATTATTATTATTATCTACATAATAGTATTAATAATATTATGTAGATATTATTATTATTATTATTATATGTAGATAATATTATTTTTTTTTAAATAGTAATATGTAGATAAGTGCTGGAGACTCTCGGAGTAGTAGTAATAATAATATTATTTTAAAATAATAATATTATCTACATATAATAATAATAATATTATTATTATATGTAGATAATATGTTTAAAATTATAATATGTTTAAACATGAAATAATAATAATGCTAAATATAATAATAATAACATATTTTTGGATGCAAATGTAGAGAAGTTCTAACCCCTATCACCACAAGCTCATGCGGCAGAGAGGTGAAATATTGGCAGGGGCATGAAGGTAATTTACTAGAACTTTTTGGCATTAAATGACTGCCGCTACAGCCTGTAGCGGCAGGGCCTTTTTTAAATTAATCTCAGCCTTTCATTATGTAGATCAACGGTGATTAACTCGTTTGCTAAACAGTACTCGTGGCAAACGTTTGCCACGGATGAATTCCCATATATATATAGGAAGGATCTAAAGCGGACCAAAAGAATGGACCAACGAGTGGACCAAGGCAAAAACACGCGGGTTTCAGGGTCAACCCGCGTATTTTTCGACCCAGACCCTGAAACCCGCGTGTTTTTGCCTTGGTTCGCTCCTTGGTCCGTTCTTTTTATCCGCTTTAGATCTTCCCCATATATATATATATATAGAATGGATCAGGTCCGGACCTCCCGGACAATAGAAAATCCGGACCCAATTTTTTTTTTTTTTTTTGTAGAACAACTAAAAAAAAAAAATTTATGGAACTGAAATTTTTCAATAATACAGTGTTTTGGGTGTATTTTTAATACCTACACCAACCAATGTATGTACAGTCTATCTAGACTGTACAGACATGTTTTGTTATAGACATCCAAATCACACCCAAAACACTGCATAATGTAAAAATTCCAATTCCATAAATTTTTTTTTTTAGTTGTTTCAAAAAAAAAAAGGTCCGGATTTTAACAAAATCTGGGAGTCCGGACCTGATCCGGACTCTATATATATATATATATATATATATATATATATATATATATATATATATATATATATATATATATATATAAGGGCATGGACAAAAATATAAGTTAATAAATTCAAGGAGACAAATTAATAGAATAGTTAAATTTGGAGGGGGCAAAAAAAATAAAAAATAGAAGTTTCATTCTAATTCTAAATACGAAGTACAGAGCATACTTATTAACACTCGTTCCTGTTTAGCGGCTACTTCTGCTTGGCTTTCGTTGCTCATTTCACTTCCTCCTTTAGAGCATACCACATCTCCATGACGAGTACAGTCGTGCAGGGTATACTACATCTCCACCACTCTACGACTTCTCCTCTTATCCAATATTTTTGAATTTGTTGTGTTTGTGAATTGTGAGTTGATTTTGAAAGTTGTGAGTTGATTTTGAATGCTGTGGCTTGATTTTGTTTGAATATAGAAAGTAAACTTAGTTTGAGACTTTGAGCATATAGTTGAAATTGTAATTGTTTGAAAATCATTCAAATTGAATTATGATAATTAACCGAAGTAAAATTTTAAATTGTATATAAATATTTTTTATTTTGAAATTCCTTTTTAAAGTTTGGATTATGAATATTTATTTGTTTTATATTATAGAACTCTATTTATGTTGCATAAAATAATTGTTTGTTTGAGGTTGGTGTATACTTGTATTTTAATTGATTTAGGCATTCATGGCATGTAGTCAAAATTCAAACGTTCTAGAAATGAATCATCATCACAATCCATGCGAGTCGATGATTACTCAAAATCTCTCAAATGAAACCATATCCAATAACTGTCTCAAATAATCAATTCTCAATCCCAAGTTCAATTCAATTAGAAGAGGAACTTGTTGCTGACCCGGAACTAAGACCATCTATAATGAAATATGAGAGAGTATTCGCCAATGATATTTGCGTAAGGGGCCTCATTAACCAATGCTTTTCAAATTTCCTTATACTGTTATTTACGGGATTAAAGAATATTTAATCATGCCCGAATGGTACAAAAAGTATGTCGATTAATTGGTTGGAATATAGTGAAAAGGAAGATGCCGTATTTTTTTTATATTGCTATCTATTCAAAGCTGATATTGGTGGTCAAGGGGGTGAGAATACATTTGTCGATAACTGATTTAATAATTGGAGTAAGACGGAATACTTATCTGAACATATTAGAGAGTTACCTAATAATATTCATAGACAATGCATGTTAGCTTGTCAATATTTGAGGAACCGAAAGGAACACATAGATATCAAACTTGCCAATATATCTGACCAAGAAAAAAAAGATTACAAGCTTCATTTGCTCTCATATATTAAGTGTGTTCGGTTACTTTTAAGTACTGAGAGATTACTTTTTCGTGGCCATGATGAATCAGATATATACTTCAAAAAGGCGAGGTTTGTTTCTTTTTATTCTAAAGTTTTTATCCGAGAACAATGATGAATTGAAAAATGTTTCAGGAAATCATAATGACAACACCTTTAATCCAAAAAGACATTTGTAGTGTCGTTAAATTTTTTACCACAAGAACTATAGTCGCAGAAATCGGAGATAATTTTTTCTCTTTGTTAGTTAATGAGGCTCGTGATTCATCAATTAAAAAACAAATAGTCGTTGTTTTACGTTATGTGAACAAACATGAGTGCTTTATTGAGTATTTTCTTGGCCTCATTTATATTGTCAATACATGTGGTCGAACATTTAAAATTCGTCCCCGCTGAGAACAAGTCTTGGAACTGCTTTTGCAAAGCACTAAAAACGATATAGTACTACATCTGGACATTCAAACACACTAAATGGTACCGTCACAAAAATACTGCAAACACTAATAATCGAATAAATCTATAAAACAAAAACATAAAAAATGATAAAAGATGTAGGTAGAAATTAAGATAGTTTCCACATGTAAGAAGAAGAAATCTTTGGGATGGATGGATGGATGGATGCAGTGGCAGAATCAGAATATTTTTAGAGGGGGGGTCAAAATATATCAATAAAAAAATTATTTATTGACGTTTGCAGTGCTTATTTCAAATTTATTTTACCCAATTATAATATTTCACAACATCTTATTTCAACTATTGTAAATATATAAGTTCTGAGTCTAATAACTTTAAATGTATATATATATATATATATATATATATATATATATATATATATATATATATATATATATATACACACACACACACACACACACACACATATATATATTAATTTCCCCCGAACTATGAGACTATTAATCATATTTTGAATTTTTTTAGTCAACTGATTAGCTACTTTTATAGATAAATTACAAATTATAATATTATATATTCAAAACCTTATATTGTGGTTCTGGTCATCTTCTTTGGAGACAACTGAGAGTAGCCACTCAAAGTAAGAAAATGAATTAAGTTATTAATTCGCATTCACAAAAAAAAAAATCGATACCAATGTATGATTAAGTCAGTAAGACAAATGAGTGTAATATTAATTAATTAATTATCAAACTTATTTAACATTATTTTATCTTATAGTATTAATTTATTATAGATGAAAAGACATAAAAAAACAAATAAATTAATACCAGATCAAATTTAACTAATATTAATATATTTCAAATTCCAGGATTGGGGTCATATAACCCCCTCCTCCAAGGACTGAGAGTTAAGTAAGAGTTGTATCCAGGCTTGTTTTTCAGATCATCAATCTGTTGTAGTAGCCGGTGGGGCTGAAGAAATTCTGATCAAACTACTAGTTCTACAACAGAAGTAACACAGAACATAAGACAGAAAGAGAGGAGAAAGTAATTAAGAGGAGAGAGAAAATATATAATAATTGTCCAAGGATAAGATGCCAATGGGATAGTGCAAAAAAATGTTCCCAAAATTAGAGTGTGTAGAGGCCAAGAGATGTGGTGGTCCAATATTTCCAACTAATTCTAGCTATTATTAAAGCATCATCCCCTCCTATTAAAATTGGGACCAGCATATTCCCTGTTTTGCATGCATGTCTAGACAATAAAGATGGAGGGATTGGAAGAAACCCCAAATATTAAATTCAACCCTTCACTTTATTTTATAGTTTTATAACATATGTGCATGTAGTTAGTTTTATTCATGTCTAATATATGTCAATTCTAAACACCACTCAATTATCAAGTAACTAATATTCCTTATGTTACAAAATTAAAAATATATTTTGACTTTAAAGATAATTTGTAAAATTTTGAGTAATTAATATCATTTTGTTTAAATTTTAAATATAGAAAAAATTGATAATACTTAAATAATTAGTTTACAAATGTTACACTAGTTGATTGTATTAAATCTAAATAATTTATTATTAATTCAAAATTTATAATTTTATGAATTATTCATAAAGTCTAATGTAATATTTGTGTTGTTAGATTTTGGAGATACCCTGATGGACGGAATACTCTAATCCCAACCAATCATTTCATGGGCGCTAATCCACGCGTGTTGGCATAGATTTTTATTACACCTTTAATTTTATTTTATTTTTGTCTGGAATGTTTGGTGGTCCTATAACCAAGCTTTCTCCGCCGCTTGCTACTCTCGTCTCTCTACTACAACATGTACATGCGAATTGGTGATTTCAACATATAAAAATACATTTGGTTAGCTTGTTGCAGTTGGTATTTTATCTGGGTGGAAAATGCGCATCGGTGCGCGTATTTATTGAAGCAGTACGCTATTAAGTATTACCAAGTGCGAGGCATGAGTTAAATTTTTTTATGTGGTGTGAGATGTTTTTTTTTTCTTTCATACGGATTGAAATTTATTTTTTAAGTTCGTTGTTTTTATAATTATTTAGTAATTTTATGATCAATTAAATTAATTATTCAATTATTGGATCGGATCCTCGTTTATATATATATATATATATATATATATAGGGATATGATCCATATCAAGTATTTGTTATGGATGTAAATTGGGCAAATACTATCATATCCGTCCATTTTATAAATCAAGCGCCCAGACTAAAAAAGGAAAATACCAATACGCTAGTTCGTCTAGCGTACGTGTTTAAAGAAATATTCAGACAAAATTACCCCCGTCTTACGCTAGTTGAACTAGGGTATGGGTATCTAATAGATTCAAACCCTTTCATCCCTGCAACTCTTCAAACTCGTACGCCTCTGCTATTCATCAAACCCATTCTTGCGCACGCCTCTGCTATTCATCAAACTCATTCTTGCTCGTGCGATTCTTCAAAATCGTACGCCTCTGCTATTCATCAAACCCATTCTTGCTCGTGTGACTGTCATCCCTGCGATTGTCAATCTGTCATCCCTGCGACTGTCATCCCTGCGACTGTCATCCCTGCATTTCTTCAAACCCATTTCAACTGCGATTCTTCAAAGCCTTGCTTGATGCATGAGAATAAGTAGCAATTTCAGATCCGCTCCCTGCGACTAATGCGGTTACAGTTCCTAAACCTACAAACTGCTGCAATTTCGAACGCGATTGATATTTCGAGCAAACCCTTAAAATCAATCCCTGCTGCGATAATGGATTCCGACCCTCTCTTCTTTTTCGTGCGATTCATTAATTAAATCCCCAAAACCTTGCTGCGATTTCTGGCCGATTGACCAAGTATTTTTGCTTTTGTATATTGGAAAGTAGTATTATACGATCTCTTGGCGGGCAGTTTGGGTTTGAAATTTTTTTTAAGTGTAAGCTAGTCGTACGGGGTGTAGGAATTAAACACGCACGCTAGACGAACTAGTGTACTGGTTTTTCCCTTTTTTAATCTGAGCGCTTGATTTATGGAATGAACGGATATGATGGTATTTGCCTAATTTACATCCATAACAAATACTTCCTATAGATCATATCCCATATATATATATATATATATATATATATATATATGGAAAAAATGTGTGTACACAGCTGTGTATTACACAGTAGGCTATAACGGCAATTTTTTAGGCTATAGCGACGATTTCACCCGTCGCTATAGCTATTCTGGGCTATGGCGACAGTTTACCGTCGCTATAACCCAAAAAATCTGTCGTCCTAGGCCTACTGTGTAATACACAGCTGTGTATATACATATAGCCCTATATATATATATAGAATAAAGATCAGGTCCGGACTCCCGGACGGGAGAAAATCCGGACCTGAAAAAAATTTTTTTTTTTTTTTTTTTTTTTGTAGAACAACTAAAAAAAAAAAAAAAAATTTATGGAAGTGAAATTTTTCCAAAATAAAGTGTTTTGGGTGTGTTTTTAACACCCACACCAACCAATGTATGTACAGTCTGCCCAGACTGTACAGACATGTTTTGTTATAGGCATCCAAATCACGCCCAAAACACTGTATAATGTAAAAATTCCAATTCCATAAATTTTTTTTTTTTTTTTTAGTTGTTTCAAAAAAAAAAAGCAAAAAAAAAAAAAAAAAAAGGTCCGGATTTTACACCTGTCCGGGAGTCCGGACAGGATCCGGACCCTATATATATATATATATATATACAGTCCGTTTCTCCAACGAACAGGAAGGAACGAAATTAAGAACGAATTGGCTATAGCGACGATTTTTTCCGTCACTATAGCATAGAAAGCCGGGTTTTTATGCTATATCAACGAAAAAAATCGTCGTTATAGCCGGTTTGCTCTTTCCAGTTCGCTGGAGAGAGTCGGACTATATATATATAGAAAAAATATAGAAAGATATAGAAAAAATTTATATGTATATAAATAATTAAATTACTAACAATATTACAAGTCATGACCTTTTGAGTAAGCTTGCAGTGAGCTAAAATGATATTTTGAATGAGTTTGTGATGAACTAATAATAGAGTAGATTTTGTACAACTTGATCCGTATTTTGGGTCAGTTCAAGTCTTGAGAGAGAAAATTTAAGTCCACAAAATAGATATTAGACCAATCAAATTAATTTAATTTAAAATCCTATCTAATATATATATATATATACGGTCCGGATCTTAAGTTTACCATTTATCTAACATACCTTGCATACCCCATTTTGACGACAGACCGGGCGACAGTTCGGTCCGTCACTATAGGTTCGGTCTGTCGTTATATGTTTTCTGTCGCTAAAAGTTAAGACAACGATTCTATATATAGCGATGGACCGAACCGTCATCCGGTCTTTCGTTAAAAGGGGTATATAAGGTATGTTAGATAAGGGATAAATTTAAGATCTGGATCGTGTGTGTGTGTGTATATATATATATATATATATTGTTGAACTGTGATTATTTGGGTCTAGCCATGGTGCGATTCAGTCTATTTAATGGTCCAGATCTGGTGATAGCCCATATGTATTTATTATGATAATGGGAGAGTCCTTATTAAAATAGGATTGTATTTCTTTATTTGGAGGGATAAAGAGTCCTTCCCCTAGTTGGATGCGGATGAAGATGACTTTTATATATACGGCTACAAGCTAGGGTTGAAAGGGGGACAAGAAAAAGGCAATATCATAGGGCACAAGAGATACAACACAAATACACAACTTGTACTCCCAATATTATTATAGTGAATTACTCTCTCTCTCGTCGTGGTTTTTTCCCAATATTTGGGTTTTCACGTAAATTCTTGTGCTCATACTTTATATTTCTTTATTTATGTTTATGTGAGTGTATTTCGTAAGTTTGATTTCACAACAATTACTCCATCAACCGTTGGCGCTATTTTGGCATGTTGTTTTGGTGATTTCGTCAGGCATACAAAATCAGGAGTTAACATTGGCGCCGTCTGTGGAAACAAGACACTTGTTCTAGTGTCGATTTAAAATCACCGATTCACCGAAGGAGATAAGTGATTCTTTTTTATTAAAATAAATATATACGTGTACGTGTGTATATATGTATTATGTCAATAACAATTGAAGCATGATCGTAATTGATTATTGATACAACTTTACATATTCTCACTTATATTATGCATATAGTGGTAGTATTCACATGATGCATGTAAAATCTAAATTTTAACACTTTGGTCCAGGTGATGATAAATTAGTGCTGAGTCACCGCACCAGTAACGAATTCAACCAGCGCAGAGATAAAAGTTTAAGCTTTTATATCATTGAAGTGCTTTAAAGGCAGCTTCGGTTTCATCATCAACCACAGACTGAAGAAAATTCGGAGGATAAAAATTCGGAGGATAAAAATCCCACGGAGACTTTTTGAATACTCTCTTATTTACAAGTTCCTTATAAATAAGAGACTGAGGGGCAATGTTGAAATATAATTATTTGGGTCTAGCCATGGTGCAACCCAGTCTATTTAATGATCCAGATCTGGTGATAGCCCATATGTATTTATTACGATAGTGAGAGAGTCCTTATTAAAATAGGATTGTATTTCTTTATTTGGAGGGATAATGAGTCCTTTCTCTAGTTGGATGCGGATGGAGATGACTTTTATATATACGGCTACAAGCTAGGGTTGAAAGGGGGACAAGAAAAAGACTATCATAGGGCACAAGGGATACAACACAAATACACAACTACTCCCAATATTATTATAGTGAATTACTCTCTCTCGCCGTGGTGTTTTTTCAATTGGATTTTCACGTAAATTTTTGTGTTCATACTTTATATTTCTTTATTTATGTTTATGTGAGTGTATTTCGTGAGTTTGATTTCACAACAATTACTCCATCAACTGTTGGCGTTATTTTGGCTTGTTGTTTTGGTGATTTCGCCAGGTGTACAAAATCAGGCGTTAACATATATATAATAAAATACAAATGATTTTAAATTTTCTGCTCACTCAATAAATCATCTGGGCCATCTAAAGTTTGAGATAAATCTCACTGTCCATACATCTATCTAATAAAATACATTTATCTATCTATATAATCTATCTAATAATGATTTTAAATTTTTCGCTCACTCAATAAATTATTTAGACCGTTCAAAGTTACAATACCGGAGGCACGGGCCCAACTAGTATATATATATATATATTGTGGTTGATGGTGTAAGCATTAATCAAATCCCCTCCTCGTACAATCATACGTAACTCTCATGTGAATTTTTTAGTATATGTTTTGGGCCTATGTATGTGCATGGCATTAGTGTTATTGTGTACTACGAATCCCCTTATATCTATTAGACTATTAGGAACATGAGGTGTAATTTATATATATTATTAATTCTAAAATGTCAAATTATAATTTTAAAAATAAATAAAAATTATGAATAGTTTAGGTGTAAACATATGAAATTTATTAAATTTAAGAAATAAAGTAAAGAATAAAATTTATTGATGTTACCTATTTGCATGCTCACCTGCACCTGCAATTTTATAATACAAAATCACATAATTTTTTAATATCTATCAACATAATTCTTTATTTAAATATTTATTCAATTTAATATTTATTTTATTTAACTAAAAATAAATCTATATCCTAAAATTTTATAAAATTTACAAATAAATTTCTTATTGTAAAATAGATTAAATATTACACTTCTAAAAAAGTAATTTGCATTACAACTGCTCAAGAAAAGTGCTTTTCTAGGTTTAGACCGAGGAGGACACCCAAAAAAAATAGGGGGGAAATGAGAGAAACAGTTGTTTTGTCAACTAGCTAGTAGTACTAGTTAATAACTTTTGAGCTGCTTTTTGAAACTTGTAGAGTAATATATAGTTGGTTTTCTTTTATGCAGAGAGAGACAGATATATATGGCTAGGGTGGTCCATGATTCTGTGTCATGGACTATTCTAATGGAGTTATAGATATTGTTCGGGAGCGTTTTACCGACCTTCATTTGGGCTGAAGGCTTTCTGTTGGAAGGGTTTGAGAGACCGATGGGTTGAAGCCCATACAGATGTTAGAGGTGTTCGGGTCGGCATCTGAGTCCTTCTGGGTTAGGGCCGAACCCAGTCTTGCGATGATTTGGGGTCGGGTCTTCGAATCCTTGGGGCCGAAGCCCAGACCAGATTATAGGACCGATTGGGCCTGCACAGTGGGCTCTCCTGCGTGCAGAGCCCCGGGTACCTATTCATACGCATATAAGGTAACTCCAAAGGTAGTGGTAAGATTGGATTCTACTTGCACCTTTTAAGAAGATTGTGTTGGACCCAAGTTATGGTAACTACCATGCACTAGGAGTCCTAATCCGACTGGGAGAAGGATTCTAAGGTGGTGAGCTCTATAAATACAAGGCCTAGGTTAACATTATGAGGTAAGACCTACTTTTGAGCACTAAATACATAGCCTCCATTGTTTATCCTTGTAACGGCCTGTACTCATTCTCACACCGGAGCTATCCCCCGGCGGCACAAGCCGTCAAGCTTCTGTGTGATCTGTTACTGTGCAGGTTCTAGCGCGTGGATTCTGTGATTGGACGCGCCGGTGAAATTTGGCCCTCTACCAAAAGCTAAGGGACAGGTTAGCTTTGTGATCGTGGCCATAGATTACATGACAAAGTGGGTCGAAGCCAAACCACTGCAAAAGATAACCGAGCAGGAGTGTTTAAAGTTTGCCAAAGAAGGAATAGTCTACCGGTTCGGCATCCCGATGGCAATAGTCTCAGACAATGGCAGACAGTTCGTCGGGTCAAGATTCAAGGGCTTTCTGAAGGAGTTAGGGATCCAACACCGAAAGACTTCGGTTGCCCACCCTCAGTCGAACGGTCAAGTGGAAGTAACCAATCGAACCTTACTCAATGGGATAAAGCATAGGCTGGACGAATTAAAGGGTCGGTGGCCCGAAGAGCTGTTATCTGTTTTATGGTCATACCGAACTACCCCAAGAACTACAACTGGGGACTCTCCATTCAGACTGGCATTCGGGACCGATGCTCTAATTCCTGTTGAGATCGGATCACCCACCCTTCGAGTCAGCCAATATAAAGAGTTATACAATGATGATGGCTTGAGAACAAATCTGGATTTGCTAGATGAAGTTAGGGATTCGGCTATGATGAGGTTGGCAATCTATCATCAACGGACCGCCAGACACTATAATCAGAAGGTGAAGCCTAGGAGGTTTGCAG
Source organism: Panax japonicus (assembly GCA_020205505.1). NCBI lineage: Eukaryota > Viridiplantae > Streptophyta > Magnoliopsida > Apiales > Araliaceae > Panax > Panax japonicus. The sequence continues at coordinate 43,120,978 of CM035109.1, read as the reverse complement.
TAGGAGATCTAGTCCTCCGGGAGTCAGAGGCTTCAACCCCCCAGAACACCGGCAAGTTAATGCCTAACTGGGAGGGGCCTTACGAAGTGATAGGATTGCCGAAGCCAGGAACGTACTGGCTTCGAGCAATGAACGGTTTGGAGGTAAAGAATACATGGCATGCTGGAAGACTTAGAAAATTTTACCAGTAATAGTTATGTTATTCTTACTTTTATCTATGTAACCGATTCAAGTTAAATGATATAAATGAAAGTTCTTATTCTGTCAATGTTTAACTTCATCTATATTCATGCGTTTCATTACTACTCGAACAGACAAGCTTCGGGCACTATCCGATCAAGAGGTTTAGAAAGGCTCCACTGATCGATATAAGTCCCGAGCATAACTGACTGAGAGTTCAGTACATCCTTAAAGAACAGATCTCGGGTACTATCCGATCAAGAGGTTCGAAAAGATACCACTGATTGAGATAAGTCCCGGGTATAACTGTCGGACCCTTCGCTATCAGATAAACTCTAAGGGCAATCCGATTAAGAAAGTTCGGAGGAACATAACTGATCGAGATTAGTTCTAAGTAAAACTGACAACAAACATTCATGGGCCAAAAAGAATACCTCATTTATACTTATAAAATTTTTACAACCCGATCGCTTACGATTCGGGCAAAAGCACAAAAAAAAAAATCTTAAGTATCTCTTCTGAAGGGGGATCGTCTTCGGCTCCAGACTCGTCATTAGAAGAATCAAGGATGGAGACAAAAGCTAAGGGACAGGTTAGCTTTGTGATCGTGGCCATAGATTACATGACAAAGTGGGTCGAAGCCAAACCACTGCAAAAGATAACCGAGCAGGAGTGTTTAAAGTTTGCCAAAGAAGGAATAGTCTACCGGTTCGGCATCCCGATGGCAATAGTCTCAGACAATGGCAGACAGTTCGTCGGGTCAAGATTCGAGGGCTTTCTGAAGGAGTTAGGGATCCAACACCGAAAGACTTCGGTTGCCCACCCTCAGTCGAACGGTCAAGTGGAAGTAACCAATCGAACCTTACTCAATGGGATAAAGCGTAGGCTGGACGAATTAAAGGGTCGGTGGCCCGAAGAGCTGTTATCTGTTTTATGGTCATACCGAACTACCCCAAGAACTACAACTGGGGACTCTCCATTCAGACTGGCATTCGGGACCGATGCTCTAATTCCTGTTGAGATCGGATCACCCACCCTTCGAGTCAGCCAATATAAAGAGTTATACAATGATGATGGCTTGAGAACAAATCTGGATTTGCTAGATGAAGTTCGGGATTCGGCTATGATGAGGTTGGCAATCTATCAGCAACGGACCGCCAGACACTATAATCAGAAGGTGAAGCCTAGGAGGTTTGCAGTAGGAGATCTAGTCCTCCGGGAGTCAGAGGCTTCAACCCCCCAGAACACCGGCAAGTTAATGCCTAACTGGGAGGGACCTTACGAAGTGATAGGAGTGCCGAAGCCAGGAACGTACTGGCTTCGAGCAATGAACGGTTCGGAGGTAAAGAATACATGGCATGCTGGAAGACTTAGAAAATTTTACCAGTAATAGTTATGTTATTCTTACTTTTATCTATGTAACCGATTCAAGTTAAATGATATAAATGAAAGTTCTTATTCTGTCAATGTTTAACTTCATCTATATTCATGCGTTTCATTACTACTCGAACAGACAAGCTTCGGGCACTATCCGATCAAGAGGTTTAGAAAGGCACCACTGATCGATATAAGTCCCGAGCATAACTGACCGAGAGTTCAGTACATCCTTAAAGAACAGATCTCGGGTACTATCCGATCAAGAGGTTCGAAAAGATACCACTGATTGAGATAAGTCCCGGGTATAACTGTCGGACCCTTCGCTATCAGATAAACTCTAAGGGCAATCCGATTAAGAAAGTTCGGAGGAACATAACTAATCGAGATTAGTTCTAAGTAAAACTGACAACAAACATTCATGGGCCAAAAAGAATACCTCATTTATACTTATAAAATTTTTACAACCCGATCGCTTACGATTCGGGCAAAAGCACAAAAAAAAAAATCTTAAGTATCTTTTCTGAAGGGGGATCGTCTTCGGCTCCAGACTCGTCATTAGAAGAATCAAGGATGGAGACATCGAGCCCGGCAGCCATCAGCTTCGCCTTAGCCTTCTCCCGATAAGTTTCATATCCTTCCCCGAATTGGGCTAGGACCTTATCGTTCAAGGCTTCAGATTCTTCATATTCGGAAATAGCCTGCTGTCGGGCCTCGACAACCTCTTCAGGAAATGCATTGACGGTAGCAGTTAAGGCGTTGTTCTCCTTGATCAGGAACATCATCTTGCTGTTCATCTCAGAGTATTTTTCTGTAATATTGTCAATAGCATTCTCCCGATCCTTGACCTTTTGAAGCAGTTGATCTTTCTCGGCCAGAAGAGTGTTCTGCTGATGCTCCAGCTCCTTGACCAGGTCCTCGGCTAGGACCGCCCAGACTTGTGTTTCCACAAGGGACTCTTGTTCCTTCTTCAGCTCGGACCGCAGCCCCCAAACATCAGCCTCAAGCAGCTCCACTTCCGTCCCCAGCTGAATCTCTTTCTTTGTAGATCTGGCAAGGGGAGGGATGGCTCGGGCTAGTATAGCGTTGGCCTGCAACAAACATATACATCAGTACGAGAAGTAAGAGTTATACTTATTAGCAGCAATCAGATCAACAAAGAAGAGAGTTACCTGGGTCTGAGCCCGAATGTAGGCCAACAAGAACTGATCCGATGAATACCCTTTAAACTGCTCGTCGTCACCAGGGAGTTTGAAGTGATCAAAGAGGGTGAAAGGGAAGACATCTGACGGGCTCTTGGGCCAACAAGTGGTCGGCGATCCTTGGGAGGAGCTGGGCCCGGAAGGAGGGGTGGTAGCCTGATCCGGGCCAGGGGCCACCATCGGATCGGCCGGATGATTGAGATCCTCAGACAATCGAGTCCTTTTAGATCGGGGTTCGGGAGGAACATCTTCAGCTTCCCCAGAATCCTCGATCACCTCGGTCGGAGGAGGAGGTGGTGGTAGAGACGGCTTCGGCATGGGAGGTGGAGGAGCTTTTACAGGAACCTTGATGGCCGGTTTGGAGGGCTTCTTGGATTTCTTCATTAAAGCCACTCCGCGCGACTCATCTTCAGCGCCCCTTTTTGTGTCTTCGGGGGCTCGGGCCCCGAGGTGGATCCCAGTGACAGCTCACCGATCGGGACTGTATCCTCATCAGCGGCATCGTCGGTCACGGGGGGTCGGATAAACCCAGACGTAATGGTAGTAGGGATGAAGGAGTCGGCGACGCCCTCGGGCTTGAAATTGGTCATTGCACGGAAAAAAAGGAGTTAGGGCATGTGATACTTAACAAAAAAAGAGATAAAATATTGAAAAACAGAAGATACTCACAGCCGTGTTTGTACAACCAGGATTCGTCCATTAGAAGCCCCACGCTCCACTCGGTTTTCTTCCATTGAGCGTAGAATGTCTTGAAAGCCTCGCCCTGACCCGTCGGGAACTTAGAAATTTTAGCCGCTTGGTCGGCTAGATGGGCCCAGGAAGGAAGGAGTTGGAGGTCGGATCCTTTGGCGTAGAACCACTATTCATGCCATCCCTTGTTGCTGGAAGGGGTCTTTATCGGGACTGTACGGTTGGGGCGTTTGGTGAGTTGCCGAAGCCCGGGCTCTTTCGACCCCCCAAGTGTGAACAAAGCAAAGAAAAGGTCGAGCCCGAGAGTGAGGCCCACCTCTTGACAGGTGGCAATGAAAGAGACCAGTTGGATATACGAGTTCAGCACGAGTTGTACGAACCCGATTCCTACGAAGGTCAGAAAGGAAGAAATGAAGTCATGCAGCGGGAACCGAACCCCGTACTTCAAGACGTATAGGGGAACGGCGACCCATTCACCCTCGGGCCTCCAGAACATCTTCTCTTCGGGCTGAGGGATCCTGAGTTGGTATTCTTCGGGTATTTTGAAGAGGGTTCGAATGACTGAGATTTGGGATGATGTGAGGGTAGAGCGAGTATGGAGGTGACAGAACTCCTCGGAGGAGCGGTAGGCGTCTCGAATCCTAGACTCGGCATCTATCGAACCATGAAGGTTCAAAGGAGTGGTGTCAGTGGGGGTATCCGGCAGTATGACCTCCAGGAGGTCGTCGGCGGTGACAGTGATAGGCTCAGTGGCTGGAATAAGGCTGGAACCGGCCATTTTTTGTCCAGAGAGAGGAAAATGAGAAGTCTAGAGGAAGGAAATGAGCAACAAGAGCACTTAAACGATGAATAAGTAGGGGAAAATGGTGGATACGGAAGAGCAGTATATAGCCGGAAATCGCCTTGACCGAAAAATTTGAAATCAGAGGGTTGAGAAGGAAGAATCAGTAAAGGGGATAAGGAAGGGGAAGTGGGGTTTTTATAAGGTGTACGCGCGCGGAACCCCAGGGCGGCTAATAAATGCTTAAGGTGGGTCCAAGCGTTAAAAGGCTTGCAACGTTTCGAATATCTATAACAGACCATTGGACTTCCCTAGACATCTCATCATTAGCTGTCGTGACCTTCCAAGTCTCTAATCATAAATATGTTATAACCAGAGACTGGGGGGCAATGTTCGTGAGCGTTTTATCGACCTTCATTTGGGCCGAAGGCTTTCTGTTGGAAGGGTTTGAGAGACCGATGGGTTGAAGCCCATACAGATGTTGGAGGTATTCGGGTCGGCATCTGAGTCCTTCTTGGTTAGGGTTGAACCCAATCTTGTGATGATTTGGGGTCGGGTATTCGAATCCTTGGGGCCAAAGCCCAGACCAGATTATAGGACCGATTGGGCCTGCACAGTGGGCTCTCCTGCGTGCAGAGCCCGGGTATCTATTCATACGCATATAAGGTAACTCCAAAGGTAGTGGTAAGATTGGATTCTACTTGCACCTTTTAAGGAGATTGTGTTGGACCCATGTTATGGTAACTACCATGCACTAGGAGTCCTAATCCGACTGGGAGAAGGATTCTAAGGTGGTGAGCTCTATAAATACAAGGCCTAGGTTAACATTATGAGGTAAGACCTACTTTTGAGCACTAAATACATAGCCTCCATTGTTTATCCTTGTAACGGCCTGTACTCATTCTCACACCGGAGCTATCCCCCGGCGGCACAAACTGTCAAGCTTCTGTGTGATCTGTTACTGTGCAGGTTCTAGCGCGTGGATTCTGTGATTGGACGCGCCGGCGAAACTTGGCGTTAACAGATACCATGATCAAACCCAAGGCTATAACCTCAATGTTTCAGCTTTTCAGATGATGATTAATACTAGTAGCTTTTAATTTGGACCTACCCACCCAGCTATGGGATTAATTGATAATCATTTTAATTTTCTGATGGAAACCCAAATATTTTGGTCAATTGAAGTTTGTTGATTATTTTTTTTCAATTTGGGTAAAATAAGTTTAACAATTTTCAGCCAAATTATGATTGTGATGTAAGTGTATACATGATATGATATAGATAAAAATTAAAACGGATACACTTTCACGTTGATTACAATTTTATTTAGGGAGTGTTTGATAAAAAAGAATGAATCTGAATTTGAATCTAAAAAGTTGTTTGATAATTAATATGTCTGAAACATCTGAATAATATATTTTTATTATTTTACTCCCCTGAAAAAATTAAAAATTATTGTAAATTTATTTAATATTACTTAATATAATATAATACTCCCCCCGTCCAAAATTAATTGCTCAGTTTTGACTTTTTAAAGTCAAATTGACCATTTTTAAAACTAATCTTTTTACTATTTTTGCTAAAATATAGGTGAAGAGATTATAACCAAAAGAAAGTATATACAATTTATTACTAATCCAAATTTTTATAATTTTAGAAATATATTTATATATGCTTAATTATTAATTCTAAAAATAGTCAATTTGACTTTAAAAAATCAAAACTGAGCAATTAATTTGGGACGGAGGTAGTAGTTAATATTGTAAAAAACAAATCATTCAACCGTCATTCAGCCAAAAAAAATGAGATTTAGCCATTCAGCCCAAATCGTCTGAATAACTGATCGATTTAGCCATTCAGACGATTTTTTTCCGAAACAAACGTACTGAATGGCTGAATCGATCAACTATTTAGTACTAATTAAACAACCCCTTAGTTAGATATTTGTCGACATATATATTATATTTCATAAATTTTAGATATAATTAGATCCTTGGTATTGTTTGAATAAAAATAATATTTTTAGACCAAATATGTATATAACAATATTTTTTATTTGTTCTATCATTATAAGCGACACTTTATATTATTTTAAGAACATTATTTTTGCTCTTACAATATCAACTCTCATTAAGGCATCAAAAAAATTTTCTATCTCAAATGAGACATGAAAATGAATGAGACAATAGTATTTTATTGAATAAACAATTATACGATATATATTATTAAACCAATGTAATAATATCATGTCTAGATTTGAGACACTAGTTGATACAAAAAAATTGAGATGTCTAATATTATGCATTATTTCTCAAATATTGATTAACTGAATTACTTAAAGTGTTACAACTAATATTTCCCTAGAATTTAATATGAAACATAATAACGTAATGGGTGTATTAAATGATAATGATTTGTATATTGTTCAGCCATGATTATTTGGACCTATTGGACTATAATTATTTGGGTCTTTTAATAAGTAGGTTTTATACCTACTTATTGGGTGTCAACTCACTAAAATTATGCTCATCTCAAGTACTTTTTATTATGTTTTAGTTGTATTTTATGTTTATTTTACAGTACTTGTAGTTGGAACTCCTATGGCAAGGAAAGGCATGGAAAAACAAGAAATGGCATGGATTGACATTAGCATGTATTGGCATGGTGGCATGAAAGGCTTGGCAAGATGGACATGAGTAGATGAGGAACTGAACCAGTGAATGAGTGACGTGTAGAATAGAAGGGGATGAAGAACAAACAACAACAAACAAGAAGCAGCAACAACAAGACAGCAAAAGACATGTAGTAGGCGCACGGCCGCGCTGCTAATCAGGCCTTAAATCGCGCGCTTGCGCCATATGTAATTAGAGACTGCTATACACCATAGCGTGGTTGCGCCCCAGCAATGAAGGAATATTGCGCGCCCGCGCCAAGACCTCGACAGACAAACCTATCGCGCGCCCGCGCTCGTTTTGCAGTATAATCTCGTGCGGCCGCGCAAGTCTTCTATAGTCAATTTTGTTGACTTTTTGTAATTTAAAATTTGAGCGCTTTAGGCTCAACTGAATGATATGGTTGGTACCAGAAGTGTATTTGCTTAGGCTCTATCAGTTTTTATAGGAGCATTATGGTTCTTAAGTAAAAACGAGGCTAGGGAGGTTTGGATCATCTTATAATACATTTATATGTCCTCTCTTCATCTTTGTTATTAAATAATCATTAGTTTCATTTCTGGAGATTGTTGGTGCATTGGAACAAGCTTGGAACATATTCTGAAACTGGGTTTAACAAATTTCTTTATCATTTCTCTTACATCTCTTATTTGTATTGCTTAATTCCATGTGTTGCTTTAATTCCATAATGGCTTTTGGTTTAGAAATGAACTAAACTTCATTATGGGATTCTAATGGATTTTGATATGTAATCTAAATTTATATATCTGAGTGTATTGTTGTATGTTTATCATTGGATTAACCATTATGATTGAGCGTGATAAATGAATGGTTGAGCACCATTCACCTTGTATGCTTATATGGATTTGAAAAATGAAGTGTGAATATGGATTAAATCATAATGACATATGTTTATAAGGCTGATTTGTTAAGCTTTGTGATTCGTGAACCGGATAGACATATACCGTTTCACCGTGTGTAGTCATGAAAAGAGTCTGCACTTTAATTCATTATTGCTGCAATTTCACATAGACATATAGTGATTTTGGTAATAGTGTCGCTGACATGATTTCTATCATTTGTGGAGGTTACGTGAATTGGTCATAGTTCATTGAAAAATGGTATGTCCACTATTGTGCTCTTGACTAATTTTCCATGATAAATATTTAAACATTACATGATGGTTGCAGTTTAGATGAAATATTAAATGAAGTTAGAATCCCATTCTTTTCCAAATTTGATTACATTACTTTAGTATTTTATTTTCATTTCATGAATTAAATTTAGAATTAAATATAATTGTGAGTTGTTCGTTTTAGCATATAAAAATAGTGATATAATTGTTGTATGATAATTTAGATTTAAAACCTTTCTCCGTGGATCGATACTATTCTTACTCTATACTACTTGTTAACCCATTTATGCTTGCATGCGTTAGAGTCCTTTTTATTAGACTAGAAAGGAGGCAACAAGTTTTTGGCGCCGTTGCCGGGGAATTATATTAATAATTTTTGCCAAAATTAATTTCAATCAAATTAGTCTTAATTTAAACATTTTATTTTATTTTACTTAACTTCCTTTATTTCCCTCTTTTCAGGTACCATGGATGACTTTGCTTATCAATGGCCATATAAAAATATGACTCAATCAAGGGAAACAAGAACTGAAGGACGTAATGTATTTTCTACATTATCAGCACAAATTGCAACACTTTCGAAGAGGTTGGATGTTCATGCATCCCAACATACTCGAAAGATAGTAGTTACATGTGAATATTGTGCTGACGAGCATCCGAGTTATCAGTGCAACATCAGTTTTGGACAAGTACAGTATGGGGGTGATTATTCCAACAGCTATGCTAATCCCAATTATCGTCAAGGTTGGGGGTATCACCCAAATTATGAATGGAGTTATAACTATCAAGACCAATACTGTGTCCCAAGTCCAACATATCCATCAGATTTCTCATATCCACCTCCAATGCAACAAGAAGAAAATTTAGAGTTGAAGGAATTCATGTAAAGACAATAGCAGACCAGGAAGAGATGATAATGAGTCAGGAGTTATCAACCCAAAATCTTAACAGATAGATGGAACAACTCATTAACTCATCTATGAATGGTCCTCAATACATGGATTTTGAAACTGAACACGATAATTCAAGATAGGAGGATTTGTGGTTCAAGTTTGTAGCATCAACTGAGGAGAAGATGATTGAGCAAGAAAGGTCAATTCGAAATCTTCTGAATCAGATGGATCAAATCTCCGAAGCCTTGAACAATCGCTCTCCAAACAATTGGTGATATGACATGGATGATGAAACTGATGGAGAACCAAAAGTGTACATGTCATTGGATGAACTTAAAGAAGTTGTCATTGAGGAGACAACTAGGGATATGAAAAATACACAACATGAACTGTCTTGTATAATACCCCAAGTGCCTTTTCAGTTAGAGTTGAAAAATTCAGTGAACTTTGCACAACCATGTCTCTTTGGTAGCCACATTCACAGTAAATATCAGTATGATAAATATCAGTATTATACACCATGGTGGGCTGAGGAAGAGAAAAGAAAAGAGGAAAAGTCCGTTGTATTTTTCATGCCTCAATGCAACAATTTAGTCACAAATGCAACGGACGAAACACCTAGCTATGCAATAGAACTGGGGACATCATGTACATGAAATATGTTAGGTGGCTTCAATCCGAAGACTCTCATGATGGGGAACCTAGCAAAACACATAGCAGTTTTAATGGATTAAGGGTTCTTAGCATATCGTAGAGGAATTGGATAGCGATGTCAAGAACAGAGTCCAGCTAACGGACTATAAAACGAGCGCTTGATGGGAGGCACCTCATCAAATATCTCTCTCTCCCTATTTGTTTAATTCTCCATTACTTAGATTCTACCATGTTCCTCCCCCTTTATTTAATTATTAATGCTTTATTTAATTAGTTCATTATAATGATAATTAATTAAATTTTTAGTAGCAAATGTTAGTTAGGATTAAATAAAGTATGATAGTTCATTTTGTTCCTTTCCAGGAATAATGAATTTAGCAGCAGTATGAGAAGTCAAACCTCAGGGTACAGTAGTGAAGTAGGACTGGGCTCAGGGCTGCGCAGCTGCGGCCTTGCACATGCCTAAATCGGCGCAGCTGCGCCACTTGACAGGGCCAGACAACACACATCGCTACCCGGGGAGTCAATGAAAGCGTTGTTTATGAAGATATTGGATAGAAATATCCAGTTGGGGAAGGAGGTAAGAGAGCTGAAGGAGGAGAACCATGAAATCTTGGAGGACAAGAAAAGCATAAAAATAATGTGGGAGGAGGATCACGATGAGAGAGTTTTGGCGAAGGACAAGGTCCATAAGTTGAAACATGAGGCCTTTGAGCTTATACATGAGCTAAAGGTTAAGAAACATAAGATAAACCGAATGTCCTATATACATATGAGTTTTCACGGGGATTTTCAACGGCAAGTGGCTAAGTATCCGATAGAGGTAGGGCATACTCGACATACTATCAGTCGAGATATTATAGCCAGTCTTGCCAATGCGGACTATGAAAATGCCATAAGGCAAATGTAACCTAGTTAGTAGCAAGAGTAGAGTTAGATATGTACATATGTTGTATTTAAGTAGTGACGTAAAACCCTCTTTTGTATATCAAAGGGTAGTCTTTTGTAAATCTCAATTTTTGAAAAGCAATTGCAGGAAAGAAATGTAATCAGCTAAAGCTGTGTAATGAGGAATGATGTAGTACTATACTACAAAGAAGCAATTCAATATAAGCCTTTTACGGAATATGATGTGCAATGAGTTTGAAGTTATTATTTAATAATGAATAATAACTTATTAACAAGAAGAAAGTAATAATGATGTGTTATTTATTTTAACAGAAAGATGCCTCCAAGAAGAAGACAACGAAATCAAGAAGCCAATGTGAATCAACCGAAAGGGGGACCGGTTAATCCAATGCAATAGTTCGTTAATTTATTAACGGCTGTTGTAATAGGAATGTGGCGAATATTGTGACGTCCCCAAAATAGGTATACATCACTTATTTTGAGTCGCCAAATACATGGTACAGAATACAAATACAACCTTAAATATACAACATGAGCTGTGAGTTTTAATATAAATATTGTCTACTAGACATTATTCAAACTCAAAATAAGTCCTCAATACATTTATTATCACACTATTTTATAGAATAGTGAGGACTACTAATACTATCATCTGGACCGTCATTTCGTTCCCCGACTAGTCCCTGCTACGTTCTCATTTCCTGAAGAGAACAATAAAAGTAAATGGGTGAGCTCAACTAGCCCAGTAAGAAATATTATGACTAAGATAATGCAGAATAAATTATCGATAGCCTTCAACAGTGTTAAACTGATACAATATAACAAACATCAAGTTTAACTGTAGCGGAACATGAAATCCATTAAAAGAGTCAAGTAGAGAATAAAATCTACTATCTTTTATGATTTAAAAGATTTTTCATCACTTTTATCGCTGAGACTCAGCTTAATAAATAATCCACATCATCCCTGCATTACGGCCAATGATATTCATTAGTATCAGAACCACAAATTATCCATGCACTACGGGCCAAGGATATTCATGTATTCATCAATTGTCAGGATCATGCCAACAACTGTCCATCAATGCACTACGGGCCAATGAGGACTTTTACCACATCATTTGTAACATTATGGTCCATCTATGCACTACAGGCCACAGATGACTTTCAACATAATATAAACATGAGGATGATGACAATGATATAAGAATTCAATAAAACAAGTTCAGGAATTAATTTATCCAGGAAATAATAATGTCCAAATTGTCAAAATGATACTTCTTTATAGAGTAAAATTCAAGAATGCTCAGAAGAATATTTTCATGAAAAGATATTGGATGAAGCACAAATATCAAGGACATTCCACTAATTTCATGGAATATAGAATTCAAAACTTTAATCAACTGAGTATAATAAAGAATGGAATAACAAAAGAAATCACCAGGCATGCGATAGACATCACAGAGAGGTTATTTCAACGAATAATAAATAATGGAACCAGGTCATGCGTAAATGCACAGACAGGATATTCCAACAGAATAATAAATAATGGAACCAGGTAATGCGTAAACGCACAGACAAGATATTCCAACAGAATAATAAATAATGGAATAATAGAAGAATTTCACCATGTATGCGGTATTTCGCATAGACAGGTTATTCAACCATAATGATAAAGAATGGAATAACAGAAGAATTTTACCAAGTATAGGGTAGCCCGCGTATACAGGTTATTCCAACAGAATAATAAAGAATGGAATAACAGAAGTTCTCTTCATGAATAAGAAAGAAATAATATCCCTTACCTTAAAAAGAAGAGTATTTCGACTGGTAGGGCGATGATATACTTGAAGAAAACTTGCACTAATTTCTATGCTCAAAGCTTTCTTAAACTCTAAAGAAATACGCTCAAGATTATAGAAAGAGAATTCTCTGAACTTCTGGTGTGATTTTCAATTCTAAATAAGCATCCTATTTATAGAAGAATGGAAAGGATACTATGCTGCACTATGCAATAAAATATAATATATTCTATTTATAATCAAATAAAACAAAACTTTATAAAAAGTATTCTGTTTATATAAAAAGTTTTTACTATGCAAACACTATACAGGCACTATGCAATACTATGCATAATAAAATATAATATATTCTATTTATAGTCTAATAAAACAAATAACTTTATAAAAGTATTCTGTTTTATATAAAAAGATTTTACTATGCATAATAGAATATAATATATTCTATTTATAGTCTAATAAAATAGATAACTTTATAAAAGAATTCTGTTTTATATAAAAAGTTTTTCTGTTTTATTACATTAATAATACTAATAAAATAAAATTTATCATCATTATTATAATTCATATTATTAATCGACCATGTTGTTCCCAGGAAAGAGGGGGCTTTTCAATAAGGATTTCTTTCCATTGGCACGCAATTAGGTGATCAAACCTCTCCTTGAAAGAACTTCTAGACATCGTTAATATTGCAAATAATAATATTAATAACTTTGTCATCTCAATTATTGATTTAATAATATATAAAATATTGACAATAATTGAATCAAATAACGTGAGATACTATGCAACAATTACTGTAGCAATAATTGAACAAAACTGAGTGACTTCTCACGTAAGCATCAATAATCAATACCGTGTGCTACTATGCAACCACGCGTATTACTGTACTTTTAACACCGGGTGTTTCAATAGTTAATGGTTCCGCCGTTATTTTCATAAAGTATTTTTGTCGTTTTCTCACTCCGACAATAATTCCGTTGTGGGGTCCACCAATAATTGTGCCGTTGTACGAATATTCCCTGTTAAAACGAATATTACCCGACTAATCAAATATTATATAACAACTTGTGTACTTTGCAAAATTTATAAATATTACCCATAACTATAACATTATATCAAATTCATTCCATAATATTCAAAAATGATATTTATAGAAAAATAATCTTTATTAAAAAAGTTAGGGTCTTACAAATATACCCGTAAATCCTGCGGTAGTGCGGGCTACTACGTTTAAGGATTTTAAGAGCGTAGGTCCGCCGGAGTTCAAAGGAACTACGAACCCTATAGAAGCCCAAACTTGGGTGAAAGAAATAGAGAAGACATTTGTTATTGTAAATGTCGAAGAGGGGCAAAAGGTTTCTTTTGCTACCTACATGATGAAATGAGAGGCCAACTTCTGGTGGGAGGCAAACCAGGTTAGGGCTGGGATAGAAAACCTGACGTGGACACTGTTCAAGGAGATTTTCTTCGAGAACTACTTTCCCATGAGTATGTAGGGGATGATGGAGATGTGGTTCCTTGAACTGAAATAAGGGGAAATGACGGTTCCCCAATATGCTGCCAACTTCAATGAACTTGGTGAGGTTTGCTCCACATCAGGTGGACACAGAGGTAAGGAAGGCGAGTAGATTTGAATAGGGCTTGAAACCCTGGATCTATAGCCAAATATACGTGTTCCAAAGTAATTCTTTTGGAACCATTCTGGAGAAGGAAATAATTATCAAGGGTGGTAACGAGGCTTGAAGCCAATACCACAAGGAGAAGAAGAATAAGAATAAGGTAGACGGTGGAATGAAAACGGAAGGAGTCAGTGGGAGTGGCAATGGGCAGAAGATGAAGGGTTTTAACTATGGGAATACCAGAGTAAAATAAGGAGATCCTAAGAAGAGGATGGATGCATGCAAGAACTGTGGAAAGACTCACTTAGGAGTCTGTCTCAAGGAAAAAGCAGTATGCTATAACTGTGGACAGGAGGGGCATATTTCGCCTAACTGTTCAAGTCCGAAGAAGAACCATGGTTGCTTCGTATGTGGATCAACTGGGGGTGCTCAAAATTTTTGGTTTTTTTGATTTTTTACCGGTACCGGTGGTACCGGTTTTTTTCGATACCGGTGTTTTCGGTACCGATTTTTGGTATTTTAACACTTTTCGGTACCAGTAGCTGTAATGATTTTTTTGAATTTGGTAAAAACTGAAATACCAAAAATATCGAAATTTAATAATTTAATAATTAATAGTTAATGTTTTGTAATTTTATATATTAAATAATTTTTTTATATATTAATAATTTCTATATAATAGTAGTTTTATTAATAATATATATTAATAATGTTTTGTAGTTTTATTTTATATATTAATTATTATTAATAGTTAATGATTTCTTAGTTTTTTTAAAAAATATTAATATTTTTAAAAAATTATTTAATTATTATTAATAATTATATATATTACCATGCGGTATAACCGAATCGAAAAAACCGATACCGATTTTGTACCGAATCAGTACCGAAACCGGTAATTCGGCACCAGTTTCGGTTCTTATTTTTTTGATAATTTCGGATCGGTGCCGATTTGATATTTTCGGTACACGATTTGGTTTTTTTACCGATGAGCACCCCTAGGATCAACTGATCACATGGCGAAGAACTGTCCAAAGAAGGGGATGGATGGGAATAAGAGCACTAATAGAAGTAAGTTAGCTATTGGTGGTCCAGCTCAGACGAGTAGGCCGATGGCCCTTACATTTAACATGACGGTTCAAGATGCAGTTGCATCAGGAGATGTAGTTGCAGGTATTATCCCGATCAACGATACAAATGCTTATGTGTTGTTTGATTCGGGTGTTACTTGTTCTTTCATAGAATGTGATTTTGCTACACGATTAGAATTACTTCCCGAAAGATTGCTTCTACCTTTGAATATCAAGGTAGCAAACGAAGAGATAATTCATGTTTAAAATATTCATAGGCATTGTTGTGTAGAAATACGGGGTTATAAGTTATCGGTAGATTTGATATCGATAAAGTTGGGAGAATTCGATGTAATTCTCGTAATGGATTGGTTTTTTAACCATGGTGCAATTATAGATTGTAAAAAGAAATGTGTAAACATTAGAATGTTGAGACAACCTCATGTAGTGTTTTACGATAACAAATTGTCGGGACGTTCGTGTTGGCTTACTATAACACAAACAAGGAAATTGTTGAGGAAGGGATGTGTAGGTTATTTGTGTCATGTTGTTGATACCCAGAGATGGGGAGCAACGATGGAACAAATACCTATAGTTAAAGAATTTGTGGATGTATTTCAAAGCGAATTACCAGGTCTTTCACCGGATAGGGAGACCAATTCGTAATAGATATTGTGCCAGGAGCGACACCAGTTTTAAGGGCATCGTATCGTATGGCGCTAGTAGAGATGAAGGAGTTGATGGTTCAATTACAAGAACTTTTGGATAGAAAGTACATTCAACCAAGTGTTTCGCCGTGGGGAGCACCTGTACTATTTGTGAAGAAGAAAGACGGATCACTACGACTTTGTATCAACTACCGAGAGTTGAACAAGTTAATGATAAAGAATAAATACCCATTGCCCATGATCGATGATCTCTTTGATCAGTTGAAAGGGGAAAAGTATTTTTTAAGATAGATTTGCGAACAAGGTATCATCACTTAAAGGTTAGGAAGGAGGATGTACCTAAGATAACATTCAGAACTCGTTATGGCCATTACGAGTTTCTGGTGATGTCGTTTGGGTTGACGAATTAATGCACCAGCTGCATTTATGGATATGATGAACAGAGTGTTTAAACAATATTTGGATAAGTTTGTCATAGTGTTTATTGATGATATTCTAGTCTATTTTAAGACGCTAGAAGATCACGCTGAACACCTAAGGTTAGTGTTGGAAACACTAAGGAAGGAGAAGTTATATGCGAAATTCACCAAGTGTGAATTTTGGCTAGAAATAGTAAAGTTTTTAGGATACGTCATTGACCATGATGGAATTTTAGTGGACCCCAAAAAGGTAGAAGCAATGATTAATTGGGAACAGCCAAAAACGCCGACTGAGTTGCAGAGTTTCCTAGGGTTAGCAGGATACTATCGAAGATTTATCCAAGATTTTTCGAAGATAGCTACTCCGTTGACTAACTTGATAAGGAAGACAGTGAAGTATGTGTGGACTGAGAAGTATGAAGACAGTTTCCAAGAACTGAAGAAAAGGTTGAGTGAAGCACATGTATTGTCTTTACCCGACGATACATGGAATTTTGTAGTTTATAGTGATGCTTTGCATAGAGGACTTGGTTGTGTGCTCATGCAGCATGACAAGGTCATTGCGTATGCGTCATGGAAGTTGAAGGATTATGAGAAAGTTTATCCTATTCATGATCTGAAACTAGCCGTGGTAGTGTTTGCCTTAAAGATATGGAGGCATTACTTATATGGAGAAAAATGTGAGATATACACGGACCATAAGAGTCTAAAATATATCTTCACACAAAAGGATTTAAATATGAGACAAAAGAGATGGCTGGAGTTGATAAAGGATTACGACTGAGATATCCTGTATCACCCAGGAAAAGCCAATGTAATGGTTGACGTCTTAAGTAGAAAGGGTCGTGAAAAGTTGTCTATGTTAATGGCTCAAACTGAGTTAATAACAGAGATGGTTAGGATGGAGTTAGAGGTGAGGTTACCGAGTGAGTCAGGACAGAAATTGTTTATAACGGAGATTCGATCTACCATTGTAGAGAGAGTCAAGGAGGTACAACTCAGAAATGATGAGTGTGACCAGATGAAGAGGCAGCTAGTAGATGAAAAAGAATTAAATTATAGTCTTGATAATGAGGGATTATTAAGATTTGAAGGAAGAATTTGGGTTTTGAATGAGACAGAATTAAAGGAGAAAGTGTTACAAGAGGCTCATAGTTCGAGGTACTCGATTCATCCTGGTAGTACTAAGATGTATCAAGACCTTCGATAGAGTTTTTGGTGGCCGAACATAAAGAGAGAGATAGTAGAATATGTGAGTAGGTGCTTAACTTTTCAAAAGGTTAAGGCCGAACATCAATGACCTACTGGCTTGTTACAGTCATTAGAGATTCCAGAATGGAAGTGGGAGCATATCACGATGGACTTTGTGGTGGGACTTCCAATTACTTAGAAAGGGTATGACGCGATTTAGGTAATAATGGACCGATTGACAAAGTCGGCTCTCCTTTTTCCAATAAGAGTTAACTTTAACTTAGATCAGTTAGCTAAACTTTTTGTTAAGGAAGTTATTTCCAGACTTGGAGTACCAGTTTTGATAGTGTCAGATCGTGATCCACGATTCATATCAAACTTTTGAAGAAGTCTGCAAGAATAGATGGAAACGCAGTTGAAGCTAAGTACGATTTATCATCTACAAACTGATGGGTAGAGCGAAAGGACAATTCAGATGCTAGAAGATATGCTAAGATCTTGCGTTATGGATTTCAAAGGTAGTTGGGATGATCATCTACCGCTAGTAGAGTTTACGTATAACAACAGTTATCATGCGAGCATAGGCATGCCGCCTTATGAAGCTTTATACAGACGAAAGTGCAGAACACCATTGTGTTGGGATGAAGTGGGAGAACACCGAATGCTAGGACCTGAATTGGTGCAGCAAATAGTGGATATAGTTAAGTTAATACGACTGCGACTTGTAGCAGCTCAAGACAGATAAAAGAAGTATGCAGATTCGCATCGAATGAACAAATAGTTTGAAGTAGGCTCGTATGTATTTCTAAAGGTATCTCCATAGAAAAGAAAGATACACTTTGGAAAGAAGGAAAATTTAAGTCCAAGGTTTAATGGACCTTTCGAGATATTAAAAAGGGTAGGAGAGGTAGCTTATATGGTATCATTACCTCCAGATCTAGAACGAATACACAATGTGTTTTATATATCTGTGTTACGTCCTTTTAAGCCAGATTATAAGCACGTAAAAGAGTATGAGCCTATTCATATTGAGTAGGACTTGACATATGAAGAAATGCCTATTCAAATCGTTGATAGAAAAGAACAAGTTCTGAGGAATAAAGTTATACCTTTGGTAAAAGTGTTATGGAAGAACCACGATGCCGAAGAAGAAACGTGGGAACTTGAAGAAAAGATGAAGAAGAATTACCCTCAGTTATTTATTTAATTTATAGTGAGATTCTGGGGACAGAATCCTTATAAGGGGGGAAGAATGTAACGACCGAGAAAATCGGATAATTGTAAAATAATTTTATTTGATTAAATAATGAATAAAATTATAATATATGTTATTATTATGTGTTAGAAAGATGAAGGTTGTTCTATAACCTAAAAGTGTCGTAATATCGTAGTATTCTGGCTACGTGGTAGAATTAAGGTGTTTGAATTTCCAAGATGAAAATAAAAGCTTTCCGAGAAATTTTCTGAAAAATACTATTTATCCATTTCTGCTCAGGAATTATTTTTGAATTTCTTGGAAATACGTAACGATAGAATAATAAAGGAGGATGGATTATATAATAATAATTCAATTATGATAAACGCAGTTTTTCGCGTGCGTACTAAGTTTAAGAATGTTCAGAAATGTAAAGATTGAATAAATGATGATCGTATAATAATCAAGTATTATACGAGGCAATGAATACGAGTATGATATGAAGTATTGTACAAGTATATATGAAAGATAGCATAACATATATAACAAATGATTATACGAACTAGTATACGTAAAGAATACGAGGATTATACGTTAAACGCTTTAATCCTATTGCAATGAACTTGTAGGATTTGTGTAGAAATTGGGCAAGCCTAAGTGCAAACTTGTTAAGGCCCGAAGATTAATAATGCAAGCCCAATGTTAGGCCCAAAGTAATTAAACCTTAAGCCCAAACCGAGAACCAGACCCGTGGATCGAACCGATGGGTCACCGGGTGAGAAAACCCAATGGGGAACCCATGTGGGCCCCATAGGTGAGTCATGGCTGGCCACTTGGTGGCCAAGCAAAGGATAAGAGGTGTGGTGGGCAAGCAAGAGATAGGATTATTGAGGAGGTGGAATAGTAAGGAGGTGGGGCTTAATGACCCTTATGTCCTCACTTTAGAAAGTCTATAAATAAAAGCTTGGATTGTTAATTTGTGCTTTGTTAAATTCCACCAACAATTTAGCATAACATATTGAGTGAAAAGTGAGAAGAGTTAGACTTTCATAATTCAAGAAGAAGAAAAAAAGTTTGGAACTTCAAAGTTAATAAACCTTCAAACCATTAATCTTCATCTCTTCATTTTTTTTGTGTGATAGAGAAGTGATTATTGGTGGAGCATGTTTGATAAGGAGTAACAAGGATGGCTATTAGTGGACTTAAACCTTAATAAACCATGTTGCAAGTGAATCATAATCATTGAAGTTATGTACTAAGAAAGAACATATGAAGAATTATCATTTTGTTGTTGAAATATGTTTCGTTAGGATGATAGATATATGGAATGAATTCATTTTGAACGGTGTAAAAATCTCAAAGTAACGAATTTATGGCAAAATTTACGAGATTAGACGATAATCGTCGAAATCGTGAAATTCTCTGAATAAAAGTTAAAAGTCATCGTATAACTCGAAAACATTGGTTTTCAATGGAGTATAGTCTAAGTTTGCATTTTAGAGTTGTAGACTCAAAAATGGTGAAATTTCGACTTAGAACAAAGAAACGAGCTTTGAACGTTCACGAACGCTCAATAAAGAACTTAATAGGTGAATTCCGTGTTAACGGATTCGAAAATGTAAGATTTTATAATGAAATCATAGTACATGTGATATGTGAGCTAACGACTTTTGAATGAGCCAATTCTGACTTATAATGAATAAGTTATGATCCCGTAAAAAATTACAGAAGAAATAATATGTGAAATTTCTCTGAGGCTCAGGGCCGGCGCCACAGCGCCGCCCAAAGCACTAACCTTGGCGCTGCAGCGCGACCAGTAGTGTAGAGAGTGGTGCGGCAGAACTGAACCTGAGATCCAGGTACTGTGAACTCGCGCCGCAGCGCGAGCCTTGTAAGGGAAGCTGGCGCCGCAGCGCCATCACTAGAAAAAAATAATAATAATAAATGGAAATGAATGTAATGAATGTGAAAGTTGATTGAAGGTGAATTATAATTAACTGAAAGTAACTTCCTTAAGGATGATAATAACCTTGAGAATTACAACTAAAGGTTGATGAAAGGCTACGAGAATGTAAATACAATGTAATACGATAAACCGTAACGAATGATAACAAATTTAATGAAAGATTAGATTGAAAAGAAGGGTAAGATAGATTAGTGACCATACATGATTGTTTATGACCTAATGTGGTATGTTATGTGATCATGTATTGTAGAATCCTTAAAGACTCAAAGGAAAAGTATATTAACTGTAGAAGACGCTGAAAACAAGTGATCTAAACCCTTGTCTATGTTCTTCTGAACAAACTTTGTAATTCATGTATCTTACGCATGAATTGATGTATAATGAAGTCGAAGCCAATTCCTTCGGCTAAGGATTAATGTGTTTTGTGGATTTCCTTAAAATCTATCAAAAGATTATTAATGTTGCAATCTTTTGCCAAACTATTTTGGTATGGATTTCAAGAAAGATTGAGTATGAATAAACAAATGTTTTGTCGTCAAACGACAGGTACGTGAGGTTGCCAAAACTTAAACAAACATACGTTTAAAGAAGTAGTGTTGTACAACATAGAGTACTATAGGCTGATCACTTAGACGTGCTCGTAAGATATGCCAGACTTACGGACTTGGTGCCGGGTTGTCCTTTTCAAAGAAAGAATGAAATGCTCAAGGTCTCGAACCAAACTTGTTTTTTAACTTATATTGTTCATTGTTAAATATTATAAAGAAAAGAGAATTGCTATTTTGAATTATCTGTAGTACTCCATAACTATTGATTCAGTTATAGAAGATATACGATTCATATGACTCAAACCTATTGCTTAATTGAAATTGTCATACTTATTGAGCTAGTTATGCTCACTCTTGTTCGAACCATATGTATGCAACTAAGACCGAACAGACAAAAGGATCCGGTAAAGATAAAGGAAAGGCTAAGGCAGCCAAATAGATTGTGTAAAATCCCAAATTTTACGAATAAAGATTTAATTTTCTCGAAATATTTTTTTTCAAAATTATGGTGTGGATTTGAGATAATGTTATAGTTGTGGGTAATATTTATAAATTTTACAAAGTACGCAAGTTGTTATATAATATTCGATTGATCGGGGAATATTTGTTTTGGCAGGGAATATTCGTACAACGACACAATCATTGGTGGACCCCACAACGAAATTATTGACGGATTGAGAAAACGATAAAAATATTTTTATGAAAATAACGGCGAAAGTTTTACTGTTAAAACTATTGAACTACTCGGTAGTAAAAGTACAGTAATACGTGTGGTTGCATAGTAACACACGGTATTGATTATTGATGCTTACGTGAGAAGTCACTCAGTTTTGTTCAATTATTGCTACAGTAATTGTTGCATAGTATCTCACGTTATTTGATTCAATTATTGTCGATATTTTATATATTATTAAATCAATAATTGAGACGACGAAGTTATTAATATTATTATTTTCAATATTAACGATGTCTAGAAGTTCTGTCAAGGAGAGATTTTATGACGCCCCCAAAATAGGTATACATCACCCATCTTCAGTCGCCAAATACATGGTATAACATTTAAATACAATCTTAAATATACAACATGAGCTGTTAGTTTTAATACAAACATTGTCTTCTAGACATCATTAAAACTCAAAATAAGTCCTCAATACATTTATTAACACACTATTTCACAGAATAGTGAGGACTACTAATGCTATTCTCTGGACCGTCACTCCGTTCCCCGAATAGTCCCTGCTACGTTCTCATTTCCTGAAGAGAACAGTGAAAGAAAGGGTGAGCTCAACAAGCCCAGCAAGAAATATTATGAATAAGATAAAGCAGAATAAATTATCATTAGTCTTCAATAGTGTTAAACTGATACAATATAACAAATATCAAGTTTAACTACAGCGGAACAAGCAATTCATTAAAAGAGTCAAGTAGAAAATAAAATCTACTATCGTTTATGATTTAAAAGGTTTTTTTATCACTTTTATCGCTGAGACTCATCTTAATAAATAATCCACATCATTGAATCACTCTTGCACTACGACCAAGGATATTCTTTAGTATCACGACCACAAATTATCCATGCACTACGGGCCAAGAATATTCGTGTATTCATTAATGGTCATGATCATACCAACAACTATCCATCAATGCACTACGGGCCAATGAGGACTTTTTTTACATCATTTATAACATTACGGTCATGATTACACCAAATAATCCCTAGTCATAATCATAGCAAGTCCATCTATGCACTACAGGTCACATATGACTTTCAATATAATATAAACATGAGGATGATGTCAATGATATAAGAATTCAATAAAACAAGTTCAAGAATTAATTTATCCAGGAACCAACAACGTCCAAAATGTCAACATGATACTTCTTTGTGGAGTAAAATTCAAGAATGCTTAGAAGAATATTTTCATGAAAAGATACTGGATGAAGCGCAAATATCAAGGATATTCCACTAATTTCATGGAGTATAGAAGTCAAAACTTTAACCAAATGAGTATAATAAAGAATGGAATAACAAAATAAATCACCAGGCATGCGATAGACCGCACAGAGAGGTTATTCCAACAGAATAGTAAATAACGGAACCAGGTCATGCGTATACGCACAGACAGGATGTTCCAACAGAATGATAAATAATGGAACTAGGTCATGCGTAAAGCACATACATGATGTTCCAACAGAATAATAAAGAACGGAACCAGGTTATTCATAAAGCACAGACATGATGTTCCAACGGAATGATAAAAATGGAATAATAACAGAAATCACCATGCATGCGGTACTTCACATAGACAGGTTATTCTAACATAATGATAAAGAATGGAATAACAGAAGAATTTCACCAAGTATAGGGTAGCCCGCGTATACACGTTATTCCAACAGAATAATAAAGAATGGAATAACATAATTTCTCTTCATGAATACGAAAGAAATAATACCCCTTACGAGTATAGCAAATAATATCCCTTACCTTAGAAAGAAGAGTACTGGATATAGAAGTAGTGAAGTAGCAGAACACTTTTTTTCTTTCTCTCTATAGTTTCTCTCTCTAGAGTTTCAATGAATTCGTAAGAAATAATGAAGGAATGAGCTTCTATTTATAGAAAAATGGACTGCATAGTAACTAATTCATGAAAGGTCCAGATTGATTTACTTTAAACGGATGGTCCAGATTTAAAACAAAATCTTTTAAATAAAATATAATATATTCTATTTATAATCTAATAAAACGAATAACTTTATAAAAGTATTCTGTTTTATATAAAATGATTTTATTATTCAAAACATTATGCAGGCACTATGCAACGCTATGCATAATAAAATATAATATATTCTAATTATTGTCTAATAAAACAAATAACTTTATAAAAGTATTCTGTTTTATATAAAAAGATTTTACTATGCAAACACTATGCAGACACTATACAAACACTATACATAATAAAATATCATATATTCTATTTATAGTCTAATAAAACGAATAACTTTATAAAAGTATTCTGTTTTATATAAAAAAATTTCTGTTTTATTACATTAATAATACTAATAAAACAAAACTCATCATCATTATTATTATTCACATTATTAATCGACCAGGTTGTTACCAAGAAAGATGGGGCTTTCCAATAAGGATTTCTCCCTATTGGCGCGCAATTAGGTGACCAAACCTCTCCTTGACAAAACTTATAGACATCGTTAATGTTGTAAATAATAATATTAATAACCTTGTCGTCTCAATTATTGATTTAATAATATATAAAATATTAACAATAATTGAATCAAATAATACGAGATACTATGCAGCAATTACTGTAGCAATAATTGAATAAAACTGAGTGACTTCTCACGTAAGCATCAATAATCAATATCGTGTGCTACTATGCAACCACGCGTATTACTGTACTTTTAACACCGGGTGTTTCAACAGTTAACGGTAAAAACTTTCGCCGTTATTTTCATAAAGTATTTTTGTCGTTTTCTCAATCCGACAATAATTATGTTGTGGGGTCCACCAATGATTGTGCCATTGTATGAATATTACCTGTTAAAACGAATATTTCCCGACCAATCAAATTTTATATAACTTGCGTACTTTGCAAAATTTATAAATATTACCCACAATTATAACATTATATCAAATTTTCTCCATAATATTCAAAAATGATATTTATAAAAAAATTCATCTTTATTTATATTAAGTTGGGGTCTTACAGGTTTGGTCACCTAATTGCGCGCCGATAGAAAAAAATTCTTATTGAAAAGATCCATCTTTTCTGGGAACAACCTGATCGATTAATATTATGAATTATAATAATGGTGATAAATTTTATTTTATTATTATTATAAATGTAATAAAACAGAAAACTTTTTATATAAAACAGAATACTTTTTTATAAAGTTTTGTTTTATTTGATTATAAATAGAATATATTATATTTTATTATGCATAGTATTTGCGTAGTGCCTGCATAGTATTTGCATAGTAAAATCTTTTTATATAAAACAAAATACTTTTATAAAGTTATTTGTTTTATTAGATTTTAAATAAAATATATTATATTTTATTATGCATAGTGTTTGCATAGTGCTTGCATAGTGTTTGTATAGTAAAATCTTTTTATATAAAATAGAATACTTTTATAAAAATTATTTGTTTTATTAGATTTTAAATAAAATATATTATATTTTATTATGCATAGTATTTGCATAGTGCTTGCATAGTAAAAACTTTTTATATAAAACGTAATACTTTTTATAAAGTTTTTTTTTATTATAAATAGAATATATTATATTTTATTACATAGTGCAGCATAATATCCTTTCCATTATCCTATAAATAGGATGCTTAGTTAGAATTGAAAATCTCACCAGAAATTCAGAGAATTCTTCTTCTATAATCTTGAGTGTATTTCTTTAGAGTTTAAGAAAGCTTTGAGCGTAGAAAATATTGCAAGTTTTCTTCAAGTATATCCCTGCCCTACCAGTCGGAATATTCTTCTTTTTAAGGTAAGGGGTATTATTCTTTCGTATTCATGAATAGAGTTATTTTCTTTCAATACTCGTACGAATTGTTATTCCATTCTTTATTATTATGTTGAAATAACCTGTCTATGCGAAGTACCACATACATGGTGAAATTCTTCTATTATTCCATTCTTTATTATTCTGTTGGAATAACATGTCTGTGCGGTCTATCGCATGCCTGGTGAATTCTGTTGTTATTCCATTCTTTATTATTCTGTTGGAATATCCTGTCGGTGCGTATTATGCATGACCTGGTTCCATTTTTTAATATTTTGTTGGAATATTCTGTCTGTGCGGATTACGTATGACCTGGTTCCATTATTTATTATTATATTGGAATAACCTGTCTATGCGAAGTACCGCATACATGGTTAAATTCTTCTGTTATTCCATTCTTTATTATTCTATTGAAATGATCTGTCTACATGGGTTACCGCATGGTGGGCGAAAATCCATTTGCAGTTTCATATATTCTATTATACTCAGTTGGTTAAAGTTTTGGCTTCTATACTCCATAAAATTAGTAGAATATCCTAGATATTTGTGCTTCATCCAATATCTTTTCATAGAAATATTCTTCTGAGCATTCTTGAATTTTACTCCACAAAGCAGTATCATGTTGACAATTTGTACGTTATTGGTTCCTGGATAAATTAATTTATAAATCTTTAAAATTTATTCTTGAACTTGTTTTATTGAATTGTCATCATCCTCATGCTTATATTATGTTGAAAGTCATCTTTGGCCGTAGTGCATAGATGGACTTGGTATGATTATGATCAGGGATTATTCGGTATAATCATGACCGTAATGTTACAAATGATGTGGTAAAAGTCATTATTGGCCCGTAGTGCATTGATGGACAGTTTTTGGTATGATTATGGCCATGGATTCTTTTCGGCCAAGGGTGCAAAAATGAATTGTTTTATGGCATGATCATGACCGTTGATGAAAACACGATTATCTTTGGCCCGAAGTGCATGCATAATTCGTGGTCGTGATACTAAAGAATATCCTTGGCCTGTAGTGCAGGGATGATTTGATGATGTGGATTATTTATTAAGCTGAGTCTCAGCGATAAAATTGTTGATAAATCTTTTAAATCATAGATGATAGTAGATTTTATTCTCTACTTGACTCTTCTAATGGATTGCTTATTCTGCTACAGTTGTTAATCTAAAACTTGTTGTCTATTATATTCTATCAGTTGTTATACTGTTGAAGGCTAAGGATAATTTATTCTGCATTATCTTAGTAATAATATTTCTTACTGGGCTAGTTGAGCTCACCCCTTTGCTTTCATTGTTCTCTTCAGGAAATGAGAATATAGCTGGGACGAGTTGGGGAACTGAGTGACAGTCCAGATGGTTACATTAGTAGTCCTCACTATTCTGTGAAATAGTGTGATAATAAATGTATTGAGGATTTATTTTGAGTTTGAATACTGTCTAGAAGATAATATTTGTATTAAAACTCACAGCTCATGTTGTATATTTAAGTTTGTATTTGTATTTTGTACCATGTATTTGGTGACTCAAGATTGGCGATGTATACCTATTTTGGGGGCGTCACAGATTATCTTTGTAATAGTATAGTAGGAATGTTGTAATTATTTGATATTATGACAAAGAATACATGAAATGGTTACAAAGAACACGGGAATTATAATATTTTTTTGGAATATATAGAAGACATATTCACTCTTTTGAGGTATTTCAATTGAATGTATGTGTAAACTGTAGCACCGTGTATCACCATCTGTCGGGTTGAAAGATATCCGGATTTAGGGGCGTCGCGGTTAATAAAATGGATTAGGATCCTCTTTAATGCACTTTTCTAATTTCTCAAAAAACACATTAAGCGACATAAATATTGTATTTAGCGACAAAATAAAAATCATCGCAATTATAATAATTGTGTCGTTAAAAATGTCACTAAAGATATATGTATCACTAAAATGTGTATTGAGAAAAATTAAAAAATAAGTGTATTGAAGGGTAACCTAAACCGGACAAGGTTTATTTTATTTATTTATTTACACATTATTATTTTTTATGCATGGGTTTAGGGGGTTTTCAAACTTTAAATTATTGCTTCAGCTTACTAACCTGAGCAGAATTTGTCGATTCAAGTTTAGCTTAATTGGTTTTGGGACGTCGACATTTATTTTCTAATTTTATCATATATATATATATATATATATATATATATATATATATATATACAGTGGCGAAGCCACGCAAATTTTGTGGGGTCAATCGACCCCACTGAAAAAAAAATTGTATTATAATGTAAGGTAAATTTTAAAAATTTTAAGTATTATATATAAATTGACCCCACTAAAATTTTATAAATTTTCTATTATACAGTGTCAAATTAAAAATTTATAACTTTGTCAATCAACTTTTAACCAATATATGACTCATATTCTCTCAATTTATGTATCCCTCTCTATAATATTTTAAACTAAACTATAATCTAATAATAATGAATTACTTATAAACAATTATGATTAAAAAGTCTATTATGAGTTAATATAGTGTATATATACCATATATTATTACTCATTATATTTTCATTGTAATATAGTGTATATATATATATATATATATATATATATATATATATATATATATATATATATATATATACACGGAAAGCTTCAAGAGCATAATTCTTAAATAACATAATGCCTTAAATAGCATAATTTTATCAAAACGACGTAGTTTTGGAGGGACGCGGTGGCATTTTTGTAAATAAGCGGTGGCATGATATTTACAAAAATGCCACCGCGTATTTCCAAAACTACGTCGTTTTGATAAAATTATGCTATTTAAGGCATTATGCTATTTAAGAATTATGCTCTTGAAGCTTCCCGTATATATATATATATATATATATATATATATATATATATATATATATATATATATATATATATATATATACGATTCAGATCTTAAGCTCATCCCTTATTTAACATACCTTGCTCACCCCCCCTTTAGCAACGGACCGAGCGACGATTCGGTCCGTCACTATATATAAAACTGTGGACATTAGGATACGATTTTCGTGCGAAAGTTTCCCTCCAGCGTGAATGACAACCTTGGCGGAATAAGCATTAAGGTCGGCCGATTGTGCGTCGAGGATACATTATGGTCGACGGAAGTATTTATGACGAAATTTCATCTAGAATAGTAAATATTAAAACCCCAAATCGCTATTAGTAGCGCCTCACTTAGTCATAAACATTTCTCTCTCTTTCTATCACCGTGTTGCTCTCTCTCTGGTCGTCGGCGTTGAACCTCAGGCCACCACTCCTCCGGACGGCGCACCTCCCACCTCCCACCTCCGCCTGCAGGAAGCTTAGTTTCTAGTAAGTATTTTGTTTATATGTATATATAATATAAAGACCCAAATTTCTTTCTCTTTCTTTATTTCTAACCTGCTGGTAGGGGTGAGTGAGCATGGTGCGGTTTGGTGCGGTTTGAAGTCCAAACCGCACCCGAAATTGCTTAGGTGCGGTTTGAAAAATTCTAAACCGCACCCAAAACCGCTTGTGATTTATACGGTGCGGTTTTAAAATGTGCAGTGCGGTTTTAATTGGTGCGATTTCGGTTTCAAAACCAATTGAAATAACAAAAAAGTCTAAGCCTTCAATAAAATTTAACATAAAACTTACATCGAGCAATTAACTTATTGACAAAGTCGACAATGAGAATTATATCAAGCATGCTTTAAAACTAAAACATACGCTATATAAAACAACGGAGACCATATATTCGATAACAAGCAAGAATGTTTATCTAATTTCCCGAAAATTAAAAGTATATACTGGAGATAGAATGACTTGTAGAATATAATCATAACTATACCTAATTTGAAAAATAATCTACTACCTACGTCCCATAATAAGTGTCTTTTTTGCTAAAATCACACATACCAATATACAAGTTAAAATGGCAAAAATACCCTTAATATATTTTCTTTGAAGTTGAAGAGTTAATGAGTGTCATTTAATTGTAGTGATGGTAAGATGCAATAAATACCATTGAATGCATAAGGGCATATATGAGGAAATATTGCAAAAATTGTATTGGAGTTCTAACACATCACTTATTTTGGGAAAAACTATTAAGCCTAAAAAACACTTATTGTGGGACGGAGGTAGTATTAGACTATTAATATTATAGCATTGACATTAACCAATGTATCAAGTGCTCGAGTCCCTCAGCTATAAGCCCATCTAATAACTCATCAAAAAATATTCGAAATTCTAAAACCCAATTGCTTAATTTTTGACTCTATAAATAACCTCTAACATCTTCTTTCAATTGGTGAAAAAATGACAATGCAAGACTCGAGTTTTCTCTGAGCGTGTTCAAGTGAAAAGTAACTTTAAAATTTACTAGAGATAATACATACATATACACACATGGTGCGGTTTCGATTTTATGCGTGCGGTTTTGGCTAGTAACCAAACCGGAACCGTAAATTTGGTTATTCAACCCACCTAAAACCGCCACATACGCCGAAACCGTTGGTGCTGTTTTAATTGGTGTGGTTCATGCGATTTTTGGTACGGTTTCGGTTCCAATTTGGTTACATGCTCAGCCCTACCTGCTTGGCTCTTTCTCTCTCTGGTCCCTCTCATCTCGCCACTAACCAACCTCAATTCGCCGCACCTCCTGCTGCCACACCCCGCACCTTCGTCCGGCAGCCTGCTTCGATTCCAACTGAGTTTGTCCAATTTAAGGTTATTTTTATCAATTTATTTTAGATTTGGAACCCTAAATTTTTAGATATATGGTTATGCATAAATTTGGGTATAAGTTTTTATCAATTAATTGTTAATTTGGATTTTAGAAATTGTAATACCCAGTAAATTAAATAAATATTAAATAATAAAAATTTCTTTGTTTTAAAACATATTAATTGGACTTTGTCATTTATTTTGGGGCAACTAGTTATTTAGTTTGTGTGGACTAATAAATATTAATAAGAGATGAGTAAATTAATTTAGTGCAATTTGGGCCTTAAAATTTATTTGGATTTAATTTAATTAAATGTGGTTAATATTAATTTTATTACAATTAGGAGAATAAATAAGATAATTAATAAATAAATAAACACTAAAACCTAATCACAAGCGCTGCAAATCAGAAAAGAAAAGAAAAGAGGAGGCGTCGGTGAGAGATCATAGCATAAAAGAGAAGCAAACAGGTGTCTTTTCTTTATTTTTTTTTATTAATTGTTGGCTCATAGACATGATTTGTTATTCCTTAGAAATTAGTTACTTTGATTTTCTTTCTAAGCCTACTGTTATGAAATTGTGGTGTAGTTTATATATAAATATATAGTCATTAACGGGATTATAAAATTGGAAGCTACTGAACTTTTCGTGTATAATAATTACAAGGATTATTATATATACTGGTTGATTGCAGGTTATTGGGCGAATTATATATATATATATATATATATATATATATATATATATATATATATATATATATATATATATATATATATATATATATTTTATTTTACTGAGTATTTAATTTATGAAGCGTATAAATCGAATTAATGAATCAAATTGAAAGTTACGTGTATCAGTTTAAATTAATTAATCTTGTTGTTAATATTATAAAATTTACTTGGTAACAATTTAACAATATTACATTGTTAATGAGTAAATTTGTAATAAAATTTTATCTTATTATTTTGTTTAATTAGTTCGAACGGAAGGAATTTAGTGAGATAAATTTGGAATTTAAATTTTGGGTATTACATTGCTTAGTCCAGGTACGGATTCCGTACTCTTTCAGCGAGACTCTTTTGGTTTTTAATTTATTCGTTTCGTTATGCGTTTTGAAAATTAGTATTGCCTCTCATGATTATATCTTGTCAAATTCATTGTGATAGTTTCGTTTGACGTTCATAGTTGGAACTCATATTTGTACTCTGTAGACTAGTACAACATATCTAAATTTATTTTGATATTGTAGTAATGTGCATGTTAATATTTTTGGAGACTTTGTGTTGATATCTCGTTTCAGTTTAACATGTACATGTTAGAACCCCTTTGTTGTGTTGCATGTGTTGTGAGATTATATTTTGTTAGAATACTGTAGGGTATACCTGAGCTATAACCACCTGTGGGGGTACCACAGGCATGTCGTCTTGGCACCGAGGCATGACACCTTCCGTGGCGGTGTGATCAGTCCACGGCGTCTCCGTGTTGTGCTCCGTTGGGAGTTGGCCATTTGGTGTTTTGTTGTGGGAGGCGTATGGGTTGACCCTAGTTTTTTGTTCTGTTCTATTCCGCGGAGTAGTGATGTTTATGCCAAACACGCCTTCCAATTTTGCACGTATCTGGATTGCGCTGTCCGATGTATAATTGTCTGTGTGGCATTATTTGACTTGCCTGTGTGGCATTATTTGACTTGCCTATGTGGCAAGGTACATTACTATTTATTTTGAGCTCGGTATAAAATAACACCCAGCCATTTGATTCAGCCTATCATTTCGTTGCGTTAGATTTGTTCGTTACATTTCAGTTCATTTAATTGTGTTAGTTATGTCGTTTCATTATTCTTTTAATTCTATATCTGTACTGGGCATTTGGCTCATGCTGTGTTTTTCTTCCGACAGGTAATCGGGGGGATCAAGGGCAAGTGTGATGAGAGCTCCCTTCATTCCAATGGTTTAGAAATATTCTGTTTAGGCTTGATATGTCAGTTATTTAGAGTTGTAATAATTATTTCAGATTATGGTTTGATCCAGTGTGGCATTTATTATGGCTTGTTTTATGAGATTTAATTATTATGAGACTATTCTTTTGTTGCTTTGAGCTTTGCTATTCAATTCATTAGTTTGTTATGTTTTGGGTAACCCCTCCTATTTCGGAAAGGGGGTGTTACAGTGTTGATATCAGAGCCAGGTTCTTTCTTGTAGAAAATCTATTTAGGTTTGTCCTGTGAGTTATGGGTAGACTTCTAGGTTAGGTTTTCTTCTATTTTATTTTTTGTTCAACTATCATATCAGCTATATTCGAATCTGTCTCTAATTTTGCTTTGTTATCTATTCGTGATCTCTTTCTTAGATGGCACGAAGATCAGCTAGAATTGCTGGGAGGCGAGGCAACAATAGGGGAAGAAGTAATGGTCAGCCCAATGAGCAACCTAATGATCAGATAAATGCTCAATTGGCTACCTTGGGAAATCAGGTGGTGAATCAGGCTTTACCTCAGTTGGTGGCACATGTTGTACATGCAATGCAGCAGCCGCCACCAGAAATTCCTGAGCAAGGGAATCCGGGAAATAATGGTCAGCAAGCAAATGTCGAGGAAGGGAATACAGATGGTCTTGATCAGCAGGTGGTTTTGATGTATGTATGGTTGGAGAGGTTTCAGAAGCAGAAACCACATGCATTCAATTCAGCTCTGACTCCAATTGATGCAGAGAATTGGATTGCCCACCTGGAGAAGATTTTTGATGTGTTAGGGTGTTCAGATAATCAGAGAGTGCTGCTTGCTACTTACAAGCTGGAAGGGGATGCACAGAGGTGGTGGAAAGCGATTAAAACAATAAAAGGTGAAAATTATGCTGAGACACTTAATTGGGCATAATTTTGTGAGGTCTTTTATCAGCAGTACTTCCCAGCTGCGGATAAAGAAGCCTATACTAGAGAGTATCTGTCAATTCGACATAAAGATGATAAGTCCATCACGGATTTCATGACGAGGTTTACTAGGTTGGCAGGCTTTGCGGGAACCTCAGCAGGGACTGCAACAGAATAGGCAAAGAAGTTTAAGTGGAGGATTCATTATAGGTATCGACAGCATCTCATTAATAACAAGTTTACAGATGTGTCGGCTGTGGCAAATGCGGCCAAAAATATTGAGATGGAGCGACAGGAATTTCGGTCTTCTAAACTGGATGGGAGTCGAAAGAGGGACAGAGATGACCAACATGGTCAAACTTCAGTTCAGCATGGGAGAAATTAGGGTGGTCAGTTGAATAAGAATCGTGGTGCCCAACAGGGGCAGTGGCGTGGTCAGAATCAAAATAGGGGTTATCAGCAGATCCCTCAGTAAGGGCAGAATCGTCAGCTGCAGCTACCTTGGAATGGTCAAAATCGTCAGCAGTGGCAGAATCGTTATCAGGGGTAGAATCAGGGCCGTTATCCGGGACCAACTGGTGGGGGTAACCCAAATCTTATTCTGATAGCTCCTTGTGCTACTTGTGGAGCTATTCATCTAGGGAGGCAGTGCCACAGACTCACAGGTGCATGCTTCTTGTGTGGACAGATAGGTCATATTTCTAGGGATTGTACTGGTCCACGTGGAAATAGTGTAGGTGGTGATAATGGTTGCAATGGAGGTCAGCGTCAGGGTGGTCGAGTGTTTGCCTTGACATATAACCAGGCGGCAGGTGCACCAGGTACTGTTTCTGGTACTATTTTAGTTGGCAATCGTAAGGCGTCTATTTTGTTTGATACGGGTTCTACTCATTCCGTTGTTGCTCAGTCTTTTATTCGGCACCTAGGTGTGCCATCTCAGTCTTTAGATTCTGTTATGTCTATTGCTACCCCGATGGGGACTTCTGTTGTTATTTTTGATTTGTATCGAGGGTGTCCGATCAATTTTGGGGATAAGCTCTGTAGCGTTAATCTTCTTCCGATGTGTATGAACGATTTTGATGTCATTCTTGGGATGGACTGGTTGGATAAACACCTAGCCACTATTGATTTTCAGGCGAAGAAGGTTATATTTGGAGATGTAAAGTCTCCGGAGTTCGTATTTCAGGGTTCACAACCGAGTAGAGTGATGAAGTTGATTTCAGCTTTGAAGGATGAAAAGTTGATGGCAAAGGGTTGTGAGGGGTATTTGGCATTTGTGAAAGATACCTCTAAGGGTGAATCTCGTATTGAGGATGTTCCGATTGTTCGTGACTTTTTCGATGTGTTTCCTGAGGAGTTGTCAGGGTTGCCACCACAGCGGGAAGTAGAATTTTCTATTGAGCTTGTTCCTGGTGCGGAGCCTATCTCTAAGGCGCCGTATCGGATGGAAACGTTGGAGTTACAAGAATTGAAAGAGCAGTTACAGGAACTGTTAGATCGTGGTGTGATTCGACCTAGTGTATCGCCGTGGGGTGCTCCTGTCTTGTTTGTAAAGAAGAAGGATGTGTCTATGAGGCTGTGTATAGACTACAGAGCGTTGAACAATATCACCATCAGGAATCGGTATCTATTACCGAGGATTGATGACTTGTTTAACCAACTTCAAGGGGCAAAGTATTTTTCGAAGATAGACTTGAGGTCGGGCTATCATCAGTTGAGGGTGAGGGATGAGGATATCTCTAAGACAGCTTTTCGTACTCGATATGGGCATTACGAGTTTCTGGTGATGCCATTCGGGTTAACTAATGCTCTGGCAGTGTTTATGGATTTAATGAATCGGGTGTTCATGGAGTATTTAGACCAATTTGTTATTGTCTTTATTGATGACATATTGGTTTACTCCAAGTCTAAGGAAGAACATGAGGAACATCTTCGCACAATGATGGGGATTTTGCAGAAAGAGAAGTTGTATGCTAAATTCTCTAAATGCTAGTTTTGGTTGGAGCAGGTGGCATTTTTGGGTCACGTTGTTTCGGCTGAGGGCATTAAGGTGGATCATGCGAAGGTTAAGGCTATCACTAAATGGCCGAGACCTATTACAGTGACAGATATTAGAAGTTTCTTGGGTTTGGCAGGGTATTATAGGCGGTTTGTGGAAGGGTTTTCCTTATTAGCCTTACCATTGACCCAGTTGATGAGAAAGGGCACGAAGTTTGTGTGGAATGAGGAGCGTGAGAAGAGTTTCGAGGAGTTGAAGAAACGACTTGTGATAGCTCCTATACTCACATTACCGTCGGGGATAGGAGGCTACCAGATTTATAGTGATGTTTCTAAGAAGGGCTTGGGGTGTGTTTTGATGCAACACGGTAAGGTGATTGCTTATGCTTCTAGGAAGCTTAAACCTTATGAGGTGAACTACCCCACACATGATTTGGAGTTGGCAGCGGTGATCTTTGCCTTAAATATTTGGAGGCACTATTTGTATGGAGAGACTTGTGATATCTTCACCGATCATAAAAGTCTTAAATACATTTTCACTCAAAAGGAGCTCAATATGAGGCAGAGGCGTTGGTTAGAGCTTCTAAAGGATTATGATTCTAGAATTCAGTATCACCCGGGGAAGGTTAATGTGGTTACAGATGCTCTTAGCTGAAAGAGTTCTGGGAGTGTAGCAGCCCTTATTACACAACCTCAGCTTATTTCAGATATGGAGCGGGTCGAGTTGGAGTTGTATGTACGAGGTTCAGATGGGCAATTGGCAGGTATGAGAGTGGAGCCCTCTCTTATCTCGCGGGTCAAAGAAGCTCAAAAAGAAGATGGGGAGTTGTGGAGTATGACGTAGAATCTAGAGGAGGGCAAGAAGTCTGAGTTTCTTATTGATGACCATGGTGTGATTTGGTTGGGTGAACGATTGTGTGTACCGTCGGATCCAATCATTTGAGAGGTTGTCTTGGCTGAGGCTCATAGTTCACCGTTTTCTATTCATCTAGGTTCTACAAAGATGTATAGGGATTTGAAGAAGAATTTTTGGTGGAATGGGATGAAACGAGACGTGGCTGAACATGTTGGTAAGTGCCTCACTTGTCAGCAAGTGAAGATAGAACATCAACGAGCTAGTTGCTTGTTGCAACAGTTAGACATTCCAGTGTAGAAGTGGGAGGATATCACGATGGATTTTGGGACTGGTTTGCCAAAGACTTTCAGGAAGAATGATGCCATTTGGGTAGTGGTGGACCGGCTGACCAAATCAGCACACTTTTTGGTTATCCATGAAGGTTACTCGGTGGATAGGTTGGCACATATCTTTCAGCAGGAGATTGTTAGACTTCATGGTACTCCGGTGTCTATTATTTCAGATCGGGACCCACGGTTCACTTCACGGTTTTGGAAAGGGTTTCAACGAGCTTGGGGCACACGGCTCAACTTCAGTACTTTTTTCTATCCGCAAACTGATGGGCAATCTGACAGTACTATTCTGACATTAGAGGATATGTTGAGGTCTTGTGCACTTGAGTGGTCGGGTAATTGGGATGATTACTTGAGCCTAGTTGAGTTTGCTTACAACAACAGCTGGCATGCAAGTATTGGAATGGCTCCGTTTGAGGCATTGTATGGTAGGAAGTGTCGGGCACCAACTTGTTGAGATGAGGTTGGCGAAAGGGCCATAGAAGGGCCTGAGTTAGTTCAAATCACTATGGAGAAGGTAGCGGTGGCTAAGGAGAAATTGTAGTCGGCTCGATCACGACAGAAGTGTTATGCTGATAAGCATAGGAGGACTTTAGAATTTGAACCTGGTGATCATGTGTTTCTAAAAGTTTCTCCTTGGAAGGGCATTCGGCGATTTGGGTTGAAAGGGAAACTTAGTCCGCATTATATTGGACCATTTGAGATTCTGGAGAGGGTTGGTGAGGTTGCATATCGTTTAGCTTTGCCTCCACAGCTAGCTCATGTGCACAATGTGTTCCATGTGTCGGTGTTGAGAAGTTACAATTATCATCCGTTGCATGTGGTGCAATATCCGTTCAATAAGATTCAGGAGGATCTTACTTGTGAGGAGCAAGCTGAGGCGATTTTGGATCGTCAAGAAAGGATCATGAGGAGGAAGACTATTCCTTTTGTTAAGGTTTTGTGGAGGAATCATTCAAAGCGGGAAACTACATGGGAGATGGAAGAGTCTATTCGAGCGGAATATCCGCATCTCTTTGAAAATTAGGTGCGTTCTATTCTTTTGATTCCGGGGACGGAATCCTTTTAAGGGGTAGGTGATGTAATACCCAGTAAATTAAATAAATATTAAATAATAAAAATTTCTTTGTTTTAAAACATATTAATTGGACTTTGTCATTTATTTTGGGGCAACTAGTTATTTAGTTTGTGTGGGCTAATAAATATTAATAAGAGATGGGTAAATTAATTTAGTGCAATTTGGGCCTTAAAATTTATTTGGATTTAATTTAATTAAATGTGGGTAATATTAATTTTATTACAATTAGGAGAATAAATAAGATAATTAATAAATAAATAAACACTAAAACCTAATCACAAGCGCTACAAATCAGAAAAAAAAAAGAGGAGGCGACAGTGAGAGATCATAGCAGAAAAGAGAAGCAAGCAGGTGTCTTTTCTTTCTTCTTCTTTTTTTATTAATTGTTGGCTCATAGACATAATTTGTTATTCCTTAGAAATTAGTTACTTTGATTTTCTTTCTAAGCCTACTGTTATGAAATTGTGGTGTAGTTTATATATAAATATATAGTCATTAACGGGATTGTAAAATTGAAAGCTACTTAACTTTTCGTGTATAACAATAACAAGGATTATTATATATATTGGTTGATTTCAGGTTATTGGGCGAATTATATATATATATATATTTATTTATTTATTTATTTTATTTTACTGAGTATTTAATTTATGAAGCGTATAAATCAAATTAATAAATCAAATTGAAAGTTATGTATATCAGTTTAAATTAATTAATTTTTTTGTTAATATTATAAAATTTACTTGGTAACAATTTAACAATATTACATTGTTAATGAGTAAGTTTGTAATAAAATTTTATCTTATTATTTTGTTTAATTAGTTCCAACGGAAGGAATTTAATGAGACAAATTTGGAATTTAAATTTTGGGTATTACATTGCTTAGTCCAGGTACGGATTTCGTACTCTTTCAGCGAGACTCTTTGGTTTTTAATTTATTCGTTTCGTTATGCGTTTTGAAAATTAGTATTGCCTCTCATGATTATATCTTGTCAAATTCATTGTGATAGTTTCGTTTGGCGTTCATAGTTGGAACTCATATTTGTACTCTGTAGACTAGTATAACATATCTAAATTTATTTTGATATTGTAGTAATGTGCATGTTAATATTTTTGGAGACTTTGTGTTGATATCTCATTTTAGTTTAACATATACATGTTAGAACCTCTTTGTTGTGTTGCATGTGTTGTGACATTATATTTTGTTAGAATACCGCAGGGTATACCTGAGCTATAACCACCTGTGGGGGTACCACAGGCATGTCCTCTTGGCACCGAGGCATGACACCTTCTGTGGCGGTGTGATCAGTCCACGGCGTCTCCGTGTTGTGCTCCGTTGGGAGTTGGCCATTTGGTGTTTTGTTGTGAGAGGCGTATGGGTCGACCCTTGTTGTTTGTTCTGTTCTATTCCGCGGAGTAGTGATGTTTGTGCCAAACACGCCTTCCAATTTTTCACGCATCTGGATTGCGCAGTCCGATGTGTAATTGCATGTGTGGCATTATTTGACTTCCCTGTTTGGCATTATTTGATTTGCCTGTGTGGCATTATTTGACTTGCCTATGTGGCAAGGTATATTACTATTTATTTTGAGCTCGGTATGAAATAACATCCAGCCATTTGATTCAGCCTATCATTTCGTTGTGTTAGATTTGTTCGTTACATTTCAGTTCATTTAATTGTGTTAGTTATGTCGTTTCATTATTCTTTTAATTCTATATCCGTACTGGGCATTTGGTTCATGCTGTGTTTTTCTTCCGACAAGTAATCAGGGGGATCAAGGGCAAGTATGATTAGAGCTCCATTCATTCCAATGGTTTAGAAATATTATGTTTAGGCTTGATATGTCATTTATTTAGAGTTGTAATAATTATTTCAGATTGTGGTTTGAGCCAGTGTGGCATTTATTATGGTTTGTCTTATGAGATTTAATTATTATGAGACTATTCTTTTGTGGCTTTAAGCTTTGCTATTCAATTCATTAGTTTTGTTATGTTTTGGGTAACCCCTCCTTCTATTTCGAAAAGGGGGTGTTACAGAAATATTTTGTTGAAATTAGGCGTTTTTATCTTGCTGAAATTAGGATTACCTTTGAAGTGTTGTTGAAATTGGGATTATTTTTTATAGTTTGCAATAATTGTA
This sequence comes from Panax japonicus, assembly GCA_020205505.1. Lineage (NCBI taxonomy): Eukaryota > Viridiplantae > Streptophyta > Magnoliopsida > Apiales > Araliaceae > Panax > Panax japonicus. The sequence goes on along the minus strand of CM035109.1, from coordinate 43,081,446 downwards.
ACTTCCTCCTCTTGCAGTCAAGTGTTTGTCCATTAATGTTACCGGTAAGGCTGTAAACGAGCCAACACAGTTCGATCTCGATTCGGGCTCGACTCGAAAAAATACGAGCGAAACTCAAATTCGTCAAAAATATGATCCAAATCTGAGCATTAAAAATAGTTCGAATAAAAATATGAGTAGAATCTGAGCAATGTTATACTCGACTCGTTTAAGATTCAAACTACTCGAATTTTTGATTGTGATTCAATACATACTCGGTTAATACATATTCGATTAGATGTTCGATACTTTCTCTTATAATATATACAAATTTAAATCAAAATAGGATAATTAGTTATTATTTAGTTTTATTTTTAATTTTAATTATGATTTTATTTTTATAAAGTTTAATAATAAATATATTTTCTCATTTTATGTAAAATAACAAATTCAATTTATAATTATATTTATTATAAAACTAGTTATTATGTGGAGACTCGAATTCGAGCTTGAATTTGAAGCTCGCGAGTAGTTTTAATAAATATTTGAGTCGAGTCAAATCTGAGTAGGATTTTTCAAATATAATTCGAATTCGAGCCGAATTTGAGTACAAATTTATCATTTCGAGTCGAATTCGAGTAGCTCTCTGTTTGCTCTGGTTCGACTCGTTTACACCCTTAGTTACTGGATGATTATTTTACATATTTGAATAATTTGATTTGCCTTGGTTCAATATATCCATTTTCTGCCTTTTTCTGTTATATGATTCGGTTCAATTTGGTTCATATATATGAAATGGTTAAGCATATCCATTTTTTGCCTTATGGATTCTAGCATTGTGAATTGCATTATGTGAATCAATTAAAGACTTGTCTTATTTGGGTGTTGAATTATTTACGACGGAGTTTTCGAAGGAATTTCCGTGGTAGTTATAGATTGTATTAAATAAATCAATACTTAACTATAAAAGACAATTAGGACTTAGTTTGACACTAAAATAAAGTAAAAAAATATAACTAAGTAACATTTACTTAGTTGACTACCACTAAAATAATTAAATATATATATATATATATATATATATATATAATTAAGTATAACATAAATAAATATTGTAGTAAATATAAATAAATATTATAGTAAATTATTAATATTATAACTCGTAATATTAACAACTAGATCATTCCTAAGAAAGATAGGGCTTTCCGATAAGAACTTATGTTGGTCGGAAAATCGATCACTAAACACGCGCAAGTATACGCGGTTTAACAAGTAATACAGTGATAAGGAAAGTGTCGTACCCACGAGGAACTATGACTAATATTTACAAAGTACCGACTTTGTATCGCTAAAGTCTTATTCGAACAGCGGTAAATGGAAGTGTGATTAATCTAGTTAAAACTAATTAACAAAGCAAGTAAATGGATAACGAATGACAATCAAAGGAAATACAAGCTAAGGTCACAACTTCACCCCACATAGGCATTCTGTCGAACACCTGGCATGCTATGCTTCATCAAACTAGCTACCCTTCTCTCTTTGGTCTTAATGGTCACGACAATTTGTCGATCGAGAACATACAGGTGCTTATGCACCTCTGTCGAGGTATGCACAAACATATCCTCTCCAGATCCACCCAAAAGGGAATAGAACAAAAAAGAACGTCCAAGCTAGATACAATCATATACATGTCTATGCGAATTAATCATAACAAGGATTTAAACATAAGTTCTCAAATAGGTCGCACGTGGCGCACATATATATGTCTATACTACGCATAACTTATGCAGTCGAAACCCACAATCACGTGCCAATATATTTAGGTGTAAATCTACAGTCCTCCTATCGATATCATGTAGATTACCAAAATCATCACTAATGTCTTAGCGATAATCAATAAGCACAAATATATTAAACCAAATCATATGGTGCCAATCAAAGAGATAAGACAGTTGATAAGTAGGTTTTATACCTACTTATCCGGTATCTATTACTTGAATTATTTGTTTAATCTCATGTTTCTTAGTTACTTTTCATGCATTTTGTGTTCGTTTTGTAGATTATATGCTTGGGGGTTGAAATCACAAAGAATTGGTATTAAAACGCAAAGAAAAGCAATTCGGACATCTTTTGGGCTTTTATATTTATTTCATGTTCCTGGTTTGGAAATTGGATTACATTGTAGAGCTTCTTCTTAACTTTTTGTAACATCTTGAATCATTCCAATCGGAGTTCGGATGCAAGAGTTATGACAATTGTACCAATGGACGTCGAACGTCACTTTTTTGGGTGGCCATTTGCATAATAGTCCCTTCCAGCCCAATTTCGACCTTCATTCATTCGTTATTTCTAAAATCTCAAAGAATGAAAGTTGTAGAGCTCGTAGATATCTTCGATTTGATAGGTGGAAACCCTCGTAACTCTTTCTGAATCAAAAGTTATGGCTGTTTTCCCAAAAGATGTTAGAGAAGAAAATTTTACTTCACAAAACCGCCGTCGGGGTGGGCATGCAAGTCACAAACCAGGCCCCTAGCCTGCCGGTGCGGGCCCAAAACAAGCCTAGATCCCCGCCAGGAAGGGGGTATGCCCAGAAAATGCGCAAAAAATGCGAATTTTGGTCCAATTTGAGTCCGACAAGGATTGTTTCGATTCGATTGACACAAAGACTTCCAATAGGACTTCCAAAAGGACTTAAAGACATGTAAAGAGACTTATAAAAGGAGGAGAATCACAAGGATTAGGGGAGATTAGAGAGAAAAATATGATTCCATTAGATTAGATTAGAGTAAATTAGATCAAAACACTAGTTCTAAATAGTTTTGGAGATTGAAGCAACTTGAAGACCATTGAAGATCAAGAGCAGGAGCTTGAGGAAGATGGAGATTTGCTGACAACAGATTTATTCTTTACTCTACTCTTATTTTTATCTTTTAATGTTATTTCAAGTGTGGATTCTTAGTTTTAATTCAATGAACTAATTCTTTGTTTGAGATTACAATGGATCTTATTGTGTAGTTTATTTAATTCTTTGTATTGTGAGGATTTTCTATTATGATTTGAACTTAATTGTTTAATTGATTGGCCTTCAATTACCGTGATAATCTATATGAACTTGAGAGATGAAGTATTGATTTAGATCTTATCATGATAGCATGTGTTCATGATTTTGTGAATAGCTTAATCTTGATGAATGTTAAGGTAGAGATATGCTTGACATCGCATGTAATTGGATAGAGAACTTATTCTTAAACTTTCTTCAATTGTGATTCACATAGAGATATAGTGGGTTAGTTGATTAAGGTGTTTAACAGATTTCTATCTTAATTGTGGATTGACGTTAATACGGTATTAGTGCATCGAGAGGTGGTTAATACTACTTTCGTGTTCTTGATTAACAATTTGGGATAGAGAATAATTGATGAGAAGTGTGTTAACTTAAATGCAGTAATAAGTGAAGTTGTGATCTTAAATCTCCATAATCTTAATTTAACTAGTGGTAATTAGAATTAGTTTACTTATAAATTGAAATTCATTCGTTTAAATAAGATTGAGTTGGTTACGGGTTAGTACTTGGTGATTTTTATTAAATAATTTCTCGTGGGAACGATACTCTACTTTCACTTTATTACTTATTGACTACGTATACTTGCGTGTTGTGCGTAACTAGATTTTACCCAACGAGTTTTTGGGTCCGATTCCGGGGAATTAGTTAATATATTTTTTGTCAATATTAGCTTCAATCAAATTAGTCTTAATTTAAATTTTTTTTTCTTTTTATTTAATTTTCTTTCTTTTTTTTTCTCTTTTCAGGTACCATGGTTGGATACAATTATCAATGGCCTTATTCGAATATGACTCCACCAAGGGACACAGGAATTGATGGACTCAATGAATTTTTTGCATTGTCAGCACAGATTGAGACACTTTCGAGGAAGTTGGATGCTTTTGCAGCACAACGTCGTCAAAAGTGTGGCGGTTACTTGTGATTATTGTGCTGGAAATCATCTGAGTCATCAATGTACCATCAGTTTTGAGCCGGTACCATATAGTGGTGATTACCTTAACAACTATGCTGAGCCTAACTATCGCCAAGTTTGGGGGTATCACCCGGATTCGTCATAGAGCGATACTTATGAAGACCAATACTATTCTCCAAATCCAACATACACACCAGAATTTTCATGTCCATCTCCATTGCCACAAGAAGAAAAACCAAATCTGAGGGATGTAATATTGAAGGGAATAACAAACCTAGAGGAGATGAGTATTAGACAAGAGCTGTCAACCCAAAATTTTAATAATTGGATGGAACAACTAGTCACTACCTCAACCAATGGTCCTCAATACATGGCTTCCGAGACTGAAATAGAAAATTCAAGGCTGGGGGAATTATTGTCCAAGTTCATAACAGATGAGGAGAAAATGAGTAATCAAGCGAAGCCAAATCAAAATCTTATGGATCAGATAGAGCAAATGACCAAAGCCATAAGCAACCTTCCTCCAAACACTTGGCCTTATGACATGGATGACGAAATTGACGGAGAAACCGAACCAAATCTGCGACTGGATGAGCCACAAGATATCGAAAGTGTAGAGACAATTGGGGATAATGAAATAAAGGTCGACGAAGATCTAAATGGGTCTCCACCAACGATCAAAGAGTCAATCAGATTTGCAAAATCAGGCCCACTTGGTAGTCATGTCGTCAGCGAAGTTCTTGATGACATAAGAGCGAGTACAATTTTGAATCCATGGTGGGACGAGAAAGAGAAGATAGACGAAGAGCCCATTGTGTGATGCCCCCAAAATAGGTATACATCACCCATCTTGGGTCGCCAGATACAAGGTACTGAATACAAATACAACTTAATTATACAACAGTCGTGTAAAATACGACAAAACATAGGCTGTGAGTTTTAATACAAATATTATCATCTAGACAATATCCGCACTCAATCAAGTTCTCATTACATTTATTATCACACTATTTCACAGAATAGTGAGGACTACTAATGCACCATCTAGGACAATCACTCTGTTCCCCGACTAGTCCCAGCTACGTTCTCATTTCCTGAAGAGAACAGTGAAAGAAAGGGTGAGCTCAACTAGCCCAGTAAGAAATATTATAACTAAGATAATGCAGAATAAATTATCCTTAGCCTTCAACAATATAACAACTGATAGAATATAATAGACAACAAGTTTTAGATCAAAAACTGCAACGGAATAATCAATCCATTAGAAGAGTTAAGTAAAGTATAAAATTTACTATCTTCTATGATTTAAAAAGTTTTTCATCAACTTTATCGCTGAGACTCAGCTTAATAAATAAAATTGAAACATCCCTGCTCCACGGCCAAGGATATTAATGTAATCATCAATGGTCATGACTATACCGAATAATCCCTGGTCATAATCATACCAACAACTGTCCACCAATGAACTACAGGCCAATGAGGACTTTTACCACATCATTCGTCACATTACGGTTATGATTATACAAAATAATCTCTGGTCATAATCATACCAAGTCCATCTATGCACGTAAGCTAAAGATGACTTTCATCACAATATAAGCATGAGGATGATGACAATGACATAATAATTCAATAAAACAAGTTCAAGAATAAATTTTTAAGATTTATAAATTAATTTATCCAGGAACCAATAACGTCCAAATTGTCAACATGATACTGCTTTGTGGAGTAAAATTCAAGAATGCTTAGAAGAATATTTCCATGAAAAGATACTGGATGAAGCGCAAATATCAAGGATACTCCACTAATTTCATAGAGTATAGAAGCCAAAGCTTTAACCAACTGAGTATAATAGAATATATGAAACTGCAAATGGATTTTCGCCCGCCATACGGTAATCCACGTATACAGATCATTTTCACAATTTAATAAAGAATGAATACAAAGGATCATTCACCATGCATGTGGTAATCCACATAGACAGGTTCTTCCAACAGGATAATAAAGAATGGAATAACAAAAGGATTCACCATGCGTGCGATAGACTGCACAGACAGGTTATTCCTAACAGAATAATAAATAATGGAACCAGGTCCGGCATAAACGCACAGACAGGATATTCCGACAGAATAATAAATAATGGAACCAGGTCCGGCGTAAACGCATAGACAGGATGTTCTGACAGAATAATAAATAATGGAACCAGGTCCGGCGTAAACGCACAGACATGATATTCTGACAGAATAATAAAGAACAGAATATTAGAAGAATTTCACTATGTATGCGGTACTTCGCATAAACAGGTTATTCTAACAGAATAATAAGAATGGAATAACAGAAGAATTTCACTATATATGCGGTACTTCGCATAAATATGTTATTTCAACATGATAATAAAGAATGGAATAACAGAAGAATTTTACCAAGTATAGGGTATCCCGCGTATACAGGTTATTCCAACAGAATAATAAAGAATGGAATAACAGAAGTTCTATTCATGAATAAGAAATAAAGAATATCCCTTACGAGTACAACAAATAATCTCCCTTAGGAGTACAACAAATAATATCCCTTACCTTAGAAGAAACTGGATATTGGAGTAGTGAAGTAGCAAAATACTTTTCTTCTTTCTCTCTAAAGTTTCTCTACCTTGAGTTTCAGTGAATTCGTAAGAAATAATGAAGGAATGAGCTTCTATTTATAGGAGAATGGACTGAATAGTAACTAATTCATAAACGGTCCAGATCGATTTACTTTTAAACGGACGGTCCATATTGGTTTACTATTAAAACTTAAAGCAACGGTCCATACTGATTTACTATTAAAACTTTAAACCAGCGATCCATATTGATTCACTATTATAACTTTCCACCAGCGGTCCATATTGATTTACTATTATATCTTCAACCAACGGTCTGAAAAATTAGCACATCTCCTCATGGAATAATATTGTACCAAAAAATGATTTGGACCGAAAAGAAATATATCTTACGGGTGAATAGAATCCCGTGAATAGTAACTCGTGAATAGTACTCCAACAAAAAAAAGTGACCCAAATACCCGATTGAACAATATAACCTCCAGACATCAATTATTATCGAAATAAATGTCGATTTCTACTAACACTAATAATCCCAACACAATGGAACTATCAATTTCATCTTTAATCAACACGAACTTATTCATCATTAATATTATAACTCATAATATTTAACAACCAGGTCGTTCCCAGGAAAGAGGGGGCTTTCCGATAAGGATTTCTCCCTATTTGCGTGCAATTAGATTATCTAACCTCTCATTGACAGAACTTCTAGACATTGTAAATATTGCAATTTAATAATATTAATAACACTTTCATCTCAATTATTGATTTAATAAAATAACATATTATGCACATGATACTGTGACAATAATTGAATCAATAATATGAGAGATATGATGCAGTAATTACTGTAGCAATAATTGAGTATAACTGAGTGACTTATCACGTAAGCATCAATAATCAATACCGCGTGCTACTATGCAACCATGCATATTACTATACTTTTACTACCGGGTAGTTCAATAGTTTTAACGGTAACACCTCCACCGTTATTTTTATAAAAAGATAATTTTGTCATTTTTTAACCACGACAATACTTCTGTTGTGGGGTCCACCAATGATTGTGCCATCGTACAATATTCTCTGTTAAAACGAATATTCTCCGACCAATCGAATATTATATAACAACTTGCATACTTTGAAAAATTTATAAATATTATCCACAACTATAACATTATATCAAATCCACACCATAATATTCAAAAAATTATTTCGAGATATTTAAATCTTTATTCATAAAATTTGGGGTCTCACACATTGTGTGTGACAAGCTTCCATGCCCCAAACTGATCACATACATAATGGAGAAAACGCCTAGCTGTGGGACGTTCTTGATTGAGATCATACCAAATCAGAGCATGCTAGGTAACTTTGATGCATTGGGCATCGTAAATGGGAACCTACCAAAAGCTATATTATTTTCGATGGATGGAGGGTTCCTCAACTTTTGAAGAGGAATTGGATAGCATTGACCAGACAAAGTCAGGCTGAAAGACTATAAATCAAGCGCTGACTGAGAGGCAACTCAGAAATTTTTTTATTTATTTATATGCTTTCCTAGTTTATTTAGTAGATAGGAATCCAAGTGTTATTCTAATCCATGTTGTCTCTCTTCATTGCAGGTATTGGAGGTCCAATGGATATGAAAATGATCGTCGCCGCCAACGCCACCATCACCACAAGCTTAAATCATTACAGGGAAGTCCTCGTCCATTTCATGCTTTATTTTACAATGAAGACATTGTAATTGTTAAGTATGGGGGAGTTAAATAATTTAGTTTTATTTATGTGTGCATTCATGTAGTGTAATTTCATAATAGTTTACATAGTAGAGTAGTTGCATAATAGTTTTTATTTATAATTAAAAAAAATAAAAAATAATAGTTAGTTACTATGTTCATCTTGCATGATTTCAGCTGTTAGATAGTTACAGTTTATTTTGGTCAATAATGAGATTAGAATTGGTTAGACAAGTATAGTACTGATTATTAGAGCTTTGATGTGATTTCTTGTTATGAATTGAGTCTTTTTCTGTTTGAAACTGGTATAATAAGGATAGCACAGTAAAAACAACTTGTTAATTGATTGAGTAAATTGATACATAATGGGATTCTAAAGGATAATGCTAGTTTGAATAAGAGAATGACAAGAATAGGCAGTGAAGGCGAAGAATTAGGCAAGAACCTAAGTTTGGGGCAAAAAGTGGGGTATATAAGCTTCTAAAAAAAGAAAAAAAATATCGAGTTGAATAAATTGAGTCCCGTGGTGGGTCGAGAAGAAGCGTGAAATGCACTCCTCATAAACACATGTGTGAGATGGAGCGTAAAATGCACTCACTATCCAAAAAGAAAAAAAAGAGAATAAATAAAACGGGAAATAAGAGCCAAAAGCCCCCCGTGGATGAAAAATAAAGCATAAGTATCCCATGTTGACCATCGATATTGGTAATTGTTTGATTTTAGTTGGATCTAGCGTGTTTTTGGATTTCTTGCGTTCACACCGTATGATGCCTTCGAAGAGACTTGTTATGTCTTAAATTTGATTTTATATCAGTTAACATTGTTATGGAGCACACACGCACTATATTAGTGATAACAGTCTAAAATTTGATGATTGATTGGGAAGTTATTGATGAGTTTTGATATGATGTATTATCGTGTTTACTTTATTTTTCTAAGGCCGGTTGAATAGACTTGTTTCTGTCATTACTGCTGGATTCATAGGCATGTAGATTAGTTGCATTGCATTGCATTATTATTTTGTGTTTTTGCTTGAGGACAAGCAAAGGTTTAAGTTTGGGGATATTTAAATAACAAAGGGTTCTATTATAACCTTAGAGCCAATATTCAGTTCATAGCTATTGAAAAAAATACAAGTAGCAATAAAGACAACATTTATAGATTACAAAATCAGAGGAAATAAATGGATAAGAATAAACTCTGTCAAAGCACTTCAATCTCCAAGCATTCCGCTCAAATCAAGATTTCCAATCTGTGTAGCTCACTACTCTTGATGCTCCAAAGAAATGCTAGACTTCTCCCTAATCTACCTAATCTATATTTACAAACAAAATCTAAGAGAAAGAAAGATAAATTACTGAAGAAAACTAATCTAAGCTAAAACTATCTAATTATATGGTCTATGTTATCCCCCATGATATCTAATACCGAGGCTGGCTGCTGATATATATGCGTCCCTCCTTCAAGCCAGGTCAAAATCGAGTCAACTCTGCTTGGGCACCAGAGGTCGCGCTGCAGCGCGACCAATGGCGTTGCGGCGCCACGTGTACAGGAAAAAAACTGGAGATCGCGCTTCAACGTGAGTCCATATAGGGTTAGTGGCGCTCCGGCGTGATGGTGACGTCAGGCTTAACCAGGAGGTGGCGTTGCAGCATGGCCAATAGACTAGGCTTTGGCGCCGCGGTGCGACTACATAGAAAATGCCTGTTTTGCCCTTGAATGCATGGAAAATACCTAATTAGCCCTGCATTGCATCGGTTAAGCACAATAACACTATAATCATATAAAACCATATAAAATCTACGAGAACAGGCAACTATTTAAGTCATAAAGCATCCGATTCGCAGGTATACATCCCACTCATCAACTTCTCCTTATTGGCGCGAAATTAGGTGACCAAACCCCTTTCCTCGACAGAACTTTCTGGACATCGTCAATAATATAAATAATATTATGAATAACTTTTTCGTCTCAATTATTGATTTAATAATATAAAATATTATGTAGATTCTGTGACAATAATTGAATCAATAATGTGAGATACTATGCAGCAATTATTATAGCAATAATTGAATAAAACTAAGTGACTTCTCACGTAAGCATCAATAATCAAAGATATTGCACAATACCATGTGCTACTATACAACCACGCGTATTATTACACTTTTTCACCAGGTATTTCAACAGTTAATGGTAAAACTTTTGTCGTTATTTTAATAAAAAGTTATTTATGTCATTTTTTAACTCTGACAGTAATTACGTTGTGGGGTCCATTAATGATTGTGCCGTCGTACGAATATTCCCTGATAAAATGAATATTCCCCGACCTAATGAATATTTTATGACAACTTACTTACTTTGCAAAATTGTAAATATTACCCATAACTATAACATTATATCAAATACACACCTTGTTACTCAAAATGATATTTAGAGAAATTTAAATCTTTATTCATAAAAGTTGGGGTCTTACAACCTCCCTTTCTTATGAAATTTCGTCCTCGAAATTGGTGTACGTACCCGGTATGTCGAAGAGGTAAGCATACCTTAATTTCATTCCAGATTCTAACTCTCAGGTCATTTCCTTAACATCGTGGTTTTTCCATAAAACGTTGATTTGGGGTATAACCTTTGAGCATAGAATATGTTACTTCTTATCCAAGATTTTAACAGTTACCTCTTCATACGTTAATTCTTCCGCTATCTCGTCTGGTTCTAATTCAATAATGTGATTCGGGTCTTCCACATATTTATGTAACATAGATATATGAAAAACGTTATGAACACGAAACATACTTGGCGGTAAGGCGAGTCTATAGGCCACAGTTCCTACTCGATCGAGGATTTCAAATGGGTCAATGAATCGAGGATTGAGCTTTCATCTCTTTCTAAATCTCATAACTCCCTTCCATGGAGTAACACATAAAAACACATGATCTCCAACATTGAATTTCACACCATTTCGATGAAGATCAACATAACTCTTTTATTAGTTCCTAGTAGGCATAATAGATCTAGAAGGGGGGGGTTGAATAGATCCTTTTTATTTCAAATACTTTTCAGGTTTATTTTGTATTGATAATAATTTAGCATATGACAAACATAAGAATCTTTTCAAGCACAACAAAATAAGTAAAAGATCCCCTTCATTGATATATTCATAATCATACATACATTGTTCGTAGAGTTAGTTTAGTTGTAAGCAGTTAAAATATACATAACAGTTATAGCAGTTAAAGTACATAATATAAATGACATAAGGTAAAAGACACAAGGGGTTTTAAGTGGTTCAGAGACACAAGCTCTTAATCCACTCTTCTGCTTTTAACTAGCAGGATTTCCACTAAGGAAGGGCAGCACCCTAAATCACTAAGATTCCTTCAAGGCCAGCATCCTTGGGACTTCAGTTCACTAAGAACTCTTCAAGGCCAGTAGCATTGGAACTTCTCTAGTTCCCCAGAAACTCTTCAAGCCCAACAAGCTTAGAACTTCATTTAGTCCCTCCGGACAAGGACCTCTCAGGCCCTGGCTTCTTGTTATTGAGTTGTTTGTTTGTTGTTGTTGGTGATGAGCTGCTAAGATGTCTTTATACTTCTGAATATCTTATATACTTAGCAGCTTGGCGTGATCATCCTTGAAGTGAAGTTGAGTGTTGCATAGTGCTCAGCTTCTTTAGTTACTCAACAACTTCTGATGATCCCTTGATGAACTGCCTTGAAGATCATTTCTCTTGATACTTGATGGCTGCACATGATAGGTTTCTAAGATGACTGTAAGCTCTTCTGCTAGGTACTTAGAAACTTTCTCATGCTTGCCACCATGATGGCATTGGTGATCTTCTTTCTTGATGCTTGATGCCTTCTCATGATGAACTTGCTAAGATGACTGTAGGCTCTTCTATCTGGTACTTAGAGTCTTCCCATGATGGACACCAAGATGACCTTGATGGTCTTCTTCCTCTCGGTAGTTTAGAACACTCTTCTTGTAGTAGAACTCTCACTTCTACATTGTAGAACTCTCACATCTACTTCCTTCTTTTTCTGTCTCTAAGTGTTCTTGGTGGATCGTAGAGTGAGCCTTCAGACCTTCATTGGTCACTCACTGTTTACGTTGGTTAGATCAGTCCACCAATTGTCCAAACTCAGTAACTCCAGCAACCTTTGATCTTTGAAGCTTTAGTTGATTTATATTCCTTTCCAATCTTCCCGTTGGAAAGTAGCTATTGAAAGTTCTTTGAATTGCTTCACAGATCTCGAGTTATTTGGTGCAGACTGCAGATGTGACATGACATGACTTTCTGACACCGCAGTCTACTGTTTCACCTACCCCATCAAAGATGTCACTTTTATGCCTCGGGCAGATCGACGACTTTATTTCCCCCTTCTGATTTCTTGATCAGAGGTTGTCCTTTTGCATCGATGCACTTAATACGCTCTTGTCTGAATATCAACCTTCAGATTGAACCGTTGCCAATGCTTTAATCTTCAGCTGTTCGAACTTTACGATTCTGATGTATATCTTCTTAGACCTGATCGTAGTGTCTTGTTGACTGGTAGAGACAACACTACGATCTTGAAGAGTGTTGATTGGATCTTCAATATAGAACACCTCTACCTTCTCTTGTGCAGTGTTTCAACACTTCTGTTTGCCTCGACAGCTCTCAAATACTGATGGCTTAACTCTTTGTTATGGTCCCTTCTGAATAACAAGACACTTCAGATTTGTGGCATGTCCAGCACGCTTTCTCATTGTGATCTCCCGTTCACTTATCATCAATAGACTGACCCAATGCTTAATCACTTTAGCCTTATTCTTTAGAGGCTGACCAGTATCTCTATGTATACTCCATCAGTTCTTTCTTTGTTTGGCAAACACTACGATCTTGGTTGATTCCAAAATCGTTGTCTTCTGTTTACTTGACAACCACTGCATCTGTTGGCTTTCCTTAGTCAGTTACTGAAGTCTTATTATGATCACCTTGTAGAAGACTTCATCTTTAATGGCATTACAACTTAATCTAGATGCTGATTGAGTTGATGCTTGGATCTTCTGTTAGCTTGCATGCCATTTGTTGAGTGCTCTCTGATTTTCTTTAGGTGGGATATATCTTTGTAGTTCCAACCAGAGGCTTCATTCCTTTGGATATTGTTGGAGTGCTCATTTGTTGAAAATCATATTTACTCTAAGATTCTACCTTGGCATTGTGAGCACATCTGTTAAAGTCTTAGTTCTACACTCTACGATTCAGCTTTGGATCAGATCTTGACACTCTACAATTTCTGTTGTTGTGCTTGTTATCTTTATCTGATCTTTCTCGACTACGATCTCTGCATCTGATATGATCAGTAGACTCTACGATCTTAGTGTAGTCTATGATTCTTGACTTGGCTTCGGTAGATGCTCGGTCGGCTCGTAGGCAGGCTGTCTCTATGATTCTGAACATGACTTCCTCAACAAACTACGGCCATGAGGAAGTTCTTCTCGACACACTACGATCTTTCCTCGTCTCTCCTGGTAGTCTACGAACTCCGAGATCTACTATCTTGTAGACTACGATTCTGCCTTGATAGCTCTCGAGTTTTCCTTGACTCTCCTGGAAGACTGCAATTTCTGGTGCAGTGCTCGACGATCAGACAAGCCTATATATTACATCATAAGATCAAACTAACATGCTTGATCTTTATACATTTATAGTCCTTGTACATCATTTCCTTTTAAGGACTTTACAATGTTGTTTTGCTTATGTAGGATCAACCTAACACATTTGATCAATTCATTCTAAGTCCTTTTACATATTTTTCTATTATCTATAAAAAGGATTTTACAACTTTTCTTAATGCAAACATACTTGCATATTCATTCATATGTATATCATAATCAAATCATATGTAAATAGGAATATCATTCACATGCTAATTCCTGACAATCTCCCCCCTATTTGATTATGACAAAAATAATAAGTGCATATGCATGTTATGAATGAATCTTATATTCAGTGAGCAACTGTATTTCAAAAACAAATAATTATGAATGTCATTTATAAGAATATGGAATTTAATACACTATGACATTTTATATCCTGGATTTAGAACATACCTAACTAGTTAGAGATGTACCTCTTTGGTTTCATGTATACTTCCAGGATGTCTGTTGATCAGCTATTCATCTGTTTGATTCCCTTGCTCCTGCTCCCCCTGGGATGTGGACTTCATTTCTTCTTCTTCTGGTTCTGGTTCCCCTTAGCCTTAGGCTTATCATCCTTTGGCTCCCCCTTAGATGATGACTCAGCTTCTAGAGTGCCTCTTACTCTGCTTTTACTAGAGTGCCTCTTACTCTGCCTCTTTCTATACCACTTTTTCTCCCCCTTTTTGTCATTAATCATTTGAGAGAGCTACTCCATGTTGGACATAAGTTGCTCTATCAGGTAGGAGGAGTTAGCAACTTTAAACTTGAGTTCATGTTGGCCTAGCTCAAGTTGCACTCAAAAAGACTGATTCATGTTGTCAATCTTGTCAGAGAGAACTTGGAGTTGTTCTTCATTTGCCTTCTTCGTTTGTAGTGCATCTACCTTCTGATCATTCATGGCCTTTAGATAGATGTGATCTCTTTCTCTGATTTTGAGAGATACATCAGCCATCGTTGCTTGGAGTCTCTTTTGAACAGAGTTATCTTCTGTTGTTGTCAGCTTCTTTGATTCTTTAGTGAATAGAGATATCTTCTCAATTAGTTCATCAGAATTTTTCATCAGCTCCTTCTCCATAGGTATTTGATCATTTAGTTGGGCAGCCTCTTGTTGAGCACCAGATTGGACTCTACTATTTGCATCCTTAGACAGATTTTCGAAGGTGTTGAGAATCTGATAAATCATTGAGTTCCAATCACTGTTTGAGGATGAAGGAATGTCGGTTAGTAGTGCTTGAGTAGATGAAAGCTTCTTATTTTGGACTTGGACACCATCAGTAGTAGATTGAACAGACTCTACGAATATCTCCTTAGTCGTGATCCTTCTTCCTTCAGAGTCCACTCTACGATCAAAAGGGATATAGTGGTTGTCAGCATATCTGTAGACTTTATAGTGAGGCTAGTTTTTGATCATCATTGTAGCAAAACTCTTCACCCTTGGGAAGTTTTGTGCCACCAACTCCATGCTTGGAAAATGAGAGTAGCACCAGTTGAAGTAACTTCCATCTTTTTCAGTATATGCCTTTAGCCAAGGCATCAATTGGAAGAACCATCTCATTAGCAGGTTATTAGGATTGTAGAGGATAGTCGTGCAGTTTAGCTCCATGTTGTTCCAGTTTTTGAACAAATCATGTGCAGTCATCCTTACAACCTTGAGTTGTTCATTTCCAAATCTTACCCATCTTTCTGCTAGGAGTTCTTCTGGTTCATTAAAAACTTCTACCACTATTCTTTTACTGATTCTTGCAGGAGAGAGGACTGGATAGTCTGCTGGTTCCTCTGATTCCTGATTTGCAGAATTGGAATCATTCTCCATTTCTTTTCTTTCGGAGCCTGAAACATTTTGATTATTTCCATCAATGAATCCTTCTTGCTGCATTTCATTTCCAGAACCTTTTTCAGCAAGATCTTCCTTTGATTCAACTTCTTTATCACTAGTCCTATCTTCAACACTTTCTTCCTGTGATACAGGCTCATCATCACTTAATTCAATGACAGCATTGGAGTGATCACTTCTCCTTTTGGAGCAAATTTGGCTTGTAGTCTGTAACTCTTCCTTCTCCTTGAAGGTTCAGCTATGAGAGAGTCAGACTTTTCTTCCTCTTTAGACTCTGAAGTCTTTGGATCATCAGATAAAGTGTAACGATCGAGAAATTTGTAATTTGATTTAAATATTTATTGAATTAAATAAATATTTAAAATAATTTATTTATTAAGGAAAATAAATAATTAATAATTGTGGTGAATTAATTTAGTAATCAAATTGAATAATGATAATTTTATTGAAGGATTTAATTTAAGAAATAATTAAATTAAATTAATTGTTTAATATTTAAAAGAAATAATTAAATTAGATGAATGGTTTAATTTAATGGAAACAAATAAAATAAATAAAGTGATGTGTCTAATTTATTAATTTAAATTAGATATATAATTATTTATTAATGATAATAAGATTTTTATTATTAGTATTATAAGTTATTTAAATTAACTAAACTAAGTTATTTAAATTAATCAACTAAAAGTGTGACATAAAACTATATAATATAAATGTTATTAAAATAATTTGGTTGGGAAATAGATGGTTAGCCAAACATGGCCTTGTGGCCTTTGGTATTTTTCTTAACTGACGCTACTTGTTTGTTTTGTACCTGACGTTAGTGGGGAAATAGGAGTCAATTTATATTTTACGCGTCTTATTCTTCCCTAAGGCTAGATAATAGAAAAAACACAGAGAGCGAGAGAAGTCAGTGGTTTTGAAGAAAGAATTCTCTGAGATTTCAAGAGGAAGGAGAGGATTGCTAAACCTTGTTGTCATCTTTTTCTAGAAAATAATCAAATATTAAGGTATAACTAATTCTAATTCTCAGACTTGTGATTTTCTATTCTTTGTAAATTGATTTTGTGGGTTTGTGGCTCAAACGTTGTGTATATGGTGTGGATTAAGTTATAGAATCTGTTGTCATCTTGTATGTGTGTTGTATCAGTTATCAAATTGTGAGAAATTGGATGTTGGAAGAAAATGAAAATAACATTGTTTATGTTCATATGTTATGGCCATAGAAAGTACCAATTTTAGTGATCAATTTGTGTATAAAACTGTAAATTGACGCTTGCATATGGTAGTTCATTGAGTTACGAACATAATGTAATTTGAATGGAATGATTTGGTCAAATAATGAATTCATAGTGATGATTTTTGGATAGACTATCAAAAATAGAGTTTTATATGAAAAACATTAAAATTGAGAAATTAAAATAGTTCTAGTTGTTGTTAAATGCCGCTAAGTGATTGAATATGCTAGCAATCATGTTTATGTTAGTGGTATATTTATTTTACATGTTATCACTGTTTGATGGGTAAAATTTTTGTTTGTTGGGCTAAAAACGGCTGCTATTCACTGTCGTCGATACGTCTGTCTGAACACCGGCGCAGCTGCACCGGTCCCAAGCCTAAGTGTGGCGCAGCTGCGTTACACCCTGAACTGGGACAACGAGGTCTGCTTGTTTGCAGGTCAGGCATATCGGACTTGTGTTAGTTTAGTGTGTATGTTAAGGATGTTAAAACATGATATAAACTATAATAACAGATGATAATGTGTTGAAATGCAAAGTACAAAGATTTGAAATAATTATTTAAATAAGTTATAAAATGAAACCAAATGAGATGTTTTCGAAAGATAGAGTTGAACGACTTAGTTATGTTTATCAATGTGTAATTTCAGAAGCGTTAAGTGTTAGGTTTGTAATATTCATGAACGTAATCAAATTGCCCAAAATAAGCAAAAACGTGAAAATTAGAGTTTTAAAATTTTACAAACCATATACCCGGATCATCCTTTATGCGCAATTATTAATTAAACGAAAAGATAAAGAACAAGAATCATACCCTTGAAGATTTGAGCTTCCTCGGGTACAAGTTCACCTCCAATCGTTTTCGCGTTCAACTTGAATCCAATGGGTTTGGTTCTTTCCTTTGATCAACGTTATCCACCCAAGTGTTTGGCCTCTAGAAGTGATCCACCAAGGAAGAAAAAGTATTCAAGAAGAAGGGTATTTGGCAAAACCCTAGTTTTTCTATCTCTCATAGAAAAAAGGTGTACTCTCCCAACTATTGGAATTACGTATTCTGTAAAAACGTCAACCACTCTCACCCATAATAAGACTCCTCTTATTTATAGACGTGGGCAACTCTCCTTAGGAATTGAGTTTTATTTTAATTAATTAAAATCTTTTAATTAATTATGCTCCCAGTCTTATTAGGAATAATTAATTAAAATCTTTTAATTAATTTGCCTCCTAATCTTATTAGGAATCAATGAGAATACTTTTATTAATTAATTCCCAAACTCCTTTAGGAATTAAATAATAACAATAGTAATAATAATAAGACTCCTCTTATTAATTTATATTTAATATTTCCAAAATATTAAATAATAAATATTAAGCTATTTAATTTATTCTATCACCATAGATTAAATTAAATATACTTTACTTATTATTACGATTATACCATTAACTTCTTAAATAATTATTCTTCCTTTTATGGTGTGACCCTTTAGGTTCTCCATATTAAACTGATTGTGAATAAATCAATTAGAACAATTCTAATCTTATTTAAATAAATAAATTAAACTATTAATTTATTTAAATAAATAATATTTATTCTACAATAGGGATAAGCCTCCCTAGTGATCAACGACTTTCCAGATAATATAGATTTCAACATTAATCATAAAAGAACCTTTGAGTAAATAGTTACCGTACAATTCAATCCTTCCACCATACAATGTCCCAATTAAATATAAGACATGGAATTACTGTTAAGTCTTATTTTATTTAATTATATGTATTTCGATTCTTAAATGCACAACTCTAAATAATGCAAATTAGAAATTCCTTTCTAATTTCATTCTGCCTTGGCCAAGGACTACTGGGTTGTCATTTATCGAATCACATAGGACATTTCTCTTCTTTTACTAGAAGTGGTAGATTCTTTATTGATCATACATTATCTCCATGTACAACTTATTATACCCAATCATACCCTTTGATATACCCTAAAGATCTTAAGGAATAAGTCAAAGTATAACTCATCATACACAAGATACTATGATGATCTCAAGTCCAAGGATCACTTGTACTACTATCACTACAGGAATTCCTATTGACAGACAAGTAAAACTCCATTAAGAATTTCTTAGCGAGCCACGTTCAGTGAACTTATTCTCTAATAAGCACCTACATACTTGCTTTAGTGTCTCCACACAAATGATTATGAGATCAATCATCCTCATCCAATGAGCAAGCAACGTTTGTACCAATCTATCCGGATTCACTAATCCCCAATTTAGTAATCCAACGATTGGGAACTATTTTAGTTTTAAGCTTTCTAAGAATTTAGATCTCGTTAGAATGATCATCATCATTATTCTAAAAGCATTGCTTAAAACTATGGGTTTATCACATATTATAAAACAGCATCATGTAGATAATTAAAAACCTTTAATAAATTAATACTTTTTATTAATAAATGAATAAGATTGTTACAAAGTATATGCTTTATCATCAAACATGATTGGCTTGTGTGCATACTACTTTCAATCTCCCACTTGCACTAAAGCCAATCGCCATGGTATCTCATACCCTTCTTATCTAAGTTACAATTATCCTGCTATTGGATAAGCTTTAGTTAATGGATATGTAACGTTGTTCTTGAGAGTCCACTATCTCTATAGTGATTTCCCATCTTTCAATGATTTCTTTAATCAAATGAAAGTGTCATAACACATGTTTAGATCCAAGATGAGACTTAGAAACTATTCCTAGTTCTGTAATGAACTTTTCATCCAAACAGTCAACTTGCAGCTTCATTTACAGCTATATACTTTGTCTTTATCATTATACCAGTAACTCTTTGCTGTTTGGAACCTTTCCAATTCACTGAACCACTGTTCAAGGTAGCGCTTTACCTTAAAGTGGATTTTCTGTCGTCTTTGTCTGTCTAAAAATTGAGTCTGTTAAGCCCTCTAGTTTTAATTTAGACCCACTATGAATATGATCACATCCTTAGTGTTGGTTAGGTACTTTAAGATGTTTTTCATAGACTCATAGTGAACTTCTCCAAAATATGACTGATCAATATCAGGTCTTGTATATTTCATTATATACACGATTGTTACTCATGTGATCTCTCTTTTATAAGTCTATAAGGACTATTAAGAGAGATACACTCCATGGCTCATCAACATGTGACAACTCTTGGAGTTTGCCATGCTAAACGACTTTAGCTGCCATGCTAAACGACTTTAGCATCAAATAAATATACGTTCCTTGGGTTAAGTCGAGCATCCTCTTGAATCTATCTATATAGATTTGTATCCCCAATTAAGATACTCTTCCCAAATCATTCATAGAGTAATGTTTAGACAACTTTATCTTTACTGATTGTAGCATTAGTATGTCATTCCTTATCCATAGTATATCAACATGTAATATTAGGAATGTCACGACGCTCTTACTGACCCTTTTGTACACACTAGAACTCTTACCTCATCGTATGTAACTCTGGATCATCATCTTCTATGATGTGTACCTCATCATCATCATCTATGATAAATCCATACCTCCTAGGTATCTTTGGTACTATTCCAAATTTATAATTCGGTTGTGGTACAATAGGTCTATCTAGAGGTTCCTCTTATTTGACTTATAGTGATTTATGGTTCTTGAACTCTTCAAGATCTATTATCCTCCCACTAGTTCCTTCAATGATAAACACCTTTATCTTAGAAGGTAGCGTGCTTCGCAATAAACCCCTTTTGCTAAGTAGGATTATAGAACATATACCCTAAACTTACTTTTGGATGTCCCACAAATCTGTACTTGTCTAATTTTGTCCCAAACTTATCCTTTTGAAACCTTTTCACATAAGTTGGACAAACCCTTATCTTAACATACTTAAAATTAGGAATCCTCCCTGTCCATAACTTTCATGGAGTCTTGGGGCAGGATTTTGAGGTTACCTTTTTCGTAGATATACAGTCATTTCTAGGGCATGACCCCAGAGGGATACTGGAATGTCGGTAAAATCATTATGGACCGGACCATGTCCAACAAGGTATGATTTTTCCTTTCAGATACATCAATCAGTTATTGCGTATCAGGAGTCATCCATTATGAAAAAACCATTTGAGATGATCTAGAAACTCATTGCACAAGTATTCCTTCCTTGATCCGATCAAAGAATCTTAATACTGTTTAAATTAGTTTCACTTTTGAATTTTTTGAACCTTTCAAATAATTCATACTTGTATTTCATCAAATATAAATATTCAACTCTTTGAATGATCTTCTCCTTTTTCTTATACTAATTTGTTCAATATGCAAAATTATTTTCACGTAAGTCAAGTATACAAAATCCATTAAGTAATATTCCAGTTCTATAGAAAACATTATTATTATAAATAGAACAACAATTGTTCTTAAATATAATACCAAAGATTTCATTATCTAACAACAAAATGGAAATAATGTTTCTAATGCGAACTGAAATACAATAACAACTTATTGACTTAATAGATTTTCCCGTAGGCAATGCTAAACTATAAGTTTCTATGGCTAATACAGCAACCTTTGCTTCATTTCCCACACATAGGATTACTTATCTTTGTTTAGTTTTTTACTTCTGCTTGGTCCCTTCATAAATCTATATTTATGATAACCAAAGTCGGTATCCAATACCCAAGTAGAACCTTGACTTAAAGGAAAAATTATTTTAAATCATGAACAAAATTGTATTGTAACCGAAACTTCACTAAGCTTCTTTTGGTTAGCCTTTGCAAGATGCTTCTTGTAGTTTCTTTCCAGTGTATAGGCTTATTGCAGTGGAAACAAACTCCTTTGCTATCCGTATCAGTTTTATTCTTATTATCCTTTGTCTTTGCCTTTCAGTTTACCTTCTTAGAATCGTTCTTCTTTTCAGAAGATTATTTGGCCCCTACCAATAAGACTTGGTCTTTCTAGGTTGGAAAGTGACTCTCAACATTTTTCAACATGTTAAGCAAATCAGTGAGGCTGATATCTAGCTTGTTCATATGAAAAATTCACAATAATTGTGAAAGGAGTCTGGGAGTGAGTGCAAGATCAAATCTTGGCTCAACTCTCCATCTATGACAAAAACTCGTTGTCCTAATTGATCAATCAAATTGATTATGTTAAGGACTTTAGTACTGTAGTGTCATCGATCATTCTAGATCGGAAGAGCTCCTTAGATATCTCATATCTATTAGTCCTATTTTCCTCACCATCAACTACTTGACGTGCGGAGTATAATAGGAACATCCATAGTTTTATGTTGACGTTGAAGCTCGTTACTCATGGATGCGAGCATGATGCATTGAGCCAACTGTGCACCATCTTGCCACTTTTTTAAAGTAGCATTCTCTTCCTCAGAGGCATTATCTGCAACCATTGTAGGGATAGGCGTATTAAGGACATAAGATAACTTTTACGCTGTGAGAACTTTTCTCAATTTCCTTAACCAATCCGTTGAATACAGTTCAGTTAAATAGCATCTAATATGCTTCACGGTGATAGTAATTTAGACATTGTAAAATTTTGTAAATGAATTTATAATTAACAACATTTTAGCAAACATTCTTTTATTAATTACCAACATAAATTAGGTCTTGTTTTAAATTGGTATCTCCCACTATTTTCTTCAAACTATATTACCCTCAATATATATAGTTCGACATTATCTAATTAAAGATATGCTAGTGAGAATAGTGATCTCATTTCAAATGTATATAGCCTTGTGTGTGCACAATAAACTATATATAAATAAATAGGTAGACAACTCTTGTCAATTACATCAACTATGAAACTCCTTTTATTTTGCCTCTTAAATCATAATGGTCAAGTGTGTGTACATCCGAACTAAAATGATTTAAGTTAAGTCAGACCCAACATTTCTGTATAAGTGAAGAGAAAACTACTGCCCTTGTGTGTGCAAAACAAAGCAGTAATGTTCAATTCCTTATAAACATCATATGTAATAAAAAAAATATCTTAAATATTTAATACTTGCCTTGTATGTGCACAACAAACTCATATTAAATATTCAATACTCTATTGTTTCTATCATGCTAGAAGGCGACGTTTGATATTCTAAATATCTTTGAGCGTTACAACTTAATATAAAATATTTGAGGGGTTTGTTATTAATTTGTCTCATCTTATTTTGCGTGCATGCGCATATATATATAAAATACACTACATATTAATTAACATGCGAAACATGTTTGCATAATATTATATATATATATATATATATATATATATATAGTATAAGCATGCACATATAGAATACAATATTCTACTCGGATTGATTATGGACTTTTATTCTAGTTTGGTTCACTAGAGCCACCAAGTGAACCAAAAGGTCAAACCCTAGGGGTGCAAGAATTAATATTTAAATATAACTATTATATTTAAATCCGGGCTCCATTACAAACGGGTCTCCACGCGCTCCTTGCTCCTTGATCTCCAATTCTTCAAAATTAATTCTAACTATTCCTAGTACAAAACTATTTAAAATAAATAGAAATATTGATCAGCAGTCAAGGGGAAGTACATAGGAGAAAGATAAAATTTACATTAAAAAAAAAATTAGACTAGACGAGGTACGCAGATCCCATTTAATAAAATCCATACATTCATGCATCCAACTAAAATAAAATCCAATCACATTGGTCAATAGTCCATAATCAATCCCATTTATTATCATACACATCACCATATGCATCAATAAATAACATTAATCTTATGAATAATAAACATTCAATATATATATTAATATCATTTAATGGGCAAATATAGTTAGCATAAAATCTAATTTTGAATCAAAATAAACTCCTTTATTTTAATCCAAATTTAAATCAAAATAAACATCTTTTATTTTAATTTATCTAATTTTGAATAAAATAAACTATTTTATTTTAATCATAATCTTTAATCAAAATAAACCCCTTTATTTTAATTAATTATGGAATCCAATTCTAAGAAGAAGAAAAAACTCATTTATTTAAAGGAAACAAGAATTCTATTTCCTATTCACAAATAAACTCCTTTATTTTGAATAATATGAAATCTTATTTCATATCTAAATAAACTACTTTATTTAAGGAAATTTGGATTCTCTTTCCTATTCATAAATAAACTCTTTTATTTTGAATAATATGAAATCTTATTTCATATCTAAATAAACTCCATTATTTAAGGAAAGATGAAATTCAATTTCAACTCCAATTAATTATCATGAAATCCAATTCCAACTCTAATTAGTTAACATGAAATTTAATTTTAAAATTAAAATAAACCTTTAATTTTAAGATTAAAATAAACCTTTTATTTTAAAATTAAAATAAACTTTTATTTTAATTATAAAATTATTAAGAATAATATTATATATATATATATTATACTAAGTAATCACTTGAATCCATGTTATTGAAAGAAAAAAAATGAGATTATGCGTAGCCAACAACCCACCACCTTGAAAAATGTTAAAATGATTATAAGATAATAAGTTAATATATTATATATATTTGATAACCTGTTTACTTGGAAGTGAGCTGGTGCCGCGAATCAAGGAAATCCGTGAATCTTTCTTTCTTTTCAACAGTCCGCTATATAATAGATTTTCGGGAAAAAAATAACTTCGGCTCCCTTTTTTTAATAAATTTTATACAACAAAATTATGCCCAATTAAATTATTTTAAACACATATCAATATACATTTTAAATTAAAATAATTAATAATTCGCATAAAAGTTTGGCTCTGATACCACTGTTAGTTTTGTAATATTCATGAACGCAATCAAATTGCACAAAATAAGCGAAAACGTGAAAATCAGAGTTTTAAAATTTTACAAACCATATATCCGGATCATCCTTTATGCGCAATTATTAATTAAACGAAAAGATAAAGAACAAGAATCATACCCTTGAAGATTCGAGCTTTCTCGGGTACAAGTTCACCTCTAATCGTTTTCGCGTTCAACTTGAATCCACCGGGTTTGGTTCCTTCCTTTGATCAACGTTAGCCACCCAAGTCTTTAGCCTCTAGAGGTGATCCACCAAGGAAGAAGAAGTATTCAAGCAGAAGGGTATTTGGCAAAATTTTAGTTTTTTTATCTCTCATAGAAAAAGGTGTACTCTCCCAACTATTAAAATTACGTATTCTGTGAAAACGTCAACCACTCCCACCCATAATAAGACTTCTCTTATTTATAGATGTGGGTAACTCTCCTTAACAATTAAAGAATTGAGTTTTATTTTAATTAATTAAAATCTTTTAATTAATTATACTCCCAATCTTATTAGGAATAATTAATTAAAATCTTTTAATTAATTTGCCTCCTAATCTTATCAGGAATCAATGAGAGTACTTTTATTAATTAATTCTCAAACTACTTTAGGAATTAAATAATAATAATAGTAATAATAATAATAATAAGACTCCTCTTATTAATTTATATTTAATATTTCCAAAATATTAAATAATAAATATTAAGCTATTTAATTTATTCTATCACCATAGATTAAATGAAATATACTTAACTTATTATTACGATTATGTTATTAACTTCTTAAATAATTATTCGTCCTTTTATGGTGTGACCCTTTAGGTTCTCTATATTAAACCGGTTGTGAATAAATCAATTAGAACAATTCTAATCTTATTTAAATAAATAAATTAAACTATTAATTTATTTAAATAAATAATATTTATTCTACAATAAGGATAAGTCTCCCTAGCGATCAACGACTTTCCAGATAATATAGATTTTAACATTAATCATAAAAGAACCTTTGAGTAAATAGTTACCGTACAATTCATTCCTTCCACCATACAATGTCTCAATTAAATATAAGGCATGAAATTACTGTTAAGTCTTATTTTATTTAATTATATGTATTTCGATTCTTAAATGCACAACTCCAAATAATGCAAATTAGAAACTCCTTTCTAATTTCATTCTGCCTTGGCCAAGGACTACTGGGTTGCCATTTATTGAATCACATAGGATATTTCTCTTCTTTTACTAGAAGTGGTAGATTCTTTATTGATCATACATTATCTCCGTGTACAACTTATTATACCCAAACATACCCTATGATATAGCCTAAGGGTCTTAAGGAATATGTTAAAGTATAACTCATCATACACAAGATACTATGATGATCTCAAGTCCAAGGATCACTTGTACTACTATCACTACAGAAATTCCTATTGACAGGCAAGTAAAACTCCATTAGAAATTCCTTAGCGAGCCATATTCAAAGAACTTATTCTTTAATAAGCTCCTACATACTTGCTTTAGTGTCTCCACACAAATGATTATGAGATTAATCATCCTCATCCAATGAGCAAGCAACGTATGTACCAATCTATCCGAATTCATTAATCCCCAATTTAGTAATCCAACGATTCGGAACTATTTTAGTTTTAAGCTTTCTAAGAATTTAGATCTCGTTAGAATGATCATCATCATTATTCTAAAAGTATTGCTTAAAACTATGGGTTTATCACATATTATAAAATATCATCATGTAGATAATTAAAAGCCTTTAATAAATTAATACTTTTTATTAATAAATGAATAAGATTGTTATAAAGTATATGCTTTATCATCAAACATGATTGACTTGTGTGCAAACTACTTTCATTAAGTATATCAACCTAAATGGTTAGGTGCTAGGTTAGGGTTATAACCTAAATGAGGGATTAAACCATAAAGCTAATATTCATACAATAAATTGTTGTTGCGATTTCGATGATATTTGTAGGGTAATTAGAGATTATTTCATTTGTGTAGCTTACAATCAAGGCAAGTTTTCTAACTCTACCTTGTTATTATTGAGCAAAGCATTCTAAATTCATTCTTTTCGTATTGAATGCAAGTTCCCATTCCTAAATTATTATTGTGCAAGTTCCTAACATTCTTTATGAAGATGAGCAAGCTTAACCTATCTTGCGTATGTTTGTACAAGCTTATGTAACCTAATTCGTTACATTAAGCGAGATTTAGATTCCTAATTATTATTCAAAGCTTATATTGTTCTAATACTTTGATTCAAGGAAGATTGTTTTAACTCTTCTATAGCGCTTTGCATGTATATCATGTTTACTCAATTGTATATTATTGTTATTCAATCTTTGACTTTGATAACCTTGTTCAAAGCTTTATCGTCGTATTAAATCTTCAAGTAGTAAGCAAACCTTTATTGATTGAATTAATCTATATTCGAATAGTGTTCTAAAGTTCTAGAAAACAATGATAAGCTAGTTCCAAACTAAACTTTCTTTAGTGCGGAAATTCTAAATCCAAACTGAGACGAACAACCCTAACATAGGGGATTTTGTACGTGTAATGTTTAGATGTTTGTGCACAATACATAGTACAAAGGGCTGATCTCCCTGGATACGTCAAGAAGAGTCTGTACAATCTAATGACTGTTAAGGTTAAGGTAATAATACTTAGACACCGTGGACATAGTTCGTGGTCTTAAGACCCTCAGATAATTAAAGTTCGAACTAGTTTTCTATTTTGATTCGTAGAACAAGTTCTTTATTATTCAGTATTCGTTGTTCACTCTCATGTTGTTGTTACACTATCTTTATGTCAGTGAGCAATTGTTTGCTCACTCTTGCAATTAAACAATGCAGCTAAAATTAAAAGAGGTGATGATCCATCTACTAGCAAGGAAAATGGCAAGATATCTAAGTGATGAAAAATTAATTAAAGTTTATTTAAATGCTTGAAATTTTAAGCCTTGTTTTATTTTATAATGTATTCTGCAAACTGATGTAATAATTTTAAGGTTAGATTACCTGGGATTTGTTTTGAGATTATGATGTAACCCTTTAATGGGAGAGATTATTGTTTAAGTTATTTAAATTATGTCTTTATCTTTTGAATATGGGTAGTTAACTTATAATAGTTTTTGATAAGTGAGCACCAAATTCAGTGGAAATGAAGTACCCGGATTTGGGGGTGTCACACGAACTTCCTTGAGGTTTAGCACTGGCACGGGCGGTCCTTTTTCTTCAGAATCAACATCATTTGATCCATCATCTGGGCTGGTTGGAGCATTTACATTTGGAGATGCAGTTGGGTCAACTTGTATGTTGTCTTTATCATCAGAGTGAATGCTCTGAGGGCTTGTGCATTCTTCTTCATCAGCAGATGTTGCATTTTCTTCCATTAATCCAGCTTCACCTTCATTGCTGGATTTGGTCTGTGGGGACTCAGCCTTGGGATTATCAGTTGCCTTCTCTTCTTTTGACTCTACGTCATTTTCTTCGTCAGACGTACTTTCTCGGTAAGTTGAGACGTACTTTGAGGATGGCCCTTGTAGTAATCTGTTACTTCTCCTCTTTGTGGTCTATGCAGTTGAGACCTTTTGATCTTCAACCTTGTCTTCTGTGGATAGACTTCTTGTAGGAGCCTCGGTTTTCCTCACACTTTTGGATTTCTTTCTGGCTGGTGTGGTTGCTGCTGGTACAGAGTCATCATACTCAGAACTTTCTACCTCTTTTGCCTTCCTCTTCTTTGCATAGGCCTTGTTGCTGCTCCCAGTTGACAGCCTTCTGTTCTCCTTTAGGTTTTTCTTCCGATTCACAAACAGTTATGGTGACATTACTTTGTGAACATTCAGAGGTTTTCCATCATAATCTTTGATTTTGTTTCCTAATTTCTTCTTCAGCACAAAGCTCAGTAGTCTTCCATGAAACACTTTTGTAAGTGGTTTTTCTGTAGACTTCTTAAACTTAGTCTTTTCTACCCATTTGGATATCTGATCAAACAGGATAACTCCAAAGTGAATTCATTTCTTTAGAACTATAACAGACATGATTTTCAACTGTTGATCAAGCATCGTGTCGTGTGCAGTGTCCTTGCATAGTATACACTTGACAACAATCTCAGCAAGGAACTCAAATTCTTCTAGAAACTCCTTTTTCTTTATGTCCTTTAGATTAGGGTTTCTTTGGTATCACATTAGCCTCTTGCCTTCTTCAATGTCTACTTCATCCAGGTTTATCAGACATTGGTTAGGAAAACCTATGCATTGATTGATGTCTGATGCTCTTATCTTCAAACTTGAACCTTTCACCTTTGTGGTCAGAAGCCCAGAATTTATCGAAGCATTTGAGTAGAATTGTTTCACTCGCTCTGTGTAGACTGGAGTGTCGGCCTCCAAGAACTCAGAGAACCCAGCCTTCTTTACGAGCTCAAATATATCCTTGAACTTCATTTCTGATTCTTCGAACTTTTTGAAGCCAAGTTGGATTCCTGTTATAACTCGTCATTCTGCCATTTGAAGAGTTCAAGGTATATGGGTATGTGATTCAACGACATTTATGAGAGATAGCTGATTTTGATTTGGGTTCTGGATGTTTACTCGATTTAATCTTCGAAGAGGATTCAAGGGTTTGAAAATGGGAGGGAGAGAGGTTCGATAGTTTCTAATAACTGTTTACAGGTTTTGAATTTTTCTTTATGGCAGTTCCTTCTAACTCTGCATAAACAGTGATGTGTCAACCAACCTTTGGTTGCACGATGCCCAGTAATGAGCTGTAACTCCCCCATTAACTCTTCAGTTTAATGTCCCTTTTAAAAATGAGTAGGCGTCAATGACGTGGATTGACCGTTGACCATTTTGGTTCGTAGAGTAAAATGATGAGGCAGCTATGGACTCTACGTTTTCATTTGATGAGTTAACGATCATCTTTTGAGAGATGCTGCAGAGGGTGGTTTTGACCTTAATCCTCACCTTGATGTTGCATAGCTTAATCACTGATGTACTCCGAGCAAGTTTGGGTACTTGAGTTCTGATATGCGTTTGCATAATATCTTTCCAAACTGTATTCGAACTTATCTCCTTTTAATCTGAATGGTTGGACAATTGTCCAGTTTTTTCGAGCTTCTCATAAGCTAGAGTAACCTCTTGTAAGACTGCGATCATCGAGTTTGCTTCTACGATTGCTGAGATTATACTACGATCGTTGAGTTCTCTTTGATCTCTACTCTACGATCATTGTCTGTCTTGATCTTTGAGATGAATTTGATTTAGCAATCCTTCTGGGTTAAGGTAGCTTAGGAAGGGCCAACCTCTTAGAGTGAACTAAGGGTCAGGTTTGTCCCTGAGGCACTTTCCAGATGAAATGCTTTAGAAGTGATTTGCACTGGTATATCATTTGACCTTTTCTAGTAGGGAAGTTCTCTACTTTTTTTAGACAATTGCATTAGCTATAATCATGATATCCTCCTGCTTCTACACTACGATCAGATGTTTGATCGTAGGCACTCCACGATTTTCAGTTGGGTGGCTGATAGGTTATCAGTAATACGTTTTGAGACGTTTCTACTGACTATGGATCTTCATTTGGTTCATCAGCCGCAAAGTTTTGGGACTTTGTAGCTGATACACTGCTTCATAGTTTAACTTAGTTTTGTCATTTCTTAACAGATTACTACTTCCTCGTGTTCATACTATCTTCTCAGTGAGGTATGATTTCTTTTTCTTTATATGCGTTAGGAGATATCCTTACATGCTTCTTTCTGACTGGAATCACCTCTGACAGTCAAATCTGTTTTCACCGTAGACATGGATATCTCCAGGTCTGATCATTCTACGATCATTTGACAGCACTACGAACTTAGTCTTCTTTTATAGCTTGTACTTGTGAAGTTCTGCTCCCATAATTGAGTTCCTAATGTTTGATGCTCGATGATCCTCTATGATGAGCTTCCTTGAGGATTCCTTTCATATGACATGCTTTGCATGCTTGAGCATATAAGACCCTTTCCATCTTTGGTTGAAAGGCATGCTTCCATATAAGTATCAGGAACCAAGTGAGCTTTATCTGGATTAGCTCAACAGGTCTTCAAGGGCAAGCTTTGACATATAGGAATTTTATCAGAATCATTTCTGAACAGTCTTAAGCCTTCTGCTGGTTGAATCTTTCTTTGACTGAAGCCTCTTGCTTCATCTTCCTTAGTGTGGTCAGATAGACCAAGTACCTGTAGTTTAGATATATTTCTATTTTGGTACCCATAGTTAAATGGGTCCTGCCAGGTTAGTTTCAAAAAAACCTTATTCCTCATATATTAGAATTAATACCATATTGATCACCAACAATCAAATTCATGCATGCAGCTAATTTGGATATTACATTTTGAGATGCATGATAATGAGTGTGTGTAAGATTTGCCATTTTAATAAAGCACTCTTTTCATTTGACTGTTTCATTATTTGCTTGGTTATGTTCACATAGTTTAAGTTTTCACAGAGTGAGAATCAACTCTACGATTTATGAGTTTCTAGTTAATTCATGGAGGTGATCAGTTTCTACATATCATCAAGATACTCTTTTGGAACTGATCATACTCTGTGGGTTATCAAACACTTAGAACATAGGTTCATACTAACCTATCAGCAACGATTACATCACATAAGATTAATTTAACCTGTGATGTTCTTATGATCTATTTCAGATTTCTTTCAAGATGTTATCTTCAACCTAAAACTTGGATGGAGAGAAAGTTTGTAAGCATTTGGGTTTACAACCTCAGTGTACTTTCTCTCTTCATCTTTTTAGGTGGATTATGATTTCTTGACAGGATACTATTATAGTGCATAAGGAGGTGTAACATGATGTATACAATTATATTAGTGAGGAATTATACCTTTCTACTGTCAGTTTCTTAACAGTCATTTATCTTAGACATACTGAGATTAAGCATTGATGTGTATAGTTTCTCATTTGCTCCTGACAGCTTGTTGCTCCAGTTGAACTTCAATCAATCAGTCGTGGTATTAAAAATGCAAGCTAAGAAAATCTCAGCATCTTTAGTTCTTTGACATCCTTGAGTTTGCAAGGTTTACATCCAGCTGCTGGTTGGCTAGACACACGTTTGAGAAGTTCTTCTTGCTTCTCTGGATAAGCATTTCTTAGCATGTATGGCCTTTTCATCTTTTTAGTCTGATGGATGTTTGAGTCTTTTCTGTTGATGTCTTTTAAGCTTTCTAGCCTGATTTTCAGACTACAAAATTGATTGTGGGCAAGGATTGGTCTTGTTGATATGGCAATCAAGAACATGGACTAATCTGAGCAGCTTCAGGTGTATATACACATTTACCTGTTCATAATATTTCCAACGTGTGAGCTCATCTGCATATAACAAGTGACTTACTACTAAACTAAGTTTAGAACAATGTTTGTGCCTAGGATCAGACTCAAAGTGATTAGCTTTTGAATATAGCATGAGAACCTGCTCTGATACCAATTGTTAGTTCCCAGTAGGCACAATAGATCTAGAAGGGGGGGTTGAATAAATCCTTTTTATTTCAAATAATTTTCAGGTTTATTTTGTATTGCTAATAATTTAGCATATGAAAAACATAACAATCTTTTCAAGCACAGTAGAATAAGTAAAAGATCCCCTTCATTGATATATTCATAATCATACATACATTGTTCGTAGAGTTAGTTTAGTTGTAAGCAGTTAAAACATACATAGCAGTTATAGCAGTTAAAGTACATAATGTAAATGACATAAGGTAAAATACACAAGGGGTTTTAAGTGGTTCAGAGACACAAATTCCTAATCCACTCTTCTGCTTTCAACTAGCAGGATTTCCACTAAGGAAGGGCAGCACCCTGAATCACTAAGATTCCTTCAAGGCCAGCAGCCTTGGGACTTTAGTTCACTAAGAACTCTTCAAGGCCAGCAGCCTTTGAACTTCTCTAGTTCCCTAGGAACTCTTCAAGCCCAGCAGGCTTGGAACTTTATTTAGTCCCTCCGGACAAGGACCTCTCAGGCCCTGGCTTCTTGTTGTTGAGTTATTTGTTTGTTATTGTTGGTGCTGAGCTGCTAAGATATCTTTATGCTTCTGAACATCTTCTGTACTTATTAGCGTGGCGTGATCATCCTTGAAGTGAAGTTGAGTGTTGCATGATGCTCAACTTCTTTAGTTACTCAACCACTTCTGATGATCCCTTGATGAATTGCCTTGAAGATCATTTCTCTTACTACTTGATGGTTGCACATGATGGGTTTGTAAGATGACTGTAAGCTCTTCTGCTAGGTACTTAGAAACTTTCTCATGCTTGCCACCATGATGACGTTGGTGATCTTCTTTCTTGATACATGATGCCTTCTCATGATGGACTTGCTAAGATGACTGTAGGCTCTTCTATCTGGTACTTAGAGTCTTCTCATGATGGACACCAAGATGACCTTGATGCTCTTCTTCCTCTCGGCAGTTCAGAACATTCTTCTTATAGTAGAACTCCCACTTCTACATTGTAGAACTCTCACTTCTACTTACTTCTTTTTTTATCTCTAAGTGTTCTTGGTTGATCGTAGAGTGAGCCTTCAGACCTTCATTGGTCACTCACTATTTACGTTGGTTAGATCAGTCCACCAATTCTCCAAACTTAACAACTCCAGTAGCCTTTGATCTTTGAAGCTCTAGTTGATTTATATTCCTTTCCAATCTTCCCGTTGGAAAGTAGCCGTTGAAAGCTCTTTGAATTGCTTCACAGATCTCGAGTTGTTTGGTGCAGACTACAGATGTGACATGACATGACTTTCTGACACTGCAATCTACTGTTTCACCTACCCCATCAGAGATGTCACTTTTATGCCTTGGGAAGGTCGACGAATTTATTTCCCCCTTCTGATTTCTTGATCAGAGGTTGTCCTTTTTCATCGATGCGCTTAATAAGCTCTTGTCCGAATATCAACCTTCATATTGAACCGTTGCCAATGCTTCAATCTTCAGCTGTTTGAACTCTACGATTCTGATGCATGTCTTCTTGGACCTGATCGTAGTGTCTTGTTGACTGGTAGAGACAACACTACGATCTTGAAGAGTGTTGATTGGATCTTCAATGTAGAACACCTCTTCCTTCTCTTGTGTAGTGCTTCAACACTTCTGTTTGCCTCGACAGCTCTCAGATACTGATGGCTTGACTCTTTGTTCTGGTCCTTTCTGAATAGCAAGACACTTCAGATTTGTGGCGTGTCCAGCTCACTTTCTCCTTGTGATCTCCCATTCACTTATCGTCAATGGACTGACCCAATGCGTAATCACTTTAGCCTTGTTCTTCAAAGGCTGACTAGTATCTCTATATATACTCCATCAGTTTTTTCTTTGTTTGGCAAACACTACGATCTTGGTTGTTTCCAAGATCGTTGTCTTCTGCTTACTTGATAGCTACTACATCTGCTTATTTTTCTTAGTTAGTTACTGAAGTCTTCTTATGATCACCTTGTGGAAGACTTCATCTTTAATGGCTTTACAACTCAATTTGGATGCTGATTGAGTTGATGCTTGGATCTTCTATTAGCTTTCATGCCATTCTATTTCCTTTAGGTGGGATATATCTTTGCAGTGCCAACCAGAGGCTTTATTCCTTTGGAAATTCTGGGAGTGCTCATTTGTTGAGAATCGTATTTGCTCTACGATTCTGCCTTAGCATTGTGAGCACATCTGTTGAAGTCTCAGTTCTACACTCTATGATTCAGCTTTGGCTATGTAGACACTACGACTCTAAGATCAGATCTTGTTACTCTACGATTTCTGTCATTGTGCTTATTGTCTTCATCTGATCTTGCTTGACTACGATCTCTGCCTCTGATGAGATCAATAAACTCTACGACTCTTAGTGTAGTCTAAGATTCTTGACTTGGCTTCGGCTGATGCTCGGTTGGCTCGTAGGCAGGCTGTCTCTACGATTCTGAACATGACTTCCTCATCAAACTACGACCCTGAGGAAGTTCTTCTCGACACACTACGATCCTTCCTCATCTCTCCTGGCAGTCTACGAACTCCGAGATCTACTATCTTGCATACTACGATTCTGCCTTGATAGTTCTCGAGTTTTCCTTTACTCTGTATGCAGACTACGATTTCTGGTGTAGTGCTCGACGATCAGACAAGCTTATCTATTACATCATTAGATTAACCTAACATGCTCGATCTTTTTACATTTATAGTCCTTGTACATCATTTCTTTTTAAGGACTTTACAATGTTGTTTTGCTTATGTAGGATCAACCTAACACATTTGATAAATTCATTCTAAGTCCTTGTACATATGTTTCTATTATCTACAAAAGGACTTTATAGATTTTCTTAATGCAAGCATACTTGCATATTCATTCATATGTATATCATAATCAAATCATATGTAAATAGGAATATCATTCATATGCTAATTCCTGACATCTTTTATCGATTTTGTGAGGTTTTTATACGTTGCCAGATCATTTTAATCTTTTCCATTGTCATGCGTATCAATTCCAGTCCCAACAACGTTGCTTCACCCACCTCATCCCAGCATACTGGAGAACGACACGTGCATCCATACAACACCTCGAATGGAGCCATACCTATACTTGCTTGATAATTATTGTTGTAGGAGAATTCCACTAATGGCAAGAACTTGTCCCAACTTCCTTTGAAGTCTAGGACACAGAGTCTTAATAGATCCTCAAGAGTTGGAATAGTCCTCTTTGATTGCCCGTCCGTCTGAGGATGATATGCCGAACTGAATCGTAAATCTGTGCCTATAACTTTCTGCAGACTGACCCAAAATCGTGAAGTGAATCTTGGGTCTCGATCTAAAACTATGGATACTGGCATACCATAAAGTCTTACAATCTCATTTATGTATATACGAGCAAGATATTCAAGTGAATAAGTTTCTCGTATAGACAAGAAATGAGCGGACTTGGTTAATCTATCAACAATGACCCAATTTGCATCTATGCCTTGAGAAACCTTGGGAAGACCAATAATGAAATCCATGGTAATGTTCTCCCACTTCCATTCTGGAATTTCAAGTGGTTGCAATAGACCTTTTGGCACTTGATGCTCCGCCTTGAAACGTTGACAAGTTAAACACCTTGAGATAAACTCTATTATCTCTCTCTTCATATTGCTCCACCAAAATATATGTCGAAGATCACGATACATTTTGGTACTCCCAGGATAGATTACAAACGGTGTGTTATGCGCCTCCATTATGATTCTATACTTAAAATCAGAGTCGTTAGGAACACGAAGTCTAGAGTTGACTCGAATTATTCCTTCCTCATCGATTCTCGCTTTTGAAATAGCACCTTCTTGTACTTTTTTCTTCATACGCATCAGCTCCAGGTCCGTAGCTTGAGCAGCTTTAACTTTATCAATTAAAGTTGGTTCTACTCATATATTTAACATCATCACATGGGTCCATAGAGTCTTTAACTCTATCTCCATCCTTTGTAAGTTATACCAAATGGGCCTTTACGTTGATAATATCACACTCCTACCCGCATATGATCTTCTACTCAACGCGTCAGCTACTACGTTCTCTTTTCTAGGATGGTATTGTATGGTATGATCGTAATCTTTCAACAGCTCGAGCCAACGTCGTTGCCGCATGTTGAGCTCTTTTTGGGTGAATAAATATTTGAGGCTTTTATGATCCGTATAGATCTCCACTTTCTCCCCATACACGTAATGTCTCCAGATCTTTAGTGTAAAAACGACTGCTGCCAACTCTAGATCAGGAGTAGGATAATTCCTCTCATATTCTTTGAGTTGTCGTGAGGCATTGGCTATGACTTTCCCATGTTGCATGAGAACATATCCTAACCCTTTACCTGAAGCATCACTGTGGATGACAAATCCCTCCGAACCAGATGGTATTATTAGAACATGTGCAGAAATGAGTCTCCTCTTGAGTTCTTGAAAACTCTTCTTACATTCCTCACTCCAACCGAATTTTGTATTTTTTCGAGCCAGTTGAGTTAATGGAGTAGCGATTCGAGAAAATTCTTCCACGAATCTCCGATAATAACCAATTAAGCCCAGAAAGCTACGTACTTCGGTTACTGACTTAGGTTTCTCCCAGCTTTGAATTACTTCAATCTTCGCTGGGTCAACAAATATTTCGTGATTTGATATTACGTGCCCAAGGAATGCTACTTCTTCAAGCCAAAACTCGCATTTCTTCAACTTGGCATAAAGCTTGTTTTCACAAAGCTTTTGGAGTATCAGCATCAAGTAATGCTCATGATCTTCACGGCTTTTGGAGTAAATGAGGATGTCATCAATAAAGACAACCATAAAATGATCCAAATATTCCTTGAATACTCGGTTCATCATATCCATGAAGGCAGCAGGAACATTAGCCAATCCAAAAGACATGACTAGGAATTCGTAATGCCCGTACCGAGTTTTGAAAATAGTCTTTAGAATATCATCAGTTTTAATCGTTAACTGATGATATCCGAAATGAAGATCAATCTTTAATAAGAATTTAGCGCCTAGCAATTGGTCAAACGTGTCATCAATACGAGGTAACGATTATCTATTTTTGACGGTGACATGATTCAACTCTCGATAATCAATAAAAAGTCGCATATTCCCATCTTTTTTCTTTACAAATAAAATAGGAGCACCCCAAGGAGACGTACTAGGACGAATGAAACTGATGTCAACAAATTCCTACAGTTGGATTTTTAACTCCTGAAGTTCAATAGGAGCCAATTCGATATGGGGATTTGGAAATGGATTTTGTACTGGGTTCAAGGTCAATACAAAAATTGATTTTACGCTTTGGGGGTAGGCCAGTAAGTTCTTCAGGGAATATGTTAGGAAATTTATTAACAATAGAAATATCATTCAAATCTGACGTACTTTTATTTAAATATGTGACATGGGCTAAGAAAGCTTGACATCAGTTTTTAATAAACGAATGGCTTTATGGCTTAATATGACAGTGATTGACTTTAGTGGTTTGGTTTTTTGAATTCGCATAATAGGTTGGTTAGGAATATGAAAGCAAACAACCTTACGAAAATAATCAATTTTAGCATGATGAGTAGTTAATCAATCAATCAATCCCTAAGATCACATCAAATGCAAAAATTTTAAAAGAGATAAGATTGACAGGTAACGTGAGGGTGTCGATTTGAATCAAACAAGATTTATAAACAGCGGATGTAATGAAGGTTTCTCCCAACGGAGTTTCAACAGATAAGTCAAAGTCAAATTTTTAATGAGTTAAATTTAAACGTTGAGCGCAAGTAGGAGAAATAAAAGAATGGGTAGAACTAGTATCAAATAAGGTATAGACTTCGCAAGAGTATATGATTAGCTTATTCGTGATAACTTCGTTCGGGTTCCTCGCTTTTTGAGAGGTCATGACAAACGCTCTCTCATGAACTACCGGCTTTGACTTGTCTGGAAAGGCCTTTGGTGTCTCCATCCCAGCTGGACTTGTCTTCACTACATGACAAAATCGAGCTACATGACTGATGTGTCCCTTCCCTCCGTATTTGTAGCATACGACCGGTGGTCGTTCTCCTTCCTTGAAAACGGGTGCTGGTTGTGACGCCCCCAAAATTAGGTATACATCACCCATCTTGAGTCGTCAGATACATGGTACAGAATTCAAATACAACTTACTAATACCACTGTCGTGTATAATACGACAAAATACAACTGTGAGTTTGAATACAATAATTGTCTACTAGAGATCATACAAACTCAAAAGGAGTCCTCAATACAATTATTGTCACACTATTTCACAGAATAGTGAGGACTACTAATGCTATCCTCTGGACCATTACCCCGTTCTCCGACTCGTCCCTGTTATGTTCTCATTTCCTGAAGAGAACAGTGAAAGAAAGGGTGAGCTCAACTAGCCCAGTAAGAAATATTATGACTAAGATAATGCAGAATAAATTATCGTTAGCCTTCAACAGTATTAAACTGATAAAATATAACAACATCAAGTTTAACAGCAGCGGATCAAGCAATCCATTAAAAGAGTCAAGTAGAGAATATAATCTACTATCTTTTATGATTTAAAAAGTTTTTAATCACTTTTATCGCTGAGACTCAGCTTAATAAATAATCCACATCATCCCTGCACTACGGCCAAGGATACTCATTAGGGTCACGACCAAAAATTCCATGCACTACGGGCCAAGGATATTTGTGTATTCATCAATGGTCATGATCATGCCAACAACTGTCCATCAATGCACTACGGCAAATGAGACTTTTACCACATCATTTGTAACATTACGGTCATGATTACACCGAATAATCCCTGGTCATAATCATACCAAGTCCATCCATGCTCTACAGGCCACAGATGACTTTCAAAAATATAAATAAGAGGATGATGACAATGATATAAGAATTCAATAAAACAAGTTCAAGAATTATTTTATCCAGGAATTATTAACGTCCAAATTGTCAACACGATACTATTTTGTGGTGTAAAATTCAAGAATGATCAGAAGAATATTTCCATGAAAGGATACTGGATGAAGCGCAAATATCAAGGATATTCTACTAATTTCATGGAGTATAGAAGTCAAAACTTTAACCAACTGAGTATAATAAAGAATGGAATAACAAAAGAAATCACCATGCATGCGGTACTTCGCATCGACAGGTTATTCCAACAGAATAATAATAACGGAACCAGGTCAGGCAAAATTTGCACCGACAGGATGTTCAAACAGAATAATAAAGACGGAACCAGATCCGGTGTAAAACACACAGACAGGATGTTCCAACGGAATAATAATAAAGACGAAACTAAGACGGAACCAGGTCCGGTGTAAAACACACAGAAAGGATGTTCCAACGGAATAATAATAAAAACGGAATCAGGTCCGGTGTAAAACACACAGACAGGATGTTCCAACAGAATAATAATAAAGACGGAACCAGGTCCGGTGTAAAACACACAGACAGGATGTTCCAACAGAATAATAGAAGAATGTCACCAAGTATAGGGTAGCCCGCGTATACAGGTTATTCCAACAGAATAATAAAGAAATGGAATAACAAAAGTTCTCTTCTTGAATACAAAAGAATAATATCCCTTACCGTAACAGAAACTGGATATGGGAAAAGAAAAGTTAAGTAGCAGAAAACTTTTCTTCTATCTCTCTATAGTTTCTCTCTCTAGAGTTCAGTGAATTCGTAAAAAAATAATGAAGGAATGAGCTTCTATTTATATGAAAATGGAAGGCATAGTAACTAATCCATGAACGGTCCAGATTAATTTACTTTAATCTGACGGTCCATATTTAAAAAAAAATCTTTTAAATAAAATATAATATATTCTATTTATATAAAAAGATTTTTACTATGCAAACATTATGCAACACTATGCAAGGCACTATGCAACACTATGCATAATAAAATATAAAATATTCTATTTATAAAATAACTTTAATAAAGTATTATGTTTTATATAAAAAGATGTTTCTGTTTTATTACGTTAATAATACGAATAAAACAAAACGTCATCATCGCTATAATAATTCATATTATTAATCGACAATAATTGAATCAAACTGAGCGACTTCTCACATAAATATTAATAATCAATACCGTGTGCTACTATGCAACAACGCGTATTACTGTCCTTTTACTACCCATTAGTTCAATAGTATCAACGGTAAAACTTCCGCCGTTATTTTTAATAAAATATTTTTGTCGTTTTCTCAATTCGACAATAATTCTATTGTGGGGTCCACCAATAATTTTGCCGTCGTACGAATATTCCCCGACAAAAAGAATATTCCCCGACCAAACGAATATTTTATAACAACTTACGTACTTTGCAAAATTTATAAATATTACCCACAACTATAACATTATATCAAATTTCTTCCATAATATTCAAAAATAATAAATATAAAAATTCATCTTTATTTATAAAAACTGGGGTCTTACAACCTCCCCTTCTTATGAAATTTCGCCCTCGAAATTAGGGTACGTACCTGGTATGTCGAAGAGGTAAGGATACCTTGATTTCATTTCAGATTCTAACTCCCAAGTCATTTCCTCAACATCGTGGTTTCTCCACAAAACTTTGACTTGAGGTATAACCTTGGTGCGTAAAATATGTTCCTTCTTATCCAAGATTTGAACAGGAATCTCTTCATATGTTAAATCTTCCGCTATTTCGTCCGGTTCTAACTCAATAATGTGGTTCGGGTCTTTCACATATTTACGTAGCATGGATATGTGAAAAACGTTATGAACACGAGACATACTTGGCGGTAAAGCGAGTCTATAGGCCACAGTTCCTACTCGATCGAGGATTAAAAATGGGCCGATGAATCGAGGATTGAGCTTTCCACTCTTTCCAAATCTCGTAACTCCTTTCCATGGAGCAACACGTAACAACAAATGATCTCCTATATCGAATTCCACGTCCTTTCGATGAAGATCAGCATAACTCTTTTGTCGATCTTGTGAGGTTTTTATACGTTTCCGGATCGTTTAAATCTTTTCCGTAGTCATACGTACCAAATCCGGTCCCAACAACGTTGCTTCACCCACCTCATCCCAACATACTGGAGAACGACACTTTCTTCCATACAACGCCTCGAACGGAGCCATGCCAATACTTGCTTGATAACTATTGTTGTAGGAAAACTCCACCAATGGTAATAACTTGTCCTAACTTCCCTTGAAATCAAGGACACAGAGTCTTAATAGATCTTCAAGAGTTTGAATAGTCCTCTCTGACTGTCCATCCGTTTGAGGATGATATGCCGAGCTAAATCGTAAATCCGTGCCCATAGCTTTTTGCAAACTAACCCAAAATCGCGAAGTGAATCTTGGGTCTCGATCAGAAACTATGGATACTGGCATACCATGCAATCTTACAACCTCGTTTATGTACATACGAGCAAGACGTTCAAGTGTATAAGTTTCTCGTATCGGTAAGAAATGAGCAGACTTGGTCAATCTATCAACAATGACCCAAATCGCATCTATGCCTTGAGAAACTTTGGGAAGACCAGTAACGAAATCCATGGTAATGTGCTCCCACTTCCATTCTGAAATTTCAAGTGGTTGCAATGGTCCTTTTGGTATTTGATGCTCCGCCTTGACTCGTTGACACGTTAGACACTTTGAGATAAAAAGCGCTATCTCTCTCTTCATATTGCCCCACCAAAATGTATGTCGAAGATCATGATACATTTTGGTACTCTCAGGATGGATTGCAAACGGTGTGTTGTGCGCCTCCATCATGATTTTATAGTTTAAATCAGGGTCGTTAGGAACACAAAGTCTGGAGTTGACTCGAAGTATTCCTTCTTCATCGATTCTTGCTTCCGGTATCGCACCTTCTTGTACTTTCTTCCTCATACGCATCAGCTCCAGATCTGTAACTTGAGCAGCTTTAATTTTATCAATTAAAGTCGGTTCTACTCGTATATTCGCCATCATAATGTGGGTCCTTGGAGTCTTTATCTCTATCTCCATCTTTTGCAAGTCATACAAAATGGGCCCTTACGTTGACAATATCGCACTCGTACTTGCATGTGATCTTCTACTCAATGCGTCAGCTACCACGTTTGCTTTTCCAGGATGGTATTGGATGGTATGATCATAATCTTTCAACAGTTCAAGCCAACGTCGTTGTCGCATGTTGAGTTCCTTTTGAGTGAAGAAATATTTGAGGCTTTTATGATCCGTAAAGATCTCCACTTTCTCCCCATACAAGTAATGCCTCCAAATTTTAAGTGCAAAAACAACAGCTGCTAACTCTAGATCATGAGTAGGATAATTTCTCTCATATTCTTTGAGTTGTCGTGAGGCATAGGCTATGACTTTCCCATGTTGCATGAGAACACATCCTAACCCTTTGCCTGAAGCATCACTGTAGATGACAAATCCCTCCGAACCAGATGGTATTGTCAGAACAGGTGCTGAAATGAGTCTCCTCTTGAGTTCTTGAAAACTCTTCTCATATTCCTCGCTCCAACCGAACTTTGTATCTTTCAGAGTCAGCTGAGTTAGTGGAGTAGCGATTCGAGAAAACCCTTCTACGAATCTCCGATAATAACCAGCTAAGCCGAGAAAGCTACGTACTTCGGTCACTGATTTAGGTTGCTCCTAGCTTTGAATAACTTCAATCTTTGCTGGGTCAACAGATATTCCATGACTTGATACCACGTGCCCAAGGAATGCTACTTCCTCAAGCCAAAACTCGCATTTCTTCAACTTGGCATAAAGCTTGTATTCACGAAGCTTTTGGAGTATTAGCCTCAAGTGTTCCTCATGATCTTCACGGCTTTTGGAATAAATAAGGATGTCATCAATAAAGACGACCACAAAGTGATCCAAATATTCCTTGAATACTCGGTTCATCATATCCATGAAGGCAGCAGGAGCATTAGTCAATCCAAAGGACATGACTAGGAATTCATAATGCCCGTACCGAGTTCTGAAAGCCGTCTTTGGAATGTCATCGGTTCTAATCTTCAATTGGTGATATCCGGAATGAAGATCAATCTTTGAAAAGAATTTGGCTCCTTGCAACTGGTCAAACAGGTCATCAATACGTGGCAATGGATACCTATTTTTGATGGTGACATGATTTAACTCCCGATAATCAATACAAAGTCGCATACTCCCATCTTTCTTCTTCACGAATAGAACAGGAGCACCCCAAGGAGAAGTACTAGGACGAATAAAGCCAATGTCTAACAATTCCTGCAGTTGAGTCTTTAACTCCTGAAGTTCAATAGGAGCCATTCGATATGGGGCTTTGGAAATGGGTTTTGTACCGGGTTCAAGGTCGATACAAAATTTAATTTCACGCTCTGGGGGTAGGCCAAGAAGTTCTTCAGGGAATACGTCAGGGAATTCATTAACAATAGAAATATTATTCAAAACTGACGTATTTTTGTTTAGATCTGTGACATGAGCTAAGAAAGCTTGACATCCGTTTTTCAATAAACGAATAGCTTTATGGCTTGAGATGACAGTGATTGATTTTAATGGTTTGGTTGCTTGAATTCGCATAATAGGTCGATTAGAAATATGAAAGCTAACAACCTTACGAAAACAATCAATTTTTGCATGATGAGTAGTTAACCAATCAATCCCTAGAATTACATCAAATGCAAGTATTTTTAATGCAATAAGATCGACAGGTAATGCATGGGTAACAACTTGAACCAAACAAAACTTATAAACCGTGGATGTAATGAAGGTTTCTCCCAACGGAGTTTCCACAGATAAGTCAAAGTCTAATTTCTCCGGAGTCAAATTTAATCGTTGAGCGCAAGTAGGAGAAATAAAAGAATGGGTAGAACCGGTATCAAATAAAGTGTAGACTTCGCTAGAGTTTATGATAAGCTTACCCGTGATGACCTCATGCGGGTTCCTTGCTTTCTGGGAGGTCACAACAAACGCTCTCCCTTGCACTACCGGCTTTGAATTTTCAGGGACAGCCTTTGGTGCCTCCATCCTAGTTGAATTTGTCTTCGGTGAACGACAAAATCGGGCTAAGTGGCCTTCTCTTCCACAATTATAACATGCTTTGGACGGCATCGCGCAATTTGGACTGATGTGTCCCTCCCCTCCGTATTTGAAGCATATGATAGGTTGTCTTTCTCCTTCC
This sequence comes from Panax japonicus, assembly GCA_020205505.1. NCBI lineage: Eukaryota > Viridiplantae > Streptophyta > Magnoliopsida > Apiales > Araliaceae > Panax > Panax japonicus. The sequence continues at coordinate 43,036,942 of CM035109.1, read as the reverse complement.
TTAACAACGGTTGCTGATGCTGACGTCTTTCCATCATTGTTGAATCTCCTCTTCTTGAAATGTCCATTCTTATTGTTTTGGCCCTGATTACCACCGAAGTGGTTACCATTTCTGGCCTGATGATTTCCTCCACGCTTGTTGTCACCGCTTCGATGACTGCTCTCACTGGTATTATCATTTTGCCGGCTGCTCTCTTTTGATTGCGTTGACTCGTTATCGCGCTCTACCAACTGAGCCCTATTTACAACATCTGAATACAAACACAATTTATGAGAAATAAGATGTTGACGTATCTCCGGCTTCAAACCTCTTAAAAACAATCGTGCCATTCTCTCTTCATTATCCACCAAGTGGGATGAAAACCGGGATAACTCCGCAAATTTTGCCTCGTATTGCGACACAGTCATATTGTTTTGCTCCAATTTGATAAACTCCACCTCCTTCATGTGACGAATACTTTCGGGAAAGTATTTGTCGTTGAACAGCTCTTGGAACTTCTCCCAAGACATGTTCAGTACGGCAGGTTGAGTACGTTTTACCGATTCCCACCAGTAATCTGCCTCTCCGCGCAACATAAAGGCGGCAAAGGGAACCTTTTGCTCCTCGGAGCATCCCAAGACATCAAATATTTTGGTGATCTGCTTTATCCATGCTTTCGCAATAAGTGGTTTTGGCTCTCCCTTAAACTCCGGTGGTCCCAGCTCCTTGAACTGTTTAGCGGTGACCGCCCGAGAATTTCCAGTGTTTCCACCTACATTTTGAACAGGAGCCGCTCTCGCTTGCTGTTGCATGAATTGCATAAAGCCTCTGAACAATCCATCATTCATCATTTGGTCATGAGGATTGTCGCCTTCCTGATGCACATTCTCCTGATTATTGATATGTGGAGACTCAACGGTCTCTTGTGCTCCATTGTTATTCTCAACATTTTCGGAAGTCATTTTCAAATAGTGCCACAAAACAAAGATTAATTGACATGTAACATAATATCTCTAAACTTTGACCAACTAATTTAAATACAAAATAAATTTAAGTAGGTCATACTAGCGAAGGAATTCCCCGTCTCTCCCCTCCTAGTTCTAGTCTCACATCTTAGCCAGGGATCATATCCCTAAGCTCTGATACCAACTGTGACGCCCCCAAAATTAGGTATACATCACCCATCTTGAGTCGTCAGATACATGGTACAGAATTCAAATACAACTTACTAATACCACTGTCGTGTATAATACGACAAAATACAACTGTGAGTTTGAATACAATAATTGTCTACTAGAGATCATACAAACTCAAAAGGAGTCCTCAATACAATTATTGTCACACTATTTCACAGAATAGTGAGGACTACTAATGCTATCCTCTGGACCATTACCCCGTTCTCCGACTCGTCCCTGTTATGTTCTCATTTCCTGAAGAGAACAGTGAAAGAAAGGGTGAGCTCAACTAGCCCAGTAAGAAATATTATGACTAAGATAATGCAGAATAAATTATCGTTAGCCTTCAACAGTATTAAACTGATAAAATATAACAACATCAAGTTTAACAGCAGCGGATCAAGCAATCCATTAAAAGAGTCAAGTAGAGAATATAATCTACTATCTTTTATGATTTAAAAAGTTTTTAATCACTTTTATCGCTGAGACTCAGCTTAATAAATAATCCACATCATCCCTGCACTACGGCCAAGGATACTCATTAGGGTCACGACCAAAAATTCCATGCACTACGGGCCAAGGATATTTGTGTATTCATCAATGGTCATGATCATGCCAACAACTGTCCATCAATGCACTACGGCAAATGAGACTTTTACCACATCATTTGTAACATTACGGTCATGATTACACCGAATAATCCCTGGTCATAATCATACCAAGTCCATCCATGCTCTACAGGCCACAGATGACTTTCAAAAATATAAATAAGAGGATGATGACAATGATATAAGAATTCAATAAAACAAGTTCAAGAATTATTTTATCCAGGAATTATTAACGTCCAAATTGTCAACACGATACTATTTTGTGGTGTAAAATTCAAGAATGATCAGAAGAATATTTCCATGAAAGGATACTGGATGAAGCGCAAATATCAAGGATATTCTACTAATTTCATGGAGTATAGAAGTCAAAACTTTAACCAACTGAGTATAATAAAGAATGGAATAACAAAAGAAATCACCATGCATGCGGTACTTCGCATCGACAGGTTATTCCAACAGAATAATAATAACGGAACCAGGTCAGGCAAAATTTGCACCGATAGGATGTTCCAACAGAATAATAAAGACGGAACCAGGTCCGGTGTAAAACACACAGACAGGATGTTCCAACGGAATAATAATAAAGACGAAACTAAGACGGAACCAGGTCCGGTGTAAAACACACAAACAGGATGTTCCAACAGAATAATAATAATAATGGAATCAGGTTCGGTGTAAAACACACAGACAGGATGTTCCAACGGAATAATAATAAAGACGGAACCAGGTCCGGTGTAAAACACACAGACAGGATGTTCCAACAGAATAATAGAAGAATGTCACCAAGTATAGGGTAGCCCGCGTATACAGGTTATTCCAACAGAACAATAAAGAAATGGAATAACAAAAGTTCTCTTCTTGAATACAAAAGAATAATATCCCTTACCGTAACAGAAACTGGATATGGGAAAAGAAAAGTTAAGTAGCAGAAAGCTTTTCTTCTATCTCTCTATAGTTTCTCTCTCTAGAGTTCAGTGAATTCGTAAGAAAATAATGAAGGAATGAGCTTCTATTTATAGGAAAATGGAAGGCATAGTAACTAATCCATGAACGGTCCAGATTGATTTACTTTAATCTGACGGTCCATATTTAAAGAAAAATCTTTTAAATAAAATATAATATATTCTATTTATATAAAAAGATTTTTACTATGCAAACACTATGCAACACTATGCATAATAAAATATAATATATTCTATTTATAAAATAACTTTAATAAAGTATTCTGTTTTATATAAAAAGATGTTTCTGTTTTATTACGTTAATAATACGAATAAAACAAAACGTCATCATCGCTATAATAATTCATATTATTAATCGACAATAATTGAATCAAACTGAGCGACTTCTCACATAAATATTAATAATCAATACCGTGTGCTATTATGCAACAACGCGTATTACTGTCCTTTTACTACCCAGTAGTTCAACAGTATCAACGGTAAAACTTCCGCCGTTATTTTTAATAAAATATTTTTGTCGTTTTCTCAATCCGACAATAATTCTGTTGTGGGGTCCACCAATAATTTTGCCGTCGTACGAATATTCCCCGACAAAAAGAATATTCCCCGACCAAACGAATATTTTATAACAACTTGCGTACTTTGCAAAATTTATAAATATTACCCACAACTATAACATTATATCAAATTTCTTCCATAATATTCAAAAATAATAATTATAAAAATTCATCTTTATTTATAAAAACGGGGGTCTTACACTGGTGCTTCTGTCTTTCCATCATTATTGAACCTTCTCTTCTTAAAATTTCCAGTTCTATTATCTTGGCCATGATTACCACCGAAGTGGTTACCATTTCTGGCATGTTAATTTCTTTCACGTTTATGAGAAATGAGGTATTGACGTTTTTCGGGTTTCAAACCTCTTAAAAACATTCGTGTCATACGATCCTCATTATCTACCAAATGGGATGTAAACCGGGATAACTCCACAAATTTAGCCTCGTATTGCTATACATTCATATTGTTTTGTTCCAGTTTGATAAATTCTACCTCCTTCATGTGACGAATACTTTCGGGGAAGTACTTGTCGTTGAACAATTCTTGGAACTTCTCCCAAGACATCTTTAGTGCGATAGGCTAAGTACGTTTTATAGATTCCCACCAATGATCTGTCTCTCCTCACAACATAAAGGTGGCAAAGGGAACCTTTTGCTCCCCAGAGCATCCCAAGACATCAAATATCGTGGTGATCTACTTAATCCACGTCTCTACCTTAAGTGGTTTTGGCTTTCCCTAAAACTTCGGTGGTCCCAGCTCCTAAAATTTCTTAACGGTGACCAACCGTGAGTTACCAGTGTTTCCACCTGTATTTTGCACATGAGTCTCTCTCGCCTGATGTTGCATGAATTGCAGTAATCCTCTGAACATCCCATCATTCATCATTTGGTCGGTGTTGTTGTTTACCTGAGGATTATTGCCTTCCTGATGCACAGTATCCTGGTTATTGATCGTCGGTGACTCAATGGTCTCATGTGCTCTATTGCTTATCTCAAAATTTTTAGATGTAATTTTCAAACACTGCCACAAAACAAGGGTTAATTGAAATGCCACATATTATCCCTATATTCTGACCAACCTATTAAATAACAAATAAACTTAGGTAGGTCATACTAGCGAAGGATTTACCCGTCTCTTCCTTCTTAGTTCTAGCCTCAAATCTCAGCCAAGGATCATATCCCTAAGTTTTGATACCAACTGTGACGCCCCCAAAATAGGTATACACATCCCATTCTGAGTCGCCAAATAAATGGTAAAAAATTCAAATACAAACTTCATTAATACAATACGACAACGTAAGCTGAGAGTTTTAACACGAATATTATCTCGTAGACAATATCCAAACTGAAATAGAGTACTCCTCATTACAATCACACTATTTTATAAAATAGTGAGGACAACTATAGACACCATCTCGTACTATCACTCCGTTCCCCGACTAGTCTCATCTATATTCTCATTTCTTGAAGAGAACAATGAAAGCAAAGGGTGAGCTCAACTAGCCCAGTAAAGAATATTATGACTAATACAACTCAAAATAAATTATTTTTAGCCTTCAACAGTGTAAAACTGATAGAATATAATAGACAACAAGTCTAACTGCAGCGGAACAAGTAATACATTAGAAGAGTCAAGTAAAACATAATATTTATTATCTTCTATAATTTAAGAGTTTATCATCAATATTTTTTCACTGTAACACATCTTAATAAATAATCCACATTATCAATTTATCCATACACTACGAGCCAATGATATTCGTTAGTATCACATCCATGAATTATCCATGCACTACAGGCAAAGGATATTCATTATTATCACATCCATGAATTATCCATGCACTACGGGCCAAGGATATTCATTAGTATCACCAGTGGCCATGATCATGTCAACAACTGTCCATCAATGCACTACGGGCCAATGAGTACTTTTACCGCATCATTTGTAACAGTACAAGTCATGATTATATCGATACATAGTCATAATCATACCAATCAACAGTCCATCTATACACTACGGGCCAAAGATGACTTTCATCACAATATAAGCATGAGGATGATGACAATGATATAAGCATCAATCAAACGAAATCAAGGATAAATATTAAAGATTTTTAATTTATCCAAAGTTTAAAAATGTCGAAATTGTCAACATGATAACTGCTTTGTAGAGTAAAATTCAAGAATAATATTCATGTATCAAAAATAATTTGAACATAAAAAAAATTAATTTTTGTCGTGAATAGTACCCGAGTGAATAGTACTCTGTGAATAGTACTCTAGCATAAAAAGATCAAAATTTAACAAGAATGTTCAGAAAAATATTCTTGTGAAACGATACTAGATGAAGCGCAAATTTTAAGAATATTCTACTAATGTCAAGGAGTATAGAAGCAATACTTAACGAAATAAGTGTAGGATTCAGAATCTGAAACGAAATAATATTACTTACATACTACAAATTATGGAAGAAAATATTATTTCTTACAAGTATTGAACAAAAATAATATCTCTTACCTTAAAAGGAGAGTATTTTTGACTGGTAGGGCGGGGATATTTTTGAAGAAAACTTGCATTATTTTCTACATTCAAAGCTTACTTAAACTCTGAAGAAATACACTCAATATTATAGAAATTTTTTTTTCTGATTCTAGTGTAATTTTCATTTCTAAACTAAGTATCTTATTTATAGGAGAATGAAAATATACTATTTGAATTTAGAAAATCACGGACGCATAGTAGTAAAATTTCACGGGAAATCAAAAGAATTTTTTTGATTTTACTATGCAGGACTATGAACACACTATGCAGTTATACACAATAAAATATAATATATTCTATTTTAAATAAAAAAAACAAAACTTATATATATATATATATATATATATATATATATATATATATATAGAGAGAGTCTGGATCAGGTCCGGACTCCCGCATTTTAACAAAATCCGGACTTCTTTTTTTTTTGCTTTTTTTTAAACAACTAAAAAAAATTATGGAACATGAATTTTTACATAATACAGTGTTTTGGGTGTGATTTGGATACGTATAACAAAACATGTCTGTACAGTCTGGGCAGACTGTACATACATTGGTTGCTGTAGTTATTAAAAACACACCCAAAACACTGTATTATGGAAAAATTTTAGTTCCATAATTTTTTTTTAGTTTTTCTACAAAAAAAAAAATTTGGGTCCGGATTTTGATCAGGTCCGGGAGTCCGAACCTGATCCGCTGTGTGTGTGTGTGTATATATATATATATATATATATATATATATATATATATATATATATATCAACATACTTTATAACTTTCTACCGATTATTTTAAAAAATGAGTAAGTTGATGTCCATATAATAAGTCAAATTTACAACAAATACTTCAATAAAAACTCCTCTATTTATCTCAATTCACTTAGCTTCAGAAAACACATTTTTAATAACTTTTATTCATCATTAATATTATAACTCGCAATATTAACAACCAGATCATTCACAGGAAAGAGGGGGCTCTTCGATAAGGACTTCTCCTTATTGGCGCGCAATTAGGTGACCAGACCCGTTTCCTCGATAGAACTTTCTAGACATCTTCAATAATGCAAATAATAATATGAATAACTTTGTCATCTCAATTATTGATTTAATAATAAAAAATATTATTTAGATGATACTGTGACTATAATTGAATCAATAATGTGAGATACTATGCAACAATTACTATGGTAATAATTGAATAAAACTGAGTGACTTCTCACGTAAGCATCAATAATCAAAGATATTCTACAATACCGTGTGCTACTATGCAATCACGCATATACTTTTATCACCGGGTATTTCAATAGTTAACAGTAAAACTTTTGCCGCAATTTTTATGAAAAGTTATTTCTGTCGTTTTTTAACTCCGACATTAATTTTGTTGTGGGGCCCACCAATGATTATGCCATCGTACGAATATTCCCTGATAAAATGAATATTTTCCGATCAAACGAATATTTTATGACAACTTACTTACTTTGCAAAATTGTAAATATTACCCATAATTATAACATTATATCAAATCCACATCTTATTACACAAAATGATATTAAGAGAAAATTAAATCTTTATTCATAAAAGTTGGGGTCTTACAACGAAAGTATTTGAAGGCACTGAACATCAGGCCAAAATTGTGGCTTCGCCCAAACAATTCAAAACCTAAAGCTCCATTTTTTCTTACCAAGAAACAAGTTGAAGATGTGTGCAAGTGGGTTAGTGGGTTGAAGCTCTCAGATGGATATGCTTCTAACATATCTCGCTATATTAAGGTTGATCAGTTGAAGATTAATGGGTTCAAGAGTCACGATTATCATTTATTCATGCAGAAGTTGATGCCAATTACATTTCGTGAAATGTTACCCAAAAATGTTGTGGATGCATTGACCGAACTTTCAAATTTTTTCGAGATCTATACTCAATTGTAATAAGGTATAGTGATGTGGAACAGATGAAGAACAATACTATGTTTACCATTTGCAAGCTCAAAATGTTATTCCCTCCAGGGTTCTTTGACTCGATGGAATATCTACCTATTCATCTATCGTATGAACTTAAACTTGGAGGACCGGTGCAATATCGGCGAATGTATCCTTTTAAGAGGTAATATAATCTATAAATTGCGTTATGTTGAGCATATTAAATATTCATATTAATAATACTCGTATGTTTTCAACGTATTGTAGGTATATGCATCAATTAAAGCAGAAAGTCATAGATGGTTCTATTGTTGAATGTTATACGGAGGAAGAGCTTGTTAACTTGTGCTCATTGTATTTTGACGATGTTTTCTCAATGAAGCACAAGCGTTTAAGTAGGAATGAAGTCATCGGTCCACAATCTCATGTTGATGATAAGTTAGTTGTATTCACATATCCGGCTAAACCATTTGGTCATGAGACGATGACTTACTTTAGTAACAAAAATTTAACGATTGTATCAACGTGCGTGCTTCTAAATATGTCCGAAGTATCGTCATACATCAAGTAAGGATCATTATTTATCACATCTAATTTATTTTATAAGCCTAATCAACTATATATTAATCCATTTTATTATAATTTCAGTTCATTTCAAGAGGAATCGTATATTTCTAATACGACTTTAACTACATCATAGTTAGAAACATTCGCTACTGTTAATTTCCAACAGTGGTTTAATAATACTCGTACGAATATTTCATGTTAAAATGAATATTCTCCGACCAATCGAATATTTTATGACAACTTGTATACTTTGCAAAATTTGTAAATAATAACCATAACTATAACATTATATCAAATCCACACCATAATATTCAAAAATATATTTTGATAAAATTTAATCTTTATTCATAAAAGTTGGGGTCTTACACGTACGACCACACAATCATTGGTGGACCCCACAACAGAATTATTGTCGAATTTAAAAAACGACAGAAATATCTTTTTATAAAAAATAATGGCGAAAGTTTTACCGTTAACTGTTGAAATACTCGGTGATAAAAGTACAGTAATATATGTGGTTGCATAGTAGCACACGGTATTGATTATTGATGCTTACGTGAGAAGTCACTCAATTATACTCAATTATTGCTATAGTAATTGTTGCATAGTATCTCACGTTATTTGATTCAATTATTGTTAATATTTTATATTATTAAATCAATAATTGAGATGACAAGTTATTTATATTATTATTTGCATTATTGACAATGTCTAGAAAGTTCTGTCGAGAAAAGGGGTTTGATCACCTAATTACACGCCAATAGGGAGAAATCCTTATCGGAAAGCCCCCTCTTTCCTGGGAATGATCTAGGTGTTAATATTTCAAGTTATATTATTGATGAATAAATGTTGTTAAAAAAATTGAAGGAATTTTGATGAAATATTTGTTGTAAATTTTGCTTATTATTTGGACCCCCACTTATCCATTTTTCAAAACTGTTGATAGAAGTTATCTCATTTTTATTTATATATATGTATAATTGTGGTCAGGGAAGTAAAATGTGGGGGGAGATAAAAGGCATCACATGGGTGATGCCGTGTGATGTAGGATATATATATATATATATATATATATATATATATATATATATATATATATAAAAAAGTTATTTTTATGAAAAATATAATATATTATATTATATTATGCATAGTGACTGCATAGTTAATTTCAGAAAATCAGATGAAAACTGTGAATGAATCCCTGTGTAGTCCGTAATTTTCAAATTCAAATAGTATCCTACCATTCTCCTATAAATATGATGCTTAGTTTAGAATTGAAAATCACACCAGAATCAGAGAATTCTTCTTCTATAATATTGAGCGTATTTCTTTCGAGTTTTAGGAAGCTTTGAGTGTAGAAAACAGTACAAGTTTTCTTCAAGAATATCCTCGCTATACTAGTTGGAATACACTTTTTTTAAGGTAAGGGATGTTATTTTTGTTCAATATTCGTAAGAAATTATATTTTCTTCCATACTCTTTAGTATGTAAGTAATATTATTTCGTTTCAGATTCTGAATTCTACACTCATTTTGTTAAAGTATGACTTCTATACTACTTCATATTTGTAGAATATCCTTGAAATTTGCGCTTCATCTAGTATCTTTTCATGAAAATATTATTCTGAGCATTCTTGATAATTTTTTATCTTTTCATGTCGGGGTACTATTCCCGAAGTACTACTCACCCGTGTTACTATTCATGACAAAAATTGATTTCTTTTCTGTCCAAATCATTTTTAATATAATATTATTCTTGAACTTTACTCCACAAATCAGTATCATGGTGACAAATTAGACATTATTGAATTCTAGATAAATTAATTTATAAATCTTTAAAATTTATCCTTTCTCTCATTTAATTGAATTCTTATATCATTGTCATCATCATCATGTTTATAATGTGATGAAAGCCATCTTTGGCTCGTAGTGCATAGATGGACTGTCGATTGGTATGATTATGACCAGGTGTGACGCTCCCAAAATAGGTATACATCACCCATCTTGGGTCGCCAGATACAAGGTACTGAATACAGATACAGCTTAATTATACAATAGTCGTGTAAAATACGACAAAACATAGGCTGTGAGTTTTAATACAAATATTGTCATCTAGACAATATCCACACTCAATAGAGTCCTCATTACATTTATTATCACACTATTTCACAGAATAGTGAGGACTACTAATGCACCATCTAAGATCATCACTCTGTTCCCTGACTAGTCCCAGCTACGTCCTCATTTCTTGAAGAGAACAGTGAAAGAAAGGGTGAGCTCAACTAGCCCAGTAAGAAATATTATGACTAAGATAATGCAGAATAAATTATCATTAGCCTTCAATAATGTTAAACTGATAGAATAATATAATAGACAACAAGTTTAACTGCAGCGGATCAAGCAATCCATTAGAAGAGTCAAGTAAAGTATAAAATCTACTATCTTCTATGATTTAAAAAGTTTTTCATCAACTTTATCGCTGAGACTCAGCTTAATAAATAAAATTGAAACATCCCTGCTCCACGGCCAAGGATATTAATGTAATCATCAATGGTCATGACTATACCGAATAATCCCTGGTCATAATCATACCAACAACTGTCCACCAATGAACTACAGGCCAATGAGGACTTTTACCACATCATTCGTCACATTATGGTCATGATTATACCGAATAATCCCTGGTCATAATCATACCAAGTCCATCTATGTACATAAGCCAAAGATGACTTTTAACATAATATAAACATGAGGATGATGACAATGACATAATAATTCAATAAAATAAGTTCAAGAATAAATTTTAAAGATTTATAATTTAGTTTATCTTGAACTCAATAATGTCCAAATTCTCAACATGATACTGCTTTGTGGAGTAAAATTCAAGAATGCTCAGAAGAATATCTCCATGAAAAGATACTGAATGAAGCACAAATATTAAAGATATTCTACTAATTTCATGGAATATAGAAGCCAAAACTTTAACTAACTGAGTATAATAGAATATATGAAACTGCAAATGGATTTTCGCTCGCCATGTGGTAATCCACGTAGACAGATCATTTCCACAATTTAATAAGGAATGAATACGAAGGATCATTCACCATGCATGTGGTAATCCACATAGAAAGGTTATTCCAGCAGAATAATAAAAGAATGGAATAACAGAAGGATTCACCATGCGTACGATAGACTGCACAAACAGGTTATTCCCAATAGAATAATAAATAATAGAACCAGGTTCGGCGTAAACGCGCAGACATAATATTCCGACAGAATAATAAATAATGGAACCAGGTATGGCGTAAACGCACAGACAGGATATTCCGACAAAATAATAAATAATGGAATATTAGAAGGATTTCACCATGTATGCGGTACTTCGCATAAATAGGTTATTCCAATAGAATAATAAGATTGGAATAACAGATGAATTTCACCATGTATGCAGTACTTTGCGTAGATAGGTTATTCCAACATAATAATAAAGAATGGAATAACAGAAGAATTTCACCAAGTATAGGGTATCCCGCGTATACAGGTTATTCCAACAGAATAATAAAGAATGGAATACCAGAAGTTCTATTCATGAATAAGAAAGAAAGAATACCCCTTACGAGTACAACAAATAATATCCCCTACCTTAGAAGAAACTGGATATTGGAGTAGTGAAGTAGCAGAACACTTTTCTTCTTTCTCTCTATAGTTTCTCTCTCTAGAGTTTCAGTTAATTCGTAAGAAATAATTAAAGAATGAGCTTCTATTTATAGAAGAATGGACTGAATAGTAACTAATTCATGAACGGTCCAGATTGATTTACTTTTAAACGGACGGTCCATACTGATTTACTATTAAAACTTTAAACCAGCGATCCATATTGATTCACTATTATAACTTTCCACCAGCGGTACATATTGATTTACTATTATATCTTCAACCAACGGTCTGAAAAATTAGCACAACTCCTCATGGAATAATATTGTACCAAAAAATAATTTGGACCGAAAAGAAATATATCTTACGGGTGAATAGTACTCCATGAATAGTAACTCGTGAATAGTAACTCGTAAATAGTAACTCATGAATAATAACTCGTGAATAATAACTCATGAATAGTAACTCGTGAATAGTACTCCGATACGAAAAGTGCCCCGAATACCCGATTGAACAATATAACCTCCAGACATCAATTATACTAACACAAATAAGTCCAACACAATGGAACTATAAAATTCATCTTTAATCAACACGAACTTATTCATCATTAATATTATAATTCACAATATTTAACAACCAGGTCGTTCCCAGGAAAGAGGGGTCTTTCCGATAAGGATTTCTTCTTATTGACGCGCAATTAGGTGACCAAACCTCTCCTTGACAGAACTTCTAGACATTGTCAATATTGCAAATAATAATTTGAATAACTTTGTCATCTCAATTATTGATTTAATAATATATCATATAATGCAGATGATACTGTAACAATAATTGAATAAATAATATGAGAGATATGATGCAACAATTACTGTAGCAATAATTGATTATAACTAAGTGACTTATCATGTAAACATCAATAATCAATACCGTGTGCTACTATGCAAACACACGTATTACTGTACTTTTACTACCGGGTAGTTCAACATTTTTAATGGTAACACCTCCGCCGTTATTTTTATAGAAAGATAATTTTGTCGTTTTCTAACTACGACAATACTTCCATTGTGGGGTCCATCAATGATTTTGTCGTCGTACAATATTCCCTGTTAAAATGAATATTCCCCGACTAATCGAATATTATATAACCACTTGCTTACTTTGAAAAATTTATAAATATTACCCACAACTATAATATTATATCAAATCCACACCATAATATTCAAAAATATATTTCGAGAAAATTATTCTTTATTCATAAAAGTTGGGGTCTTACAACCTCCCCTTCTTATGAAATTTCATCCTCGAAATTAGGATACATACCTGGCATGTCGAAGAGATGAAGATACCTTGACTTCATCTCAGATTCTAACTCCCAAGTCATTTCCTCCACATTGTGGTTTCTCCACAAAACTTTGACTTGAGGTATAATCTTAGAGCGTAGAACATGATCCTTCTTATCCAAGATTTTAACAGGCAACTCTTCATACGTTAAATCTTCCTCTATCTCGTCTGATTTTAACTCAATAATGTGGTTCGGGTCTTTCACATATTTACATAACATAGATATATGAAAAATGTTATGAACACGAGACATACTTGGCGATAAGGCGAGTCTATAAGCCACAGCTCTTACTCGCTCGAGAATTAAAAATGGGCCAATGAATCGAGGATTGAGCTTTCCTCTCTTTCTAAACCTCGTAACTCCTTTCCATCGAGCAACACGTAACACCACGTGATCTCCAATATCGAATTCTACGTCCTTTCGATGAAGATCAGCATAACTCTTTTGTCGATCTTATGAAGTTTGTATACATTGTCGGATCGTTTGAATCTTTTCTGTAGTTATACGTACCAACTCCGGTCCCAATAATGTTTCTTCACCCACCTCATCCCAGCATACTGGAGAATGACACTTTCTCCCATACAATGCTTCAAATGAAGCCATGCCAATACTTGTTTGATAACTGTTGTTGTAGGAAAACTCCACCAACGGTAAGAACTTGTCCCAACTTCCTTTGAAGTCAAGGACACAAAGTCTTAATAAATCTTTAAGAGTTTGAGTAGTCCTCTCTGATTGTCCGTCCGTCTGAGGATGATATGCCTAGCCAAATCGTAAATATGTGCCCACAGCTTTCTGCAAACTAACCCAAAATCGTGAAGTGAATCTTGGTTCTCAATCAGAAACTATGGATACTGGCATACCATGCAGTCTTGTAATCTCATTTATGTACATACGAGCAAGTCGTTCAAGTGTATAACTTTCTTGTATAGGTAAGAAGTGAGCAGACTTGGTCAATCTATCCACAATGACCCAAATTACGTCTATACCTTGAGAAACCTTGGGAAGACCAGTAACGAAATCCATGGTAATGTGCTCCCACATCTATTATGGAATTTCAAGTGGTTACAATGGACCTTTTGGTACTTGATGCTCCGCCTTGACTCATTGACAAGTTAAACACCTTGAGATAAACTCCGCTATCTCTCTCTTCATATTGCTCCACCAAAATGTATGTTGAAGATCATGATATATTTTGATACTCCCATTATGGATTTCAAACGGTTTGTTGTGCGCCTCCATCATGATTTTATACTTTAAATCAGGGTCGTTATGAACACAAAGTCTGGAGTTGACTCGAAGTATTCCTTCTTCGTCGATTCTTGCTTCCGGAATAGTACCTTCTTGCACTTTCTTCCTCATACGTATCAGCTCCAGGTCTATAGCTTGAGCAGCTTTAACTTTATCGATTAAAGTCGGTTCTACTTGTATATTCGCCATCAGTACATAGGTCCCTGGAGTCTTTAACTCTATCTCCATCCTTTGTAAGTCATACAAAATGGGCCTTTGCGTTGACAATATCGCACTCGTACCCGCATATGATCTTTTACTCAATGCGTTAACTATTATGTTCACTTTTCCAGGATGGTATTGAATGGTATGATCATAATCTTTCAACAGCTCAAGCCAACTTCGTTGTCGCATATTGAGTTCCTTTTGAGTATAGAAATATTTGAGGCTTTTATGATCTGTATAGATCTCCACCTTCTCTCCATATAGGTAATGCCTCCAGATCTTAAGCGCAAAAACAACTGCCAACGCTAGATTATGAGTAGGATAATTACTCTCATATTCTTTGAGTTGTCGAGAGACATAAGCTATGACTTTCCCATGTTGCATGAGAACACATCCTAGCCCTTTGCCCGAAGCATCACTATAGATGACAAATCCCTCTGAGCCAGATGGTATTGTCAGAACAGGTGCTGAAATGAGTCTTCCCTTGAGTTCTTGAAAACACTTCTCACATTCCTCGCTCCAACCGAACTTTATATCTTTTCGAGTCAGCTGAGTTAATGGAGTAGCGATTCGAGAAAATCCTTCCACGAATCTCTGATAATAACCAGCTAAGCTGAGAAAGCTACGTACTTTGGTCACTGACTTTGGTTGCTCTCAGCTTTGAATTGCTTCAATCTTTGCTGGGTCAACAAATATTCCATGATTTGTTATCACATGCTCAAGGAATGCAACTTCCTCAAGCCAGAACTAACATTTCTTCAACTTGGCATAAAGCTTGTTTTCACGAAGCTTTTAGAGTATCAGCATCAAGTGTTGCTCATAATCTTCATGGCTTTTGGAATATATGAGAATGTCATCAATAAAGACAACCACAAAGTGATCCAAATATTCCCTGAATACTCGATTCATCATATCCATGAAGGCAACAGAAGTATTTGTTAATCCAAAAGACATGACCAAGAATTCATAATGCTTTACCGAGTTCTGAAGGCAATCTTTGGAATATCCTCACTTTTAACCTTCAGCTGATGATATCCAGAACGAAGATCGATCTTTGAAAAGAATTGTGCTCCTTGCAACTGGTCAAACAGGTCATCAATGCAAGGTAACGGATACCTATTCTTGATGGTGACATTGTTCAATTCTCGTTAGTTAATACAAAGTCGCATACTCCCATCTTTCTTCTTCACGAGTGGAACAGGAGCACCCCAAGGAGACGTACTAGGACGAATGAAACCAATGTCTAACAATTCCTGCAATTGGGTCTTTAACTCCTGAAGTTCAATAGGAGCCATTCGATATGGGGCTTTGGAAATGGGTTTTGTACCAGGTTCAAGGTCGATTCAAAATTCAATTTCATGCTCTGGGGGTAGGCCAGGAAGTTCTTCAGGGAATGCGTCAGGAAATTTATTAACAATAGAAATATCATTCAAAACTGACGTATTTTTGTTTAAATCTGTGACATGAGCTAAGAAAGCTTGACATCCGTTTTTCAATAAACGAATAACTTTATGGCTTGAAATGACAGTGATTGATTTTAATAGTTTGGTCACTTGAATTCGCATAATAGGTTGATTAGGAATATGAAAACTAACAACCTTACGAAGATAATCAATTTTTGCATGATGAGTAGTTAACCAATCAATCCCTAGAAATATGTTGAATGCAAGTATTTTTAAAGAAATAAGATTGATAGGTAATGTGCGGTTACCGATTTGAATCAAACAAGACTTATAAACCGTGGATGTAATGAAGGTTTCTCCCGACGGAGTTTCAACCGATAAGTCAAAGTCCAATTTCTCCGAAGTCAAATTTAAACGTTGAGCGCAAGTAGAAGAAATAAAAGAATGGGTAGAGCCAGTATCAAATAAGGTATATACTTCACTAGAGTTTATGATAAGCTTACCCGTGATCACCTCGTTCGGGTTCCTTACTTTCTGGGAGGTTACAACAAATGCTCTCACTTGAACCACCGGTTTTGTCTTGTCTGGGACGGACTTTGATGCCTCCATCCCAGCTGGACTTGATTTTGGTGCATGACAAAATCGGGCTAGGTGACCTTCTCTTCCACAATTGTAACATGCTTTGGACTGCTGTGTACAGTTTGGACTGATGTGTCCCTCCCCTCCGCATTTGTAACATACGACCGATGATCATTCTCCTTCCTTAACAACCGGTGTTGGTGCTGACGTCCTTCAATCATTATTAAATCTCCTCTTCTTGAAACTCCCACTTTTATTGTCTTGGCCATCATTACCACCGAAGTGGTTACCATTTCTGGCATATTGATTCCCTCCACGTTTGTTGTCACCGCTTTGATGACTGTTACCACTGGTATTTTTATTCTGCCAGCTACTTTCTCTTGGTTGCGTTGCCCTGTTATCGCGTTCTAATAACTGAGCCCTATTTACAACATCTGAATATAAACACAGTTTATGAGAAATAAGATATTGACGTATCTCCGGTTTCAAACCTCTTAAAAATATCCGCGTCATTCTCTCCTCATTATCAACTAAGTGGGACGCAAACCGGGACAACTCGGCAAACTTAGCTTCGTACTGCGCCACGATCATATTGTTCTACTCCAACTTGATGAACTCTACCTCTTTAATATGACGAATACTTTCAGGAAAGTACTTGTCGTTGAACAGTTCTTAGAACTTCTCCCAAGACATCTTCAGTGCGGCAGGTTGAGTACGCTTTACTGATTCTCACCAGTAATCTGCCTCTCCTCGTAACATAAAGGTGGCAAAAGGAACCTTTTACTCCTCGGAGCATCCCAAGACATCAAATATCTTGGTGATCTGCTTTATCCATGCATCCGCCTTAAGTGGTTTTGGCTCTCCAATAAACTCCGGTGGTCCCAGCTCCTTGAACTGTTTAGCGGTGACCGTCCGAGAGTTTTCAGTGTTTCCACCTACATTTTGGACAGAAGTTTCTCTTGCCTGATGTTGTACGAATTGCAGAAAGCTCCTAAACATTCCGTCGTTCGCCATTTGGTCGGTGTTGTTGTCCACCTGAGGATTATTGTCTTCCTGTTGCACATTATCCTGGGTATTAATCTGTGGTGACTCCACGATCTCATGTGCTTCATTGCTTCATTGCTTATAATTGAATATTAGAAGAATTTCACCATGTATGTGGTAGTTCGCATAAATAGGTTATTCCAACAGAATAATAAGAATGGAATAGCAGAAAAATTTCACCATGTATGCAGTACTTTCCATAGACATGTTATTCTTACATAATAATATAGGGTATCCAGCGTATACATGTTATTCCAACAGAATAATAAAGAATGGAATAACAAAAGTTCTCTTCATGAATAAGAAAGAAAGAATACCCCTTACGAGTACAACAAATAATATCCCCTACCTTAGAAGAAACTGGATATTAGAGTAGTGAAGTAGCAGAACACTTTTCTTCTTTCTCTCTATAGTTTCTCTCTCTAGAGTTTCAGTGAATACGTAAGAAATAATGAAGGAATGAGGTTCTATTTATAGAAGAATGGACTGAATAGTAACTAATTCATGAACGGTCCAGATTGATTTACCTTTAAAAGGACGGTCCATACTGATTTACTATTAAAACTTTAAACCAGCGATCCATATTGATTCACTATTATAACTTTCCACCAGTGGTCCATATTGATTTACTATTATATCTTTAACCAACGGTCTGAAAAATTAGCAAAACTCCTAATGGAATAATATTGTACCCAAAAATGATTTGGACCGAAAAGAAATATAACTTACGGGTGAATAGTAACTCGTGAATAGTAACTCATGAAAAGTAACTCGTGAATAGTAACTCATGAATAGTAACTCGTGAATAGT
The DNA here is from genome assembly GCA_020205505.1 of Panax japonicus. NCBI lineage: Eukaryota > Viridiplantae > Streptophyta > Magnoliopsida > Apiales > Araliaceae > Panax > Panax japonicus. Next base: position 43,018,352 of record CM035109.1, on the reverse strand, counting down.
AACTCATGAATAGTATTCTGACACGAAAAGTGCCCCGAATACCCGATTGAACAATATAACCTCCAGACATAAATTATACTAACACAAATAAGTTCAACACAATGGAACTATAAAATTCATCTTTAATCAACACAAACTTGTTCATCATTAATATTATAATTCACAATATTTAACAACCAGGTCGTTCCCAGGAAAGAGGGGGCTTTCCGATAAGGAGTTGTCCTTAATGGCGCGCAATTAGGTGACCAAACCTTTCCTTGACAGAACTTCTAGACATTGTCAATATTATAAATAATAATATGAATAACTTTGTCGTCTCAATTATTGATTTAATAATATATCATATAATGCAGATGATACTGTAACAATAATTGAATCAATAATATAAGAGATATGATGCAACAATTACTGTAGCAATAATTGAGTATAACTAAGTGACTTCTCACGTAAGTATCAATAATCAATACCGTGTGCTACTATGCAACCACGCGTATTACTGTACTTTTACTACCGGGTAGTTCAATAGTTTTAACGGTAACACCTCTGCCGTTATTTTTATAGAAAGATAATTTTGTCATTTTCTAACTACGACAATACTTCCATTGTGGGGTCCACCAATCATTGTGTCATCGTACAATATTCCCTGTTAAAATGAATATTCCCCGACCAATCGAATATTATATAATCACTTGCTTACTTTGCAAAATTTGTAAATATTATCCACAACTATAACATTATATCAAATCCACACCATAATATTCAAAAATATATTTCGAGAAAATTATTCTTTATTCATAAAAGTTGGGGTCTTACACCAGGAATTATTCGGTATAATCATGACCTATAATGTTACAAATGATGTGATAAATGTACTCATTGGCTCGTAGTGCATTGATGGACAATTATTGGCATGATCATGAATGTAAGACCCTAACTTTTATGAATAAAGATTAATTTTTCTCAAAACATATTTTTGAATATTATGGTGTGGATTTGATATAATGTTATAGTTGTGGGTATTATTTACAAATTTTGCAAAGTAAGCAAGTGGTTATATAATATTCGATTGGTCGGAAACTATTCGTTTTAACAGGGAATTTTTGTACGACGATGCAAACATTGGTGGACCCCACAACGAAAGTATTGTCATAGTTAGAAAACGACAGAATTATCTTTTTATAAAAATAACGGCGAAAGTTTTACCGTTAAACTGTTGAACTACCCGGTGGTAAAAGTGCAGTAATACGCGTGGTTGCATAGTAGCACACGGTATTGATTATTGATGCTTACGTGAGAAGTCACTATGTTATACTCAATTATTGCTACAGTAATTGTTGCATAATATCTCTCATATTATTGATTCAATTATTGTCACAGTATCATCTGTATAATATTTATTATTATTAAATCAATAATTGATGTGACGCCCCCAAAATTGGTATACATCACTCATTTTGGGTCGCCAAATACATGGTACAAAATTTAAATATAACTTAATTATACAACAGTCGTGTAAAATACGACAAAGCATAATCTAAGAGTTTTAATAAGAATATTGTCATCTAGACAATATCCACACTCAATGGAGTCCTCATTACATTTATTGTCACATTATTTAACAGAATAGTGAGGAGTACTAATGCTATCATCTGGACCGTCACTCCGTTCCCCGACTAGTCCTGGCTACGTTCTCATTTCCTGAAGAGAACAGTGAAAGAAAGGGTGAGCTCAACTAGCCCAGTAAGAAAATATTATTACTAAGATAATGCAGAATAATTTATCGTTAGCCTTCAACAATGTTAAACTGATAAAATATAACAAAATTCAAGTTTAACTGCAGCGGAACAAGCAATCCATTAGAAGAGTCAAGTAGAGAATAAAGTATACTATCTTCTATGATTTAATAGGTTTTTCATCACTTTTATCGTTGAGACTCAGCTTAATAAATAAACCACATCATCCCTGCACAACGGCCAAAGATATTCATTAGTATCACGACCACAAATTATCCATGCACTACGGGCCAAGGATATTCGTGTATTCATCAATGGTCAAGATCATGCCAACAACTGTCCATCAATGCACTACGACCAATGACGACTTTTACCACATCATTTGTAACATTACGGTCATGATTATACCAAATAATCCCTGGTCATAATCATACCAAGTCCATCTATGCACTACAGGTGTAAGACCCCAACTATTATGAATAAAGATGAATTTTCTATAAATATTATTTTTGAATATTATGGTGTAAATTTGATATAATGTTATAGTTGTGGTTAATATTTACAAATTTTGCAAAGTAAGCAAGTGGTTATATAATATTCGATTGGTCGGGAAATATTCGTTTTAATAGGGAATATTTGTACGACGGCACAATCATTGGTGGACCCCACAATGGAAGTATTGTTGTAGTTAGAAAACGACATAATTATCTTTTTATAAAAATAACGGCGAAAGTGTTACCATTAAAATTATTGAACTACCCGGTAGTAAAAGTACATTAATACGCATGGTTCCATAGTAGCACACGGTATCGATTATTGATGCTTATGTGAGAAGTCACTCAGTTATACTCAATTATTGCTACAGTAATTGCTGCATCATATCTCTCATATTATTAATTCAATTATTGTCACAGTATCATCTGCATAATATTTATTATTATTAAATCAGTAATTGAGACGACAAAGTTATTCATATTATTATTTACAATATTGACAATGTATAGAAGTTCTGTCAAGGAGAGGTTTGGTCACCTAATTACGCGCTAATAAGGAGAAATCCTTATCAAAAAGCCCCCTCTTTCCTGGGAATGAACTGGTTGTTAAATATTGTGAGTTATAATATTAATGATGAATAAGTCCGTGTTAATTAAAGATGAAGTTGATATTTTCATTGTGTGTGATTATTAGTGTTAATGGAAATCGACATCTATTTCGATATTAATGGATGTCTGGAGATTATATTGACCAATCGGGTAATTAACCGGATAAATGAGCAATTAATTGCTATTATTTATTATGCTTATAACTATGTGTTCACATGTGTGTACTATTGATTCACATTCTTGTACTATTAGGGGTTGTGGTGCAAGATTTATAATACTTGCATGACTAAGTTAAAAATAGAGGTATAGATGGAGGTACTATACTGTAATTCATATTTTCACATGTCTAGAACTATTGATTCACATGATTTACTATTGATTCACATTATTTACTATTAGGGGAGGTGATGCAAGTTTGATAATACTTGTAGGACTAAATTAAAAATGAAAAAAAGAGGAAGGTATTATACTGTAATATTTTGAGCCCCAAAACGTGTAATTATCGAAACTATATTTTCCTATAAATAGAAGCTCATTCTTTCTTCATTTCTCACTAATTCACTAAAGCTATAGAGCAATTATTATAGAGAGAAATTATAGAGAGAAAGAAGAAGAAAAGTCTGCTACCTCACTATTCCAGTATCCAGTCTTCTACTAAGGTAAGGGGTATTATTCTTTCGTATTCATGAAGAGAATTATTTTCTTTCAATACTCTTAAGGGTTGTTATTCAATCTTTATTATTATGTTGGAATAACCTGCCTATGCGAAGTACCGCATACATGGTGAAATTCTTCTGTTATTCCATTCTTTATTATTCTGTTGGAATAACCTGTCTGTGCGGTCTATTGCATGCCTGGTGAATTCTTTTGTTATTCCATTTTTTATTATTCTGTTGGAATATCCTGTCTGTGCGGATTATGCATGACCTGATTCTGTTCTTTATTATTCTATTAGAATATCCTATCTGTGTGGATTACGCATGACCTGGTTTCATTCTTTATTATTCTGTTGGAATAACCTATCTATGTGGACTACCACATGCATGGTGAATGATCATTCATATTCATTCCTTATTAAATTATGGAAATGATCTGTCTACGTAGATTACCGCATGGCGGGCGAAAATTCATTTGCAGTTTCACATATTCTATTATACTCAGTTGGTTAAAGTTTTAGCTTCTATACCCCATGAAATTAGTAGAATATCCTGAATATTTGCGCTTCATCCAGTATCATTTCATGGAAATATTCTTCTGAGCATTCTTGAATTTTACTCCATAAAACAGTATTATGTTGACAATTTGGATGTTATTGATTTCTGGATAAATTAAATTATAAATCTTTAAAAATTTATCCTTGAACTTATTTTATTGAATTCTTATATCATTGTCATCATCCTCATGTTTATAATATATTGAAAGTCATCTTTGGCCTGTAGTGCATTGATGGACAGTTGTTGTCATGATCATGGCCATTGATGAATACACGAATATTCTTGGCCCGTTGTACGTGGATAATTTGTGGTCGTGATACTAATGAATATCCTTGGGTGTAGTGAAGTGATGATGTGGTTTAATTATTAAGCTGAGTCTCAGCGATAAAAGTGATGAAAACCCTTTTAAATCATAGAAGATAGTAGATTTTATTCTCTACTTGACTCTTCTAATGGATTACTTGTTCTGCTACAGTTAAACTTGATGTTTGTTATATTTTATCAGTTTAACACTGTTGAAGGCTAACGATAAATTATTCTGCATTATCTTAGTCATAATATTTCTTACTGGGCTAGTTGAGCTCACCCTTTTTTCACTGTTCTCTTCAGGAAATGAGAATATAGCTGGGACGAGTCGGGGAACGGATTGATGGTCTAGATGGTTGTTTTAGTAGTCCTTACTATTCTATAAAATAGTGTGATAATAAATGTAATGAGGACTCCATTGAGTGTGGATATTGTCTAGATGACAATATTTGTATTAAAACTCATAGCATATGTTTTGTCGTATTTTACACGACAGTTGTATAATTAAGTTTTTATTTCTATTTTGTACCATGTATTTGGAGACTCAAGATGGGTGATGTATACCTATTTTAGGGGCGTCACAGTTGGTATCAAAGCATAGGAATATGATCCCTGGCTAAGATGTGAGACTAGAACTAGGAGGGGAGAGACGGGGAATTCCTTCGCTAGTATTACCTACCTAAGTTTATTTGGTTTTTAATTGGTCGGTCAGAGTATAGGGATAATATGTTGCATGTCAATTAACCCTTGTTTTGTGGCAGTATTTGAAAATGACATCCGAGAATGTTTAGAATAGAAATGGAGCACAGGAGACCGTTGAGTCTCTACAGATCAATAATTAGGATAACGTGCATCAGGAAGGCGACAATCCTCATGCAAATAATAACATTGACCAAATGATGAACGATGGAATGTTCAGAGGATTTATGCAATTCATTCAACATCAGGCGAGAGTGGATCATGTCCAAAATGTAGGTGGAAACACTGGAAACTCTCAGACGGTCACCGCTAAACAATTCAAGGAGCTGGGACCACCGGAGTTTATTGGAGAGCCAAAACCACTTAAGGCGGAAGCATGGTTAAAGCAGATCACCAAGATATTTGATGTTTGGGGATGCTCCGAGGAGCAAAAGGTTCCATTTGCCACCTTTATGTTGTGAGGAAAGGCAGATTACTAGTGGGAATCGGTAAAGCATACTCAACCTGCCGCACTGAAGATGTCTTGGAAGAAGTTCCAAGAACTATTCAACGACAAGTATTTTCTTGAAAGTATTCGTCACATGAAAGAGGTAGAGTTCATCAAGTTGGAGCAGAACAATATGACCGTATCGCAGTACGAAGCTAAGTTTGCCGAGTTGTCCCGGTTTGTGTCTCACTTGGTTGATAATGAAGAGAGAATGACGCGGATATTTCTAAGAGGTTTGAAACCTGAGATGCGTCAATATCTAGTTTTTCATAAACTGTGTTTGTATTCAGATGTTGTAAATAGGGCTCAGTTATTGGAGTGCGATAACGAGTCAACACAACTAAGAGAAAGCAGTCAGCAAAATAATAATACAAGTGGTAGCAGTCATCGAAGCGGTGACAACAAATGTAGAGGGAATCAACATGCTAGAAATGGTAACCACTTCGGTGGTAATCATGGCCAAGACAATAAGAATGGACATTTCAAGAAGAGAAGATTCAACAATGATGGAAAAACGTCAGCACCAACACCCGTTGTTAAGGAAGGAGAACGACCACCTATCATATGCTTTAAATGCGGATAGGAGGGACACATCAGTCCAAACTGTACGATGCAGTCTAAAGCGTGTTATAATTATGGAAGAGAAGGTCACCTAGCCCGATTTTGTCATGCACCGAAGACAAGTCCAGCAGGGATGGAGGCACCAAAGGCCATCCCAGAAAAGTCAAATTATGGAATATCTGTTGACCCAGCGAAGATTGAAGCAATTCAAAGCTGGGAGCAACCAAATTCAGTGACCGAAGTACGTAGGTTTCTTGGTTTAGCTGGTTATTATCGAAGATTCGTGGAAGGATTTTCTCTAATCGCTACTTCATTAACTCAGCTGACTCGAAAAGATACAAAGTTTGGTTGGAGTGGGAAACGTGAGAAGAGTTTTCAAGAACTCAAGAGAAGACTCATTTCAGCACCTGTTCTGACAATACCATCTGGCTCTGAAGGATTTGTCATCTATAGTGATGCTTCTGGCAAAGGGTTAGGATGTGTTCTCATGCAACATGGGAAAGTCATATCCTATGCCTCACGACAACTCAAAGAATATGAGAGGAATTATCCTACTCATGATCTAGAGTTGGCATCAGTCTTTTTTGCACTTAAGATTTGGAGGCATTACCTGTATGGAGAGAAGGTGGAGATCTACACGGAACATAAAAGCCTCAAATATTTCTTCACTCAAAAGGAACTCAACATGCGGCAACGACGATGGCTTGAGTTGTTGAAAGATTATGATTGTAATACCCCAGTCCCACATCGAAAGATAGGGGGAAAATTTGTCTGCATATAAGGAAATAAGTTACTACCAATAGTACCTTCAGGTCATGACCTTTTGGGAGCCTGTGGTGGGATAAGATGACCCAAGAAGATACTATTGGGCTAGTAGTTTGAGGCCTTATTTTGACGGATTTGATTCAATTTAGACTTGGGATTTGACCTGAGATTTGTTTTGGACTCAAGATTTGACCCGGGTTGTTACATATGGTATCATAGCCGACTCTTGAAAGCTTGGGTCGGGTCATCTGATCGGGTTGTCGGAGGTGGGGACACGAAGGCTGGTGGTATTATCCCACAATGGAGAGATGGAGGTCCGGAGGTGGGGACACGAAGCCAGCCGGTATTATCCCACAATGGCTAGAGAGACAAAGATCTTTGGGCCATGTGTGTGATCGGTTCTGACGGGGACGTCAAAAATTTAAGTGGGGGAGTTTGTAACACCCCAGTCCCACATCGAAAGATAGGGGGAAAATTTGTCTGCATAAAAGGAAATAAGTTACTACCAATAGTACCTTCAAGTTATGACCTTTTGGGAGCCTGTGGTGGGATAAGATGACCCAAGAAGATACTATTGGGCTAGTAGTTTGAGGCCTTATTTTGATGGATTTGATTCGATTCGGACTTGGGATTTGACCTGAGATTTTTTTCGGACTCGGGATTTGACCCAGGTTGTTACAATGATCATACCATCCAATACCATCCTGGAAAAGCGAACGTAGTAGCTGACGCATTGAGTAGAAGATCATATACGGGCATGAGTGTAATATTGTCAACACAAAGGCCCATTTTAAATCACTTATGAAGGATGGAGATAGAGTTAAAGACTCAAGGGACCCATGTGATGATGGCGAATATACGAGTAGAAGTGACTTTAATCGATAAAGTTAAAGCTGCTCAAGCTACAGACCTGGAGCTGATGCGTATGAGGAAGAAAGTGCAAGAAGGTGCTATTTCAGAAGCAAGAATCGATGAAGAAGAAATACTTCGACTCAACTCTAGACTTTGTGTTCCTAACGATTCTGACTTAAAGTATAGAATCATGAGGGAGGCGCACAACACATTGTTTATAATCCATCCTGGGAGTACCAAAATGTATCGTGATCTTCGACATAAATTTTGGTGGAGCAATATAAAGAGAGAGATCGCGTAGTTTATCTCAAGGTGTCTAACTTGTCAACGAGTCAAGGCGGAACATCAAGTACCAAAAGTGCCAGGAATAAACAAGTGAATGATATTCCTATTTAATATATGATTTGATTATGATATATATGAATGAATATGCAAGTATGCTTGAATTAAGAAGAGCTGTAAAATCCTTTGATAGATAATAGAAATATATGTACAAGGACTTAGAATGAATTGATCAAATATGTTAGGTTGATCCTACATAAGTAAAACAGCTTTGTAAAGTCCTTAAAAAGAAATGATGTACAAGGACTATAAATATAGAAAGATCAAGCTTGTTAGGTTGATCTTATGATGTAATAGATAGGCTTGTCTGATCGTCGAGCACTGCACCAAAAGTCGTAGTTTGTCAGGAGAGTCAAAGTTAACTCGAGAGCTATCGAGGCAGAATAGGAGTATGCAAGATAGTAGATCTCAGAGTTCGTAAACTTCTAGGGGAAACGAAAAGGATTGTAGTGTGTCGAGTAGAGCTTCCTCAGGATCGTAGTGTGCTGAAGAAGTCATGTTTAGAATCGTAGAGACAGCCTGCCTACGAGCCGACCGATCATCTGCCGAAGCCAAGTCAGAAACATAGACTACACTCGGAGTCGTAGAGTCTGCTGATATCGAAGCTATGTCAAGGATCGTAGACTACACTCTAAGTACGTAGAGTCCATTGATTACATGCAGAGATCGTAGTCGAGCAAGACTAAATAAAGACAACAAGCATAAGGTAGAAATTGTAGAGTGTCAAGATCTGATCTCTGGATCGTAGTATCTGCACAGCCGAAGCTGAATCGTAGAGTGCAGAACTATGACCTCAATAGAAGTGCTCACAATGCCAAGGCAGAATCATAAAGCAAGTACGATTCTTAACTAATGAGCACTCCCAGAATATCCAAAGGAATGAAGCCTCTGGTTGGCACTACAAAGATGCATTCCACCTTAAAGGAACTAGAGAGCACTCAACGAATGCCATGCAGGCTAGCAGAAGATCTAAGCACCAACCCAATCAGCATCAAGATTGAGTTGTAAGTTCATTCATGATAAAGTCTTCCACGAGTAGATTCAAAGAAGACTTCAAAAGCTGACTAAGGAAAGTCAGCAGATGCAGTAGCTTTCAAGAGAACAGAAGACAACGATCTTAGAAGCAACCAAGATCGTAGTGTTTGCCAAACAAAGAAAGAACTGATGGAAGGTCAACCGAGATATTGGTCAACCTCTGAAGATCAAGGCTAAAGTGATTAAGTGCAGGGTCAGTTCATTGATGATAAGTGAACGGGAGATCACAAGGAGAAAGCAAGCTGGACACGCCACAAATCTGAAGTGTCTTAATTTTCAGAAGAGGACCAGAGCAAGGAATTAACCATCAGTCTTTGAGAACAGTCAAAGAAAATAGAAGTATTGAAGCACTGCACAATAGAAGGAAGAGCTGTTCTACATTGAAGATCCAATCAACACTCTTCAAAGATCGTAGTGTTAACTCTACCAATCAATGAGCAACACTCAACAAGACACTACGATCAGGTCCTCAAAGACATGCTTCAAAATCGTAGAGTTCGAACACCCGAAGACTGAAGCATTGGCAACGGTTCAATATGAAGGATGGTATTCGGACAAAAGCTTATTGAGAGCATCGATACAAAAGGACAACCTCTGATCGAGAAATTAGAAGGAGATAATAAAGTTTTCAACTTGTCCAAGACATTAAAGTGACAACTCTGACGGGTAGGTGAAACAGTAGACTGTAATGTCAAATAAAGTATGACATGTCACATCAGCAGTCTACCTCAAGCAACTCGAGATCTGTGAAGATATTTGAATAGCCTTCAATGGCTACTTTCCAACAGAAGGATTGGGAAGGAGTATAAATGGGAAAGAGCTTCAAAGATCAAGGGTTGCTGGAGTTGTCGGTTTTGGAGAGAAGGTGGACTGATCTAAACCATGTGAGTTAGTGAGTCTGAAGGCTCACTCTACGATCCACCAAGAACACTCAGAGACATGCAAAGAAAGAAGTAGAAGTGGGAGTTATACAATGTAGAAGTGAGAATTCTATTACTTAAGGAGTGTTCTGAACTGCAGAGAGAAAGAAGAGCATTATGTCATCTTAATGTCCATCATGGGAAGACTCTAAGTACAATAGAGAAGAGCCTATAGTCATCTTAGCGAGTCCATCATGAGAAGGCATCAAGTAGTAAGAAGGGAGATCACAAATGTCATCTTGGTGTCAAGCATAAGAAAGCTTCTAAGTACCTAACAGAAGATCTTACAGTCATCTTAGAAGCCTATCATGTGCAGCCATCAAGTACCAAGGAGAAGGATCTTCAAGGCAGTTTATAAAGGGGTCATCCGAAGTGGTTGAGTAACCGAAGAAGGTGAGCATCATACAACACTCAGCTGCACTTCAAGGATGATCAAGCCAAGCTGCTAAGGATAGAAGATGTTCAGAGCATGAAGACATCTTAGCAGCTTAGCACCAACTCCAATAACAACAAATAAACAACTCAACAAAGCCAAGGCCTGAGGGGTCCTTGTCCGAAGGGACTAAATAAAGCAAGGCCTGAAGGGTCCTTGTCCGGAGGGACTAAACGAAGTTCCAAGCCTGTTGGGCTTGAAGAGTTCCTAGGGAACTAGAGGAGTCCCAAGGCTGCTGGCCTTGAAGAGTTCTTAGTGAACTGAAATCCCAAGGCTGCTGGCCTTGAAGGAATCTTAGTGATTCAGGGTGCTGCCCTTCCTTAGTGGAAATCCTGCTAGTTGAAAGTAGAAGAGTGGATTAGGAGCTTGAGTCTCTGAACCACTAAAAACCCCTTGTGTCTTTTACATTATGTCATTTACATTATGTACCATAACTGCTATAATTGTTATGTATGTTTTAAACTGCTTACAACTAAACTTACTCTGCGAACAATGTATGTATGTTTATGAATATATCAATGAAAGGGATCTTTTACTTATTCCGCTGCGCTTGAAAAGATTATTATGTTTGTCATATGCTAATTTAATAGCTATACAAAATAAACCCGAAAAGTATTTGAAATAAAAAAGATCTATTCAACCCCCCCCCCCTCTATATCTATTGTGCCCTCTGGGAACTAACAATTGGTATCAAAGTAGGTTCTCATGCTATATTCAAAAGCTAATTGCTTTGAGTCTGATCTCAGGCACTAACATTGTTCTAAACTTAGTTTAGTAGTATATAAGTAACTTGTTATATGCAGATGAGCTCACTTGTTGGAAATATTGTGTATAGGTTAAATGTGTATATACACCTGAAGCTGCTCAGATTAGTCCATGGTCTCGATTGTTACATCAACAAGACCAATCCTTGCTTACAGTCAATCTTGTAGTCTGAAGACCAGAAGAGAGAGCTCAAGAGACATCAATGACAAAGAGTCAAGTAACCACCAGTCTGAAAAATGAAAAGACCATGCATGCAAAGAAATGCTCATCCAGAGAAGAAAAAAGCTCTCCTCAGATATATGTCTGGTCAACCATCGGCTGGATGCAAACTTCATGAACTGAAAGATGTCAAAAGAACTAAATATGTTGAAATTCTCAGGCTGCATCTTCAAGACCTCAACTAATTGAATAAATTCCAACAAGAGCAATAAGCTGTCAGGAGCAAAAGTAAAGCTATGCACATCAATACCTAAACTCAGTATATCCAAGATAAATGACTGTTTAGTAACTGACAGTAAAAAGGTACGGTTCCTCACTATTATAAATGTATACATCATAATTGCATCTTCTTATGAACTATAATACTATTCTGTCAAGGAGTCATAATCTACCTAAAACGGTGAAGAGGGAAAGTAACTTGAGGATGGAAACTCAAATGACTATAAACCTTCTCTCCATCCAAGTTTTAGGTCGAAGATGACATCTTGAAGGAAATCTGAAATGGGTCATAAGAGCATCACAGACCTAATAAACTTTATGTGAAGTAATCTTTGCTTGTGGGTTAGTATGTATGTACAAGCCTATGTTCTAAGTTCTTGACAACACACATAGCATGATCAGTTCTGCAAGAGGATCTTGTTGATTCGTAGAAACTGATCACCTCAATGAATCAACTAGATACTCCTAAATCGTAGAGTTGATTCTCACTCTGAGAACACTTAAACATTGTGAACATAATCCAGTAAATGATGAAACTATCATAGATAGAGAGTGTGTTATTAAATGCCAAATCCTACACACACTCACCATCATGCATCTCAAAATGTATTATCTTAAGATAGTTTCATGCATGAATATGTCTGTTGGTGATAAATATGATGATTATCCAAAAGAGGAACAGGGGTTTAAAAAACTAACCTAGCAGGACCCATTTAAGTATGGGTACCAAAATTAGAAATATATTTAAATCTGCAGGTACTCGGTCTGTCTGACCACACTAAGGAATGCTAAAGCAGAAGACTTCAGTCAAGAAGACTCAACCAGCAAAAGGATAAGGACTGCTCAAAAGTGATTCTGATAAAATTTCCATCTGTCCAAGCTTGTCCTTGAAGACCCATTGAGCTAACCTAAGTAAAACTCACATGGCTGCAAATCTGTATATGCGAGCAGGCCATGCAACCAAGATGAAGACTAATATGCTCAAATCAAGAAAGGCATGCAATATGAAAACAATCCTCAAGGGAGGTCACAACAGAGGATCATTGAGCTTAAGTCAAGAGGAGTTCATTACAAAAGCAGAACCTCACAAACACAAGACTGTCAATGAAGACTACGATCGTAGTGCTGTAAAAAGATCGTAGAGTGATCAGTCTTGAAATATCCATGTCTACGATACAAGAAGATTTATGTGATAATGATGATTCCAGTCAGAAGGGGATAAGCAGGGCTACCTCCAAATGAGTCTAAAAAAAAGGGAATCACATCTATCCGGGAAGACAACTTTAACCATGGAGAGCAATGATCTGTTGAGAAACAACAGCGCTGAGTTATACTATGAAGAAATATACCAGCTACAACGTCCCAAAACTTTGTGGCTGATGAACCAAATGAAGATCCATAGTCAGTAGAAACATCTCAAAATGTACTACTGATAACCTTTCAACCACCCAACTAAAAATCGTGGAGTGTCTACAATCAAACATTTGATCGCAGTGTAGAAGCAGGAGGACACCACGATTACTGCTAATGCAATTGACTAAAGTTGGTAGAGGATCTCCCCATCAGAAAAGGTCAAATGAGATGTCATTGCAAATCACTTCTATGGCATTTCATCTGGAAAGCGCCTCAGCGACAAACCTGACCCTTAGCTCACTCTAAGAGGTTGGCCCTTCCTGAGCTACCTTGTCCAAGAAGAATTGCTTGATCAAACTCATCTCAAGGACCAAGTCAGTCAACGATTGTAGAGTCGAGGTTGAAGAGAACTCCACGATTGCAGTGCAACCTCAACGATCGTAGAAGGCAACTCGATGATCGTAGTTCTACAAAAGGGTACTCCAGTTCACAAGGAGCTTGGAAAATGAGACAATTGCTCAACCATTCAAAATGAGGAGATAAGTTTGAGTATATCAGTAATCAAACTATGATGAATCAAAATGAGGATAGAAGTCAAAGCCATCCACTGCAGCATCTCTCAAAAGTTGATCGTTGAGTCAACAAAGGAAATCGTAGAGTCCATAGCTGCCTTACCATGCTACTCTACGAATAAAAAGGTCAACGGTCAAAGCCACGTCGTCTAAACGACTACCCTTCTAAAAGGAAATATCTAACTGAAAAGTTATGGGGAATTACAGCTCATTACTAGGCATCGTGCAACCAATGGTTGGTTGACACATCACTAGTTATGCAGAGTTAGAAGGAACTTCCATAAAGACAATTACAAATCTGCAGACAGTTATCAAAAGCTATCGAACCTTTCTTCCTCCTATTTTGTAAACCCTAGAATCCCCTCAAGAGCCCGAACAGATTAACACTCCAGAGATTTATCAAATCACGATCAGCTATCTCTCATAAACCTCTATAAACCAATACCCACATTCTTCGAACTGCTCAAATGGAAAACTGGCGAGTAATCACCGGCATTCAGCTCAGAACCAAGTCATTTGATAAATTCGAAAAGAAGTTCAGAGACATTCTCGAACTTGTTAAAAAAGTAGGATTCTCAGAATGCCTCGATGCTAGCACTCGAGTATATGTTGATCTGGTTAAGGAGTTTTACTCAAATGCCTCCATAAACTCTGGAACCCTTTCTACCAAGGTTAAGGGTCAGTATCTAAAATTGAAATCCTCTGACCTCAAACAATGCCTAGGTTTTCCTAAACAAGGGCTAAAGAACCTTGATGATGTCAATACTGAACAAGCAAAGAAGGTCATGGGGTACCAAAGAAACCCTAGTCTGAAAGATATTAAGAAGAAAGAGTTTCTTGAAGAGTACGAGTTCCTTGTTAAAATAGTTGGAAAATGCATACTGTGCAAGGACACTACACATGACACAGTGCTTGACCAACAGTTGAAGATAATGTCAGCAATAGTTCTAAAGAAACAAATCAACTTCGGAGCTATCTTATTCGAACAAATCTCCAAGTGGATAGAGAAAGCTGAGATGAAGAAGTCCACTGAAAACCCCCTGACTAAGGTGTTTCATGGTAGACTGTTAAGTATTGTGATGAAGAAAAAGCTAGGAGGGAAGATCAAAGATGATGAAGGAGAACCTTTGAATGTTCACAAAGTGATGTCTCCAAAATTATTTATGAACTGAAAGAAGAACCCTAAAGAGAACCGACGACTAACAACAGGGAGCAGCAGTAGAGCCACTGCAAAGAAGAGAAAAGCAGTAGAGGAAAAATGTTCTCAGTCTGATGACTCTATGCCAACATCAAACACACCAGCCAGAAAGAAATCCAGAGGTGTGAAGAAAGCTGATGTTGTGAAGAAAGCTCAGGCCCCGTCAAGAAGATTTCCCACCAAATATAAAGATGAAGAAGAAAAGGGCCTGGCAGCAGAAACCACAAAAAGGAGAAGTAACAGATTACTTCATGGGCCATCACAAAAGAAAGCTAAGGTGGTAAACAAACCAGCCTCAGTTTCTAAAGATAGCACATCTGCTAAAGAAAAGGACGTTGAGTCAACAGAAGGAAAAGAAACAGATGTCAAGGCCCAGTCCCCACAGACAACATCCAGCAATGAAGGTGAAGTTGGATTAATTGAAGAAATTACAGCATATGCTGATAAAGAAGTGGAATGCTCAAGCCCCATGGCTAATCCTCAAAGCAGTCACTCTGCGAATGAAGAAGAGATTCAAGATGACCAAACTCAATCTCCAAGTGCAACTGCCCCAATGACCCAAGATGATAGGTCAAGTAATGTTGTGTCTGAAAAAGAAAAACATATCCCATCCAATCTTGAAGGTCCCCATGATGGCTCAAAGAGTGATAAGTTTACAGAAGAAAGGTCTGCCCCTGCCAATGCCGAACCCCAAAGAAGTCTGTCTGTTGAACCAGAGGAGTCAGAGTCTGAAGAAGAAGAAGAAGAGTCTGACTCTCCAATAGCTGAACCTCCATGAAGAAGGAAGAGCTACAGACTGCAAGCCAAGTTTGCCTCCAAAAGGAGCAGTGGTCAATCAAATGCCATCATTGAATTGAGTGATGATGAGTCTGTATCCCTGGGAGAAAATTTTGAAGATGAAACCAGCAATGAAGAAGATGAATCTGAAGAAAACCTTGCTGAATAAGGTTTTGGGAATGAAATGCAGCAGGAGGGACTCACTGCTGGAAATGTTCAAGATGGCTCAGGCTCTAAAGGAGAAGAGATGAGGGATGATTACAATTCTAAAAATGAAGAATCAGAGGAATAAGAAGATTATCTAGTTATCTCTCCTGCAAGATTTAGCAGAAGGATCGTAGTGGAAGTTTCAAATAATCTACCAGATGCTCCATCAGAGAGATGGGTGAACTATAGAGATGAACAGCTCAAGGTAGTAAGAATGACTACCTTTGACATAGCCAAAAATTGGAACAATATAGAGCTAGACTGTTCAACCATTCTCTACAATCCTGACGACTTACTGAGGAGATGGTTCTTCCAGTGGATGCCATGGCTAAAGGCTCACACTGAAGGACATGGAAGCTATCTCAGCTGGTGCTTCTCTCACTTTCTAAGCATAGAACTGGTGGCTCAGAACTTTCCAAGAGTAAATAAGTTTGCCACCAAACTGATCAAAGACCAATCCCACTTCAAAGCCTATCGTCATGCTGAAAATCTCTACATCCCCTACGATCGTAGAGTGGATTCTGAAGGACGAAGAGTCATAACCAAGGAGCTAATCGTAGAGTGTATTCACTCTACTGCTGATGATGTTCAAGCCCAAAACCAGAAGCCTCCTTATGCTCAAGCACTACTATCAGACATTCCCTCATCCTCAACCAACAATTGGTACTCAACGATTGTTCGGATTCTTCAAGATTTCGAAAATATGTCCAAGAATGAAAATTATAGAGTCCAATCTAATGCTCAACCCGAAGCTTCCCAACAAAAGGATCAAACTATTCTGGAGCAGGAACTACAGAAGAGTTCTGATGATCTAAGCGAGAAAATATCTTTGCTCACTGAAGAATCACAGAAGCTGACAGTAGCAGGAGATAATTCCTTCTAGCACAAGCTTCAAGCTACTATGGCTGATGTATCTCTCAAAGTCCAAGAGAGAGATAACATCTATCAGAAGGCCATACAAGATCAAAAGGCAGAAGCTCTCTGAGTTCAGAAGGCTAATGAAGAGCAGATCCAAGCTCTCTCTGACAAGATTGACGACCTGAAGTAGTCTTTCTCTGTGCAACTTGAGCTAGGACAACAGGAACTCAAGTTTGAAATTGTCAACTCCTCCTACCTAATGGAGAAGCTTATGTCCAACATGGAGCAGCTCTCTCAAATGATTGATGACAAATAGGGGGAGAAAAAAAGTCATAGAAAAAAGAGGAGCAAGAGGCACTCAAGGAACAACAGAGGGATAACAGAGAAGAAGTCAAAGAAGAGGACAGCAGCTGCAGCAGAAAAATAATCATCATCCGAGGGGGAGCCAAAAGATGATGATCACATGATCGCAGAGTCTGAGGGGGAGCATGATCAGAAAGAAGCTGAAGGAGAGACAAGCAAAGACAAAAGGTCATCATCGCAAGGGGAGCGAGGGCAAGAAGAACAATCAGATGAGTACCTGATCAGCAAACATCCTAGAAACATACAAGGAGCCAAAGAGGTACATCTCTAATTAGTTAGGTATGTTCTGGATCCAGGATGTAGAATGTCTTAATATATAAATTGCCATATCAATATAAATGACATTCATAATTATCTGATTTAGAAATACAGTTGCTCACTGTATATAAGATTCATTCATAACTTGCATATGCACTTATTGTTTTTGTCATAATCAAATAGGAGGAGATTGTCAGGAATAAACATGTGAATTATATTCCTATTTAATATATGATTTGATTATGATATATATGAATGAATATGCAAGTATGCTTGCATTAAGAAAAGCTGTAAAGTCCTTTGATAGATAATAGAAATATATGTACAAGGACTTAGAATGAATTGATCAAATATGTTAGGTTGATCCTACATAAGCAAACAGCTTTATAAAGTCCTTAAAAAGAAATGATGTACAAGGACTATAAATATAGAAAGATCAAGCTTGTTAGGTTGATCTTATGATGTAATAGATAGGCTTGTCTGATCGTCGAGCATTGTAACAGAAGTCGTAGTCTGCCAGGAGAGTCAAAGTTAACTCGAGCTATCGAGGCAGAATAGGAGTATGCAAGATAGTAGATCTCGGAGTTTGTAGACTTCTAGGGGAAACGAAGAAGGATCGTAGTATATCGAGTAGAGCTTCCTTGGGATTGTAGTGTGCTGAGGAAGTCATGTTCAGAATCGTAGAGATAGCCTTCCTATGAGCCGACCGGTCATCTGTCGAAGCCAAGTCAGAAACGTAGACTACACTCGGAGTCGTAGAGTCTACTGATGCCGAAGCTATGTCAAGGATCGTAGACTACACTCTGAGTTCGTAGAGTCCATTGATTATATGCAGATATCGTAGTCGAGCAAGATCAGATAAAGATAACAAGCATAAGGCAGAAATCATAGAGTGTCAAGATCTGATCTCGGGATCGTAGTATCTGCATAGCCGAAGCTGAATCGTAGAGTACAGAACTACGACCTCAACAGAAGTGCTCACAATGCCAAGGCAGAATCATAGAGCAAGTACGATTATCAACTAATGAGCACTCCCAAAATATCCAAAGGAATAAAGCCTCTGGTTGGCACTGCAGAGATGCATTCCACCTTAAGGGAACCAGAGAGCACTCAATGAATGGCATGCAGGTTAGCATAAGATCTTAGCACCAACCCAATCAGCATCAAGATTGAGTTGTAAGGCCATTCGTGATAGTCTTCCATGAGGAGATTTAAAGAAGACTTCAGAAGCTGACTAAGCAAAGTCAGTAAATGCAATAGCTTTCAAGTGAACAGAAGACAACGATCTTGGAAGCAACCAAGATTGTAGTGTTTGTCAAACAAAGAAATAACAAATGGAAGGTGAACCGAGATACTGTTCAGACTCTGAAGATCAAGGCTAAAGTGATTAAGTGCAGGGTCAGTTCATTCATGATAAGTGAACGGGAGATCACAAGGAGAAAGCAAGCTGGGCGCGCCACAAATCTGAAGTGTCTTGATTTTTAGAAGTGGACCAGAGCAACGAATTAAGCCATCAGTCTCGGAGAACAATCAAAGCAAATAGAAGTATTGAAGTACTGCACAATAGAAGGAAGAGGTGTTCTACATTGAAGATCCAATCAACACTCTTCAAAGATCGTAGTGTTAACGCTACCAATCAATGAGCAACACTCAACAAAACACTACGATCAGGTCCTCGAAGACGTGCATCAGAATCATAGAGTTCGAACACCCGAAGACTGAAGCATTGGAAACGGTTCAATCTGAAGGATGGTATTCGGACAAAAGCTTATTGAGAGAATCGATGCAAAAGGACAACCTCTGATCGAGAAATCAGAAGGATATAATAAAGTCTTCAACCTACCCAAGACATTAAAGTGACAACTCTGACGGGTAGGTAAAATAGTAGACTGCAATGTCAGATAAAGTATGACATGTCACATCAGTAGTCTACCTCAAGCAACTCGAGATCTGTGAATATATTTGAATAGCCTTCAACGGCTACTTTCCAACGGAAGTGAGAGTTCTACTACTTAAGGAGTGTTCTGAACTGCCGAGAGAAAGAAGAGCATCATGTCATCTTGATGTCCATCATGGGAAGACTCTAAGTATAATAGAGAAGAGCCTACAGTCATCTTAGCAAGTCCATCATGAGAAGGCATCAAGTAGCAAGAAGGGAGATCACAAATGCCATCTTGGTGTCAAGAATGAGAAAGCGTCTAATTACCTAACAGAAGATCTAACAGTCATCTTAGAAGCCTATCATGTTCAACCATCAAGTACCAAGGAGAAGGATCTCCAAGGAAGTTCATAAAGGGGTCATCCGAAGTGGTTGAGTAACCGAAGAAGGTGAGCATCATGCAACACTCAGCTGCACTTCAAGGATGATCAAGTCGAGCTGCTAAGGATAGAAGATGTTCAGAGCATGAAGACATCTTAGCAGCTCAGCACCAACTCCAACAACAACAAACAAATAACTCAACAAAGCCAGGGCCTGAGGTGTCCTTGTCCGAAGGGACTAAACAAAGCAGGGCCAGAAAGGTCCTTGTCCGGAGGGACTAAACGAAGTTCCAAGCCTGCTGATCTTGAAGAGTTCCTAGGGAACTAGAGGAGTCCCAAGACTGCTAGCCTTGAAGAGTTCTTAGTGAACTAAAATCCCAAGGTTGCTGGCCTTGAAGGAATCTTAGTGATTAAGGGTGTTGCCCTTCCTTAGTGGAAATCTTTCTAGTTGAAAGCAGAAGAGTGAATTAGGAGCTTGAGTCTCTGAACCACTTAAAACCCCTTATGTCTTTTACATTATGTCATTTACATTATGTACCATAACTGCTATAACTGCTATGTATGTTTTAAACTGCTTATAACTAAACTTACTCTAGGAACAATGTATGTATATTTATGAATATATCAATGAATGAGATCTTTTACTTATTTTGCTGTGCTTGAAAAGATTCTTATGTTTGTCATATGCTAATTTAATAGCTATACAAAAATAAACCCAAAAAGTATTTAAAATAAAAAGGACCTATTCAACCCCCCCTTCTAGATCTATTGTGCCCTCTAGGAACTAATAAAAAGGTCCATTGCAACCACTTAAAATTCCAGAATGGAAGTGGGAGCACATTACCATGGATTTCGTTATCGGTCTTCCCAAGGTTTCTCAAGGAATAGATACTATTTGGGTCATTGTTGATAGATTGACCAACTCGGCTCATTTCGTACCTATACGAAAAACTTATACACCTGAATGTCTTGCTCGTATGTACATAAATGAGATTGTAAGATTGCATGGTATGCTAGTATCCATAGTTTCTGATCGAGACCCAAGATTCACTTCAAGATTTTGGGTTAGTTTGCAAAAAGCTATGGGCACGAATTTACGATTTAGTTAGGCATATCATCCTCAAACGGACGAGCAGCCGGAAAGAACTATTCAAACTCTTGAAGATTTATTAAGACTCTGTGTCCTTGACTTCAAAGGAAGTTGAGACAAGTTCTTACCATTAGTGGAGTTTTCCTACAACAACAGTTATCAAGTAAGTATTGGCATGGCTCCATTTGAGGCATTGTATGGAAGAAAGTGTCGTTCTTCAGTATGTTGGGATGAGGTGGGAGAAGCAACGTTGTTGGGACCGGGGTTGGTATGTATGACTACGAAAAATTTTTAAACGATCTGACAACGTATAAAAACCTCACAAGATCGACAAAAGAGTTATGCTGATCTTCATCGAAAGGACGTGGAATTCAATATTGGAGAACATGTGTTGTTACGTGTTTCTCCATGGAAAGGAGTTACGAGATTTGGAAAGAGAGGAAAACTCAATCCTCAATTCATTGACCCATTTTTAATCCTCGATCGTGTAGGAACTGTGGCCTATAGACTCGCCTTACCGCAAAGTATGTCTCGTGTTAATAACATTTTTCACATATCTATGTTACGTAAATATGTGAAAGACCTGAACCACATTATTGAGTTAGAACTAGAAAAAATAGCGGAAGATTTAACGTATGAAGAGGTTCCTGTTAAAATCTTGGATAAGAAGGATCATATTCTACGCTCCAAGATTATACCTCAAGTCAAAGTTTTGTAGAGAAACCACGATATGGAGGAAATGACATGGGAGTTAGAATCTGAAATGAAATCAAGGTATCCTTACCTCTTCGACATAACAGGTACGTACCCTAATTTTGAGGGTGAAATTTCTTAAGAAGGGGGGGTTGTAAGACCCCAACTTTTATGAATAAATATGAATTTTCTATAAATATCATTTTTGAATATTATGGTGTGGATTTGATATAATGTTATAGTTGTGGGTAATATTTACAAATTTTGCAAAGTAAGCATGTGGTTATATAATATTCGATTGGTCGGGGAATATTCATTTTAACAGGGAATATTCGTACGACGGCATAATCATTGGTGGACCCCACAACGGAAGTATTATCGTAGTTAGAAAACAACAGAATTATCTTTTTATAAAAATAACGACGAATGTGTTACCGTTAAAACTGTTGAACTACCTGGTAGTAAAAGTACAGTAATACACGTGGTTGTATAGTAGCACACGGTATCGATTATTGATGTTTAAGTGAGAAGTCACTCAGTTATACTCAATTATTGCTACAGTAATTGTTGCATCATATCTCTCATATTATTGATTCAATTATTGTCATAGTATCATCTGCATAATATTTATTATTATTAAATCAATAATTGAGATGACAAAGTTATTCATATTATTATTTACAATATTAACAATGTCTAGAAAGTTCTATCAAGGAGAGGTTTAGTCACCTAATTACGCGTCAATAGAGAGAAATCCTTATCGAAATGCCCCATCTTTCCTGGGAATGATCTGGTTGTTAAATATTGTGAGTTATAATATTAATGATGAATAAGTTCGTATAGATTAAAGATGAAATTGATATTTTTATTATGTTGGGATTATTAGTGTTAGTGGAAATCGACATCTATTCCGATAATAATTGATGTCTGGAGGTTATATTGACCAATCGGGTAATTAATCGGATAAATGAGCAATTAATTGCTATTAATTCATATGCTTATAACTATTTGTTCACATGTATGTACTATTAATTCACATGCATGTACTATTAGGGGAGGTGGTGCAAGATTGATAATACTTGCATGACTAAATTAAAAATATAGGTATAGATGAAGGTACTATACTGTAACTATTTTTTTCATATGTGTGTACTATTGATTCACATGATGTACTATTAGGGGAGGTGGTGCAAGTTTGATAATACTTGCAGGTCTAAACTAAAAATGAAGGAAAAAATGAAGGTATTATATTGTAATATTTCGAGCCTCAAAATGTGCAATTATCGAAACTATATTTTCCTATAAATAGAAACTCATTCTTCTTTCATTCTCACCAATTCACTAAGACTCACAAGAGCAATTATAGAGAGAGAAGCTACAGAGAGAAAGAAGAAGAAAAGTCTTCTACCTCACTATTCTAGTATTCAGTCTTCTTCAAAGGTAAGGGGTATTATTTTTTTCAGTATTCATAGGAATAATATTTTCTTCCATACTCTATAGTATGTGAGTAATATTATTTCATCTCGTATTTCTGATTATACCCTCATTTGGTTAAAGTATTGCTTCTATACTCCGTGAAATTAGTAGAATATCCTTGAAATTTGCGCTTCATCTAGTATCGTTTCACAAGGATATTTTCTATATATTCTTGTTAAATTTTAAGCTTTTAATATCGGAGTACTGTCCATGAGTAGTATTCTTTTTTATAGTACTATTCACAAAGTACTATTCATGGGGTATTATTCACAAAGTACTATTCACGAGAACTATTCACAAAGTACTATTCACAAGTACTATTCACGGGATACTATTTCTAAAGTACTATTCACGGGGTACTATTCACTCAGGTACTATTCACCTAAGGAATTATTCATGACAAAAATTGATTTCTTTGCTGTCCAAATCATTTTTGATACAATATTATTCTTGAATTTTACTCCACAAAACAGTATCATATTGATAATTTGGACATTATTGAATTCAAGATAAATTAAGTTATAAATTTTTAAAAATTTATCCTTTGCTTTCTTTTAATTGAACTCTTTTATCATTGTCATCATCCTCATGCTTATATTGAGATAAAAGTCATTTGTGGCTTCCGTGCATAGTTGTACTATTGATTGGTATGATTCTGACAAGGGATTATTCGGTATAATCATGACCGTAATGTTACAAATGATGTGGTAAAAATCCTCATTGGCCTGTAGTGCATTGATGGAAAGTTGTTGGTATGATTATGACCAGGGATTATTCGGTATATTCATGATCATTGATGATTACATGAATACCCTTGGCCCGTAGTGCAGGGATGATTCGATGATGTGGTTTATTTATTAAGTTGAGTCTCAACAATAAAATTGATGATAAAATTTTTAAATCATAGAAGATAGTAGATATTATGCTCTACTTGACTCTTCTAATGGATTGCTTATTCTACAGCAGTTAAACTTGATGTTTATTATATTTTATCAGTTTAACATTGTTGAAGGCTAACGATAATTTATTCTGCATTATCTTAGTCGTAATATTTCTTATTGGGATAGTTAAGCTCACCCTTTATTTTTATTGTTCTCTTCAGGAAATGAGAGTATAGCTAGGACTAGTAGGAGAACGGAGTGACAGTCCAGATGTTTGCATTAGTAGTCCTCATTATTCAGTGAAATATTATGATAATAAATGTAATGAGGACTTCTTTTGAGTTTGAATACTGTCTATGAGACAATATTCGTATAAAAACTCTAAGCTACGATGTTGTCGTATTGTATAAAAGAAGTTTGTATTTGATTTATTTACCATGTATTTGGCGACTCAGAATGGGTGATGTATACCTATTTTGGGGGCGTCACAGTTGGTATCAAAGCTTAGGAATATGATCCATGGCTGAGATGTGAGACAAAAACTAGGAGGGGAGAGACGGGGAATTCCTTCGCTAGTATGACCTACCTAAGTTTATTTGGTATTTAATTGGTCGGTTAGAGTATAGGGATAATATGTGACATGTCAATTAACCCTTGTTTTATGGCAGTGTTTGAAAATGACATCTGAAAATGTTGAGATCAGCAATGAAGCACATGAGACAGTTGAGTCACCAATGATCAATACCCAGGATAATGTGCATCAAGATGGCAATAATCCTCAGGAAAATAACAACGCTGACCAAATGATGAACGGTAGGATGTTCAGATGCTTTATGCAATTCATGCAACATCAGGCGAGAGTGGCTCCTGTTCAAAATATAGGTGGAAATACTGGCAACTCTCGGACTGTCACCACTAAACATTTCACGGAGCTGGGACCACCGGAGTTTATTAGAGAACCAAAACCACTTAAGGCAGAGACGTGGATAAAGCAGATCACCAAGATTTTTGATATCTTGGGATGCTCCGATGAGTAAAAGGTTCCCTTTGCTACCTTCATGTTGCGAGGAGAGGCAAATTACTGGTGGGAATCTATAAAGTGTACTCAATCTGCCGCACTGAAGATGTCTTGGGAGAAGTTCCGAGAACTGTTCAACGACAAGTACTTTACCGAAAGTATTCATCACATGAAGGAGGTAGAGTTTATCAAGCTAAAGCAAAACAATATGACCGTGTCAGAGTACGAAGCTAAGTTTACCGAGTTATCCCGGTTTGCGTCCCACTTGGTTGATAATGAGGAGAGAATGACGCAGATGTTTCTAAGAGGTTTGAAACCTAAGATACGTCAATACTTAATTTCTCACAAACTGTGTTTGTATTCAGATGTTGTAAATAGGGATCAATTATTTGAGCACGATAATGAGTCAACCCAACCAAGAGAGAGCAGCCGACAAAATGATAATACCAGTGGTAGCAGTCATCGAAGCGGTGACAACAAACGTAGAGGGAATAAACATGCCAGAAATGGTAACCACTTCGGTGGAAATCATGGCCCAGATAATAGAAGTGGAAATTTCAAGAAGAAGAGATTCAACAATGATGGAAAGACGTCATCACCAGCACCTGTTGTTAAGTAAGGGGAATGACAACCAATCGTATGTTACGAATGCGGAGGGGAGGGACATATCAGTCCAAACTGTACGCAGCAATCCAAAGCATGTTATAATTATGGATGAGAAGGTCACCTAGCCCGATTTTGTCGTGTACCGAAGTCAAGTCCATCTGGGATGGAGGGATTAAAGGCCATCCTAGACAAGACAAAATTGATAGTTCAAGGGAGAGCGTTTGTCATAACCTCCCAAAAAGCAAGGATGCCAAATTAGGTGATCACGGGTAAGCTAATCATAAACTCTAGCGAAGTCTATACCTTATTTAATACCGATTCTACCCATTATTTTATTTCTCCTACTTGTGCTCAGCGTTTTAATTTTACTACGGAGAAATTAGACTTTGATTTATCTGTTGAAACTCCGTTGGGAGAAACCTTCATTACATCCACTGTTTATAAGTCTTGTTTGATTCAAATCAGTAACCGCACGTTACATGTCGATCTTATCTCTTTGAAAATACTTGTATTTGATGTGATTTTAAGGATTGATTGGTTAACTACTCATCATGCAAAAATTGATTATTTTCGTAAGGTTGTTATCTTTCATATTCCTAACCAACCTATTATGCGAATTTAAGCAACCAAACCACTAAAGTCAATCACTGTCATATCAAGCCATAAAGCTATTCGTTTATTAAAAAATGGATGTCAAGCTTTCTTAGCCCATGTCACAGATTTAAATAAAAATACGTCAGATTTGAATGATATTTCTATTATTAATAAATTTCCTGACATATTCCCTGAAGAACTTCCTGGCCTACCCCTGGAGCATGAAATCGAATTTTATATCAACCTTGAACCCGGTACAAAACCCATTTCCAAAGCCCCATATCGAATGGCTCCTATTGAACTTCAGGAATTAAAAACCCAACTATAGGAATTGTTAAACATCGGTTTCATTCGACCTAGTACGTCTCCTTGGGGTGCTCATGTTCTATTCGTGAAGAAAAAAGATTTGTGGAGAAACCACGATGTTGAGAAAATGACCTGGGATTTAAAATCGGAAATGAAGTCAAGGTATCCTCACCTCTTCGATATACCAGGTACGCACCGTAATTTCAAAGACGAAATTTCATAAGAAGGGGAGGTTGTAAGACCCCAACTTTTATGAAAAAAGAATAATTTTTTTCGAAATATATATTTTTTCGAAATATATTTTTGAATACTATGGTGTGGATTTGATTTAATATTATAGTTGTGGGTATTATTTATAAATTTTGCAAAGTAAGCAAGTGGTTATATAATATTCAATTGGTCGGGGAATATTCGTTTTAACAGGGAATTTTCGTACGGCGGCACAATCATTGGTGGACCCCATAACATAAGTATTGTCGTAGTTAGAAAATGACAGAATTAACTTTTTATAAAAATAATGGGGAAAGCTTTACTGTTAAACTATTGAACTACCCGGTGGTAAAAGTACAGTAATACACGTGGTTGCACAGTAGCACGCGGTATTGATTATTGATGCTTACGTGAGAAGTCACTCAGTTATACTCAATTATTGCTATAGTTTTTGTTATAATATCTCTCATATTATTGATTCAATTATTGTCACAGTATCATCTGCATAATATTTATTATTATTAAATCAATAATTGAGACAATAAAGTTATTCATATTATTATTTGCAATATTAACAATGTCTAGAAAGTTCTATCAATGAGAGGTTTGGTCACTTAATTGCACGCCAATAGGGAGAAATCCTTATCGGAAAGCCCCCACTTTCCTGGAAATGATCTGGTTGTTAAATATTGTGAGTTATAATATTAAAGATAAATAAGTTCGTATTGATTAAAGATAAAATTGATTTTTTCATTATGTTGGGATTATTAGTGTTAGTGGAAATCGACATCTATTCTGATAATAATTGATGTCTGGAGGTTATTGACCAATCTGGTAATTAATCGGATAAATAAGCAATTAATTGTTATTAATTCATATGCTTATAACTATTTGTTCACAGGTATGTACTATTGATTCACATGCATGTACTATTAGGGAAGGTGGTGCAAGATTGACAATACTTGCATGACTAAATTAAAAATAGAGGTATAGATGAAGGTACTATACCGTAACTATTTTTTTCACATATGTGCACTATTGATTCACATGATGTACTATTAGGGGAGGTGGTGCAAGTTTGATAGTACTTGCAGGACTAAACTAAAAATGAAGGAAAAGATGAAGGTATTATACTGTAATATTTCGAGCCCAAAAACGTGCAATTATCGAAACTATATTTTCATATAAATAGAAGCTCATTCTTCTTTCATTATCACCAATTCATTAAGACTCACAAGAGCAATTATATAGAGAAAAGCTATACAGAGAAAGAAGAAGAGAAGTCTGTTACCTCACTATTCCAGTATTTAGTCTTCTTCAGAGGTAATGATATTATTTTGTTCAGTATTCTTAGGAATAATATTTTCTTCCATACTCTATAGTATGTGAGTAATATTATTTCGTCTCATATTCCTAATTATACCTTCATTTGGTTAAAGTATTGCTTCTATACTTCGTGAAATTAGTACAATATCCTTGAAATTTGCGCTTCATCTAGTATCGTTTCACAAGGATGTTTTCTACACATTCTTATTAAATTTTAAGCTTTTTATGTCAGAATACTGTCCGTGAGTAGTATTCATTTTTACAGTACTATTCATAAAGTACTATTCATGGGGTACTATATATAAAGTACTATTCACGGGTACTATTTATAAAGTACTATTCACGAGTACTATTTATAAAGTACTATTCACGGGGTACTATTCCTGAAGTACTATTCATGGGGTACTGTTCACTCGGTACTATTAACCCGGGGAGTTATTCATGATAAAAATTGATTTCTTTGATGTCCAAATTATTTTTGATACAATATTATTCTTGAATTTTACTCCACAAAGTAGTATCATGTTGACAATTTGGACATTATTAAATTCTGGATAAATTAAGTTATAAATCTTTAAAAATTTATCATTTGCTTTCTTTTAATTGAATTCTTATATCATTGTCATCATCCTCATGTTTATATTATGATAAAAGTCATACGTGACTTCCATGCATAGATGTACTATTGATTGGTATGATTATGACCAGAGATTATTCGGTATAATTATGACTGTAATGTTACAAATGATGTGGTAAAAATCTTCATTTGCATGTAATGCATTGATGGACAGTTGTTGGTATGATTATGATCAAGAATTATTCGGTATTATCGTGACCATTGATGATTAC
Source organism: Panax japonicus (assembly GCA_020205505.1). Taxonomy (NCBI): domain Eukaryota; kingdom Viridiplantae; phylum Streptophyta; class Magnoliopsida; order Apiales; family Araliaceae; genus Panax; species Panax japonicus. Next base: position 42,989,805 of record CM035109.1, on the reverse strand, counting down.
ATGAATATCCTTGGCCCGTAGTGCAGGGATGATTCGATGATATGGTTTATTTATTAAGCTGAGTCTCAGTGATAAAATTGATGATAAACTTTTTAAATCATAGAAGATAGTAGATATCATACTCTACATGACTCTTCTAATGAATTACTTGTTCCAGCAGTTAAACTTGATGTCTATTATATTTTATCAGTTTAACACTGTTGAAGGCTAACGATAATTTATTTTGCATTATCTTAGTCATAATATTTCTTACTGGGCTAGTTGAGCTCACCCTTTGTTTTCATTGTTCTCTTCAGGAAATGAGAATATAGCTGAGACTAGTCGGGAACGGAGTTATGGTCCAGATGTTTACATTAGTAGTCCTCACTATTCAGTGAAATAGTATGATAATAAATGTAATGAGAACTTCATTTGAGTTTGACTACTGTCTATGAGATAATATTCATGTAAAAACTATAAGCTACGATGTTGTCGTATTGTATAAAAGAAGTTTGTATTTGATTTATGTACCATGTATTTGACGACTCAGAATAGGTGATGTATACCTATTTTGGGGGCGTCACAATGACCATTGGTGATAACACGAATATCCTTGGCCCGTAGTGCATGGATAATTTGTGGACATGATACTAATGAAAATCCTTGGCCGTATTGCATGGATAATTCAGTGATGTGGATTATTTATTGAGCTGAGTCTCAGCGATAAAATTGATGATAAACTTTTTAAATCATAGAAGATAGTAGATATAATGCTTGACTCCTCTAATGGATTACTTGCTTCGCTGCAGTTAAACTTGATGTTTATTATATTTTATCAGTTTAACACTATTGAAGGCTAACGATAATTTATTCTACATTATCTTAGTCATAATATTTCTTACTGGGCTAGTTGAGTTCACCCTTTGCTTTCATTGTTCTCTTTAGGAAATGAGAACGTAGTCAGGACTAGTCGGGGAACGGAGTGATAGTCCGCATTGGTGGCCATAGTAGTCCTCACTATTCTATAAAATAGTGTAATAATAATTGTAATGAGGACTCCATTTGAGTTTGGATATTGTCTAGAAGACAATATTCGTGTTAAAACTCTCATTTATGTTTTGTCGTATTTTACACGACAGTTGTATAATTAAGTTTGTATTTGAATTATGTACCATGTATTTAGCGACTCGGAATGGGTGATGTATACCTATTTTGGAGGCGTCACTATATATATGTGACTTGCGATTTAAAAATATAAGATCAATGTTAACCTTTTGAATTCAATTTAGGATATTATTAAAATTAAAATTAATATGATTCATTAAATTTTAAAAACATAAATATAATGTAATGAAACTATTTATTGAACCTCAAATAGTGTATATATTACTCCCTTCTCTCCATTATATAAGATCATGTTTTAGAAACAAAATCTGTAATATAAGACGTTTTATATATATTTAAGATGAAAAAATTAATCATTTCTTACTTTGCTCCAAAAAAATTAAGTAATTGAGAGAAAAAGAATAATAATTAATTAGTATATAGATAGTACCAACATTAATTACCAAACACCACTGTTGGGCCATGATACTTCACGTACTGGGCCTGACCGAATGGGCTCCTCTCTTGGGTCATGTTTATTTTGTCTTAAATGTATTGGGCCGGATCGTTGGGCTGACCCATCGGGCAAATAATATCTTGGCTTGGGCTTTGACTGGTAATGATGAATAAGATAACAGTTGATTGTTATCTCTGTCACCGTTTGCATGGCATTAATGAGGATGGGACTATATTAGCCAGCAGTGGACAAAAGTGATGGAGTAGCAGGCGAGTCACCGGAAGTGAGGGGCTATGTTAGTAGGGAGTGGGTGGCATGAAAAACCGGACAGAGTGTATATGAGGCAAGGATCACACACAATATAAAGGTAATTTAATCATTTTCTCTCTCAAGACTCTAGATATTTTATTCCTCCATTGTTAACCTTGTGATCACCTGTACTGACTCTCACACCTGAGCTATCCCCCGACGGTCGAAGCCGTCAAGCTTTTGGTGTTGTTGTGTTTACTGTGCAGGATTAGACGTGTCTTACATAATTGGGATGCGTGGAAAGATCTTGGTGTTAACATTGGCACTAGAATTAGGGGTGTGTTCTAGTGTTCTTGAAGTGTTCAATCACATATATCAACTTTTCTACGTCGGAATCCATGGTGAAGAGTAGAACTATTTCCCCGGAAGGACAGCCGATGGCTGTAAGTTCATCTACACCACGAGTATCTGTCAAGGATCAATTGGGTCCTGCGAGGAGTTCTCATGATAGTACGGCTTCCAAACATGTGTCTGAGGTTTCTCATTCGAGAGCCATTGGTGATGCTAAAAGAAGGCTGGTTTTTGCAGCCGAGAAAGGACCTGATTATGGTCGGAAACGGGTAGAAGGCACACCGCCTAGAACCCGACACCAAGATGGTCAAACCGAATAGGCTTCCAAGCTAGCCAAGATGACGGACGAATCAGATAAGGCTTTGGAGGTGCTTTTGAAACAGAGGCAAGATATTGCATAACAGATGCTTTGGATGGCGGAGTTGAAAGACGAAGCGTCTAGCTATGTACAGTCTTAAGAGTATAGTGGGCACACAGATAGAAGACAGAGGATAGGAAAGGGGCCTGCCCATTCGGGTCATGAATCTCGAGTCTGACCTCGAGATCGGAGAAGATCAAGAAGTCCTACTCCTCAGAGATCGAAGAGGGCACTCCACCCTATCGGTTCTAGGGAGCAGGGTCGAAGCAGACAAAGAGGCAGGTCTAGAGAGTACACGCCTGAGAATACAAAGAAGGCACCCCACCTTGAGTATTCTCACCACAGCGACCGAGCCCCACGTCGAAGTAGATCCAGAGGACGCACTCCAGAGAGTCCACTGAGGGTACACCACCCTATGGACACTCGTCGTCAGAAAAGACCCTCGAAGGTTAGGGGTCTAAATGATCAGGGTCGGTCTATTCAAACGAAGAGAGATTCACTAGAGAAAGAAATCTCTTCATAGCCAGAAGAAGTAGAATTTCTCGTCAAGGAATTAAAGGAGCTTCGGAAACAGCTGGCCGAAGTCCAACAAGTAAAGGATACTTCGGGAAAGAAGGCATCCCTTTTTTCCGCGGATATTCTTATAGAGAAAGCTAGCCCTACTAAGAAGTTTCCCCATAAGGAGAGTTATGATGGGTCTGGAGATCCTTATGACCATAGTCAGGCGTTCGATAGATTGATGGACAACTATGACTTTAGTGACGCTGCTAAATGTCACACCTTCGTTACGATGCTCCGAAAAGACGCCAGACTGTGGATGGGAACCCTTCCTTTAGTTTCAGTTGCATCTTAGGAAGATTTGTGTAGTAGGTTCCATGCTCGCTTCGGGAGCAACAAGAAAAGGGGAAAACCAACAGGTTCATTAGCTCAAGTTTGGTAATTTTCGAATGAGTCTTTGAGTCGGTATATGAAGCGCTTCTGGGAAGCAGTTGGCCAAGTGACCGAACTTAATGATCTTGAAGCCGTTGGCCTATTTTAAAACGGTTTGGATCTGGTGAAGTCTGAAAAGTTGGTGAAGAACTTGATGTTTCACCACCCGAAGAGCCTAGCTGAACCTTTCGATAAGGCGGAGGGCTATATAGTGGTAGAGGAGGATATGAATAGCTTGAAGCATCCTTCCTCGGACAGGTTGAAAGAGACAGATTGGGACAAAACTGTTGGTGGTCAGAAGAAGAATGAAGGAAATAATGACCGCTACGATGGAGGGTCCAAGAAATACAACAACAATTGGAGACAGGGAGGAGGTCGTTCGTCCGCTCCGGCCCAGAAGGTGAATAGGACGTACACTCAACTAAACACAGATAGGGCTGTTATTCTTAATCAGATCAAAGATCAACCCATCTTCGAAATACCTCGGGAAAACCTTAAGCTCGGAGCCGGCAATTCTCGCAAGTATTGTGACTATCATCTAGCTCCAGGTCACGATACGAATGATTGCTCCAGTCTGAAGGACTTTATTAAGAGGAAGGTTCAAGGGCGTTCCCTAGTTTAGTATGTTGCAGCAAGAACGACTCCACAAGCCCAGCAGAGGGGGAGAGAACCTATTCAGGCAGCTCTGCCGGCTCAACCTGCATTGACAGCTCCTAAACAGCTAGCAAGGCATGTGGTCGATGTCATTACTGGAGGTACTTCTGGAAAACTTATTGGAAAAAAGCGTCGAGGATACCTAGATTTGGTTATGTCAGTGGCGGGTACACTCCCGAAGACTGACAGACTTTATCCAGGTACGGTAATCTCCTTTACTGACGAGGATTACCCTTCGGAACCCATCTAACCCCATGAAGGAGCACTAGTGATAACGGCACAGGTTGGTTCGGTTGACATGAAGAGGACGCGTCCAAGAAGCCAGTTTGGCAGAAGAGGCGGATTTTTGCACCAGAGCAACAGTGGATCATTGATGAAGAGATTGCAAAGCTGCTGGCTGCGGACTTCATTTTTGAGATTGACTACCCAGAGTGGATGGCGAACGTGGTGTTGGTCCAAAAATAGAATGGAAAGTGGCGAGTCTGAGTCGACTACATGTACTTGAATAAAGTTTGCCCAAAGGACTTCTATCCTCTACCCCACATCGATCAGTTCATCGATGCGACTTCGGGGTATGCTTTGTTGAGCTTTATGGATGTTTTTTCTGGTTATCATCAAATTTCCATGTGAAAGGAGGATATACCAAAGATGGCGTTCATTACGCTTCATTCGGTATATGCCTATAAGAAGATGATGTTTGGTTTGATCAATGCGGGAGCCACGTACCAGAGAATGATGAACTTCGTATTCTGACATCAGTTGGGCAGGAATATGGAGGTATACGTCGATGACATGATCGTGAAGAGTATGTTTGTACAGAAACACTTGGACGATTTAGAAGAATGCTTTCAGATGGTCCGATATCATAATTTGAGGCTAAATCCGACTAAGTGGACCTTCGGTCTTGGTGCTGGTAAATTTCTGGGTTATCTGGTCAGTCAGAGGGGTATTGAAACTAATTCAGAGAAGATCTGGGCTATTTTGAACATGAAGACTCCTCAGTCGTTTAAAGATGTTCAACGTCTGACGGGGAGGATTATAGCTTTGAGGAGGTTCATGTCCAAATCGGCAGAAAGGTGTTTGCCATTTTTTGACACATTGAAAGGGTCGAAGAATGCTAAGATGTTCCAGTGGACTTTGGATTATGAAGATGCCTTCCAGGGAATTAAGATGTATTTGTCTTTGGCGCTTTTGTTGGTGAAGCCCGCTCCTGCTGAGCCTTTATATTTGTACTTAACAACTAGTTCGTTGGCAGTGGGAGCAGTTTTGGTGTGAGAAGTTAGGGGTAAGCAGCACCCAGTTTATTATGTAAGCCACGTATTTAGGGATGCTGAAAAAAGGTACCCGAATATGGAAAAGTTTACATTTGCTGTGATGATAGCTAGTTGAAAGCTTAGGTTATATTTTCAGGGTCAGTTGTTGGTAGTATATATGGTTCAGCCTCTGAAGAAGGTTCTGGGCAAACCTGAGGTTTCAGGGAGATTAGCTGCTTGGACAATGGAATTGTCTCAATTTTTCATTGAATATCATCCCCGTACAGCTATTAAGGGGCATGCCACTGATTTTGTAGTCGAGTGTTCGTTTTCTGAAGCTGATGATGGTTTGGTAGAAGTTGAAGGGTCTGACAGAGAGGTTGCAGTTCTTCAGCAGAAGCAGATCTCGTGGACGCTGTATGCAGATGGATCTTCTACTTCGGACATCAGTGGAGCAGGGATTATTTTGACAAGTCCGGAGGGATTCAAAGTGCAGCAGGCTATCAGATTTGGGTTCAGGGCAACGAACAACGAGGCAGAGTATGAGGCGGTTCTAGCAAGGTTACGATTGGCTAAGAGTATCAAGGTGCAAAGGATAGTCATTTTTAGTGACTCTCAGTTGGTCGTCAATCAAGTCTCAGGGGAATATGAAGCTCGAGGTTTGAAAATGGTCAAGTACTTGGCAGAGTTAAAAGATCAGCTTCAGTATTTCCTGTCATATGAATTTCAAGGGGTCGAACGTAACGATAATTCTATTGCTGATGCACTGTCGAAGCTGGCTACTACGGATGCGAATATTTTTGATGGATCTGTTTACTTGGAAATTTTGCAACATCCTAGTGTTCAGCACGAATCGATAATATGTATTGATCATTCTAACTGCTAGTTGACTCCATATCTGGAGTATCTGGCAGATGGCGTCCTTCCTTCGGATCAGATGCTGGCCAAGAAAGTTAAGTACAAAAGTGCTAACTTCATTCTTATAGATGGGGATCTGTATCGAAGGGCCTTCTCATCTCTATTGTTGAAGTGTTTGACTCTGTCCTAAGCTGAGTATGCTCTTCGAGAGGTTCATGAAGGCATCTATGGCGACCATATGGCTACAACATCGTTAGCCTACAAAGTACTTCGTCAAGGATACTACTAGCCTATAATTTTCAAGGAAGCTACAGCTTATGTCAAGAAGTGTGAGAAGTGCCAACTCAACAGTTCGATCCCACATCAGCCACCAGAAGAGATATACTCGATCTTATCTCCTATACCCTTTGCTGTCTGGGGATAGATATATTGGGTCAATTGTCAAAAGCTAAAGGTCATATTAGTTTTGTTATAGTTTCCATTGATTATATGACCAAATGGGTTGAAGCGAAGCCACTTAGGTTGATAACGGAACAAGAATGTTTGAAGTTTATGAAGAAGTCATTAGTGTTTCGTTTCAGAATTCCTAAGGTGGTAATATCGAATAACGGACGCCAGTTTGTGGGATCGAAGTTTGAAGCATTTTTAAAGAAACTGGGGGTTCAGCATAGGAAGACTTCAACAGCTCATCCACAGTCTAACGGGCAGATCGAGGTGAGCAACAGAACGCTGCTGAATGGGATCAAGCGTAGATTGGATGAAGCTAAGGGAAGATGGCCAGAAGAGCTACTCAGCGTATTATGGGCTTATTGAACTACACGGAGGACTACAACGGGAGATTCACCTTTCAGGATGGCCTATGATATTGATGCCTTAGTCCTAGCTGAAATTGGATCTACGAGTCTTCGGGTCAGCCAGTTTAAGGAGATATATAATGAAAAAGGGCTTAAAGTCAATCTAGATTTTCTCGAAGAAGTCAGGGAAACATCTTTGATTAGATTGCCAGCTTACCAATGAGAGTGGCCAAGCATTACAATAAGGGGGTAAAGCTTCATAGATTTGAAGTGGTAGATTTCGTCCTCAAAGAAGTCGAAGCATCTACGCCTTAGAATTTGGGAAAGCTGATGCTGAATTGGGAAGGACCTTATAAAGTTATTGAGGTACCGAAGCTAGGAACTTATCGGTTGGGGGCATTTGATGGCTCAGAAATCAAGAATACTTGGCATGATAGCAGGCTTCAGAAATATTTTCAGTAGATACAGTGTCAGTGTACCGGAAGTTTGTAAATTTTTGAATCATCATCAATAAAAGTTTTTTTCTCAGTGGGTCTTCTGTTCATTGTTGTTCAGTTCATCGGTGTAAGGAGGTTCGGGTGGACTCGCTGACCATTCAATGGTAGCCTTATCAACAAGTGGTTCTTATGAATGTGTTAGACCCTTTATGGTAAACAAAATTCATCAGTGTAAGGAGGTTCGGGTGGACTCGCTTACCATTCGATGGTAGCCTTATCGGCAGGTGGTCCTTATGAATTTGTTAGGCCCTTCATGGTAAACAAACTTCATCGGTGTAAGGAGGTTCGGGTGGACTCGCTGACCATTCGATGGTAGCCTTATCGGCAGCTGGTTCTTATGAATTTGTTAGGCCCTTTTTAGTAAACAAACTTCATCGGTGTAAGGAGGTTCGGGTGGACTCGCTGACCATTCGATGGTAGCCTTATCGGCAGGTGATCCTTATTAATTTGTTAGGCCCTTCGTGGTAAACAAACTTCATCGGAGTAAGGAGGTTCGGATGGACTCACTATCCATTCGATAGTAGCCTATCTGGTCGGTGGAATCCTGTGGGTTTGTTAGACCCTTCGTGGTAAACAAATTTCCTATGATGCAGATCTACCTCACTTCGGTAACGGATAAGTATTACATTACTTTATTACCTGATTTTGTTTAAGTGTTAAGTTCGGCTTGCATTATTACTTGACTTGATCTTATCTGTTATATGACTTGCTTAGTTATTTACTAACAGTTTAAGTTAAGTTTAAAAGATAAAGAGCTTGTACATTTTTCAAGTTGATTGATATTGAAGTATTGACAAGGAATAAATGTGAAGGAGTAATAAGTAACAAAGTTGATATTTCATTAAAATAATTATATTTACATGAAAAGACAGAAATGATTACAGAAGTCCTAAAGGTCATATATTGGGAGTCAACTTCAGGAGTTGTCTTCGTCTTCAGAAGAGTCGAGAATCTTGGTGTCTAAATTGGCAGCAACAAGCTTTGTTTTGCCTCGTCTTCGGCAAACCTCATAACCTTCAGAGTACATACGAACGATTTCTTTGTTCGGCTCATCGGATTTTCGATAGTCTGCTTGAATCTGTTGACGTAACTCTTCGGTCAAAGGAGGACCTAGATCCTCCAATTCCTGCAGCTTACTTTAAAGCTTGCGACCTCTAATATAGTGTTTTTCCTTGTCAACTCTGGCCTTAACTTGGACCTCATCAATTTGCTTCGCTAAGCTTGAATTAGCAGCAGCCAGGTCTTTGTTTTTGGTCCTCAGAATTTCATTCTTCTGAACCAGATCAACGTTCATATTAGTCAAAGCTTGTTGACTGTCCTTAGTCATTTTTAGCTCTTCTTTTATTTGAGCCAACTCCTTCCGAAGACCCTCATTGGTGTGGAGGATATCTCTGTTATGGCCTCTCTTTCGAGCCAAGGCCGAGTTCAGGATGGCGTTCTCTCTCCGGGTAGCGTCCTCTTCAGCTTTAATTTCCTTATATCTGGGACGAAGTCGCCCGTAGACAGCATTTGCCTGCAGATTATTAAAGATAATCAGTTAATCTTCGATAAGATGTACATAATTTCAAATAAACAAATTAACAACAAATTTACCTTAGCCTGGCAACTCATGCCTTCATCGATTAAATCCATGATGGACCTATTGCCGAACCGATGATCATCGGTATCCCGAACAAATGAATTGAATAGTTGGAAGGGAAAGTTGCCATTGAATTAAGGCCACAGAGTCGGTGATGCCATGGCTTCATTTCAAAAATTTGAAGAAGAGGGTTTCGAGGGAGAAGGTACAGATCGTTCAGGAGTTGGCAACGGGTCAGTATAGATGTTTTCAGGAGATGGGGATTGAGTGTGAGCAGTTTCACGTGGTGGTAAATGGACAAGTGTTGAACTCGGTTGACTATCAGAAGGTTGTTTTCTTTTACGAGAAAGTGAAGGGATGGGCTCAATTTATTCATTATCATCAGAAATTTGGATCTCTACTAGGATTGTTGGGGGAATATCGGATGTGGAGGAAGGCGCCCGAAGGGCATCGGCGGAGAGAGGAGTAACTTTGACTCTTAACTTCGTAACATGAAGGACTCGAGTCCATTCGTCCATGGGCAGGTCGAGCAAACTTCCTCTGGCAGGAGCAGGATCTGATGGTGTAGGGATATCCTCAAGTGAACGGTTGGTTTCTATGCGAGTGGATCAGGGTTGTCGGATGGCTCTCTTCTTTCAGCGAGGTTGAATAGATTCTTCAAGTGGAGTGGGATCGTCAGATTGTGGATCGGCAGTTTGGGGTTCGACAGTAGTTATCTCCGTTATAAGAGGGTCAGCCAGTGGACATTCAACTAGGGGGATTTTAGCAGTTGTTTCTGAAGGTTTCCTAGTTAAAAAATCTTCCAAATCTCTTATATCTGAGGAGGTCAGTTTAATTAAAGAAACTGCAAGAAATATACAATAACTATTCAGAGTCAATACTATCAAAAGTTTCAAGAAATCATACAGAAGGCAGCTCGAGACTTACAATTATGGTCGTACAACTAGGCTTGTTTGGTGAGGAGTCCGTAATTCCATTCTTCCTTCGGGAAGTTCTCAAAAAGCTCAATCATTTCGTTTACACGTTCTTCAGGAATATCACCAAAGTCTGCATAGACCTTTTCCTGAATGGACCAGTTCGGTAGAGAAGTAATTTCTAGTCCCTTGATGATGAACCACCCTTTGTGCCATCGTTTGTTGCTAGATGGAGTAGAAACCAAAGAACATCTCTCAAACTTCTCGCCTGCCTTCGGTGCTTGTTTACTCGGAGCCTTAAACCCCTTTTCTCGAGTTTGACCTATCTTATAAGCAGTGAAGAAGAAGTCGGGAGTGGGTTCAACGCCCACTTCATGGCAAAAGGCGATGAAGGCAAGGATGTGAATGTATGAGTTCGACACCAATTAGGCGAATCCAACACCCACAAACCCTAGCAGAGTAACCAAAAAAATATGAAGAGGGAATCGAACCCCCTTTTCAAGCAGAGTCACCGGTATGGCAGTCCAACTTGCCGGACGCTGGTACATTCGTTCGTTGGACCCCGGAGCCCTTACTTGATGGGTATCAAGGATCTGGTAACAAGTCTAAATCTTGCGTAGTTCGATCTCGGTAACAGTAGAATGAGTGTTGGCATGAGGGAAGTGTTCTTTATCCATGAAGATTTCGGAGGGACTGGGAAGTGGTTTTGGAGGCAGAGACTTCTTACTCGGAGTAGTAGCTTTGGGGTTTGAACTCGAAGCCTCTTTGTTAGGGCTTGGGTTAGGGGGGAATGGTGGTAATTGGAGTTACGCGAAGGGGAGAATTTTGATCAGAACTCTAAGAAGCCATTGTTAACTGTTTGCTAAGATAGATAGGAATCGAGAGGAAGATGAAGGCAAGAATAGAATGAAAATCGAAATGGCAGGTAAAACCGTCAGAATTGGGGAAATGTGGCTTTTATAATAGACGGCTTTTTCAAATTTTTACGAGAATCGAGGACGGCGTATTAATTGCAAGCAATGCTGGTGAATTTGAAGGGGTATCATCTATTTTTGGTCCTAATTACTAATCAGATTGGGCTTCTCGAATGGGCCTCTGATTTTATTTGAATTGTTGGCTTGTGCTTATCATTTGGGCCTCGGTGAGTTTCAGTCTGGACCCCTTTTGATTTTATTACAATTCTTTTTATCATGAACCTATATTATTTACACTCTTTTATTAAACATCCTGTTTAATAAAAGACTGGGGGAAAATGTTGGGTCATGATACTTCACGTACTAGGCCTAACCGAATGGGCTCCTCTCTTGGGTCATGTTTATTTTGTTCTAAATGTATTGGGCCGGATCGTTGGGCTGACCCATCAGGCAAATAATATCTTGGCTTGGGCTTTGACTGGTAATGATGAATAAGATAACAGTTGACTGTTATCTCTATCACCGTCTTCATGGCATTAATGAGGATGAGACTGTATTAGTCGGCAGTGGACAAATGTGATGGAGTAGCATGTGAGTCACCGGAAGTAGGGGATTGTGTCAATAGGGAGTGGGTGGCATGAAAAACCGGACAGAGTGTATATGAGGCAAGGATCACACACAATCTAAAGGTAACTTAATCATTTTCTCTCTCAAGACTCTAGATATTTTATTCCTCCATTGTTAACATTGTGATCGCCTGTACTGACTGTCACGCCGGAGTTACCCCCGACGGTCGAAGCCGTCAAACTTTTGATGTTGTTGTGTTTACTATGTAAGATTGGACGTATTTTATGTGATTGGGACGCGTGGAAAGATCTCGGCATTAACAACCACAATTATGTCTTAATAGATTTATACATATTAACAAAATTTCTTAATATGTATATAATTATGCCTAAAACTATTTATATAATGGAAACGAGAGAGTAGTTGTTAAGGTGGACCGACTTTTCTACCATTTTAGTGGCATTAAATATGAATAGACAAGCACCACAATCAAAATAATTACATCTCCCATCTTCACAAATATTATACTCCGTATGGTACTAGTTCTACTAAAGTACAATTATTTTTCTTATGTAAAATGTCATATCATGTGGCCCTAATCTCGTAGAAAATTGGAAACAATGGACTTATTATATACGATGACTTATGGTTAATAGTCTTCCCTACGTGTCTTTATTATTCCCAACAAAATTTATTGAAATTATTTGGACAAAAGAATTAACCACATGAAATTAAGTCCCACACTCCTAACTCCTTCATCCCAGAAGACGAAGATGAAAATTTGTGTATATATATATATATATATATATATATATATATATATATATAGGGTCCGGATCCTGTCCGGACTCCCGGACAGGTGTAAAATCCGGACCTTTTTTTTTTTTTTTTTTTTTTGCTTTTTTTTTTTTGAAACAACTAAAAAAAAAAAAAAAAAATTTATGGAATTGGAATTTTTACATTATACAGTGTTTTGGGCGTGATTTGGATGCCTATAACAAAACATGTCTGTACAGTCTGGGCAGACTGTACATACATTGGTTGGTGTGGGTGTTAAAAACACACCCAAAACACTTTATTTTGGAAAAATTTCACTTCCATAAATTTTTTTTTTTTTTTTTTTAGTTGTTCTACAAAAAAAAAAAAAAAAAAAAAAAAAAAATTTTTCAGGTCCGGATTTTCTCCCGTCCGGGAGTCCGGACCTGATCTTTATTCTATATATATATATATATATATATATATATATATATATATATATATATATATCTAATAAAATACAAATGATTTTGAATTTCCCGCTCACTTAATAAATCATCTGGGCCGTCCAAAGTTTGGGATAAATCCCACCGTTCATACATCTATCTAATAAAATACATCTATCTATCTAATAATCTAATAATAATTTAATAAAATACAAATGACTTTAAATTTCTCGCTCACTCAATAAATTATTTTGGTCGTTCAAAATTTGAGATAAATCATATTATCCATACAGTGCCGGAGGCACGGGACCCAGCTAGTATATATATATATAGAGAGAGTCCGGATCAGGTCCGGACTCCCGGATTTTAACAAAATCCGGACTTTTTTTTTTTTTTTGCTTTTTTTTTTGAAACAACTAAAAAAAAAAAATTATGGAACTGAAATTTTTCCATAATACAGTGTTTTGGGCGTGATTTGGATGCCTATACCAAAATATTTCTGTACAGTCTGGGCAGACTGTACATACATTGGTTGGTATAGGTATTAAAAACACACCCAAAACATTGTATTATGGAAAAATTTCAGTTCCATAAATTTTTTTTTTTTTAGTTGTTTCAAAAAAAAAGCAAAAAAAAAAAAAAAAATTTGGTCCGCATTTTAGGACCTGTCCGGACTCCCGGACAGGATCCTAATTCATATATATATATATATATGAAAAATGTATATACACTGTGTAATACAAGTTTTCTGTAGAGATAGTTCAACCGTCGCCATAAATATTATGGTCTATGGCGACGGTTTAACTGTCGCCATAACCCAAAAAAACTAAAATATCGTCATAGCACGACTGTGTACTGCACAGTTGTTTATATACATATAGCTCCTATATATATATATATATATAATAGTGATATGTAAAATTAATCTTATATTTTGAAAAGAAAGTAGTGCATGATATTTTTCTCAATAAAATCCAAAAGTTGATATTATGAGCAAGAGTATCAAATTTCACTCACGGATAGTCAGAAATTTTTATATCTATGACCACCTCTGTTTAGTACTTAACTTTATGTATATATTTTTTTAATATTTGAAAATTTATATTCTGACTGTTTTCTCTCAATTGGACTATGGCTGAATGGCACAAGTGTGCTACATAATGCAATATATATATATATATATATATATATATATATATATATATATATATATATATTGTTGGGCCATGATACTTTAGACATGTTGGGTTGGATCTTGAAAGTATTGGGCCGGTTTATTTAGCCGACCCATTGGGTGATGATATCTTTATTTGGGTCCTATGGAGTTGTTGGGCCGAACTATTGGATAAGTATGGTTCCACTTAGGCTTTGACCGGTGATGATTATGAAGATAGAACTTTGATTGCCATCTCTGCCTTGTATTTAATGAAGATTGGGCATGGCTTAGTAGGCTAAAGGTTGTGGGCCCGGGAAGTCAGTTGCATACAGGTCAAACCGGAACGAGTGTATATGAGGCAAGGATCACACAACCTAAAGGTAACGAATTCATTTTTCTCTCTCAAGCACTAGATATTTTTTTCTCTATTGTTAACCTTGTGATCGCCTGTACTGACTCTGACGCCGGAGCTATCCCCCGACGGTCAGGCCGTCAAGCTTTTGGTGTTGATCGTGTTTACTGTGCAGGATTTGGACGCGTCTTACGTGATTGGGGACGTGAGGAAAGATCTTGGCATTAACATTGGCGCTAGAAGGAGGGGTGTGTTCTAGTGTCCTTGATATTTTCAATCACAACTCTTAACTGTTCTACGTCGGAAGTTATGGTGAAGAGTAAAACAATTACCCTTGAAAGACAACCGTTGGCTGTTTCGAAAGATTCTCGTTCGAGAGTGCAATAAACTCCGGTGGTCCCAGCTCCTTGAACTTTTTGGCGGTGACCGTCCGAGAGTTGCCAGTGTTTTCACCTGCATTTTGGATAGGAGCTGCTCTCGCCTGATGTTGCATGAATTGCATGAAGCCTCAGAACATTCCATTGTTCATCATTTGGTCAGTGTTGTTGTTTGCATGAGGATTGTCGCCTTCCTAATGCACATTGTCCTGATTATTGATCTGTGGAGACTCAACTGTCTCCTATGCTCCATTGATGTTCTCAACATTATCGGATGCCATTTTCAAATACTGCCACAAAACAAGGGTTAATTGACATGAAACATATTATCCCTACACTCTGACTGACCAATTAAATACCAAATAAACTTAGGTAGGTCATAGTAGCGAAGGAATTCCCCGTCTCTCCCCTTCTAGTTCTAGTCTCACATCTTAGCCAGGGATCATATCCCTAAGCTTTGATACCAACTGTGACGCCCCCAAAATAGGTATACATCACCTATTCTGAGTCGTCAAATACATGGTACAGAATACAAATACAACTTAATTATACAACTGTCATGTAAAGTACGATAAAACATAAGCTGTGAGTTTTAATACAAATATTGTCGTCTAGACAATATTCAAACTCAAATTCAATATTATTACATTTATTTTCCACTATTTCACTGAATAGTGAGGACTACTAATGCTATCATCTGGTCCGTCACTCCGTTCCCCGACTAGTCCCTGCTACGTTCTCATTTCCTGAAGAGAACAATAAAAGTAAAAGGGTGAGCTCAACTAGCCTAGTAGGAAATATTATGACTAAGATAATGCAGAATATATTATCGTTAGCCTTCAACAGTGTTAAACTGATACAATATAACAACCATCAAGTTTAACTGCAGCGGAACAAGTAAATCCATTCAAAGAGTCAAGTAGAGAATAAAATCTACTATCTTTTATGATTTAAAAGGTTTTTCATCACTTTTATCGTTGGGACTCAGCTTAATAAATAATCCACATCATCGAATCACCCCTGAACTACGGCCAAGGATATTCTTTAGTATCATGACCATAATTATCCATGCACTACAGGCCAAGAATATTTGTGTATTCAATAATGGTCATGATCATGCCAACAACTGTCCATCAATGCACTACGGGCCAATGAGGACTTTTACCACATCATTTGTAACATTACGATCATGAGTACACCGAATAATCCCTGGTCATAATCATACCAAGTTCATCTATGCACTATAGGCCACAGATGACTTTTAACAAAATATAAACATGAGGACGATGAAAATGATATAAAAATTCAATAAAACAAGTTCAAGAATTATTTTATCCAGGAATTATAACGTCCAAATTGTCAACATGATACTACTTTGTAGAGTAAAATTCAAGAATGCTCATAAGAATATTTCCATGAAAAGATATTGGATGAAGCGCAAATATCAAGGATATTCCACTAATTGCATGGAGTATAAAAGTCAAAACAATAACCAACTGTGTATAATAAAGAATGGAATAACAAAAAAAATCACCCGACATACGATAGACCGCACAGGCAGGTTATTCCAATAAAATAATAAATAACGGAATCAGGTCCGGCGTAAAACGCACAGAAAAGATATTCTAACAGAATAATAAAGACGGAATCAGGTCCGGCGTAAAACGTACAGACAGGATATTCCAACAGAATAATAAATACAGAATCAGGTCCGGCGTAGAACGCACAGACAGGATATTCCAACAGAATAATAAAGACGGAATCAGGTCATGCGTAAAACGCACAGACAGGATATTCCAACAGAATAATAAAGACGGAACGAGGTCCGGCGTAGAACGCACAGACATGAAGTTCCAACAGAATGATAAAGAATGGAACAACAGAAGAATTTCACCAAGTATAGGGTAGCCCGCGTATACAGGTTATTCCAACAGAATAATAAGGAATGGAATAACAGAAGTTCTCTTCATAGATAAGAAAGAAATAATACTCCCTACCTTGGAAAAACTGGATACTGGAATAGTGAGGTAGCAGACTTCTCTTCTTCTTTCTCTCTATAATAATCGCTCTAAAGCTTTTGTGAATTGGTGAGAAATGAATGAAGAATGAGCTTCTATTTATAGAAAAATATAGTTTCGATAATTGCACGTTTTGGGGCTCGAAAAATTACAGTACAATACCTCTAACTTTTCCTTTATTTTTAATTTAGTAATGGAAGTATTATCAAACTTGCACCACCTCCCCTAATAGTAAATAATGTGATTCAATAGTAAATTATGTGAATCAATAGTTCTAGACATGTGAAAATACGAATTACAGTATAGTACCTCCATCTATACCTCCATTTTTAACTTAGTAATGCAACTATTATCAATCTTGCACCAACTCCCCTAATAGAAACAAGAATTTGAAATAATAGTATACACATGTGAAATAATAGCAATCAATTGCTCATTTATCCGGTTAAATACCCGATTGATCAATATAACCTCCAGACATCAATTATTATCGAAATAATTGTCGATTTTCACTAACACAAATAATTCCAACACAATAAAACCATTTTTATCAAAAATATAAAATTTGAAATTTTGAAGTTTGACTTTTTTTCAAAAAAGTCAACTGTTGACTTTTTGACTAAATAGTGAATTTTGGAAAATTTTGTGTTTATAGACTATTTTTACTAATTTCATCGTTCCAGACTCAAATATCACGTCCGCGTCTCCAAATTCAACTCCAAACACAACTTCAATTTTAATAACATTCATCATTAATATTATAACTCATAATATTTATCAATCAGGTCGTTCCTAGGAAAGAGGGGGCTTTCCAATAAGGATTTCTCCCTATTGGCGCGCAATTAGGTGACCAAACCTCTCCTTGACAGAACTTTTATACATTGTAAATATTGCAATTTAATAATATGAATAACTTTGTCGTCTCAATTATTGATTTAATAAAATAACATATTATGCAGATGATACTATGACCATAATCGAATCTATAATATGAGAGATATGATGCAGCCATTACTGTAGCAATAATTGAGTATAACTGAGTGACTTCTCACGTAAGCATCAATAATCAATATCGTATGCTACTATGCAACCACGCGTATTACTGTATTTTTACTACTGGGTAGTTCAACAGTTAACGATAAAACTTCCGCCGTTATTTTCATAAAGTATTTTTGTCGTTTTCTCAATCCGACAATAATTCCGTTGTGGGGGGTCCACCAATGATTGTGCCGTTGTACGAATATTCCCTGTTAAATTGAATATTCCTCGAGCAATCGAATATTATATAACAACTTGATTACTTTGCAAAATTTATAAATATTACCCACAACTATAACATTATATCAAATCCACACCATAATATTCAAAAATATATTTCGAGAAAATTTAATCTTTATTCAAAAAGTTGGGTTCTTACAACCTCTCCTTCTTATGAAATTTCGTCCTCGAAATTAGGGTGCGTACCTGATATGTCAAAGAGGTGAGGATACTTTGATTTCATTTCAGATTCTAACTCCCAGGTCATTTCCTCAACATCGTGGTTTCTCCACAAAACTTTGACTTGAGGTATAACCTTGGAGCGTAGAATATGTTCCTTCTTATCCAAGATTTTAACAGGAACCTCTTCATACGTTAAATCTTCCTCTATTTCGTTCGGTTCTAACTCAATAATGTGGTTCGGGTCTTTCACATATTTACGTAACATGGATATGTGAAAAACGTTATGAACACGAGACATACTTGGCAGTAACGCAAGTCTATAGGCCACCATTCCTACTCGATCGAGGATTAAAGATGGGCCAATGAATCGAGGATTGAGCTTTCCTCTCTTTCCAAATCTTGTAACTCCTTTCCATGGAGCAACACGTAACAACACATGATCTCCAATATCGAATTCTACGTCCTTTCGATGATGATCAGCATAACTCTTTTGTTGATCTTGTGAGGTTTTTATACGTTGTCGGATCATTTGAATCTTTTCCGTAGTCATACGTAACAACTCTGGTCCCAACAATGTTGCTTCTCCCACCTCATCCCAGCATACTTGAGAACGACACTTTCTTCAATACAACGCCTCGAATGGAGCCATGTCAATACTTGTTTGATAACTGTTGTTGTAGGAAAACTCCACCAATGGTAAGAACTTGTCCCAACTTCCCTTGAAGTCAAGGACACAGAGTCTTAATAGATATTCAAGAGTTTGAATCGTCTTCTCTGACTTCCCGTCCGTCTGAGGATGATATATCGAGCTAAATCGTAAATCCGTGCCCATAGCTTTTTGCAAACTAACCCAAAATATTGAAGTGAATCTTGGGTCTCGATCAGAAACTATGGATACTGGCATACCATACAATCTTACAACCTCGTTTATGTAAATATGAGACAGATGTTTAAGTGTATAAGTTTCTCGTATCGGTAAGAAATGAGCAGACTTGGTCAATCTATCAACAATGACCCAAATCGTATATATGCCTTGAAAAACTTTGGGAAGACCGGTAACGAAATCCATGGTAATGTGCTCCTACTTCCATTCTGGAATTTCAAGTGGTTGCAATGGACCTTTTGGTACTTGATGCTCTGCTTTAACTCGTTGACAAATTAGACACCTTGAGATAAATAGCGATATCTCTCTCTTCATATTGCTCCACCAAAATGTAATACGAAGATCACGATATATTTTGGTACTCCCAGGATGGATTGCAACCGGTGTGTTGTGCGCTTCCATCATGATTTTATACTTTAAATCAGGGTCGTTAGGAACACGAAGTCTGGAGTTGACTCGAAGTATTCCTTCTTCATCGATTCTTGCTTCTGGCATAGCACTTTCTTGCACTTTCTTCCTCATACGCGTCAGCTTCAGTTCTGTAACTTGAGCAACTTTAACTTTATCAATTAAAGTCGGTTCTACTCGTATATTCGCCATCATCACATGGGTCCCTGGAGTCTTTAACTCTATCTCCATCCTTTGCAAGTCACACAAAATGGGCTTTTATGTTGTGAATATTGCACTCGTACCCGCATATGTTC
This sequence comes from Panax japonicus, assembly GCA_020205505.1. Lineage (NCBI taxonomy): Eukaryota > Viridiplantae > Streptophyta > Magnoliopsida > Apiales > Araliaceae > Panax > Panax japonicus. Next base: position 42,970,215 of record CM035109.1, on the reverse strand, counting down.
TTCTACTCAATGCGTCAGCTACCAAGTTTGCTTTTCTAGGACGGTATTGGGTGGTATGATCATAATCTTTCAACAGTTCCAGTCAACGTCGTTGTCACATGTTGAGTTCCTTTTGAGTGAAGAAATATTTGAGGCTTTTATGATCCTTAAAGATCTCCACTTTCTCTCCATACAAGTAATGCCTCCAAATTTTAAGTGCGAAGACAACAGTTGCCAACTCTAGATCATGAGTAGGATAATTCCTCTCGTATTCTTTGAGTTGTCTTGAGGCATAGGCTATGACTTTCCCATGTTACATGAGAACACATCTTAACCCTTTGCCCGAAGCATCACTATAAATGACAAATCCCTCCGAACCAGATGGTATTGTCAGAACAGGTGCTGAAATGAGTCTCCTTTTGAGTTCTTGAAAACTCTTCTCACAATCCTCGCTCCAACCGAACTTTGTATTTTTCCGAGTCAGCTGAGTTAATGGAGTAGCGATTCGAGAAAATCCTTCCATGAATCTCCAATAATAACCAGCTAAACCGAGAAAGCTACATACTTCAGTCACTGATTTGGGTTGCTCCCAGCTTTGAATAGCTTCAATCTTTGCCAGATCAACGGATATTCCATGACTTGATACTACGTGCCCAAAGAATGCTACTTCCCCAAGCCAGAACTCGCATTTCTTTAACTTGGCATAAAGCTTATATTCATGAAGCTTTTTGAGTATCAGCCTCAAGTGTTGCTCATGATCTTCACGTCTTTTGGAATAAATAAGGATGTCATCAATAAAGACGACCACAAAGTGATCCAAATATTCCTTGAATACTCGGTTCATCATATCCATGAAGGCAGCAGGAGCATTAGTCAATCCAAAAGACATGACTAAGAATTCATAATGCTTGTACCGAGTTTTGAAGATAGTCTTTGGAATATCCTCAGTTTTAACCTTCAGCTGATGATATCCAGAACGAAGATCGATCTTTGAAAAAATTTGTGCTCCTTGTAACTGATCAAACAGGTCATCAATACATGGCAATGGGTACCTATTTTTGATGGTGACATGATTCAACTCCCGATAATCAATACAAAGTCGCATACTCCCATCTTTCTTCTTCACGAATAGAACAGGAGTACCCCAAGGAGACGTACTAGGACGAATGAAACCAATGTCTAACAATTCCTGCAATTGGGTCTTTAACTCCTGAAGTTCAATAGGAGCCATTCAATATGAGGCTTTGGAAATGGGTTTTGTACCGGGTTCAAGGTCGATACAAAATTCAACTTCACGCTCTTGGGGTAGGCCAGGAAGTTCTTCAGGAAATACGTCAGGAAATTTATTAACAATAGAAATATCCTTCAAATCTGACGTATTTTTGTTTAAATCCGTGACATGAGCTAAGAAAGCTTAGCATCCATTTTTTAATAAACGAAAAGCTTTATGGCTTGAGATGACCGTTATTGATTTTAATGGTTTGGTCACTTGAATTCGCATAATAGGTTTATTAGGAATATGAAAGCTAACAACCTTACGAGAATAATCAATTTTAGCATGATGAGTAGTTAATCAATTAATCCCTAGAATCACGTCAAATGCAAGTATTTTTAAGGAGATAAGATCGACAGGTAACGTGCGGTTACCGATTTGAATCAAACAAGACTTATAAACAGTGGATGTAATGAAGGTTTCTCCTAATGGAGTTTCAATAGATAAGTCAAAGTCTATTTTCTCCAGAGTCAAATTTAAACGTTGAGCGCAAGTAGGAGAAATAAAAAAATGGGTAGAACCGGTATCAAATAAGGTATAAACTTCACTAGAGTTTATGATAAGCTTACCCGTGATAACCTCGTTCGGGTTCCTTGCTTTCTGGGAGGTCACAACAAACGCTCTCCCTTGCACTACCAGCTTTGACTTTTCTGGGACGGCCTTTGGTACCTCCATTCTAGCTGAATTTATCTTCGGTAAACGACAAAATCGAGCTAAGTGACCTTCTCTTCCACAATTATAACATGCTTTGGACGGCATCGCGCAGTTTGGACTGATGTGTCCCTCCCCTCTGCATTTGAAGCATATGATAGGTGGTCGCTCTCCTTCCTTAACAACGGGTGCTGGTGCTAACGTCTTTCCATCATTATTGAATCTCCTTTTCTTGAAATGTCTATTTTTATTATTTTGTCTATGATTACCACCAAAGTGGTTACCATTTTTGGCATGTTGATTCCCTCCACGTTTGTTGTCACCGCTTCGATGACTGTTACCACTGGTATTTTCATTCTGCCGGTTGCTTTCTCTTGGTTGTGTTGACTCGTTATCGCGCTCCAACAACTGAGCCCTATTTACAATATCTGAATACAAACACAGTTTATGAGAAATAAGATATTATCGTATCTCCGGTTTCAAACATCTTAAAAACATTCGGGTCATTCGCTCCTCATTATCAACCAAATGGGATGCAAACCGGGATAACTCCACAAATTTAGCCTCGTATTGCGACATGGTCATATTGTTTTGTTCCAACTTGATAAACTCCACCTCCTTCATGTGACAAATACTTTCGGAAAATTACTTGTCGTTGAACAGCTCTTGGAACTTCTCCTAAGACATATTGAGTGCGTAAGGCTGGGTAAGTTTTACAGATTCCCACCAGTAATCTGCCTCTTCACGCAACATAAAGATGGCGAAGGGAACCTTTTATTCCTCGGAGCATCCCAAGACATCAAATATCTTGGTTATCTGCTTTATCCATGCTTCCGCCTTAAGTGGTTTTGGCTCTCCAATAAACTCCGGTGGTCCCAACTCCTTGAACTGTTTGGCGGTGATCGTCCGAGAGTTGCCAGTGTTTTCACCTGTATTTTGGACAGGAGCCGCTCTCGCCTGATGTTGCATGAATTGCATGAAGCCTCGGAACATTCCATCGTTCATCATTTGGTCAGTGTTGTTTTTTGCATGAGGATTGTCGCCTTCCTAATGCATATTGTCCTGATTATTGATCTGTGGAGACTCAACGGTCTCCTATGCTCCATTGATGTTCTCAACATTCTCGGATACCATTTTCAAATACTGCCACAAAACAAGGGTTAATTGACATGAAACATATTATCCCTACACTCTAACTGACCTATTAAATACCAAATAAACTTAGGTAGGTCATAGTAGCGAAGGAATTCCCCGTCTCTCCCCTCCTAGTTCTAGTCTCACATCTTAGCCAGGGATCATATCCCTAAGCTTTGATACCAATTGTGACGCCCCCAAAATAGGTATACATCACCTATTCTGAGTCGTCAAATACATGGTACAGAATACAAATAAAACTTAATTATACAACTATCATGTAAAGTACGACAAAACATAAGCTGTGAGTTTTAATACAAATATTGTCGTCTAGACAATATTCAAACTCAAATTCAATATTATTACATTTATTTTCCACTATTTCACTGAATAGTGAGGACTACTAATGCTATCATCTGGTCCGTCACTCCGTTCCCCGACTAGTCCCTGCTACGTTCTCATTTCCTGAAGAGAACAATAAAAGTAAAAGGGTGAGCTCAACTAGCCTAGTAGGAAATATTATGACTAAGATAATGCAGAATATATTATCGTTAGCCTTCAACAGTGTTAAACTGATACAATATAACAACCATCAAGTTTAACTGCCGGAACAAGCAAATCCATTCAAAGAGTCAAGTAGAGAATAAAATCTACTATCTTTTATGATTTAAAAGGTTTTTCATCACTTTTATCGTTGGGACTCAGCTTAATAAATAATCCACATCATCGAATCACCCCTGAACTATGGCCAAGGATATTCTTTAGTATCATGACCATAATTATCCATGCACTACGGGCCAAGAATATTTGTGTATTCAATAATGGTTATGATCATGCCAACAACTGTCCATCAATGCACTATGGGCCAATGAGGACTTTTACTACATCATTTGTAACATTACGGTCATGATTACACCAAATAATCCCTGATCATAATCATACCAAGTCCATCTATGCACTATAAGCCACAGATGACTTTTAACAAAATATAAACATGAGGATGATGACAATGATAATAAGAATTCAATAAAACAAGTTCAAGAATTATTTTATCCAGTAACTAATAACGTCCAAATTCTCAACATGATACTACTTTGTAGAGTAAAATTCAAGAATGCTCAGAAGAATATTTTCATAAAAAGATACTGGATGAAGCGCAAATATCAAGGATATTCCACTAATTTCATGGAGTATAAAAGTCAAAACTTTAACCAACTGTGTATAATAAGGAATGGAATAACAAAAGAAATCACCATGTATGCGATAGACCACACAGGGAGGTTATTCCAACATAATAATAAATAACGGAATCAGGTCCGGCGTAAAATGCACAGACATGATATTTCAGAGGAATAATAAAGATGGAATCAGGTCCGGCGTAAAACGCACAGACAGGATATTCCAACAGAATAATAAAGACAGAATCAGGTCCGGCGTAGAACGCACAGACAGAATATTCCAACAGAATAATAAAGACGGAATCAGGTCAGGCGTAAAATGCACAAACAGGATATTCCAACAGAATAATAAAGACGGAACGAGATCCGGCGTAGAACGCACAGACAGGAAGTTCCAACAGAATGATAAAGAATGGAACAACAGAAGAATTTCACCAAGTATAGGGTAGCCCGCGTATACAGGTTATTCCAACAGAATAATAAGGAATGGAATAACAGAAGTTCTCTTCATAGATAAGAAAGAAATAATACTCCCTACCTTGGAAAAACTGGATACTGGAATAGTGAGGTAGCAGACTTCTCTTCTTCTTTCTCTCTATAATAATCGCTCTAAAGCTTTTATAAATTGGTGAGAAATGAAGGAAGAATGAGCTTTTATTTATAGAAAAATATAGTTTCGATAATTGCACGTTTTGGGGCTCAAAAAATTACAGTACAATGCCTCTAACTTTTCCTTTATTTTCAATTTAGTCATGGAAGTATTATCAAACTTGCACCACCTCCCCTAATAGTAAATAATGTGATTCAATAGTAAATTATGTGAATCAATAGTTCTAGACATGTGAAAATACGAATTACAGTATAGTACCTCTATCTATACCTCCATTTTTAACTTAGTCATGCAACTATTATCAATCTTGCACCAACTCCCCTAATAGTAACAAGAATGTGAAACAATAGTATACACATGTGAACAAATAGTTATAATCATGTGAAATAATAGCAATCAATTGCTCATTTATCCGGTTAAATACCCGATTGGTCAATATAACCTCCAAACATCAATTATTATCGAAATAATTGTCGATTTTCACTAACACATATAATTCCAACACAATGAAACCATTTTTATCAAAAATATAAAATTTGAAATTTCAAAGTTTGACTTTTCCCGAAAAAGTCAACTGTTGACTTTTTGACCAAATAGTGAATTTTGGAAAATTTTGTGTTTATAGACTATTTTTACTAATTTCATCGTTCCGGACTCAAATATCACGTCCGCGTCTCCAAATTCAACTCCGAACACAACTTCAATTTTAATAACATTCATCATTAATATTATAACTCACAATATTTATCAACCAGATCGTTCCCAGGAAAGAGGGGGCTTTCCAATAAGGATTTCTCCCTATTGGCGCGCAATTAGGTGACCAAACCTCTCCTTGACAGAACTTTTATACACTGTAAATATTGCAATTTAATAATATGAATAACTTTTTCGTCTCAATTATTGATTTAATAAAATAACATATTATGCAGATGATACTATGACAATAATCGAATCAATAATATAAGAGATATGATGCAGCAATTACTGTAGTAATAATTGAGTATAACTGAGTGACTTCTCATGTAAGCATCAATAATCAATACCGTGTGCTACTATGCAACCACACGTATTACTATATTTTTACTACTGGGTAGTTCAACAGTTAACGGCAAAACTTCCACCGTTATTTTCATAAAGTATTTTTGTCGTTTTCTCAATCCGACAATAATTCCGTTGTGGGGGGGTCCACCAATGATTGTGCCGTTGTACGAATATTCCCTGTTAAAATGAATATTCCCCGACCAATTGAATATTATATAACAACTTGCGTACTTTGCAAAATTTGTAAATATTACCCACAACTATAACATTATATCAAATCCACACCATAATATTCAAAAATATATTTCGAGAAAATTTATTCTTTATTCAAAAAGTTGTGGTCTTACAATTATGGTCGAAGCAGATGGAGACGAAGACCTAACAGCCATTCTCCTGATTGACCGAGGAGGGCACTTTGCCCTATTGGTTCTCGAGATTATGGTTGAAGTAGACGAAGAAGCAGATCTAGGGAGTACACACTTGAGCATACAAACGAGGTACACTGCCTTGAGTTATTCTCACCACAGTGACAGAAATCCACCCCGAAATAAATCCTGAAGTTGCATTCGCGAGAATCCACTGAGGGCACACTGCCCTGTGGGTACTTGTCTTCGGAGAATTCCGTCCAAAGCTGCACGTTAAGGTGGAAATGGCCGAAGAATGCTAAGACGTTCCAATGTACTTTGGAATGTGAAGACGCCTTTCAGAGAATAAAAACCTATTTTTCTTCGACGCCTTTGTTGGTTAATCCCACTCCTACTGAAACATTATACTTGTATTTGGCATCTATTTCGTTGGCGGTGGGAGCAGTTTTGGTGCATGAAGATGGGGGTAAGCAGCACCTGGTTTACTATATAAGTCATGTCCTTCGGGATGATGAAATAAGCTAAAGAGTCCAACACAGCCGATGCAGTCCTTCGGCAGAAGCAGGATATTCTTCTTCGGATAATCAGTACAACCGGCTATCAGGTTCAGATTCAGAGAAGTCAATCACAATGATGACTCCACTACTAATGCCTTGTCAGAATTGGTTATTACTGAAATGAACACTTTTTTCTGATTTGATGGCGTTCTTACTTCGGATCTAATTCTGGCTAAAAAAGTGAAGAACAAGAGTGCCCATTTTGTGTTTATTAATGGTGATCTTTATCGAAGAGGTTATTCTTCTCCATTATTAAGTTGTTTGGTTCCATGAAGATATCCTTCAATGAATTTACGAGGATGTGTCAGCTGAATAGTTCGATCCTGCGTTAGCCACCAAAAAGGTTATATTCGATTTACTCTCTTATACCTTTTGCTGTCTGGGGGGTATTCATACTAGGTCCATTGCCTAGGGGTCAGGTTAACAGACGCCAATTCGTGGGATCGAGGTTTGAAGCATTCATGAAGGACTTTGGCAGCTCATCTGTAGTCGAACAGGCACGGGCAGATTCCACCTTGGTGTAAGGAGGTTTGAATGGACTCGCTGGCCATTCGATGGTAGCCTTTTCGGCAGGTGGTCATTATGAATTTGTCAGGCCCTTCGTGGTAGGCAAACTTCATCGGTGTAAGGAGGTTCGGGTGGACTCGTTGGCCATTCGATGGTAGCCTTTTCAGCAGGTGGTCCTTATGAATTTTTTAGGCCCTTCATGGTAGGCAAACCTCATCGGTGTAAGGAGGTTCGGGTAGACTCGCTGGCCATTCGATGGTAGCCTTTTCGGCAGGTGGTCCTTATGAATTTGTCAGGCCCTTCATGGTAGGCAAACTTCATCGGTGTAAGGAGGTTCGGGTGGACTCGCTGACCATTCGATGGTAGCCTATTTGGTCAATGAAATCCTGTGGATTTGTTACGCCATTTGTGGTAAAAAAAAATCCCCATGATGTAGATCCACCTCACACTTCGGTAACGAATAATTATTGCATTACTTTATTACCTTATTTTGTTTAAGTGTTGAGTTCGGGTCGCATTATTACTTGATCTTATCTGTTATATGACTTACTTAGTTATTAACTAACAGTTTAAGATTATACATTTTTCAAGTTGATTGATGATGAATTATTGACAAGAAATGGTCAAAGGTGTAATAAGGATAAGAACTTGTTAATCATTTCATTGATATCTAACTGTTTACAAAGGAGATATGTCTTTATAGGTAATCCTAAAGCTACAGATAGAGTGGTATCTTTAAGCTTCCTTATTGTCTTCGCTGTTCGAAGAGTGGAGGAAAGCCGGGTTTATTTTGGCCATTACAAGTTTGGCTTTGTATTTACTTCGGCAGACCTCGTACCCTTTAGAGTACATGTGGACAATTTCTTTGTTAATCTCAGCAGACTTTTTGTAATTTACTTCAATCTCCTTGCGAAGATGGTCAGTTAATGGTGGGCCCAAATCCCTGAGAGCCCGAAGTTCTCAAAGTTCCTCTTCAAGCTTTTGGCGATAGGCCATATGTTTTGCTTCTTTAGCTTGGATATCTTTATTTTGCTTCGACAGGACTGAGTTGGATTGGGCCAGATCTTCGACCTTCTTCGTCAAAATTTCATTTTTCTTTAGAAAATCGACATTTATATCAGTGATAACTTGATGAGTGGCCCTAGACGTCTTCAAATCTTCTTTGGTTTGAGCAAGATCTTTCCGAAGGCTCTCATTGTTAAGGAGAGCAATTTCAAGATTGCTTCTCTCTTTCTCCAGAGCAGACTTAAATGTGGCATTCTCTCTTCGAGCGGTTTTCTCTTCGGCTTCGGCCTCTTTATATTTGGGACGGAGGCGCCCGAAGACAGCATTTGCCTGCAAATGATCAATGTTAACCAATCAGTTCATTTTGATGGGCCGAGATGTAAGTGGATAAGTCAAAAAGCATCTTAGCTTGGTATTTCATTCCCTCGTCGATCAGGTCCATTATGGAGTTGTTGCTGAACCGATGGTCATCGGTATCACAGACGAAGGAGTTGTAGAGTTGAAATGAAAAATTCTCATTGGATTCTGACCAGATAGTGGGGTATCCCATGGCTTCGGGCCCGGATTCCGAAGAGTTTGGTTTTCTTTTAGTGATCATGTTTAGGTGTTTGCTTCCTTTGTTCTTCGGGCTCTTCGTCAGAAATAACGATTTCAACCGGGGTGCCCGGCGAAGGATCGGCTTCTGTGGAAGGCACTTGTGGTTCTTTGGAGGCCGGAGGATTTGCTTAGGTTTTCCTCTTTTTGGCGCGAAGAATTCGGGTCCGTTCGTCAGGGGGCATGTCGAGGAGACACTCGTTGTAAGTCTGTGTGAGGGTGTGTTTGGGTTTTCGGCCAACTTGTTTTCTTCGGCGAGGTTGGCTTGTCCCTTCGATGGGAGTTGATTCTGTAGTTTGAGCTTCGAAAGTTGAAGGCTCTTTGATTGGTACTTTTGTAGAGGTCGGCAAGGATGAGCCCGAAAGAAATCTGTCTAGATCTCTTCGATCACTCAACGTCGGTTTGATCAGAGATACTACAACAGGGAAAATCCTCTATTCAGGTTAATTTATCGAAGGAAATTCAGTAAGTTATACAATAAATTGGGTTCGGGACTTACATTTATGGTCGTACATACATGTTTGTTTTCTCAGAACTCCGAAGCTCCATTCCTTGATAGGAATTTTCTCTAAGAAGTTCACCATTTCTCTCACACGTTCCTTTGAAATATCTCTAAAGCTTGCAGAGATACGATCAGAAATGGTCCAGACGGCTATGGAGGAGACTTCGGGTCCTTTAACAAAGAACCACTCCTTATGCCATCCATGGTTACTCAAAGGAGTATCCATCAGGGGTCGCTTCTCAAACCTGGCATTAGGTTTGGGGGATTGTTTGCTTAGCATCTTGAAACCTCGTTCCCGAGAATTACCGGCTATGAAGAGGGTGAAGAAGAAATCGACAGTGGGTGGAATCCCTTGTTCGTGGCAGAAGGCGATAAATGTCAGGATGTGGATATAGGATTTCAGGACAAGCTGTGCAAGTCTCATGCCTACAAATCCTAGTAAGTTGACAACGAAGGCATGAAGGGGTAGGCGAACTCCCTTTTCAAGGAGGGTTATCGGCATAGCGGTCAAGCCTTCGGGTCGCTGGTACATTCGTTCATGGGGAGTTGGAGCTCTTACCAAATGGGTATCTGGAATCTGGTATCGAGTTTGGATGTCACACAACTTGATTTTTGTAACAGTAAAAGGAGTATTGGCATGTGGGAAGTATTCTTCACTCTTGAAGAACTCTGAAGGAGTTGGTGGGGTATTCTTGCTAGGAGTAGCAGCAGATTTGGGATTTGAACCCGAAGCTTCTTCGATAGGGCTTGGAGGAATAGAGGTGATGGGAGTCACAGAGAGGGGAACCTCTTCGCCGGAATTTTGAGAAGCCATGGATGTTGTTTTGCAGGAAGGAAGAAATCTGGAGGAAGGCGGGAGACGTCTGAAATTCAAATTGGCAGGTAAAACTGTCAAATTTAGGGGAATTAACTTTTTATACTGGCAGTCTCTTCAACTTTTCACGAGGTTCAAGGGCGGCTCATTTAATGCCAGCAATTATGAGAATTTGAAAAGGTGGCGTACGGCTTTGGTCTTAGTTGTTAACCGGAATGAGCCTCTCAATTGGGCTTTCGATTTTTATTTAAAATTAACTGTTTGAGATTCATCAGTTAGGCCTCGGTCAACTTTATTTGTTGGGCCATGTATACTCTTTCATTAAACATCCTGTTTAATAAAAGACTAGGGGGCAATGTTGGGCCATGATACTTTAGACATGTTGGGTTGGGTCTTGAAAGTATTGGGCCGGTTCATTAGGCCGACCCATTGGGTGATGATATCTTTATTTGGGTCCTATGGAGTTATTGGGCCGAGATAGTGGGCCAAACTATTGGATAAGTATGGTTCCACTTAAGCTTTGACCGGTGATGATTATGGGGATAGAACTTTGACTACCATCTCTGCCTTGTATTTAATGAGGATTGGACAGGGCTTAGTCGGCTAAACGCTGTGGGCCCGGGAAGTCAGTTGCATACAGGACAAATCGGACCGAGTGTATATGAGGCAAGGATCACACAACCTAAAGGTAACGAATTCATTTTCTCTCTCAAGCACTAGATATTTTTTCCCTCCATTGTTAACCTTGTGATCTCCTATACTGACTCTCACGCCGGAGCTATCCCCCGACGGTCAGGCCGTCAAGCTTTTGGTGTTGATCGTGCTTACTGAGCAGGATTTGGACGCGTCTTACGTGATTGGGACGTGAGGAAAGATCTTGGCGTTAACACACACACACACACACACATATATATATATATATACACACACAGTCTGCTTCTCCAGCGAACTGAAGGGAGCGAACCGACTATAACGACGGTTTTTTTCGTCGCTATAGCATAGAAAGTCGGTTCGCTCCCTCCAGTTCGTTAGAGAGAGTCGGGTTATATATATATATATATATATATATATATATATATATATATATATAGACAAGATCCAGTCTGGACGTCCAGACGGATCTAATGTCTGGACTTTTTTTTTGTTTTTTTAAAACAACTAAAAAAATAAATAAATAATTATGGAATTAAATTTTTTTTCATAATACAGTGTTTTGGGTGTGATTTGGGTACGTATAACAAAATATGTATGTACAGTCTGTGCAGACTATACCACCATTTTTTGGTATATGTATTTAAATCACGCCCAAAATATTATATTATGAAAAAATTTCAGTTCCATAAAATATTAAATATTATATGATGATAATATTAATAATAATTATAATAATAATAATAATAATAATGATAATAATAATATTGATAATAATAATAATAATGATGGAGGAAATAAATAATAATAATAATAATAATAATGATGATGATATTAATAATAATAATAATAATAATAACAATGATAATAATAATGATAATAATAATAATAATAATAATAATAATAATAATAATAATAATGGAGGAAATAAATAATAATATTAATAATAATAATAATAATAACAATGATAATAATAATGATAATAACAATGATAATAATAATAATAATGATGGAGGAAATAAATAATAATAATAATAATAATAATAAATATTATTATTATTATTATTTATTTCCTCCATTATTATTATTATTATTATCATTGTTATTATCATTATTATTATTATTATTATTATTATTATTATTATTATTATTATTATCATCATTATTATTATTATTATTATTATTATTATTATTATTTCCTCCATCATTATTATTATTATTATTATTATTATTATTATTATTATTATTATTATTATTATTATTATCATTATTATTATTATTATTATTATTATTATTAATATTATCATCATCATCATTATTATTATTATTATTATTATTATTATTTATTTCCTCCATTATTATTATTATTATTATTATTATTATTATTATTATTAATATTATCATCATCATCATCATCATCATCATCATCATCATCATCATCATCATCATCATTATTGTTATTGGGGGAAATAATTTGTTAAGTTATAAATATTAATCTTGCAAATTTATAACAACTAGCCTTGTTAGCTTAGTTGGTTAGTGGCTTTAAATTTCATGGTGGAGGTCTCAAGTTCAACTTTTGGCAGCAGCAGACATGGGTTTTGAATTAAATTAAATATTTGTCATGTCAGCATGTCCACGTGTAAAAAAAATTTAAAAAAAAATAAAAAATACTGACGTCAAATTTCCAAGTAGGCGCCACGTATGCAGGTCAACGCACATGTGGCGCCTGGGGCTCAAATTCCAAATTTTTTAATAGAAAGGGGCTCAAAATGCGTTGACCAAAAGAAAAGGACTCAATACCCAAAAACACCTAAAGTTCGGGGGTCAACCTTGCATTTTACCCCATTTAGTACTAATGACGTGATGATGAAAAACTTTAAGGACAAACTTGATGATATTGCAAGGAAAAATAGGCTCCAAATGCAACATCAAATTTACTCAGAAGGGTGCAACCGGTGGTGGGGGCGGGGGTGAAGTAAATAAAAGATAATAATAAAATACATCAAAAATCCTTTTCTTCTTTCTCCATGTCTTTCATATGAAAAATAAACAATAACTTGTTGGGAATAAAAAGTTTAAAGAGTATCAAGTATCTAGAAACTTGGCAAAAATATTCTAATTTAGACCAAGTGGCCAATGGCTTAAGTATATAGTATTGGAAAAAAAGAAACTTATATTTTTATATGAATATCGAGTGGGTCTCATTTTTACGTGAGAGGGATTCATATGAAAATATCATTTTAATTTATGAAAATATCAGTTTTCTTAAAAAAAATGTTGAAGATCATAAAAGCTTTTCCAAAGGATGGAAGAATGGGTGATGTTAGGGGTTTAAAATTTTTTGTTTCAAATGACGTGTCATCATAAATTTGGTTAGATAAATCTCATGTGATTAGATATGTCATATATTATTATTAAAGTATTTAATGTCATGTCATTTAAGATCAAAATTTTAATACCCCTGACACACGTTATCTACTAGCCATAATATATATATACACACACATGGACGGATCTATATACGGGCAGCATAGACAGTTGCCCCTGCAGAAATTTTTTTTATATGTAAAAGGGAATGACATATATGTAAATCAATAAATTCAAAAGACATATTAATGAAAGAGTTAAACTTGGAGGGGGCAAAAAAAAATTCATAAATTAATTCTAAATATAAGTACAAAGATCTTCTTAGTTTTAAGGCTTTGTGAAATCTTAGAAGTACAAAATCAGTTTATGTTTTGAAATTAATTAATGATTTTTGTGACGCCCCCAAAATAGGTATACATCACTCATCTTGAGTCGCCAGATGCATGGTACAAAATTCAAATACAACTTAATTATACAACTGTCGTGTAAAGTACGACAAAATATAAGTTGGGAGTTTCAACACGAATATTGTCTTCTAGACAATATACAAACTCAAATTCAATATTATTACAATTATTATCACACTATTTCACAGAATAGTGAGAACTACTAATGCAATCATCTGGACCGTCAATCCATTTCCCGACTAGTCCCAGCTATATTCTCATTTCTTGAAGAGAACAGTGAAAGAAAAGAGTGAGCTCAACTAGCCCAGTAAGAAATATTATGACTAAGGTAATGCAGAATAAATTATCATTAGCCTTTAACAATGTTAAACTGATAGAATACAATAGACATCAAGTTTAACTGCAGCGGAATAAGCAATCCATTAGAAGAGTCAAGTAGACCATGATATCTACTATCTTCTATGTTTTAAAATATTTTCATCAATTTTTATCGCTGAGATTCAGATTAATAAATAAACCACATCATCGAATTATCCCTGTACTACGGGCCAAGGATATTCATTAAATCATCAATGGTCATGACAATACCGAATAATTTCTAGTCATAATCATACCAATAACTGTCCATCAATGCACTACAGGCCACTGAGGACTTTTACCACATTTTTTATAACATTACAGGTCATGATTATACCGAATGATCGCTGGTCATAATCATACCAAGTCCATCTCTGCATGTAAGCTAAAAATATATAAATATAAAACCAATAATCAACAGTTCATCTTTGCACGTAAGCCAAAGATAACTTTCATCACCATATAAGCATGAGGATGATGACAATGATATAAGCATTAATCAAACGAAAACAAGGATAAATATTAAAGACTTTAAATTTATCCAAATATTATCAAACACTTAATAAACTCATAATCTAATATTATTAATATTATAACAATATTTTAATCACTTCTTAAACTTATAAATAATTTATTTCAATTGTTTACACTTTACCACATAATGCATTTAATCATTCAAAATATCATACTCATAAGATTTCATCACCAATGATCAAATCCCTCATCAAAATCTGCATATACCTTATATAAGATTCCCAAGCCATAAAATTCTATTTTACAATTTTGTTACTTCACATAACATATTTAATTCATCTACCCATAACTAGTTCATTTTCATGAAAAAAAAAACCAAATCAGTCCCAAAAATATTTCTTTTCTGGGATTTAGCAGAATATAGTCTCATATTGAACATATATTTTTCTTGGAATTTTTAAAATTCATTTACTATTTTTCAAAAATCAATTTCTAATTAATTCCTTAAGAAATTAGCAACCTCATGTTTAACTCCAAAAATTCTCAAATCTTGGCAGGATCTTACACATGTTAACGTGAGCTTCCAATTTAAATTTCATGGTCATCAGAGTTATAGAACTCCGGTTATAGTATTTTTCGTCAGAAAAATCTAAATATTGAAATAGTCATAACTTGCTCATTTTAAGTCGGAATGAGCTCATTTTTTGACAGGAGGTACTTTATACCATATATTTCTATGTCCCAAAAGGCTAGAATTTTTCTCACAAATTAAGTGGCCAAAAATGCCCTTTTAAATTTCTGGGCAGTACCTATTTAGTACTTTACAGTTTTTGACTCCTTTGCTAAAATCAGTCCACACAAAAATCTACAACACCTTTTTCAGTGATTCCACTTGGATAAATTGAAAAACTCATAGATCTAACTCTAGAACGTGACCACACTCAAAAAATCAAAATATAATAGGAGATATGGTCAATTGAATTTCATGTTATATTTTCACCAAAATTTAATTTTCAACCCTTTGTGATTTCTAAGAAACTTTCATGTTTACACATAATAACCAACATAACTTATCATAACACTTACTAATACTACATATACCCATGATTTTCATCAGTCCAATGTTTTTATTATGACTTTTATCATAATTCACGTAAACAGATCATTTTCATAATTTAATAAGGAATGAATACAAAGGATCATTCACCATGCATGTGGTAATCCACATGGACAAGTTATTCCAATAGAATAATAAAGAATGAAATAACAGAAGAATTCACCATGCATGCGATAGACCGCACATACATGTTATTCTTAACAGAATAATAAATAATAGAACCAAGTCATGCGTAAACACACAGACAGGATATTCTGACAGAATAATAAAGAATGGAACCAGGTCATGCGTATACGCACAGACAGGATATTCCGACAGAATAATAAATAATAGAATATTAGAAGAATTTCACCATGTATGCGGTACTTCGCATAGACAGGTTATTCTAACATAATAATAAAGAATGGAATAACAGAAGAATTTCACCATGTATGCGGTACTTCACATATACAGGTTATTCCAACATAATAATAAAGAATAGAATAAAAGAAGAATTTCACCACGTATGCGGTACTTCGCATATACATGTTATTACAACAGAATAATAAGGAATAGAATAACAATAGATCTCTTCATGAATACAAAAGAAATAATACCCCTTACCTTAGAATAAAGCTGGATATTGGAATAGAGAGGTAGCAGACTTCTCTTCTTCCTTCTCCCTATAATTTCTCTCTATAATAAATGCTCTATAGCTTTAGTGAATTGGTGAGAAATGAAGGAAGAATGAGCTTCTATTTATAGAAAAATATAGTTTTGATAATTACACGTTTTGGGGCTCAAAATATTATAGTACAATACCTCCAACTTTTCTTTCATTTTTAATTTAGTCCTGCAAGTATTATCAAACTTGCACCACCTCCCTAATAGTAAATAATGTGAATCAATAGTTCTATCTTGTGACTTAATAGTATAATCATGTGAAAAAATATGAAATACAGTATAGTACCTCCATCTATACCTCTATTTTTAACTTAGTCATGCAAGTATTATCAATCCTGCACCAACTCCCCTAATAGAACATGAATGTGATTCAATAGTACACACATGTGAATTAATAGTTATATAAACATGTGAATTAGTAGCAATTAATTGCTCATTTATCCTATTAATTACCCGATTTATCAATATAACCCCCAGACATCAATTATCATCGAAATAGATGTCGATTTTCACTAACACTAATAATCCCAATACAATGAAACTATCAAATTCATCTTTAATCAACACGAACTTATTCATCATTAATATTATAACTCACAATATTTAGTAACCAGGTCGTTCCCAAGAAAGAGGGGGCTTTTCGATAAGGATTTTTCCTTATTGGCGCGCAATTAGATGACCAAACCTCTCCTTGACATAACTTCTAGACATTGTAAATATTATAATTTAATAATATGAATAACTTTATTGTCTCAATTATTGATTTAATAATATAACATATTATGCAGATGATACTGTGACAATAATTAAATCAATAATATAAGAGATATGATGCAGTAATTACTGTAGCAATAATTGAGTATAACAGAGTGACTTATCACGTAAGCATCAATAATCAATACCGTGTGCTATTATGCAACCACGCGTATTACTGTACTTTTACTACCAAGTAGTTCAACAGTTTTAACGGTAACACTTTTGTCGTTATTTTATAAAATGATAATTCTGTCATTTTCTAATTACGACAATACTTCCGTTGTGGGGTCCACCAATGATTGTGTCGTCGTACGAATATTCCCTGTTAAAACGAATATTCCCCGACTAATCAAATATTATATAACAACTTGCATACTTTGTAAAATTTATAAATACTACCCACAACTATAACACTATCTCAAATTCACACCATAATTTCAAAAAAATATTTTGAGAAAATTAAATCTTTATTCATAAAATTTGGGGTCTTACAGTTTTGTTTGAATATAGAAAATAAATTTGGTTTGAAATTTTTGAGCATTTGGAGAATCATTCAAATTGAACTATGACAAGTAACCAAAATAAGTTTTTAAATTGTTTCTAAATGTTTTTATTTGAAATTTCTTTTTTAGTTTAAGTTTTCTTTATTTAACTTAAACAAAAAAAATTAGATAAAATATGTTCCTGCTGGAAAAAATTCATGGGTCCGTCTCTCTCTATATATACCCTCGATATATATATATATATATATATATATATATATATATATATATATATATATATATAGCAAGGATCAAGAGCTTACCCCTTATCTAACTCATCCGAGCTCACCCTCCTTTAGTGACGGACCCGGCAATGGTTCGGTTATACAACCGTCGTCTATACTTTTAGCGACGGACAACATATAGCGTCGCTAAAAGTATAGACGACAGTTATATGACCGAACCGTCGCCGGGTCCGTCGCTAAAAGAAGGGTGAGCTCGGGTGAGTTGGATAAGGGGTATGCTCTTGATCTGGACCGTATATATATATATATATATATATATATATATATATATATATATATATATATATATATATATATAGCAAGGATCAAGTGCATACCCCCCTTATCTTACTCACCCGTGCTTATCCCCCTTTAGGCGACGGTTTCGGTCATACAACCGTCGTCTATACTTTTAGCGACGCTATATGTTTGTCTGTCGCTAAAAGTATAGACGACGGTTGTATGACCGAAACCGTCGCCTAAAGGGAGGTAAACACGGGTGAGTAAGATAAGGGGTATGCACTTGATCCGGACCGTATATATATATATATATATATATATAGGGATTCCATCCACAGCAACCGGTTGTTGGGAAGCAACTCATTTTGTCCAGTCGCTACAACCTGTACCGGCCCTTATCAAAAAAAAAATTTGTTGAGAAGCAACCCATTTTTTATAAGCGACGCTATATGTTGTCCGTCGCTAAAAGTATAGACGACGGTTGTATGACCGAACCGTCGCCGGGTCCGTCGCTAAAGGTGGGGTGAACTCGGTTGAGTTGGATAAAAAGTGAGTTTAAGATCCGGACTATATATATATAGATAGAGAGATAGAGAGGAGAGAGAAGGGAGGAGGGAGGAGGGAGGAGGAAGGAATGAGGGAGGAAGGAGGGAGGGTGTTAAAGATTTAAATCGACTCTTTCGGAAAATTCCTTATGTTACAAAGAAGAAAAATGGATCTGTTAGTACTACAATTTTACCCAAATTTGAAATGGAATATATAACAACAGACATTAAAAAAACTTTAAAACGATTATTAAATTGTTTTAACTTTTCCAATGTTTTTCTATATTACAAATACAGGTCAAAATTTTGTAACATTAAATAGGATAATCACTAAATTAAAAGATATATATATATATATATATATATATATATATATATATATATATATATATATATAGAATGGGGATCAGGTCCGGACCTCCCGGACGGGAGAAAATCCGGACCCGATTTTTTTTTTCTTTTTTTTGTAGAACAACTAAAAAAAAAAAATTTATGGAACTGAAATTTTTCAATAATACAGTGTTTTGGGTGTGTTTTTAATAACTACACCAACCAATGTATGTACAGTCTGCCCAGACTGTACAGACATGTTTTGTTATAGGCATCCAAATCACACCCAAAACACTGTATAATGTAAAAATTCCAATTCCATAATATTTTTTTTTTTTAGTTGTTTCAAAAAAAAAGCAAAAAAAAAAAAAGGTCCGGATTTTAACAAAATCCGGGAGTCCGGACCTGATCCGGACTATATATATATATATATATATATATATATATATATATATACACACTACAAGACATTAAGTTTCAATTGGGTCCTAAAATATCCCCTTATTTTTGTAATCTTGTAGGAGATATATAATTATAAGATCTAGAGTGTAGAGATATAAATCCAAAAATAATAGTAAGATATTTATTAATTTATTTGATGCTTCACATTTCTGAACACGTCCCTTGAACGGACTAAAGTCAATACAAATGACAAAACCACAAAGAAAATTAAAAGAAGTTTTTTGGCTTTGTACGAGACAATGTCTTTCAAATTAATGTTCTCAGTGTCAAATTCTTGAACAAAATTCCTTATCAAGTGATGGTTATTGTCTAAGAAGAAGCGGTATTTTTGGACAAGTATACCAAATAGTTAATTTTGGTATTTTAGGGAAACTTTACAAAATAACTCAAAATAGATTGGAATTGGGATCGTATCTGAGGATTTCCAAATTCTTCATAATCCAATATGGTGAGAGGCAAACTGGGATCCGGTCACGTTACTCTCCAAACAAACCAAGCACAGAACTCAGATTCTTACACAATAACAAGAATCTGACAAATATATATTAACATTACTTTGACAATAAATTGTAGAACAGAAGTTACTGAAGTTGAATTTTAAAACTAGACGTCCCAATAGCAAATTTGTTTACTACTAATACATAACATGTTCTTAGACAATAACCATCACTTGTTCAGTAAAGAATTTATTTGAGAATAATGTATGTTCAAAAATACTATACTTGTTCATATTTAGGCCTTGGTGTACCAAATAGCTAATTTTGGTTATTTTATAAATGCCTAAACATTTAGGGATGTATGTTAAAAAATAATGTATAGTATTTCAAATTAGCTATAGTATTGTCCAAAAATTATTTAACAATAATGTATGTTTTTTCAGTAAAGAAGATATTAATAACATAGCACAAAATCAAATCAATACACTCCCCCCCAAAACAAACCCTAGATCTTTGTAGCAAACAAACCCTATATCTTTGTATCAAAACAAACCCCAAAACAGAAATTACAAAATTAAGTAGCAATCTTTACTTTCCGATTCTCTTTGTAGGAACCTCCGATTCCAATTTGCAACAAAACAACACAAGGAGAGAACAAAAAACAGAAACGTGTTTCTTTTTTGTGAGAGGAAGAAAACAGAAACGCTAAAGGAGAGAGAGGGAAGAGTGAGATGCATCCTTCTTTCTTTTTAATTTGTGACCCGCCCGTTTCTGTTTTCTCCTTTTTTAGACCAACGTGTTTCTTTTTTTCCTTAATCCGTTTCTTAGTCCGTGATTTTGGTCCGCATCAGATCGGTTTTGATATATATATATATATATATATATATATATATATATATATATATATATATATATATATATATATATAGAGAGAGAGAGAGAGAGAGAGGCCGGATCCTGTCCGGACTCCCGGACAGGTTTAAAATCCGGACCTTTTTTTTTTACTTTTTTTTTTGAAACAACTAAAAAAAAATAAATTATGGAGTTAAAATTTTTACATAATACAGTGTTTTGGGCATGATTTGGATGCCTATACCAAAATATTTCTGTACAGTCTGTCCTGGACAGACTGTACATACATTGGTTGGTATAGGTATTAAAAACACACCCAAAACATTGTATTATGGAAAAATTTTAGTTCCATAATTATTTTTTTTTAGTTGTTCTACAAAAAAAAAATTTGGGGTCCGTTTTTTGATCCGTTGTGTGTGTGTGTGTGTGTATATATATATGTAGAGGCCGGATCATGTCCGGACTCTCGGACCGGACCAAAATCCATATTTTTTTAAAAAACAACTAAAATAAATAAATAAAAAACTATGAAACTTGAATTTTTATATAATACAGTGTTTTGGGTGTGATTTAGATACATATAACAAAACATGAATGTACAGTCTGTGCAGACTGTACATATATTTTTTGGTATAAGTATACAAATCACACCCAAAATATTGTATTATGAAAAAATTTCAGTTCCATAAAATATTAAATATTTTTTAGTTGTTTTTTTAAAAAAAATTTGGTCCATTTTTGATCAGGTCCGGACTCCCGGACCTGATCAGTTCTGTATATATGTATATATATGGTCCGGTTTCTATCTGGACTTCCGGATTTTATATTTTTTTGCTTTTTTTTTAAAGCAACTAAAAAAAGTTTAGTATTTTATGGAACTGGAATTTTTACATAATAAAGTGTTTTGGGTGTGATTTGGATACATATAACAAAACAGATCTGTACAAATATAACAAAATAGTCTGTACAGACTGTGCAGACCTGTTTTGTTATATGTATCTAAATCACGCCCAAAATACTGTATTATGAAAAAAAATTCAGTTCCATAAAATATTAAAAAAATATTTATTTTTTAAAAAAAATATTTATTTTTTTAAAAAAAATAAAAAATTGGTCCGCATTTTAAGCCAATCCGAACTCCCGGACTGGATCCATTTCCTATATATATATATATATATATATATATATATATATATATATATATATATATATATATATATATATCTTATGTCTCCTAATGTGTGTTTCTTTCTTCAGTTTCCTTTAGTCCTACCTCCCTTCCACACTACTACACTACTAATTCTTCCAAAAAAAAATTATATTTAATAAAAAATGAGGTAATCAATTTCACACGAATGTTAATAAAATAGAATTATTTAAATGTGTTGGCAATCACAAGAAGTTCTTAGAAACTGTCAATATTGGATGACTATGAAGTTTAATTAAGAGATTAATTAATTAATCAAACATTATCTTAATTATCTAATTAATACGTGGGACTCTTGTCGTATGATCATGGTTCTTTTTTCATCTTTAATGAATACTCGACTAATAACAGTAGTAATAAATAGAGCAATGTACCGTCGAATCTTTAAAATTAACAAAACTAGAGGCTGATACAGTTTTAAGTTTAAAAAAAAGCACTATAAATAACTCCACACCAAGTTCATAACAAAGTTACTATTTTGACAGATATACGGTATAATACTATTTGAGGTATGATCTATAGCTGCCCCGTTGCTGATACTTGTTAGGATGTCACAAGTGATTTAGAGTTGTGTGAAATATTTCAATAATATTAATAGGGCTATATATATATATAACTGTATATTACACAGTAGAGCTATCACGACGATTTTTTGGACTATAGTTGATAGCCCAAAATAACTATGGCGCGGATGAAACCGTCGTCATAACCTTACTATATAATACACAGCTGTGTACATATATTTTTCTCATACTAATATTCAATTAGTACCGACAACATGGCTGCAGTGGCCATGCATGGGCCGGTAAGAATTATTATTCCACAAGTAAAATTTATTATTTTTCATAAGGTTATTTTTCATATGTTTAAATGTTTATTTAATATATTGGTATTAGATATTTTTACTTATAAAAATATCAATTTCTGAATAAACTAATTTATTACAATGAGGACCAAGTCTACATTCTCTATTAATTAATCATTTAAGTATACTTATACCCATATATATATATATATATATATATATATATATATATATATATATATATATATATATATATATATATATGTTAGTTCTTTAATTAATGGACAAAAAGGTAATCTAATAACATTATCTATTAAGACTTGACTTGGGGTCCTGGCCTGGGGACACTTGTAGTTGGCCCTTATATAATCATATCAAAGACCTAACTTAGACTTGGTACTACTACATTTTCTCCACAAAAGTGGACAAACCAAGTTTCTTATATTTTAGAGTTCAAAACTCATTTTTAATTAAACCTACTCTTTCTTTTACCTTTTCCAAAATCAAGTGGGTCACTTTTTTAAAACCTTTTTTTTATTATTATTTTTTTATACCATATTGTATGTTTTACCAAAAACTCTTTTTACATAAATTTTTGAATTAAAAGTATTCTGAGCTCAGCACACCCTGCATTAAATGCCTAAATGGGCACTAAATAGAGTTGTGAATGGAGGACCAACTGTATTGACATGCATGTTTGGTTTCATAAGTACAACTTCAACTTCCATTTCAGTGGTCCTGTATACGTCCAATTTATAGTTGGAATTTGGACACGACCAAAAGAAGCTGGTAGGCCACTGCCCAGACAAATCAGTAATCACATTCCTCTTTTCCCTTTCATCACAACTCCTTATCCTCTTCTCCATAAAAAAATCTTAAGAAAAATCTCTAGGCTACATTTCTAAAACAATGATATTTTTTAAAAATGCAGTATTTTTTTTAAAATACAATTAAAAGAATTTATCTTAATTTCAGAACAAAGATCACAATTTTTTTAAATCGAAGGATAAAAAATGTCTGCTTGGATATATCATCGTCTTTTTTGTTAAATAATTTTTATTTTGTTAGTTATTAAATAATTTTTATTTATACAACTTTTATTAACAAAATTACTTTGCAATATGTTGTATTGATTTTTTTCAAAAGATATAATGATAATAGGAAAATGATATACACAAATATTTGACTTGCGGCTAACGTGGAAGTGTATGCGATAAAATAAAATAAATTTAAGTGAGACCTTTCTTAATTCTTACCACATACGTCACAATCATAATTTGGCTGAAATCTTTCGCAATGTACGACAGGACTAAATGACATTATGAACTTTATACAGTCTAAAAATAAAAAATATATTTGTAATTTTAGAATAGATTAAAAAAAATATTAGTAATTTTAGAACGTAGGGAGAACTTAGTTATTACCCATTCTCTTCAAAATTTGCCTACCAGTTTGCTAAGGATGGATACATAGCAATGGGCCTAAAATTAAAGTGACTTCAGGAGCTTAGTTTGTAGTTTGGGGTTTAGTTCCTTTTAGAAGAAAAAGTATGAGTCCTTTTCCCAAGTCTCTAACGAAGGGAGTATCAAATAGTAGAATGAAATTTTGTTAGCGAGTGTTGATAAAAATTGAATGAATTTGAATCTGAATAAAAAAAGTTATTTAATAATGAACATGTTTGAAACATTTAAATGACATAATTTTATTATTTTATCTCTGAAAAAAATTCAAAGTTGTTGTAACTTTATTTGATATTACTTAATATAATAGTTAATATTTTTTTAAATTTTTTATTTTTTTATTTTATTCAGCTGCTCATTCAGTCATTCAGCCAAAAAAATCTGACTTAGCCATTCACCTCAATCATCTGACTAATCCAGCCAATTAGACGATTTTTTTTCAAAATAAACGCACTTAATGGCTAACCGATTCAGCCATTCAGATGTATTCAGTCCTAAACAAACAGCTCATTAGTTGTGTTTGATTGTATCTTAATGCATCTTAACAACTCACCTCTTAATGCATTTTAACACCCACATTTTTGTATTAAAAGGATCCTCGAAATAGTTTAGACTCATATTTGTATCTTAACTATTCAAAGAACCTCTAAATATAAAAATGTGGGACGTTAAAATGTATTAAGAGGTAGACGGTTAAGATGCACCTTCCGTTCGCAAAAGAGTCAAATTATGCAAGTGATGCTGAACTATACAGTATGAACTACAATAGAATTCAATCCTTGATTCGTGAAATGTAACAAGATATAGTGCATAAACTAAGGTTAGCAAAAGGTCTTTCTGGCCAGTCAGTACATGTATAAACAAATATGTCTACATCCTGGCATTTTCGTACAATGATGAAATAGCTTTATCTGTTATATCTATCAATCAGAATGGAAGCTGAAACTCCGTATTACATTCCACAACCAAAATGCTAATGCTACTACACGCAACAAAGATAGTGGCACTTGTATGTTCACACCTTCCCATAGGAGAATTTAATGGCAAAAGTGACGATCAAATACACCTTATCTATACCATATATAGTGACTGTAAGCTATCTCTACCACTATCACAAGCTAGAGCTGAGAACTTGCCTCGTGGGATTCAACTGAAGAGGAGCGATTTCCAATCTTTGATATTCATCAGGAATGAAGCCATTTTCATAAGCACTGCGTGTTTCAGTTAACCACATTGAGACCGTTTTCTTTGAAAGAGAATTCCTCATTAAGATGATCCTTTAATCGAAAATAATAGATGACAAAAATCCTTTGGTCCTAGCCAAACAATCATTTTTGTTGATAAAGTGCCCGAGGAGAATTAGTTGATTTCAAGTATCGAAGTAAGAAGAACAAGCAAACCCTGTCACACCAAAACATGATATGGAAATTGCATCCAGATCTATAACTCTTACTCAGCACTAGATGACCTGTGTGAAAATCAACTCAGCCGAAACAAATTGCCAAACTCGTCTAGAAAGGATTTAGATAAAGACAAAAGAAGCCTACAACAATATGAATTAGACAACAGTAAATCATTTTCCAGTGTCATAATAATCCTCAATCCTCAACTTTTATGAATTCTCTGTTGTAATTTGCATTTGCCAAGGTCGTTCAGGCTCACCATTTCGCCTCCAAAAGCCCTCCTCCACCAAACTTCAAACCCTCTCTGTATATTAGGACAATCTTCACCAGAGTTCAAAAACCTATCAAACCAAGACATTAAAATGTCCTGCTGCGAGGCCAAAGGCAGAGTCAGAATAGTATTACTAAGACCATCCTCAATTAAATGTCTATCAAGGCCTTTTGATGCTCTCCTCATCCACCCAAAATCATCATAAAATGGCACCAACCATGTCTGCAAAAGCAAGCACCTGGCATCCTTTGAAGCCAATAGCTGTCCCTTTCCAATTCCAACAAACAACCGAGCTGTAACTCTGCTAATCTCATGCCTATGAATTGCAGGCACTTTAGAATGTGCATCTGCTAACTCAGACTGTGCTCCCCATGTCTTCAGAAAGTTCCCAGCAATCTGCCTATCAATCAAAATATCCAAAATCCAATGCAAATTATCTGCTTGCCGAGCTATTTGACCAACATCCTGCAAGTCTGCTGCTGCAACCCGTAAAAAATGGTGGCGAAGTAATTGCAAACACCCATCACAAGCAGAATACAATGACTCTTTTCTCAAATTGTTCTGAGACAAATTCTCATGGAGCATTTTTGACACCAATCCCTTCATCTCTCTCCTCGCCTTCCCATCCTTCCCTTCGAGGATTACATGTAAAAGCTTAAGGAGAACCCCCTCGCTTTCATTTCCATCATCAACCCCAGCTGTGACATCACCTGAAACCCTCTTTAAAACTTCAGCAGCACCAACTGCTTCAAGTTGCAGCTCTGACAATAGAGAAGCCACCTTTTCTTCCTCATCCTCATCCCATGGAGCAGCCTCCAAGTACTCCAAACATGACAAAACCCCATCATCAAACCCAATTGCAACTGAAACCTATAATACAATAAGAATCACCCACACTTCAAAACCCTAAAACCATAGTAGCATTTTCTAAATAGGTCATCTAATTTCGAGACGCATACACTTAAACTAAACACACTTAACCTACACCTCCAAATTTACATACAAGCGCATATAATTTCATGCATAGTCCATAGATGAGTGAATATATTTCTAGCAGTAACTCTATTCATATGTACTCAACTCAACATAACATTAAAAGCTGTTCCAACAACAGGGATCCTGTTTGACATTCTATTTTGACTAAAGTAACATCATGTTGCTCCATACTACTAACCATATCTTACTTTAGACTGTTGATATTGCTAGAGTTAAAATGATGTTGCCTGAGAAAATACACATTGAGCAATTCGTAATTGTATAAGCAACGCTTAACACTTTAAATGACATTTGTTGTTGTGATAACATCAGTTTTGCTCGGACAATATCAACCGCCTTACTTTAAATAGTTTTTGATCCTTCAAATTTTAAGCATATGTAAATTATACTTATCTTGTTTCCAATATGAGTACATATATACATATATGTATAATTTAAATTATACATATATAACCGGCGAATAGGATAGAATAGAAAAAGAACTCCATTAAATTCATTATCTAAAAAAGAAGAAAATATTTCCATTCGTTTGCGTATGAAATTTATGGTTTCAAACAACCAGACAATACGATTACCTTCAAGATTCCAAGAACTTTGGAAACATCTTCCTTCATAAGCTTCTTCCTTAAATCCTTGCAATACATTAATCTAATTGTCTCGATGTAAACTTCAATATCGTCACAGTCTGCAATCTCAACAATGTAGGGGCTTAAACTCTTCTGTTCTTCTGTCCATTGATCTGAAAGCTTCACCGCAAAATACTGACCATGAGCTACCAAAATCTTCCTATGAACATTCATAGCAACACTCAGACCATCCTTGGAGCTCAATGTGAGCTTCATATCACTCGAACTTGGGTCATTGAACTGATTCCCAGGACTCCGACAAGATAAAAGATCCCATATTCGCTGTTGCATTAAGGCTTGTTTGTTTTGTGGGAGCAATTGTGCTTTAGGGGTTGAAACGACGACGTTGGTAGCGGCGATCTGGGGTTTCGGGTGGCAATCGGAATCGCTAGTTATCATTTCGAAGAGGGTCGGGCTGGATCGAGTCAACTTATCGGCGGAGGAAGGCGGCGGGGACATTGGGTTGAGGAGGCCGGCTGTGAGGGCTGAGTTGAATTTGCTGAAAGATTGAGGGAAATAGTCTGGAGTTGACGCGCCACCGTAGACGGCGGCATTAGCAGAGGCGCAATAATGGGTGGTAGTGGTAGGGACTGAGTCCATGATTTGAGCGAGTGTACTGGGTGAATACCGGAATTTGAGATTTGATGGTGACGGCGCCGAAGATAGGGAAATGGGTTCTGGGATGGAGTTTGATTGGGGTTCCAGCGGCGGAGACGGTGGGTGAAGGGGTTTGGAGGCGGGGCAGCACCAGGAGTTGTCCGGAGATACGACGGGGACCGGTACAAGTTTGCGGTGGTGGTGGTGGTTATTGTGGGTTGCGGAGGAGGAGGAGGAGATGGCAGAAGTTAAAGTAATTGTGTTTTGGCGGGAGCGACGGCGTGTGGACTGAATGGGATGGGTTTGGAATTTTTGGTGGGGTGATGCCGAAGTAGTTGCTGCCATTTTGTATATAGAGAAAGAAGTGTTTGGTTTAAATATAAAAGTACCGAGTATATATATATGGATAACGGTTAGTCCCACCAATATCATAGCAGTGACTTTTTAAATTTAATTTGACATATTTTAAGTTCAATTAATAATACTTTTCAGATATCATTTTTACAATTATTTGTCCCAAATTAAAAGATATATATTAACTAACTATTTTAAATTACTCCAAAAAATAAATTTATATAACAAAATACAATTTATTTTGAATTTTTCGTTCACCCTAATAAATTATCTGGATCGTCCAAAATTTAAAATAAATCTCACCGTTCATATAGTGCCGGAGTCACATGACACAGCTAGTTATCTTATATTTTGGAAAGAAAGTATACTATAAACATTGGTTACATCCGTGAACAAGAGTTTAATTCAGATATGGGCCTTATTCCGCACAATAAACATTGGTTACATCCGTGAACAAGAGTTTAAGAAAAAATAGATCATGGGTAACCAACCGGCAATGGGCTACCTAATGAAATCAAATTCTTGAAAATATAAACAAGTTTTCTTTCATTCTATCAACTCCCACCATTTGTTAATGTACTCCACCTAATATTTAGGTTGTGTTTGATAAATTTGGGAATTAAGATATGAATGATTATGATGTCTTAATAAATTAGATTATCTGAATGATTATGAGGTCTGAATCTAAAAAATTGTTTGATAACTAAAAAAGTAAATTGTCTCTTAATGACACTATTTTACCATTTTAAAGGATAAAATTTTATTTAATAATTTTAAATATTCAATTTAATAAAAATGAGTGCATAATATTGTTTAATATATTTATATAAAAAAAATTAGCAAAAAAAATTCATTAAGAGGTACCTCTTAATTATTAAGATTTCATTTTCTGTCTTACCGATTAAGAGGCATTCAGAGGTAACAAAAAACAAAACAAACAACATCATGCCTCTTAGCAAATAAGAGGCAGTCCATTAAGAGGCAATCAGATGTAAACAAACAGCACCTTAGTGTACTCTTATATACTCACTCCTCTGCCCTGCCGCAGTTACTTAATATAAATCGTTTTAAAAAAATATTTTTATTTTTTAATATAAATTATATAAGAATTCTAAATAAATATTAATTGTTTAGTTTTTAATATTACTCCAAATACTTCTTCTATTTTTATTTATTTGACGTTTTAGAGAGCAAACTTTGTTCTTTTTTATTTGACGTTCCTAGATTTTTAGGAGATATTGATTACATTACTTACTAAATTACCCATAACTATTTAATACTCTCCTATTTTTTTAGGGGTATTTTTTTCTCCCTCTTTTAATATCTTAATGGTATACTCTCTTTCTCTCTCTTATAATTCTTATATTTTCTCTATCCTCTAACAATATATCTCTCTCATCTTTATCGTCTACAATTTAGATTTTCATTTATCTATGCAAGGGTATTTTTGGTAATACATAGAAATTTTAGTGGAGTAATTATAGGAGTTTTAACTTCCTTAATAGTTGTGCAAAGCTCCAAAACGTCAAATAACTAGAATGGAGGGAGTATTAAATATAATTTTAATTCTCTCACTATTCTTTGTCTAATAAATAAAACTTTTTTTTCATTACAAGGGCAATATAGACAATTAATATTATATTTAATATTTTACAATTATTTTTTTAATACTCGTGCGCAACTCTAAAACGACTTATATTAAAATACAGAGGGAGTATTGTAATAAATTTATGTCAAATAGCAATTCTGAAACTTATCAATGCATGAAATTGATAAGAATTATTACATATTTTTCTAAAAAAATTATCACTAATATTTATCCACGTAACTGACAATCAAAAAATTAACATAATATATATTATTTTTCTAATATTTATTTGTCTGAGAGATTGCTTTTGGTGAATCTTGGTTTCTTTTTATAATAATTATAATTTTGAATTATTTTGAAATGCTTTTCCCAACATCCTTGATATGCAATTCTAATCCATTGTGGTACTTTATTGGAGAAGTGATAAACAATCATATTTGGTGGGTGTGTTTAATTTGGATCATAGTGGTAGGATCTGGTTTGTAAGCATAAGAAGACTTCATCATTGTCCATTATACTGTGGTGAAATCATAATGTTGGGATTCGGAGCAAACTCTAATGCCTGAGCCCAATACTCGGCCCTAAGCCCAAACATCTCTTGGACCCACCAAGGGATGTTCGTGAAGTTGCCACGTGTCTTGGAGGTCCAGGAATAAGGTTGTAAAATGAACAAATAATTCGGACTCGATTCGTACTCGTTTGACTAAAAATTCGATTCGAGCTCGACTCGAAATATAAATTATTCAAATATGAACAAATTTTAAAGTTCGATAAATTACTCGAATCTTCTTAAATTGGAGTAATTTTCTATTGATACTCGGATAATATTCGGTCGAAAAGTTTAAACTGTTCGAGCTCGATTTGGAATCGTGCTCGACTCGGCAGCTAAATAAGCCTCAATCAAACCTTATTTTATACTCGATAAATTTTGCGAACCAAATTTGAGCAACTCAATACTCGGATCGACTCAGTTCGTGTACACCCTTATCCATGAATGAAGAATGTTTCGGAAACTATAATTATACTTATATTTGATATATAGATTTGCTTATATCTATTTATACTCATCAACTAACAATTCACTTAATTAAACCTTCAATTCATATAAACCTGATCCATAAAAATACCCACCAAAATCCGTCCACACTCGCCCATTTGTCGGCTCATCATTAAGTATATAACATTTTGTAATCAAAACTAACTTTCTCATTTAAAATTATTATAAATTAAATTGATATTTTCACGTGTTAAAGTGATATTTTCTTATTAATCTCTCTCATATGGAGGTGAGATCCACTCACTATTCATGTGAAAGGTATCATGTAAAAATATTAAATTTTTATATGAAATGTCAGTTTCCTAAATTTATATTGTCAGTTAGAAAAGTATAATAATTATTAAATTCATATATATATATATATATATATATATATATATATATATATATATATTATAATAAAAAAGAATACTAATTTCAAATGAAAAAGAATAACAAATTTACATATTACCATTGAGAATCGAATTTAAAAGCTAAAATTCTCAGAATTTCACTATTAACCAATAGTTTAAAATCTATTTGGGTACCCTTCGAATGTTTTATAAAACAAATCTATCGAAACAAGACCTTATACAGCAAAATCTCTTTATAGGAATACTCTATATAAGAATAACTTCTATTATATTATAAAAAATTTTGATCCCAAGTTTAAATCGAAACAAATCCATCGAAACAAAGCCTTAAATCACTGGCTCAATAGTATATTTTTAAGTCATCTTATGTAAGACCCCAACTTTTATAAATAAAGATGATTTTTTTATAAATATCATTTTTAAATATTATGGAGTAAATTTGATATAATGTTATAGTTGTGGGTAATATTTATAAATTTTGCAAAGTACGCAAGTTGTTATATAATATTCGATTGGTCGGGGAATATTCATTTTAACAGGGAATATTTGTACAACGGCACAATCATTGGTGGACCCCACAACGAAATTATTGTCGGATTAAGAAAACGATAAAAATACTTTATAAAAATAACGACGGAAGTTTTACCGTTAACTATTGAAACACCCGGTATTGAAAGTACAGTAATACGCGTGGTTGCATAGTAGCACGCGGTATTGATTATTGATGCTTACATGAGAAGTCACTCAGTATTGTTCAATTATTGCTACAGTAATTGTTGCATAGTGTTTTGCATAGTAAAATCTTTTTATATAAACAGAATACTTTTATAAAGTTATTTGTTTTATTAGACAATAATTAGAATATATTATATTTTATTATGCATAGTGTTGTATAGTGTCTGCATAGTGTTTTGCTATTAAAATCTTTTTATATAAAACAGAATACTTTTATAAAGTTATTTATTTTATTAGACAATAATTAGAATATATTATATTTTATTATGAATAGTGTTGCATAATGTCTGCATAGTATTTTTCATAGTAAAATCTTTTTATATAAAACAGAATACTTTTATAAAGTTATTCGTTTTATTAGATTATAAATAGAATATATTATATTTTATTTAAAAGATTTTGTTTTAAATCTGGACCGTCCGTTTAAAGTAAATCAATCTGGACCGTTCATGAATTAGTTATTATGCAGTCCATTCTTCTATAAATAAAAGCTCATTCCTTCATTATTTCTTACGAATTCAGTGAAACTCTAGATAGAAAAACTATAGAGAGAAAGAAGAAAAGTGTTCTGCTACTTCACTACTTCTATATCCAGTACTCTTCTTTTTAAGGTAGGGGGTATTATATCTTTTGTATTCATGAAGAGAACTTCTGTTATTCCATTCTTTATCATTCTGTTGGAATAACCTGTATACGCGGACTACCCTATACTTGGTGAAATTCTTCTGTTATTCCATTCTTTATCATTATGTTGGAATAACCTGTCTATGCGAAGTACCGCATGCATGGTGATTTCTGTTATTATTCCATTCTTTATTATTCTGTTGGAACATCATGTCTGTGCTTTACGCATGACCTGGTTCCGTTCTTCATTATTCTGTTGGAACATCCTGTCTGTGCTTTACGCATGACCTGGTTCCATTATTTATCATTCTGTTGGAACATCATGTCTGTGCGTTTACGCATAACCTGGTTCCGTTATTTATTATTCTGTTGGAATAACCTGTCTGTGCGGTCTATCGCATGCCTGGTGATTTCTTTTGTTATTCAATTCTTTATTATACTCTGTTGGTTAAAGTTTTGACTTCTATACTCCATGAAATTAGTGGAATATTATTGATATTTGCGCTTCATCCAGTATCTTTTCATAGAAATATTCTTCTGAGCATTCTTAAATTTTACTCCACAAAGCAGTATCATGTTGACAATTTGGACGTTATTGGTTCCTTGATAAATTAATTCTTGAACTTGTTTTATTGAATTCATATATCATTGTCATCATCCTCAAGTTTATATTATGATGAAAGTCATTTGTGGCCTGTAGTGCATAGATGGACTTGATATGATTATGACCAGGGATTATTCGGTGTAATCATGACCGTAATGTTACAAATAATGTAGAAAAAGTCCTCATTGGCTCGTAGTGCATTGATGGATAGTTGTTGGCATGATCATGACCATTAATGAATACATGAATATCCTTGACCCGTAGTGCATGGATAATTTATGGTCGTGATACTAAAGAATATCATTGGCCGTAGTGCAGGGGTGATTCAATGATGTGGATTATTTATTAAGCTGAGTCTCAGCGATAAAAGTGATGAAAAATATTTTAAATCATAAAAGATAGTAGAATTTATTTTCTACTTGACTCTTTTAATGGATTGCTTGTTCCGCTATAGTTAAACTTGATGTTTGTTATATTGTATCAGTTTAACACTATTGAAGACTAAATATAATTTATTCTGCTTTATCTTAGTCATACTATTTCTTACTGGGCTAGTTGAACTCACCCTTTCTTTCACTGTTCTCTTCAGGAAATGAGAACGTAGCAGTGACTAGTCGGAGAATGGAGTGACGGTCCAGAGGATATCATTAGTAGTCCTCACTATTCTATGAAATAGTGTGTTAATAAATGTATTGATGACTTATTTTGAGTTTTAATGCTGTCTAAAAGAAAATATTTGTATTAAAACTCACAGCTCATGTTGTATATTTAAGATTGTATTTGAATTTTGTACCATGTATTTGACGACTCAAGATGGTGATGTATACCTATTTTGGCGGCGTCACATCTTAGCTCACTACATATTCACCCAAAAGATCATGATTGAATGTACTATTATTAATAATTTAATTATTTATATACAGATAAAAAAAATTTATATGTTTCGATGTGGGAATGAAATGTTACATTATATGCTTCTATTTTGTTATTTATTTTTATCCCAATTTGTTGTCGTCACGTGAAACGTTAATAATCATTTTAAGACTTCATTCACATGCATACAATTAGTGGCCCCAGACTATGGGATCCCTCTGCAGTATTATTGGATTATTCTGTAAAATAAAAATTCAATTTTTTTTTTATTATATATCCAATATGTTCCTTCTATTGATTACTTAAATAATGAAATTTAAAAATTAAAAGTTAAAATTTAAAATTTCCAGCAGTCAAAACATCAAATTAATAATAATCTTATAATTTATAAAAGAGAGACTATAATTTATCAATTATATTCTATTGTAAAATAATTTTTATTTTATTTTAAATTTTAAGTAATTTATGGAGTAAGTATTGAATGGATTGTAGCTGCAAATATACATAAGATCAATATTAACTTTTTAAAAATTAATTTGTTATATTTTTAAATTTAAATTTAATATGTATCATTTAAATTTTAAAAATAATAAATTTTATAATTAATAGTACTTTTATAATATTTATAATTATATTGACATAAATTAAATAAATTTATATCAATTTTAAATTTGAATACGTTTGAAATTAATTTTTTTTAAAAATCAATATTAAGTTTATAATTTAAAAATGAAGTAGTAAAAAAATGTCAAGATGTATATGATTGATGAGTTGTCCACTTAAATAAGAGTGTGAAATATCATTTTGTATATATAGAGAACGTTCTTTTGATTTCCTCACACTGGGAAGTAAAATCTTATATAGGAATTAAAATAAAGAGTCAAATAAGAATAAGGAAACTGCTTAATAATAATTTATTACTCCATCCGTTCCTAAAAGATTGCCGATTTAGGAGAAAAAATTTATTGCAAAAAGTTTGTCGTTTACAACTTTCGAGAAGAATAAATTGTTTATTTTCCTATATTACCCCTACCTTCTCTCATTATCCCAAGAAATTCTCTACATTGTATTAATAGTTTTCAATTTCCCATAAAGGGGTAGTGATGAAATTTAAAATAAATTTTACTTGGTAAATGACACTTAATTCATGTACCAAAATCTTAAACGACAATCTTTTAAGAACAGAGAGAGTAATATATTTTTCAAAATTAGAGATAGACAATTAATTAAAGAAATTGTTGTTAATGCCGTAAGTAACTCAATCCTCATGGTTATACATCATACTTTTCCATTTTGGTTGCCATAACCTCAAGTAAATGTGGCACCACATTTTTTGTCGTGGGACCATTTCTTTGAGTTGCCATATATTTAATTTATCATAATTTATCTACCAATTTCTGACGTAAAATAATAGGCAGAACTTTTGTGTCTTCCACCTTAAAATTATCATGATTTCTTAGAAATACTTTATTAGGGTTCATTATTTTTAAGAAATAGATAACATCTTTGTCTATTTACGTGAGATTTATTTGTAGATAAATTTGAAACTTAATTATATTCCTCTATTTTTAATTTTTTAACATTTATTTTAAAAAATATACGTAATATTTCAAATTCTACCTCTTTATAAAATAAATTAAAATTAGTACATAAAAATAATTATCAAACAACGTTATTTGATTTTTATTTTCATTACTAAAAATAAACAAAAGCAAAAACATATGAAAACACAAATATAAAAGTAAAAACAGTAACCATAGCTTTCATGGTTTGATGCACAACTTAGAAAACACTAGAAAGAAAGATGAATTTAATACCTTAGCTTTAATGATTTGATGCACAACTTAGAAAACACTAGAGAGAAAAAGATGATTTTAATATATACTAGCATGAAAGCACGGATTCTTATATCTATATAATAAAACAGAACCTATTTTGAATTTTTCATTTGACAAAACACAAGAACAGTTAAGATTTTATCTCAATTTTTCTAACTTAATCTAAAGGCTCACATTTCATCTCATACTAAAAATTTTCGCCTAAATCAAATAACACTAATATTAATTATAATAATAATTATATTATTATAATAATAATAATAAAAAAAAAAATAATAACAATAATAATTATTATAATAGTAATAATAATAATAATTAATGATAATAATTATAGTAGTAGTAGTAATAATAATAATAATAATAATAATAATAATAATAATAATAATAATAATAGTAATAGTAATAGTAATAGTAAAAATAATAATAATAATAATAATAATAATAGTAATTATAATAATAATTATAATAATAGTAATAGTAATAATAATTATAATAATAGTAATAGTAATAGTAATAATAATAAATTATAATTATAATTATATAATTATAATAATAATAGTAATAATTATGATAATAGTATTAATAATAGTAATAACAACAACAATAATAATAACAATAATAATAGCAATAATAATTATAATAATAGTAATAATTATAATAATATCTATATAATAAAACAGAACCTATTTTGAATTTTTCATTTGACAAACACAAGATGTGACGCCCCCAAAATAGGTATACAACAACCATTCTGAGTCGTCAAAATACATGATACAAAAATAACTACAACTTTATTAATACAACATAAAAACTGTGAGTCTAAATACAAATATTGTCATCTAGACAATATCCACACTCAAATAAGTTCTAATTACAATTATTAATACACTATTTTTACAGAATAGTGAGGAGTACTAGAACCACTTCTAGAATCATCATTCCACACCCCGACTAGTACTCGCTACATTCTCGCATCCTGAGAAGAAAAATGGAACAACAAGGAAAAGGGTGAGCTCAACTAGCCCAGTAAAAACATTATGACCAAGATAATATAGAACAAATTATCGTTAGTCTTCAACAGGGAAAATTCTAATAGAATACAATAGACAACAAGTTTAAAATCAATATTCGCAACGGAAACAATAATTCATATAAGAGTTATGTAGAGAATGAAATCTATTATTATTTATGAATTTAAAAGTCCATCATCAATATTTTATCCCTGTAACATAAATCAATATATATCTGAAATCAAATATTCATCTTTGCACTACAGGCCAAAGATATTCATCAGTTAGTCATGTTCATCTAAACACCTGTTCATCTTTGCACTACGGGCCAAAGATATTCATCAGAAATCATTAATCTTTGCACTACAGGCCAAAGATATTCAATTATATCATCATTTAGGACGGAAGATGATGAAAAATATTTTAAAGAAAACGAATCAAGTGAAACAAAAGAATAAATATTAAGGATTCGTATTTCAGCTATTTCCTGTCCAAAAATACCTCATAAATAATCATAGTGGAGTAAAATTCAAGAATGATCAAAACATGGATACAATCAAAGCTAGTATTCATAATAGATATTTTGGACGAAAAACGAAAATTTAATTTTTTTTGTGAATAGTGTCGTATTCGTGAATAGTGCCGTATACGTGAATAGTATCGTATACGTGAATAATAACTCCGACACCAAAAGATAGAAATTCTACAAGAAAATCATCATGCTTCGTGAATAGTACTTGTGAATAGTAACTCTTGAATAGTAACTCATGAATAGTAGCTCCTGAATAGTAACTCATAAATAGTAACTCATGAATAGTAATCCCTATAAGACCCCAACTTATTATAAATAAAATTGAATTTCCTCTGATTATTGTTGTGAATAATAATGTATTAATTTGATATAATTCTCTGGTTATGGGTGAAATGCGCAAATTTGGCAAAATAAACAGGTGGTTATAAAATAATCATTGTTTTCGGGGAATATTCGTTTAGTCGTGGAATATTCTTGTTGTCGGGGAATATTCGTACGACAGCGCAGTCATTTGTGGGCCCCATAACAGAATAATTGTCGGATGAAGAAAATGACAAGTTTGAGTTTTTATAAATAACGGCGTAGTTTTTACCGTTAACACTGTTGGAATACCCGGTGGTTAAAATACAGTAATACGCGTGAATGCACAATATTTTTGAATTATTGATTCTTATGTAAGAAGACACTACTCAATAATTGTTACAGTAATTACTGTTCAATATTTTATTTTATTGGTTCAATAATTGTTGCGTTAATATTTTATATTATTGTTGTTTCAATAATTGTCACTGCACAGTATTTCCCATTATCAGATCAATAATTAATATTATTTGAATAATATTATTAGATAGTATTATTGACAATGTCTAGAAAGTTCTGTCAAGGAGAGGTTTGGTCACCTAATTGCGCGCCAGTAAAGAGAAATTCTTATTGGAAAGCCCCTTTTTTCCCGGGAACGACCTGGTTGTCATAAATGTGATTATGTAATATTATTTGTGAATAATTATTGATTCATATGATAAGGAAATATTTATTTTATGTGGATATAAATGATGGATATATTTATTTTATGTGGATAAAAATGAAAGAATTAATGCTGAGGTGTTTTATCAGTATTTTGTCGGTGTAGAAGTATTAAAAATTATCCGTTTGTGGATTTCGGGTATTTGCTAATTGGAATTTAGAAAAACTTTCTTCTACAAAGTTGTAGAGAATTATCCGTTCGAATTTTTTTGATAACCGGGCTATTTTCTATGAATTATTGAAGTTTCAGAAAATAAAATATTTTTTTATTAAATTATGGGGTGAGACCCACTTTGGTTGGTGTTAATAACATGTGGGTTGCTGGAAAAATTTCAGAATTGGCATTCCTTGACAAGTCTTGGTCTTGGCACGCGTAAAGAAAATAAGAAATAATATATTTTATTATTTTAGTCTCCTATGGCGTTCTAGCATTTTTCTATAAATAGACGTTTAGGTTAGAATTGAAAATCACACCAGAAACAAGTTTTCTTTCTCTCTATATTGTTGAGCGTATTTTAGTGAGTATTTATATACTTTGAGAGTTGCTGTTCGGTACAAGTTTCTTTCGGCTTTCTATCCGATATTCCGATCAAAAATACCGTTATTTTGAGGTAAGGGATGTTATCTTCTTCTTAAATGATATTATTTTCTTCAATATCATTATGCTGAAATATTGGTGAACATTTTTATCAAATTTAGAACTTTTTGTGTTGGGGTTACTATTCACGTATACGACACTATTCACGTATACGACACTATTCACGAATACGACACTATTCACCAAAAAAATAAAATTTTCTTCTTTTTGTCCAAGATGTCTATTATGGTTACTATCTTTGATTGTATCCATGTTTTGATCTTTATTTTTGAATTCTGCTTTAAAATGGGTATTTATGAAGTATTATTGATCTTGGATAAACTGTTATACGAATCCCTACTATTTATCATTCTGTCTCACTGGATTCGTTTTTTTTAAAATATTTTTCATCATCCTCAGTCCTAAATGATGATATTACTGAATATCTTTGGCCTGTAGTGCAAAGATGAATAATTAACTGATTAATATCTTTGGCCCGTAGTGCAAAGATGAACAGGTGTTGAGATGAACATGACCAACTGGTGATACAAATGAATATCTTTGGCCTGTAGTGCAAAGATGAATATTTGATTAAAGATGAATATTGATTGTTGTTACATGGATAAAATATTGATGATGGACTTTTAAATCTTAGAAGATAGTAGAACTCATTCTCTACTTGACTCTTCTAATGAATTGCTATTTTCGCTGCAGTTGTTGATCTAAAACTTGTTGTGTATTATATTTTATTAGATTTTTCCGTGTTGAAGACTAATGATAAATTGTTGTATATTATCTTAATCATAATATTCTTTACTGGGCTAGTTGAGCTCACCCTTTTCCTTTTTGTTCCATTTTTCTTCTCAGGGGATGAGAACATAGCAGGATCTAGTCGGGGTATGTAGTGATGATACTAGAAAGATGTTTTAGCAATACTCACTATTTCTATAAAATAGTGTTTGAATAATTGTAATGAGGACTTATTTGAGTGTGGATATTGTCTAGAAGACAATATTTGTATTTAAACTCACAGTATGTGTTGTCGTATTTTGCACGACAATTGTATTATTGAAGTTGTAGTTTGCTTTCTGTACCATGTATTTGGCGACTCAAAATGGGTGTTGTATACCTATTTTGGGGGCGTCACAACCCCGACATGAAAAAGTTTTAAATTTGATAAAAAGTTCCAACCAATATTTTGGCATAATGATATTGAAGAAATAATATCACTTACGAAGAAAATAACATCCCTTACCTCAAAAGGATAGTACTTCTGACTGGAATACTGGATATAGTGCTGAAAGAACTTGCACCGTATAGCAATACTCAAAGTACTAAAATACTCACAAAAATACGCTCAATATATCGAGAGAGAAAGAGAGAGAAAACTTCAGTTTCTGGTGTGATTTTCAATTCTAACCTAAGCACTCTATTTATAGAAAATTGCTTAGAACACCAAAGCAGAAAATTGAATATAATAATATTATATATAAAACAAATTCCTACGCCCACTTTGAAATTTGATTTCAGCCACCTAGCACATGTTAAAGATGCCCACAAACATTTCAAAAACGTTTTTCTTTTAAAACATAATTAAAACTTCTAAAAATCAATTATTCTGGAACTTCGTAACTTCAATAATTCATAATAAATAGCCCTTTTATTAAAAAAATTCGAACCTCATGTCATTTCCATAGGAAATTCCATTATCTACAACTTTACAGAAGAAAGTTTTTCCAAATTCCAAACAGAAATTGACCGTAATCCACGAACGAGCGATTTTACAAGCTATAATAAAATTTCAGTCAAGAAATGGGCCCACAGACATGTTTAACATGTTTTAAACAATTTTTGCAATAAAAATTTTCTTTTTCCTTATATACTCATATATCCCACATTCATTGTAAAAATATCATCATTATTATATTATAATAATATAATA
The DNA here is from genome assembly GCA_020205505.1 of Panax japonicus. Classification (NCBI taxonomy): domain Eukaryota; kingdom Viridiplantae; phylum Streptophyta; class Magnoliopsida; order Apiales; family Araliaceae; genus Panax; species Panax japonicus. The sequence goes on along the minus strand of CM035109.1, from coordinate 42,929,103 downwards.
AAATATTATTTTATCAGAAAAGATAAAATATCAATTTTTAACAATTGTCACTTTAAAAATTTTCTCCATCTATATCCACATAAAATTAATATTTTTCTCATCATATAAATCAATAATTAATTATTCACAAATAGTATTACAGAATCACAGTACTGACAACCAAGCCGTTCCTAGGAAAGAGGGGGCTTTCTAATATGAATTTTTCTTTACTGACGCGCAATTAGGTGACCAAACATCTCCTTAAATAGAACTTTCTAGACATTGCCAACAATATTTTCTAATAATATTATTCCGATAATATGAATTATTGCTTCGATAATGGAAAATACTGTGAAGTGACAATTATTGAAACAACAGTAATATCAACGCAGCAATTATTGAATCAATAAAATAAAATACTGAACAGTAACTACTGTAACAATTATTGAGTTGTGCCTTCTTACGTATGAATCAATAATTGGTGCAATACTGTGTGCTACTGTGCAACAACGCGTATTACTGTGTTTTAACCACCGGGCATTCCAACAGTGTTAACGGTAACAACTACGCCATTATTTATAAACAACTTATACTTATCGTTTTCTTCATCCAATCGCTTTCCGTTATGGGCCCACACAAGGATGCGCCGTCGTACTAATATTCCCCGACAGCAAAAATATTCCACGACCAAACGAATATTCTCCGACAACAATGAGTATTTTATAACCACTTGCTTATTTGAAATATTTGCGCATTTTACTCATAACTAACCACATTAATCAAATCAACCCTTACTATTTCAAAATAATAAATAGATGAATTAAATTTTATTTATTAATAATTTGGGGTCTTACACAAGAACGGTTAAGATTTCATCTCAATTCTTCTAACTTAATCTAAAGGCTCACATTTCATCTCATACTAAAAATTTCTGCCTAAATCAAATAACACTAGCTAATATTAATTATAATAATAATTATATAATTATTATTATAATAATAATTATTATAATAATAGTAAAAATAAAAATAAAAATAATAACAATAATAATTATAATAATAATAATTATTATAATAGTAGTAGTAATAATAATAATAATAATAGTAATAGTAATAGTAATAGTTAAAATAATAATAATAATATTAATTATAATAATAGTAATAGTAATAATAATTATAATAATAGTAATAGTAATAGTAATAATAATTATAATAATAAAATTATAATTATAATTATATAATTATAATAATAATAATAGTAATAATTATGATAATAGTATTAATAATAGTAATAACAACAACAATAATAATAATAACAATAATAATTATAATAATTATAATAATAATACTATTTATTATTAATAATAATTAATAATAATTATAATAATAGTAATTATAATAATAATAGTAATAATTATGATAATAGTAATAATAATAGTAATAATAATAACAATAATAATAATAATAATTATAATTATAACTATAATAGTGATATTAATAATAATAATAATAGTTATATTAATAATAATAATCATAATAATAATAATTATAATAATAACTATGATAATAGTAATAATAACAACAACAATAATAATAACAATAATAATAATAACAACAATAACAATAACAATAACAACAACAACAAGAATAATAATAATAATAATAATAATAATAATAATAATAATAATAATAATAATAATAATAATAATAATAATAATAATAATAATAATAATAATAATAATAATAATAATAATAATAATAATAATAATTGTTATTGTGGTGGTGTAATGAATTATGATAATTGTTATGTGTGACTGTAAGTTATTTTAGGGAGTAATGCTACACGGACAGGAATATTGGACCGGAAAACTGGACAGGTTCATTTTTGTTCTTCTTGTGACTCCCAAAAAATATATAGTATTTATTCCAACAAGAATTTTTACAAAATAGAGTGTTTTAGGTGTAATTTAGATACACATACAAAAACAGGGTTATACAGTTTAGGGTTATACAAACTGTATAACCCTGTTTTTGTATGTGTATTCAAATTATACCTAAAACACTCTATTTTGTAAAAATTCCTGTTGGAATAAATACTATACATTTTTTGGGAGTCACAAGCCAAAAAAATAACCACCTGTCCATTTTTCCGGTCCAATAAAACTGTATGGCAAGACTTATTGTATTTTAGGTTGCAAAAAGTCTTCAAGTAATGTAGTATTTTTTTACTTTTAATCTAATATTTCAAACTAGTAATTGCCCGTGCCTGAAGGCAAGACGTAACGAAATAGTGTGATAATAAATGTAATGAGAACTTATTTTGAGTTTGAATACTGTCTAGAAGATAAAATTTGTATTAAAACTCACAGCTTATGTGTTGTCATATTCTACACAATACTTAACGGTTGTATAAATTAAGTTTGTATTTGTATTATGTACCATGTATTTGACGACTCAGAATGGGTGATGTATACATATTTTGGGGACATCACAATTATAATTATTTTTTAGTACTATAATAATAATAATTATTATTATTATTATTATAAAATTATTATTATTATTATTGTTATTATAATTATCATTTTTATTATTATTATTATTATAATTATTACTATTATTATTATAATTCTTGTAATAATAATTATTATTATAAATATTACTATTATTATTATTATTATTATTATTTGATTTGAGCGGAAATTTTTAGGGGTGAATTTGATTTGGGCGAGAATTTTTAGTGTAAAATGAAATGTGAGCCTTCAGATTAAGTTGGAAGAATTGAGATGAAATCTGAATCGTTATTGTGTTTTGTCAACTAAAAAATTCAAAATGTTACTTACAATAATCGTTATTGTGCTTTGTCAAATCTGAATTCTGAATTCTCACTCTGTAGTATGTAAGTAATATTATCAATAAAAGGTTATTGAAGACTATAAGGAATCGTACGATTCGAATTCCTATTCGTATAGGTGTATCTCCGTAGCCTTGCGGCGCCCAAGTATCATTTTATTTGATAAATAGATGAAATATAGATATATAGAATTGTGTATAATAATTTATATTCGTATATCTATAAATATACATAAGCAAGAGATAATTCAAATAAAATAAATCAAATAACTTATCTCAATATGCTTAGACCAATTTCTTCTTCTCAAATGATTAGAACTTTTAGAAGAAGAGAGAGAAATCTTCTTAGAGAGATAAAGTATGTATGAGATAAATAAACTTTTCTTTGTAAGTGAATTAGCAAATTGAAAATAAAAGAAATGCCTCTTATTTATAGATTTTTGAAGTCAGGGGTAAAATGGTAATTTCCGAAATCTAATTTTGAATGCACGGGTTGGGTGCAAAAATTTGAATTGAATGGTCCAGATTGAAACAAATTTTACGTGGTAGAAGGTCCAATTTCGCCCAGGCAATAAATCATCAACTTAGTAATTAATGAGTATTTTGACCAAGCATATGTTTTGAATCCAAAAGAGATGTCAGCACACGGTATTGTCCCAAATTAAGTGACACAGTTTTAAAAGCTTTTTGCTAGCACATTCATATAGGATTCAAGTATGATTTATATAATGCATGCATGCATAATTAATAACTATATATATAATATACATAGGGTTTATATATATCTATATAACAAAATACAAATAATTTTGAATTTTCCGCTCATCCTAATAAATTATCTGGGTCGTCTAAAGTTTGGGATAAATTCCACCGTCCATAGTGCCGAAGGCACGGGACTGTTGCAAGTAATATATATATAAGACATGATTATATATATATATATATATATATATATATATATATAGTTTATACATATATTATATATACACACTAACACTATATATATATATATATATAGATAGATAAACAATAAAATAATTTTTCCCAATTTTGAAATAAAATAATGTTTTGAGAATTTTAAATAATAAAATTAATTTGAGAATAAATAGAAGATGCCCACAAGTCAAAAAATGATTTAATCAAAATCTCCATCTTCTTTTCAAATTCGGTCAAACAAGCATTTGATAATCAACATATGATTTTTGTCCCATAATACATGATCCATTTTATTTTCAGCATCTTAGCAAGCATTGTCCCAATATAAGTGACCCATTTGATTTAATACTTTAACACATCAAGATCAAGAAAATCAATTAAATAAGATTTAGAAAATATTTTTGGTCAAAGTAAATAAGATAAATAAAACAATTATAATAAAAAAAATCCTATGGAGATGATTCTACCCTTTTAATTAATTAATTTACTAAATATTATTATCACCAAAATAAAGCTAAAAGTTGGAGACCCAACAATCTCCCCCTTTTTGATGATGACAATCAACTAAAAATATTTTTCATAAAAGTTCCCCCTCAATTTATGCAATAATTTTTTTTTTAATTTTTGGAAGAAAAAAAATAAAAAACTAACATGCAACAATATAACAGTTCATGTATATAGCGTGTGATATTTTTCTTCTTCCAATAATATTTAGCATGTAATAATATATAACAGTTCATGTATATAGCATGTGATATTTTTCTTCCTTCTTCCAATAATATTTTTATTTTTCTTCTCCCCCTTTGTTATCATAAAAAATGGGGGGGGGGGGGGGGGGAATAGTATAAATTACTTTTCAGAACCTGCAGAAGAAGAGATTAGAATAAAAAAAATTCTTTTAAAGATTTATTTCCCTCCTTCATGATTTGAATTTGTGTGGTTGCTTTTGATTGACCAAAATTACTATACAAGAATGAAGATTATTTACCGTTAGATGTATATAAATTTAAACAAACATTCCACTTTAAATCTATTATATATATATATATATATAATATTTTAAAATAGATTTAAATATTAAATATATTCTTAAAAGAATATTTATATATATATATATATATATATATTAAATAATATGTATATGTGGACATATATATATAGATGCATATATAATTATGAGAAAACTGACACGTGCCACTTGTACTTGAACAATTATGATGACCTGCACAGTCAGAATCTTTTTCATCTGATTTCATTTGTACTCATAGGAAGATGTTTAATTCTCCTTTCATGCTCATTTTAAAAACCTTACTCATGCTTTCAGAGAAATCATTTCACAAAATAATATCAATAGATCCAACAATGATGTCGTAAGTTATTTTTACTAGAGTCAACTTCAAGATATACCTGCAACATTTATCAATTTCAAGAACTGGTACCCTTTAATAAGAAGGGTCATTTGGGTGAGTTTTCCTTTTTGTATAAGGAACATTTATGTTTTCCTTTACAAAAATGGGTACATGATAATTAATCTTAGTAGACACAAGCATTTTATGAGTAGCAGGTCTATAAGATGCATGATTTACTCTATTATTATATCCTAAAAAACTTTGATGAAAATTTCTATGAGATTTTTGACTTTTATTATAAAACTCTTTCCTTATATTAATAATTGGTGCAATGTACGTTCCTTTAGGCACCCAAATCATTTTTTCTTTATAATTTCCATTTCGAGCATTACACATGTGAAAAGAATGACCATTTCTGTTACAGTAAGAACATTTAGTAAATGGAGATGTATAATTTTCTTCTTCTTTACTTTTAACATGATAAAGTCTTTTATTTTTTTCTTTTACTAAATTCTCCAATATATCATAATCCTTCTTTGTTAAATCCACATCTTTGTTGATTAAGCATGACATCAAGATTTTCTTTCCCTTTTGTGGGCTTAAGAACTATAAAATTTAAATCGTCACATTCTTTAGTTAAAATATTAATTTGATCTATTAAAGAAGAATCTTCATTTTGTTTTTCTAATTCTATCTTTAGAGATGCATTTTCAAAATTGAGATTTTTAATATTTTCACTTAACACTTGATTTTTTATTTGAGTATTTTCATTAATTACAACAAGTGTTGAATTTTCTATTTCAAGATTTTTATTTATTCTTTTAAATTGTTCTAATTCTTCTTTTAAGGAATCATTTTCCAATTTTACTTCCTTTAATCTTTCATTAGTTATAATCAAGTTTGCATTTTCCATTTCCAGATTTTTGTTAATTTTAATTAATTTTTCTAATAAAATTTTTAATTCAATAAAATCTTCTTTAATAATTTTATTATCTTCATATAAACATTTATATGCTTTTTGTAATTTATGCTGTTTTCATTTATATTATCTAAGGTATGCATGACAAATGAAGTACTAGATAATTGATGTTCAAAATTTACCTCAGATCTTGGTGATGACTCATTGTTTGCCATTAAACACAGATTTGCATTCTCCTTAGTTTGTTCAACAACTTCTTCATCATATCTTTCTTGATTTATAAGTAAATCTTTGAAAGCAATTCTTTTCTATTTGATATATGTATCTGATCCTGCTTTTTCGACTAACATGTCGACTTCGTGGGCACGAAGATTTCAAATAAGGCTATCAAGATGATAAGTAGTTAGGTCTTGCCTTTCCTTAATATCAATAACCTTCATTTTCCAGATGGATGGAATGGCTTTGAGAATTCTTCTATTTTTCTCATTGGTTGTATATGCCTTCTTTAGATGTTCCAGTTCATCAATGATTCTGGAAAAACGTGTTTTCATATCAATGATCTTTTTACCTTCTTCCATCTTGAAACTTTCATACTCCTGGATTAGAGAATCTTTTCTGGTTTCTTTGATATGACTGGTTCCTTTATGGGTTAGAATCAATTTTTCCCAGATTTCTTTTGCATTCTTGCAATTGCTAACTCTTTTGTATTCTTTTTCAATGAGGGCACTAGTCAGCACTTGTTTAGCTATGGATGCAATGTTCATAGCCTTTTCATCATCAGTAGTAAATTCATCAACATCTTTCTCAATGATCTTTTCTTCCACGATTTTTGTCAGAACTTTTACACCTCGTTCTATTGTAATCCAGACTTTGATTCCTTGTGATTTGGCATAGATTTTGAATCTGCTCTTCTAGGTGGCAAAGTTTGCACCGTCAAATAGTGGAGGTCTGGTCATTGATAGTCCTTCTCCGCAACCAGTAGCATTGTAGGCCATAGATGGATCGACTCTTAGGTATGCATGTATTTACTCAACAAATAAGTTAAAGAGCACCGCTTTGATACCAATTGAAAGTCCAATAATAATCTAGAAGGAGGGTTGAATAGATTATTACAGATTAAAAAATTATCTTAGGCCTTTTTGAATTTTTGAATAATTAATTTGCAGTGTTAGAAATTAATATGCAAGACAGTAAAAATTCAATCACACAATGCACAGAGATTTGTCTGGTTCACAACATACATCCCGGGTATGCTGCTACGTCCAGTCTCAAGCTCCTCTCCAGGACTTAAGATCCTATTACTATCAGTAATAAATACTCCTTCAACAGGCGGAGAAGCCTTTACAAAGTTTTGTAGACAAACTTTCAACTATTCTCAACTAATCTATCTTGGACAGCAAGCTCCCCGCTCCCTTCTCAAGCTTAGTTGTACTTCTTTAGAGTTCAGCTCTATTCTATGATCTAGTCTTGAAACAACAGCCTCTTCCTCACCTCACAAGTACATTAGAGACCCAACTTCCCGCTGAACTCTCTAAGACTCTGGTCTTGGTCGAAGAATTACTCATCTTTCTCATAGGTACATAAATAAACTAATTCTGACCTTTTCTCCTTTTACAAATGATTTTACAACAATACTGGCTTTGACCTGTCTGGGACGGCCTTTGGTGTCTCCATCCCGGCAGGACTTAACTTCACTGCACGATTAAATTGGGCTAGGTGACCTTCTCTTCCACAATTATAATATGCTTTGGACTGCATCATGCCGTTTGGACTGATGTGTCCCTCCCCTCCGCATTTGAAGCATATGATCGGTGGTCGTTCTCTTTCCTTAAAAACGGGTGCTAGTTCTGCTGTCTTTCCATCATTGTTGAACCTTCTCTTCTTGAAATTTCCACTTCTATTGTCTTGGCCATGATTACCACCGAAATGGTTACCATTTCTGGCATGTTGATTCCCTCCATGTTTGTTGTCACCGCTTCGATGACTGCTACCACTGGTATTATCGTTTTATCGGATGCTCTTTCTTGGTTGGGTTGACTCATTATCGCGCTCCAATAACTGAGCCCTATTTACAACATCTGAATACAAACATAGTTTGTGAGAAATGAGTTATTGATGTATTTCGGGTTTCAAACCTCGCAGGAACATTCGTGTCATTCGCTCCTCGTTATCAACCAAATGGGATACAAACTGGGACAACTCAGGAAATTTAGCATCGTACTGCGATATAGTCATATTATTTTGCTCCAGCTTGATGAACTCTACCTCCTTCATGTGATAAATACTTTCGAAAAAGTACTTGTCGTTGAACAGTTCTTGAAACTTCTTCTAAGACATCTTCAGTACGGCAGACTGAGTACGCTTTACAGATTCACACTAGTAATCTGCCTCTTCTTGCAATATGAAGGTGGCAAAGGGAACCTTTTGATCCTCGGAGCATCCCTAGATATCAAATATCTTGGTGATCTATTTTATCCACGTCTTTGCCTTAAGTGGTTCTAGATTTCCCAAAAACTCCGGTGGTCCCATCTCCTTGAACTGCTTAGCAGTGACCATCCATGAGTTGCCAGTGTTTTCACATGTATTTTGAACATAAGTCTCTCTCACCTGATGTTGCATGATTTACAGAAAGCGTCTGAATATCCCATCGTTCATCATTTGGTCGGTATTGTTTTTTACATGAGGATTGTTGCCTTCTTGAAGCACATTATCCTGATTATTGATCTGTGGTGACTCAACGGTCTTCTATGTTCCATTGCTTATCTCAATATTTTTAGATGTCATTTTCAAACACTGCCACAAAACAAGGGTTAATTGATATGCCACATATTATCCCTATATTTTGACCGACCAATTAAATAACAAAAAAACTTAGGTAGGTCATACTAGTGAATGATTTACTCGTCTCTCCCCTCCTAGTTCTAGTCTCACATCTCAGCCATGGATCATATCCCTAAGCTTTGATACCAACTGTGACGCCCCCAAAATAGGTATACATCTCATATCTTGGGTTGCCAAATACATGGTACAAAATTCAAATACAAACTTAATTATACAACTGTCGTGTAAAATATGACAAAACATAGCTGAGAGTTTTAACATGAATATTTTCTTCTAGACAATATCCAAACTCAAACGGAGTCCTCATTATAATTATTATCACACTATTTTATAAATTAGTGAGGACTACTACAACCACCATCTCGGACCGTCACTCCATTCCCCGACTAGTCCCGGCTACGTTCTCATTTCCTAAAGAGAATAATGAAAGCAAAAGGATGAGCTCAAATAGCCCAGTAAGAAATATTATGACTAAGATAATGCAGAATAAATTATCGTTAGCCTTCAACAGTGTTAAACTGATAGAATACAATAAACAACAAGTTTAACTGCAGTGGAACAAATAATCTATTAGAAGAGTCAAGTAGAGCATGATATTTACTATCTTCTATGATTTAAAAATTTTATCATCAATTTTATCGCTGAGACTCAGCTCAATAAATAATCCACATCACTGAATTATCCATGCACTACGGGCCAAGGATATTCATTAGTATCACATCCACGAATTATCCATGCACTACGGGCCAAGGATATTCGTGTTATCACCAATGGTCATGATCATGCCAACAACTGTCCATCAATGCACTATGGGCCAATGATGACTTTTACCACATCATTTGTAACATTACAAGTCATGATTATACCGAATAATCCCTGGTCATAAGCATACCAATCAACAGTCCATCTATGCACTACGGGCCAAAGATGAATTTTACTACATCATAAGCATGAAGACAATGACAATGATATAAGAATTCAATTAAATGAGAGCAAGGATAAATTTTAAAGATTTTATAATTTAATTTTTCAATAATGTTCAAATTGTCAACATGATACTGCTTTGTGGAGTAAAATTCAAGAATAATATTGTATCAAAAATGATTTGGACGGAAAAGAAATCAATTTTTTGTCATGAATAGTACCCCGGGTGAATAGTACCCGAGTGAATAGTACCCCATGAATAGTACTTCAGGAATAGTATCCTGTGAATAGTACTCCGGCATGAAAAGATCAAAAAATAGCAAGAATGTTCAGAATAATATATCCGTAAAAAGATACTAGATGAAACGCAAATTTCAAGAATATTCTACTAATTTCAAGGAGTATAGAAGCCATACTTTAACAAAATGAGTGTAGAATTCAGAATTTGAAACGAAATAATATTACTTACATACTACTGAGTATGAAAGAAAATATTATTTCTTACGAATACTGAACAAAAATAATATCCTTTATCTTAAAAGAGAGTACTTCTGACTAGTATAGCGGTGATATTCTTAAAGAAAACTTATATTATTTTCTACGCTCAAAGCTTCCTTAAACTCTAAAGAAATACTCTCAATATTATAGAAGAAGAATTCTCTGATTCTAGTGCGATTTTCAATTCTAAACTAAGCATCATATTTATAGGAGAATGGCAGGATACTATTTGAAAAGAAAATCACGGACGCACAGTAATAGAAATTCACGGGCGCTTCTTCGGCTGAAAATTTTGATTTACTATGCAGCACTATACAATAAAATAAAATATATTCTATTTTTCATAAAAGAATAAAACTTATAATAATAATAATAATAATAATAATAGTTCCCTCCTGACCAAGTCATTAACCCCCCCCCCCCCCCCCCCCGCGTGAACTTTGAAGCATATATATATATATATATATATATATATATATATATATATATATATATATATATATATATATATATAGAATGGGGATCAGGTCCGGACCTCCCGGACGGGAGAAAATCCGGACCCGATTTTTTTTTTTTTTTTGTAGAACAACTAAAAAATAAAAATAAAATTTATGGAACTGAAATTTTTCAATAATACAGTGTTTTGGGTGTGTTTTTAATACCTACACCAACCAATGTATGTACAGTCTGTCCAGACTGTACAAACATGTTTTGTTATAGGCATCCAAATCACACCCAAAACACTGTATAATGTAAAAATTCCAATTCCATAATTTTTTTTTTTTAGTTGTTTCAAAAAAAAAAAAAAAAAAGGTCCGGATTTTAACAAAATCCGGGAGTCCGGACCTGATCCGGACTATATATATATATATATATATATATATATATATATAACAAAACTGAGATAACTTTCTCCCGATTATTTTAAAAAATGGGTAAGTGGGGGTCCAATAATACGCTAAACTTTACAACAAATACTTCATAAAAATTCCCTCAATATTTTTAACAAAATTTATAATCAATAATATAACTTGCAATATTAACAATCAGATCATTCACAGGAAATATTAGACTTTTCGATAAGAATTTCTCCCTATTGGCGCACAATTAGGTGACCAAACCCCTTTCCTCGACAGAACTTTCCAAACATTGTCAATAATACAAATAATAATATAAATAACTTGTAATCTCAATTATTAATTTAATAATATAAAATATTATGACAATAATTGAATCAATAACGTGAGATACTATGCATCAATTACTGTAGCAATAATTGAGTATAACTGAGTGACTTCTCACGTAAGCATCAATAATCAATACCGTGTGCTACTATGCAACTACGCGTATTACTGTACTTTTATTACTTGGTATTTCAACTGTTAACTGTAAAACTTTCGCTGTTATTTTTATAAAAAGATATTTATGTCATTTTCTAATTCCGACAATAATTTCGTTGTGGGGTCCACCAATAATTGTGCCATCGTACGAATATTCCCTGTTAAAATGAATATTTCCAGACCAATCGAATATTTTATAACAACTTGCTTACTTTACAAAATTTGTAAATATTACCCACAACTATAACATTATAACAAATTCATACCTTAATATTCAAAAATATATTATTAATATTTATTCATAAAAGTTGGGGTCTTACAGTCTGTATAAGCAGATATATAGTTTAAAGAAGGTTTATAAAGAATTATTTATTCTTTAAAATAAAAAAAATGTGTTTCTATGGGTTAAACTAATATAACTTTAATTTAAGATGTTATGTAACAAGTATTCTATGAATAAAGATTAAAAGTTATCAAATAAAATAAATAAATCAGTTAAGCAATACTTGATATAACAAATATATTTGTTTAACTCAAAGAGTATATAATAATATATTTTATCTATTATGTGAATGATTATAAATAAGGCCACTTAGAATTTTAAAGACCATTTGAATAATTCACACTATCATTTACTCAAGAGTGAATAAATTCAAATTGTATCGGTATTTAAGTGTTGACCAAATTTATAGTTTCACAATTCATATTTATATAAATATTTTTAATAAATCAATTTGGATTTTAAATACCTTTTGGATAATTCACACTCTTTGTAAAGTGTATTCGTAACCCCAGTTTTTGATCTAGTTTACGATATTTATATAAATAACTTGTATCTTATAAAAGACCACTTAAGACTTTGATAACTCGTTCGGCTAATTCCCACACTGAGAAGAATATCTCCGCTATAGTCTCGATGTCGAATAACTAACTTTTTATATGATAAATAGATGAATATATATATATATATATATATATATATATATATATATATATATATATAATTGGATATATATAACAATTTATATTCATATATCTATAAATCTAAATAAACAAGAGATAATTCAAATAAATCAAATCAAATAAGTACTTATCTCAAATGTTTAGACTAATTTTCTCTTCTCAAATGATTAAAACTTAATAAGAAGAGAAAGAAAACATTTTAGAGAGAGAAAGAGTATGTAATAAAGAAGAGTAACCTTTCTTTGCAAGTGAATTGACAAATTGAAAGTGAATGAAAAGTCTCATATTTATAATTTTTCTGAGCTTGAGGCATAAATGTAATTTTAAAAGTTTATTTAAATCAATGATTATTCAGAAGTATTAAAATGCATTAAAAATTAGGCCGTTAAAATATACTCCCTCCATCCCATGATAAAAGTCCTTATTACTATTTTGGGTAGTCCCATGTTAAATGTCCATTTTTCTTTAATAACCAAACTTTTACACATATTTTCCTATTATACCCGTAACATTAAATATCTCATACTTTTCTTATTGTAATTCTCTCTCCATATTTAATGACATTATTATAGGCAATTTTGTCATTTTATTCATCTTCTTAATATGCATGAAAAGTCCACCAGGACTTTTATCCTGGGACGGAGGAAGTATTAATTAAGATACAATCAAATACTTACCGATTAAAAAATAGAATTAAATATATAATCGATTAATGATCTGATTCCGTGGTCCGTGTCACAAATATGTCAAACTTGTAACTTTGGCAGCTTTAAGTTATGTATAACTGAAAATTGAATAATTATAAGCTTTTCATTGGTAAATACAAGCACTAACACCATCACTACCCTTGCACCAAGAAACAGAGAGAATTAACACTAATATATACCAATAGTAGCAAATTTTAACATATTAGCATAGTACTCTATCTGCAGTCCGCTTCACTAACGAAATGAAAGAAACGAACTAAGACCGAACAAGTTATAGCGACGATTTTTTCCGTCGTTATAGCATAGAAAGTCGATTTTTTATGCTATAGCGACGGAAAGAATCGTCGCTATAGCTGGTTCGCTCTTAGTTCGTTCCTTCCGGTTCGCTGGAGAGAGCCGAACACTCTATCTGTATACATATCTGTAATTCATTTTAGAGTCCTTCTAGGGCGACATTTTAGCGACTTTTTTTCCTTTTTTTTAGCACTCTCAAAAATAATTGATTTATTTATATAGAAAACATTATTTTAGATGTAATTTGGATAAATATAATTTACAGTGTTTTAGATTGTACAGACCTTGTATCTTGTATGTATCCAAATTATACCTAAAATATTGTTTTTTATAAAAATTCCAGTTAGAATAAATATTATACATTTTTTGAAAAATACAAAAAAAATGTTAGTGGAACGATGTCCCACTAGACTTATTGTTCATTTTATGTTGTCTGCAAGTAGATCCAAACAATTAGCTGGATACTCTGTTATTCCACCGACCATGGAAACTACTTTTTAGACCAAAGGTGAGCTCATTATCCTTCTCTCAATCACCCAAAATAAAAAAAAGAAGAGAAAAAAGAAGAAGAGAGGCTTGTTTGGATGCTATCGAAGTCAGATTTCATGAAATTACATTTCGATGGATTAAAATTTCATATACTGTTGATCAAAATATTTTTTAGACAGGTAGAAACTATTTGTTCATTTTGTAGATGTCTCAAGGTCAAAAAGGAGACGAATATTAGTTACCTATAAATTATTTGACAGAATCTGTAAGTACCTCATATTATTTTTTAAATAATGTTTTAATTAGATATATTGATTTTCTAACACAAGAGTTCATAATAATATTTATTCTAAAGTTTTTATTGTTCTAAATGTTTTGTTTTAAATACTAATGGTAATCTTGGAAAATTTGATGCAAAATAAACTTAAGCTATTTTTTTTGGTTATTCTGTACATAGTAAGGCATATAGGGTTTAAAATCTTGATAAGTCAAATGTTGAAGAATCAGTGCATGTAATATTTGATGAATTTAACCATGATCTGTCAAAAAATGAGGATTCTGCAGGAAATAACAATTTGAGTCGTGGAAGTCAAACTGCTAAATCCGGATAGCCTAAGTCGTCCGAATCAGAAAGAAAGACAGCTGAAATCAGACAGCCTATGTCGTCCGAATCAGAAAGAAAGACAGCTAAAATCAGATAGCCAGACCCGTCCATTTTAGTAGAAAACTCGGACATGCAGACACAGAAAAATAGCCAGACCCGTCCGATTTAGAAGAAAAATTAGATGAATTAACACTCAAATACAGAATTTGATATATCACCGTTTGAATCTAATGAACTGATGACCACTGCCAAGCTTCCTAGTTCATCTCGAATTGTGAAAAATTATCCCCCAAATTTGATTATAGGTGACCTCCACATTGGGATGATCAAAAGAAGTATTTTTGAAGAGATTTGATTATAAAAATCCAAAATCGAAAACTACAGAGCACATCTAGCAAAGCTTACTATTGGTAACAACAATGTTGACATATAGGTAACAAATCACAAAGGTATGATTGTATTGTTTACTTGATATATGTGATTTTGTTATAAACTTTCTCCAATGATATTCTTTATCTTTGAAATTATTCTTTTAATATTGAAAAATGGGGCGAGATAACTATTTAGCTAAATTGATATGAATTAATTTTTGTTGATGACAAAGGGGAGAGATATTTGGATAATGATGATTATATTTTAATCAACTTCTGCTTAATGATTTCTTTTTGATAATGACAAAGGGGGAAAGATATTTGGTATTTGAATTGGTTTGAATTGGTATTCATGTTTGCAGTGATGGTTATTTGGATCAATTAAGTCATTTCTTTTGCTCCTTAATATGCATAAATTTAAGGGGAGCCTTATAGATAGGGGGATCATATAAATTCAAAAGATAATATATTGTCATCATCAAAAAGGGGGAGAATGTTGGTTTATATCTTTTGTATTTTTAATAATGATAATATATTTGGGAATCTATTTTGCTGAGATTTCAATTCAAATTCGAATCGGAGCTTTTTAAGGAATTGATTTTACTAAGGAGTCTGTTTATATTTAAAAAGGAGTCTTATAAGGAATTATTTTAAAATGCTCAAACTCTATCAGGTATAGTTTTCTTAACTTATTCTAGTTATTTTGGTTTGACTAGCATTCTATAAATTTGTTATCTAAATATTATATCTGTCGAGTTATTCTCTTGGAATTCTTCTTTCCTTATATCTATGATAGTTGATTTGGTTTATATATATCCGTTGGTCTAGTCAAAATTTGTTGCTAAAATATTGTGATATATTAATTGTGGTCTAAAAGCTTTCCTGCTAACAAATTATATAGCCGTTAGTTCCTTCTATATATATATATATATATATATATATATATATATATATATATATATTCTTCTTATTGGCTATATCAGGCACAGAGACTTGAATGATACATCAGTCTAGAAAAATCAAAGCAAGCATCTGTCTTATACAAAGACTACAGAACAAAAATTCTTCAAGAAAGATAATCTGAGATACATTCAAATCATACACTGTAGTTCTTGTATTCCTTCTTTTATATCTATTGTAAACATAGTAGAAGTCTAGGTTGACTTGGGGGTTTCATTTTAGTAATATTCAGTCTGTTCAACGAATCTATCAAGGTCTCAGCGGTGAGAGGTGTTGCAGAGGTGCAAAGGGGGCAGAGGTGTCCAATCGATCGTCGTTATAACAGGAAGTTCTATTTACTTTATAATTGCTGAATATTATTTTAATAAAGTGAGTCTCCAATCCTAGTTGGTATTAGACGTGGATTAGTCTACTAGACTAGAGGATAGGGGCTGAACCACGTAAAAATCTTGGTGTGATTTACTGTTCTTTTGTTTTTGTTTTAAGCTTTAATATCCTGTAGATTTTGGTTTAAGTTGGGAAATTTTATACTAGTACGGATATGTATTAGCTGTCTGTTTATAACAGACGAAGAACATAACTATTACGGACAGTGTTAGACCGTTCGATTATAGCCTGCTATAGTAAACTTTAAAATTTGACCACTGTAGATCTTTGGGTATTTACACCTATTCACCCCCCTCTAGGTGTGCTTAATTAAAGAATTACATTTGGTATCAAAGCAAGGCTCTACTAATATTGATCTTTGCAGGTCATAGGGATTAATCCTATGACACTTTTATTTTCAAGAAGGTCAATTTAAAAGTCAGCCACCTCTGTTGCTCGGAAGCGAGAACTTCAATTTTTGGAAATTCAGAATAAAGATTTATCTCAAGAGAGACCAATGGCAATGGTGGGTTGTTGAAAATGGACATGTCATTCCTAGACATGACGATGGCAAACCAAAGGCTCTCATGGAGATGGATGCAAACGAAAGCTATATGTTTTTCTACAACTCAAGAGCCATGAACACCTTGCTAAGCTGAATGGTCCAAGTTGAAATTGATAAAGTATCATCATGCAACACAACAAAAGAAATGTGGGATACTATCTTGATAAGCCACGAAGGTACTTTCAAATTCAAGGAGGTTAAGTTGAGTATGCTTATGCAAGACTATGAGTTATTCAAGTTAGAAAATGATGAAACAATTAATGATGCTCAAGGGAGATTTCTCACTCTAATGAACTCTCTAAGTATGCTCGGCCGAAAAATTGATCAAAGGGAGATAAATAGAAAGATACTTAGAGTCATGCCCAAATGGTTTTCACCAAAATTTACAACTCTTCAAGACTCAACTACAATCTGTATGATGGAAACTCTAACTTTATTTGGAGAGCTTGAAAAATTTGAAAATCAACTAAAGAGGTATGATGAAGAAGATGAAGGACCTAAAAGGAAGACCTTGGCACTTCAAGTCGAGAGAAAAAATGAAAGTGATCACAAAGATTTTGATGAAGAAATTGACACGCTTTCAAGAAAACTCGAGAGACTACTTCAAAGGAAGAAACAAAGGAAAAATAAAAAAGGTAGCTCAACTCCAGTGAGTAAGTCCAAAACGAAACATGAAGAAGAAACTGTCCAACTCTGTTTCATGGGACTAGAAGATGATGATCAAGTTGAGGTAAAAAATTTTCATAAAACTTTTGAAATATCTATGCCTGATTATATTGCTTTACAAAATGAAAATCAGCAGCTCAAAAAGAAAACTGCTTATTTTAAGAATTGTGTAAATGAGTTAATGGATGAAGTTAAGTCACTTATTAAAGAGAGAAAAGAAAATGAATATCTTAAAAATAAAAATTTAGTGTTAAAAGAAAATTTGAAAATAAGAGATGCATGTATAGATGCTTTTAATGATGGAAAATGATAAATGTTCAATATGATGATAATATAACAAATGCAGAAATAACATCTTTAAAAAATAATTTTGCTAAATTTGTGCAAGGAGAAGAGAACCTAAATGTTATGTTAGGGGCACAAATGTCTAGTCTTGATAAACAAGGAACTGGGTATAATCCTATTAAAAATGTGAAAAATAGAACTAATGATAATATTAAGATGATTAATAGTAAGCCAAAATTTAAACCGATTTATTGTTCACGGTTTGTTACTTATAGAAAATGTGGTTTAAAGGTCATTTTGATTCTAATTGTAATAAAATTAGAATAAAACAAATTTGGGTAAATAAATATGATTTATATGCTACTAACCCAAAAGGACACAAGAAGATTTGGGTACCAAAAAGGTAGAGACTATTTGTTCATTTTGTAGATGTCTCAAGGTCAAAAAGGAGACAAATTGTAGTTACCTATAAATTATTTGGCGGAATCTGTAAATACCTCATATTGTTTTTTAAATAATGTTTTAATTAGATATATTGATTTTCTAACACAAGAGTTAATAATATTATTTATTCTAAAGTTTTTATTGTGCTAAATGTTTTGTTTTAAATACTAATGGTAATCTTGGAAAATTTGATGCAAAATCAACTGAAGCTATTTTTCTTGGTTATTCTGTACATAGTAAGGCATATATGGTTTATAATCTTTATAAGTCAAAGGTTGAAGAATCAGTGCATATAATATTTGATGAATTTAACTGTGACGCCCCCAAAATAGGTATACATCACCTATTCTGAGTCGCCAAATACATGGTAAAGAATACAAATACAAACTTAATTATACATCATGAGCTGTGAGTTTAAATACAAACATTGTCTTCAAGACAGTATTCAAACTCAAAATAAGTCCTCAATATAATTATTATCACACTATTTAACAGAATAGTGATGACTACTAATGCTATCCACTGGACCATCACTCAGTTCCCCGACTAGTCCCTGGTACGTTCTCATTTCCTGAAGAGAACAGTGAAAGAAAGGGTGAGCTCAACTAGCCCAGTAAGAAATATTTTGACTAAGATAATGTAGAATAAATTATCATTAGTCTTCAACAATGTTAAACTGATAAAATACAATAGACATCAAGTTTAACTGTAGCGGAACAAGTAATCTATTAAAAGAGTCAAGTAAAGAATAAAATCTACTATTTTTTATGATTTAAAAGATTTTTCATCACTTTTATCACTGAGACTCAGCTTAATAAATAACCCACATCATCGAATCACCCCTGCACTACGGCCAATGATATTCTTTAGTATCACGACCACAAATTATCCATGCACTACGTGCTAAGAACATTCGTGTATTCGTCAATGGTCATGATCATGCCAACAACTGTCCATCAATGCACTACGAGCCAATGAGGACTTTTACCACATCATTTGTAACATTACGATCATGATTACACCGAATAATCCCTGGTCATAATCATACCAAGTCCATCTACGCACTACAGGCTACATATGACATTCAAAAAATATAAACATGAGGATGGTGGCAATGATATAAGAATTCAATAAAACAAGTTCAAGAATTAATTTATTCAGGAATTAATAACGTCCAAATTGTCAACATGATACTTCTTTGTAGAGTAAAATTCAAGAATGCTCAGAAGAATATTTCCATGAAAAGATATTGGATGAAGCGCAAATATCAAGGATATTCCACTAATTTCATAGAGTATAGAAGTCAAAATTTTAACCAACTGAGTATAATAAAGAATGGAATAACAAAAGAAATCACCAGGCATGCGATAGACCGCACATGCAGGTTATTCCAACAGAATAATAAATAACGGAACTAAGTCCGGCGTAAAATGCACAGACAGGATATTCCAACAGAATAATAAAGCCGGAAATAAGTTCGGCGTAAACGCACAGACAAGATATTCCAACAGAATAATAAAGAATGGAACCAGGTGTAACGACCCCAAAATAGGTCCATTCCATCCAACCCATTCTGAGCCGCCAAATACATGGTACAGAAAATAACTACAACTTTATTACAACAATTGTCATGCAAAATACAACAACACATATGCTGTGAGTTTGGATACAAATATATATCAACTGTGATTCATGTCCCAACCGTGGACAGCACCTCATAATGACACCTTACATAAAGGTATAGTCGAAAATTGTTTTAGAAATTAGAATCTTTGGGAAGTGCTCAAGGAAACCTTCATACATGGGAGGCCATGCTTCTAGGTTATGATAGATATCGTATGGCCATAGAATTATCCTTGGTTGACCCAATAGACCCCAAAGAAAAACGATAAGATTACTATCATATTCTTTCCAATGGTGAGTTTTCTCTTGACATATCATTATCTCCACTATCTCAAATTCAGAGTTATATTTCAAATAGACTCCAAGATAATTACCTGAAAGGAATTGTGAAGCAAAAGGGTGAGCACAACTAGCTCAGTAAAGAATATCATGACTAAAGATAATTAAATTATCAATAGCCTTCATCAATAATAAATCAGAGATTTAGAAAATATGGTAGATGATAAAAAAAAATTCAACCATAGTTGCAGCGAAACGAGCAATCCATTAGAAGAGTCAAATAGACCATAAAATCTATTACCTTCTCCATGTTAAAAGTCCACCAACAATGTTTTATCCCTGTAACATCAATCAACAATTCCTGTCCACAATCACGTATATAACTCATAATCATAATTGTAGTTCTAAATTCCTTTCCTCATTTAGGACAAAAATAATTTTCATCACCTGAAACATCAAAGATTATGGTTATACCAAATCACAGTTCATGTTCATAATCCTACTAATAAATTCATCTTTGCACTACGACCAAAGATATACATCAACAAGTCATCTTTGCACTACAGGCCAAAGATATTCATCAACAAGTCATCTTTGCACTACAGGCCAAAGATATTCATCAGTTGGTCATGTTCATCTAAACACCTGTTCATCTTTGCACTACGGGCCAAAGATATTCATCAGAAATCATTAATCTTTGCACTACAGGCCAAAGATATTCAGTTATATCGTTATTTAGGACTGAGGATGATGAAAAATATTTTAAAGAGAACGAATCCAGTGAAGCAAAAGAACAAATATTAAGGATTCGTACTTTAAACAATTCCCATTCAAAAATACTTCATAAATAACTAGAGTTGGGTAAAATTCAAGAATGATCAAAACATAGATACAATCAAAGCTAGTATCTATAATAGATATTTTGGACAAAAAGAAGAAATTTCATTTCTCGGTGAATAGTGTCGTATTCGTGAATAGTGTCATATAAGTGAATAGTAACTCCGACACCAAAAGATAGAAATTTCACAAAAAACATCATCACGTTTCGTGAATAGTACTCGTTAATATTAACTCATGAATAGTAACTCGTAAATAGTAACTCATGAATAGTAACTCATGAATAGTAATCCCGACATGAAAAAGTTCTAAATTTGATAAAAATTTCTGACATAATGATATTGAAGAAATGCTATTATTTTAGAAGAAAATAACCTCCCTTACCTCAGAAAGAATAGTACTTCTGACTGAAATACTGGATATAGTGCTGAAAGAACTTGCAGCGTATAGCAATACTCGAAGTATTAAAATACTCACAAAATACGCTCGATATAATAGAGAGAGAAATAGAGAGAAAACTTCAGTTTCTGGTGTGTTTTTCAATTCTAACATAAGCACCCTATTTATAGAAAAATGCTTAGAACACCAAAGCAGAAAATTTAATAAATTAATAATATATTTATATAAATTTCCTACGCACACCTAGCATCTGAAATCAGCCTTCCTAACACATGTTAAATGAGTCCCAAAAATGTAAAAAACGTTTTTCTTATTAAAAATAATTAAAACTTCAAAAATTAATTATTTCAGAACTTCGGAACTTCAATAATTCATAATAAATAGCCCTTTTATCAGAAAATTCGAATCTCGCAATTTTTTATAGGAAATTCAATTCTCTACAACATTGCAGAAGAAAGGTTTTCCAAATTCCAAACAGAAATTGACCAAATCCACATACGGACGATTTTACAGGCTATAATCAAATTTTAGTAAAGAAATGGGCCCACAGACATGTTTAACATGTTTTAAATAACTTTTGCAACAAAAATACTCCTTTTCCTTATATACTCATATATCCCACATTCATTGTAAAAATATCATCAATATTATATTATAATAATATAATAAAATATTATTTTATCAGAAAAGATAAAATGTCGATTTTCAACAATTGTCACTTTAAAAATTTTTCTCCATCTATATCCACATAAAATGAATATTTTTCTCATCATATAAATCAATAATTAATTATTTATAAATAATATTACATAATCACAATAATAGTAACCAGGCAGTTCCGAGGAAAGAGGGGGCTTTCCAATAAGGATTTCTCCTTACTGGCGCGCAATTAGGTGACCAAACCTCTCCTTAGATAGAACTTTCTAAACATTGTCAATAATGCTATTTAATAATATTATTCAAATAATATGAATTATTGATTTGATAATAAAAAATACTATACAGTGACAATTATTAAAACAACAATAATATAAAATATCAACCCAGCAATTATTGAATCAAAAATAAAATATTGAACATTAATTACTGTAACAATTATTGATTAGTGTCTTCTTACATAAGAATCAATAATTCAAAAATATTGTGCAATACCGTGTGCTACTGTACAACATCGCGTATTACTTTACTTTACCCACCGAGTATTCCAACAGTGTTAACGGTAACAATTACGCCATTATTTATAAAAACTTTAATTTGTCATTTTCTTCATCCGACAGTTATTCTGTTATGGGGCCCACAAAAGGATGCGCCGTCGTATGAATATTCCCCGACAGGAAGAATATTTCACGACCAAACGAATATTCCCCGACAAAAATGAGTATTTTATAACCACTTGCTTATTTTGAAAAAAAATTATATATCACCCTTAACTTTAACCTTTTATCAATTTAACCATTTACTGAATTATAATTATAAAAAAATTGAATACTTTTATTTCATAAAATTTGGGGTCTTACAATCTCCCCTCCTTATGAAATTTCGTCCCCAAAATTTACGTACCTGGTATTTCGAAAAGTTAAGAATACCTTGCTTTCATTCTAGATTCTATCTCTCGGGTCATCATGATTTTTCCATTGCTCATCTCCCGTGATAACTTCATTTGGGTTCCTCATTTGTTGGAAAGTCATGACAACCGCTATCCCTCAAACTACTCGGCTTTGACTTGTCTAGGGCAGCATTTGGCGTCATCACTACCGTTGGAATATACTTTTCTATAGGGCATATTCCTCCCTCAACTGCCTCGTCGTACTCCTGATTCATGATCTGAATCATCAATTTTCGATCCATATCGAATTCAGGTTGACCGCTCTGTACAGGGTAATTCAAAAATCGATGTTGGGTTCTCCCAATTGCTTTCCAAAAAGAGAAATTCATATCATCTATTTTAGCCTTCTTAAATCGGACATCTCTTTCCACAATATCCACGTGTCGTGCGGATTTTGCCCATGCATCACTTATTCTCACTCGTTCAGTTTTTCCTTCTTTCAGTTCAGATTCCATCTTTATCATCTTATACTCTGCCAAAGAATGCTTCTGTTCAAGCATCACATATCGGGTAACACAATCTTGAATTGTTGCATCCTTTTGCTCCACGACCCTCTGTCTTTCTTCAGCCTGCTCTTCTAACTCATGAATACGATTTTGAAATTCTACATTTTGATCATATAATACCTCTAATAAACTCTCCTCAGGTACCTCTTCTTCCTCTTCTGCCTCACTCTCAGTTGTTACCTCTGCGACTATCTCGGGTGCAACTATCAATTCTTCACTCACCACATGGATATCTCTAATTCCTTTTCGTCTGACATCACATTATCATGGTTAGTGATTAGAGGTATCCCCACAGTCTCATTCACTCCATTGTTAGCATTCTCAGCTGCCATTCTCAAATACTGCCATAAAACAAGTGTTAATTAAGCAAATTAACATATCATATAGTATCCGTATATTATGACCGACCAACAATTAAGCTTAGGTAGGACACACTAGTGAAGGATTTACTCATCTATCCCCTCCTAGTTTTAATCTCGATCTCCGCCAGAGATCATATCCCTAAGCTCTGATACCAAATGTAACGACCCCAAAATAGGTTCATTCCATCAAACCCATTCTGAGTCGCCAAATACATGGTACAGAAAACAACTACAACTTTATTACAACAATTGTCGTGCAAAATACAACAACACATATGCTGTGAGTTTGGATACAAATATATATCAACTGTGATTCATGTCCCAACCGTGGACAACATCTCATAATGACACCTTACATAAAGGTATAGTCGAAAACTGTTTTAGAAATTAGAATATTTGGGAAATGCTCAAGGAAACCTTCATACATGGGAGGCCATGCTTCTAGGTTATGATAGATATCGTATGGCCAAAGAATTATCCTTGGTTGACCCAATAGACCCCAAAGAAAAACGATAAGATTACTATCATATTCTTCCCAATGGTGAGTTTTCTCTTGACATATCATTATCTCCACTATCTCAAATTCAGAGTTATATTTCAAATAGACTCCAAGATCATATAGGTAGTGCTGGTAGATATACTCAGCAAGTGGATGAGCACAACTCTATCTTATGATGACACGAGGTTGTATGTCATTAGACATCATGTATGATAGTGGCAAAACACCCTTCCAAGTTAAATTCACCTCACCCTCAACATCTATAGACCACCGTTCTATTCCCTTGTTATCCCCCGCTCGACCCAGCTACACTTTTATTACCTGAAAGGAATTGTGAAGCAAAAGGGTGAGAACAACTAGCTCAGTAAAGAATATCATGACTAAAGATAATTAAATTATCAATAGCCTTCATCAATAATAAATCAGAGATTTAGAAAATATGGTAGATGATAAAAAAAAATTGAACCATAGTTGCAGCGGAACGAGCAATCCATTAGAAGAGTCAAATAGACCATAAAATCTATTATCTTCTCCATGTTAAAAGTCCAACAATGTTTTATCCCTGTAACATCAATCAACAATTCCTGTCCACAATCATGTATATAACTCATAATCATAATTGTAGTTCTAAATTCCTTTCCTCATTCAGGACAAAAATAATTTTCATCACCTGAAACATCAAAGATTATGGTTATACCAAATCACAGTTCATGTTCATAATCCTACTAATAAATTCATCTTTGCACTAAGGCCAAAGATATACATCAACAAGTCATCTTTGCACTACAGGCCAAAGATATTCATCAACAAATCATCTTTGCACTACAGGCCAAAGATATTCATCAGTTGGTCATGTTCATCTAAACACATGTTCATCTTTGCACTACGGGCCAAAGATATTCATCAGAAATCATTCATCTTTGCACTACAGGCCAAAGATATTCAATTATATCATCATTTAGGACTGAGGATGATGAAAAATATTTTAAAGAGAACGAATCCAGTGAAGCAAAAGAACAAATATTAAGGATTCGTACTTTAAACAATTCCCATTCAAAAATACTTCATAAATAACTAGAATGGGGTAAAATTCAAGAATGATCAAAACATGGATACAATCAAAGCTAGTATCCAGAATAGATATTTTGGACAAAAAGAAGAAATTTCATTTCTAGGTGAATAGTGTCGTATTCGTGAATAGTGCCGTATACGTGAATAGTAACTCCGACACCAAAAGATAGAAATTTCACAAAAAACATCATCACGTTTCGTGAATAGTACTCGTGAATAGTAACTCGTGAATAGTAACTCATGAATAGTAACTCGTGAATAGTAACTCATGAATAGTAATCCCGACATGAAAAAGTTCTAAATTTGATAAAAATTTCCAACCAATACTCTGGCATAATGATATTGAAGAAATAATATTATTTTAGAAGAAAATAACCTCCCTTACCTCAGAAAGAATAGTACTTCTGACTGAAATACTGGATATAGTGCTGAAAGAACTTGCAGCGTATAGCAATACTCGAAGTATTAAAATACTCACAAAATACGCTCGATATAATAGAGAGAGAAATAGAGAGAAAACTTCAGTTTCTGGTGTGTTTTTCAATTCTAACATGAGCACCCTATTTATAGGAAAATGCTTAGAACATCAAAGCAGAAAATTTAATAAATTAATAATATATTTATATAAATTTCCCACGCACACCTAGCATCTGAAAATCAGCCATCCTAACACATGTTAAATGAGTCCCAAAAATGTAAAAAATGTTTTTCTTATTAAAAATAATTAAAACTTCAAAAATTAATTATTTCAGAACTTCGGAACTTCAATAATTCATAATAAATAGCTCTTTTATCAGAAAATTCGAATCTCGCAATTTTTTTTAGAAAATTCAATTCTCTACAACTTTGCAGAAGAAAGTTTTTCCAAATTCCAAACAGAAATTGACCGAAATCCACATACGGACGATTTTAAAGGCTATAATCAAATTTCAGTCAAGAAATGGGCCCACAGACATGTTTAACATGTTTTAAATAACTTTTGCAACAAAAATACTCCTCCTCCTCATATACTCATATATCTCACATTCATTATAAAAATATCATCAATATTATATTATAATAATATAATAAAATATTATTGCAACAAAAATGCGTATTACTTTACTTTACCCACCGAGTATTCCAACAGTGTTAACGGTAATAATTACGCAATTATTTATAAAAACATTAATTTGTTGTTTTCTTCATCCGACAGTTATTCTGTTATGGGGCCCACAAAAGGATACGCCGTCGTATGAATATTCCTCGACAGGAAGAATATTTCACGACCAAACGAATATTCTCCAACAAAAATGAGTATTTTATAACCACTTGCTTATTTTGAAAAAAAATCATATATCACCCTTAACTTTAACCTTTTATCAATTTAACCATTTACTGAATTGTAATTATAAGAAAAATTGAATACTTTTATTTCATAAAATTCAGGGTCTTACACCAGGTCCGGCGTAAAACGCACAGACAGGATATTCCAACAGAATAATAAAGAATGTAATAACAAATTTTTTTTACCAAGTATAGGGTAGCCCGCGTATACAGGTTATTCTAACAGAATAATAAATAATGGAATAACAAAAGTTCTCTTCACGAATACAAAGAAATAATATCCCTTACCGTAAAAAAAACTGGATATAAGAGTAGGGAAGTAGCATAATACTTTTCTATAATTTCTCTCTCTAGAGTTTCAGTGAATTCGTAAGAAATAATGAAGGAATGAGCTTCTATTTATAGGAGAATTGACTGAATAATGACTAATTCCTGAACGGTCCAGATTGATTTACTTTTAAACGAACTGTTCAGATTGATTTAATAAAATATTCTAATAAAACAAAAATTTTTAAATAAAATATAATATACATTATATATTATATATTATATATATATAAACTCACGGGTCATTACCCCCGTGATACAATCTGTCAAAACCTCGTGAATCTCTGCCAACCATCAAATTATTACAGGCATATATATATATATATATATATATATATAATACATATAATACTCCATCCCGACTCAGCCAAAATAACTCCCCCCCCCCCACTTTTCATTTAATTTTTCAAACGTGGCCCCCACATTAATATATTAAAAAAATTTCTACCGATTATTTTGAAAAATGGGTAAATGGGAGGTCCAAAAAATAAGCAAAATTTATATCAAATACTATAGCAATAATTGAACAAAACTGAATGACTTCTCACGTAAGAATCAATAATCAATACCGTATGCTACTATGCAACCACGCGTATTACTGTACTTTTAACACCGGGTGTTTCAATAATTAACGATAAAACTTCCGTCATTATTTTCATAAAGTATTTTTGTCGTTTTCTCAATTCGATAATAATTTCGTTGTGGGGTCCACCAATAATTGGGCCGTTGTACGAATATTCCCTATTAAAACGAATATTCCCCGACCAATCGAATATTGTATAACAACTTGGGTACTTTGCAAAATTTATAAATATTACCCACAACTATAACATTATATCAAATTTACTCCATAATATTCAAAAAATGATATTTATAGAAAATTTATCTTCATTTATAAAAATTGGGGTCTTACAACCTCCCCTTCTTATGAAATATTGCCCTCGAAATTAGGGTACGTACCTGGTATGTCGAAGAGGTAAGGATACCTTGATTTCATTTCAGATTCTAACTCCCAAGTCATTTCCTCAACATCGTGGTTTTTCCATAAAACTTTACCTTGGAGCGTAGAATATGTACCTTCTTATCCAAGATTTGAATAGGAACCTCTTCATACAGTAAATCTTCCGCTATTTCGTCCGGTTCTAACTCAATAATGTGGTTCGGGTCTTCCACATATTTACGTAACATGGATATGTGAAAAACGTTATGAACACGAGACATACTTGGTGGTAAAGCGAGTCTATAGGCCACAGTTCCTACTCGATCGAGGATTAAAAATGGGCCGATGAATCGAGGATTGAGCTTTCCTCTCTTTCCAAATCTCGTAACTCCTTTCCATGGAGCAACACGTAACAACATATGGTCTCCAATATCGAATTCTACGTCCTTTCGATGATGATCAACATAACTCTTTTGTCGATCTTATGAGGTTTTTATACGTTGCCAGATCGTTTGAATCTTTTCCGTAGTCATACGTACCAACTCCGGTCCCAACAACGTTGCTTCACCCACCTCATCCCAGCATACTGGAGAACGACACTTTATTCCATATAACGCTTCGAATGGAGCCATGCCAATACTTGCTTGATAACTGTTGTTGTAGGAAAAATCCACCAATGGTAAGAACTTGTCCCAACTTCCCTTGAAGTCAAAGACACAAAGTCTTAATAGATCTTCAAGAGTTTGAATCGTCCTTTCAGACTGCCCATCCGTCTGAGGATGATATGCCGAGCTAAATCATAAATTCGTGTCCATAGCTTTTTGCAAACTAACCCAAAATCTTGAAGTGAATCTTGGGTCTCGATCAGAAACTATGGATACTGGCATACCATGCAATATTACAACCTTGTTTATGTAAATACGAGCAAGACGTTCAAGTGTATAAGTTTCTCATATCGTTAAGAAATTAGCAGAATTGTTCAATCTATTAACAATGACCCAAATCGCATTTATGCCATGAGAAACTTTGGGAAGACCGGTAACAAAATCCATTGTAATGTGCTCCCACTTCTATTCTGGAATTTCAAGTGGTTGCAATGGACCTTTTTGTACTTGATTCTCCGCCTTGACTCGTTTACACGTTAGACACCTTGAGATATACAACGCTATCTCTCTCTTCATATTGCCCCACCAAAATATATGTCGAAGATCATGATACATTTTGGTACTCCCAGAATGGATTATAAACGGTGTGTTGTGCGCCTCCATCATGATTTTATACTTTAAATGAGGGTCGTTAGGAACACAAAGTCTGGAGTTGACTCGAAGTATTCCTTCTTCATCGATTCTTGCTTCCGGCATAGCACCTTCTTGCACTTTCTTCCTCATATGCATCAGCTCCAGGTCTGTAGCTTGAGCAGTTTTAACTTTAACAATTAAAGTCGGTTATACTCATATATTCGCCATCATCACATGGGTCCCTGGAGTCTTTAACTCTCTCTCAATCCTTTGCAAGTCATACAAAATGGGTCTTTGCGTTGACAATATCGCATTCACACTTGCATATGATCTTCTACTCAATGCGTCAGCTACCACGTTTGCTTTTCCAGGATGGTATTGGATGGTACGATCATAATCTTTCAACAGTTCAAGCCAACGTCATTGTCGCATGTTGATTTCCTTTTGAGTGAAGAAATATTTGAGGCTTTTATTATCCGTAAAGATCTACACTTTCTCTCCATACAAGTAATGCCTCCAAAGTTTAAGTGCGAAGACAACAGCTGTCAACTCTAGATCATGAGTAAGATAATTCCTCTCATATTCTTTGAGTTGTCTTGAGGCACATGCTATGACTTTCCCATGTTGCATGAGAACACATCCCAACCCTTTGCCTGAAGCATCACTGTAGATGAGAAATCCCTCCGAGCCTGATGGTGTTGCCAGAACAGGTGCTGAAATGAGTCTCCTCTTGAGTTCTTGAAAACTCTTCTCACATTCTTCACTCCAACCGAACTTTATATCCTTCCGAGTCAGCTGAGTTAATAGAGTAGCGATTCGAGAAAATCCTTCCACGAATCTCCGATAGTAACAAGCTAAACCGAGAAAGCTACGTACTTCGGTCACTGATTTAGGTTGCTCCCAGCTTTGAATTGCTTCAATTTTTGCCAGGTCAACAGATATTCCATGACTTGATCCTATATGCCCCATGAATGCTACTTCCTCAAGCCAGAACTCGCATTTCTTCAACTTGACATAAAGCTTGTATTCACGAAGCTTTTGGTATATCAGCCTCAAGTGTTGCTCATGATCTTCACGGCTTTTGGAATAAATAAGGATGTCATCAATAAAAACAACCACAAAGTGATCCAAATATTCCTTGAATACTCGGTTCATCATATCCATGAAGGTAGCAGGAGAATTAGTCAAACCAAAGGACATGACTAGGAATTCATAATGCCCGTACCGAGTTCTAATCTTCAATTGGTGATATCAAGAACGAAGATCAATCTCTGAAAAGAATTTGGCTCCTTGCAACTGGTCAAATAGGTCATCAATACGTGGCAATATGTATCTATTTTTAATGGTGACATGATTCAACTCCCAATAATCTATACAAAGTCGCATACTCCCATCTTTCTTCTTCACGAATAGAACAGGAGCACCCCAAGGAGAAGTACTAGGATGAATAAAGCTAATGTCTAACAATTCCTGCAGTTAGGTCTTTAACTCCTGAAGTTTAATAGGAGTCATTCGATATGGGGCTTTGGAAATGGGTTTTGTACCGGGTTCAAGGTCGATACAAAATTCAATTTTACGCTCTGGGGGTAGGCCAGGAAGTTCTTCAGGGAATACGTCAGGAAATTTATTAACAATAGAAATATCATTCAAAACTGACGTAATTTTGTTTAGATCCGTGATATGAGCTAAGAAAGCTTGACATCCATTTTTCAATAAACGAATAGCTTTATGGCTTGATATGACAGTGATTGATTTTAATGGTTTGGTTGCTTGAATTCTCATAATAGGTTGGTTAGGAATATGAAAGCTAACAACCTTACGAAAACAATCAATTTTTGCATGATGAGTAGTTAACTAATCAATCCCTAGAATCACATCAAATGCAAGTATTTTCAAAGATATAAGATCGATAGGTAACGTGCGGGTGCCGATTTGAACTAAACAAGACTTATAAACAGTGGATGTAATAAAGGTTTCTCCCAACTGAGTTTCTACAGATAAGTCAAAGTCTAATTTCTTCAGAGTCAAATTTAATCGTTTAGCGCAAGTAGGAGAAATAAAAGAATGGGTAGAACATGTATCAAATAAGGTATAGACTTCGCTAGAGTTTATGATAAGCTTACCCGTGATGACCTCGTTCGGGTTCCTTGCTTTTTGGGAGGTAACTACAAACGCTCTCACTTGTACTACCGGCTTTGAATTTTCTAGGACGGGCTTTGGTGCCTCCATCCTTGTTGAACTTATCTTTGGTGAACGACAAAATCGGGCTAGATGACTTTCTCTTCCATAATTATAACATGCTTTGGATGGCATCGCGTAGTTTGGACTGATGTGTCCCTCCCCTCCTCATTTGAAGCATATGATAGGTGGTCGTTCTCCTTCCTTAACAACGGGTGCTAGTGCTGACGTCTTTCCATCATTCTTGAATCTCCTCTTCTTGAAATGTCCATTCTTATTGTTTCGGCCCTGATTACCACCGAAGTGGTTACCATTTCTGGCCTGTTGATTCCCTCCATGCTTGTTGTCACCGCTTCGATGACTGCTCTCACTGGTATTATCATTTTGCCAGCTGCTTTCTCTTGGTTGCGTTGACTCGTTATCGCGCTTCACTAACTGAGCCCTATTTATAATATCTGAATATAAACACAGTTTATGAGAAATAAGATATTGACATATCTCCGGCTTCAAACCTTTTAAAAACATCCGCGTCATTCTCTCTTTATTATCAACTAAGTGGGACGCAAACCAGGACAACTCGGCAAACCTGGCTTCGTACTGCGACACGGTCATGTTATTCTGCTCCAGCTTGATGAACCCTACCTCTTTCATGTGACGAATACTTTCGGAAAAGTATTTGTCGTTGAATAGTTCTTGGAACTTCTCCCAAGACATCTTTAGTGTGGCAAGTTGAGTACGTTTTACTGATTCCCACCAGTAATCTGCCTCTCCTCGTAACAAAAATGTGGCAAATGGCACCTTTTGCTCCTCGGAGCATCCCAAGACATCAAATATTTTGGTGATCTGCTTTATCCATGCTTCTGCCTTAAGTGGTTTTGGCTCTCTAATAAACTCCGGTGGTCCCAGCTCCTTGAACTATTTAGCGGTGACCGTCCAAGAGTTTCCAGTGTTTCCACCTGCGTTTTGGACAGGAGTTGCTCTTGCCTGATGTTGCATGAATTGTATAAAACCTCTGAACATTCCATTGTTCGTCATCTGGTCATTTCTATTGTTTGCCTGAGGATTGTCGCCTTCCTGATGCACATTATCCTGATTATTGATCTGTGGAGACTCAACGGTCTCCTGTGCTCCATTGCTATTCTCAACAATCTCGGATGTCCTTTTCAGATACTGCCATAAAACAAAGGTTAATTAACATATAACATATTATCCCAATACTCTGACAGACCAATTAAATACCAAATAAACTCAAGTAGGTCATACTAGCGAAGGAATTCCCCGTCTCTCCCCTCCTAGTTCTAGTCTAACATCTTAGCCAGGGATCATATCCCTAAGCTTTGATACCAACTATGACGCCCCCAAAATAGGTATACATCACCTATTCTGAGTCGCTAAATACATGGTACAGAATACAAATACAAACTTAATTATACATCATGAGCTGTGAGTTTAAATACAAACATTGTCTTCAAGACAGTATTAAAACTCAAAATAAGTCCTCAATACAATTATTATCACACTATTTAACAGAATAGCGAGGACTACTAATGCTATCCACTGGACCATCACTCCGTTCCCCGATTAGTCCCTGGTACGTTATCATTTCCTGAAGAGAACGGTGAAAGAAAGGGTAAGCTCAACTAGCCCAGTAAGAAATATTATGACTAAGATAATATAGAATAAATTATCATTAGTCTTCAACAATGTTAAACTGATAAAATAAAATAGACATCAAGTTTAACTGCAACGGAACAAGCAATCCATTAAAAGAGTCAAGTAGAGAATAAAATCTACTATCTTTTATGATTTAAAAGGTTTTTCATCACTTTTATCGCTGAGACTCAGCTTAATAAATAATCCACATCATCGAATCACCCCTGCACTACGGCCAAGATATTCTTTAGTATCACAACCACAAATTATCCATGCATTACGGGGCAAGGACATTCGTGTATTCATCAATGGTCATGATAATGCCAACAACTATCTATCAATGCACTACGGGCCAATGAAGATTTTTACCACATCATTTATAACATTACGGTCATGATTACACCGAATAATCCCTGATCATAATCATACCAAGCCCATCTATGCACTACAGGCCACAGATGACTTTCAAAAATTATAAACATGAGGATGATGACAATCATATAAGAATTCAATAAAACAAGTTCAAGAATTAATTTATCCAAGAATTAATAACGACCAAATTGTCAACATGATACTTCTTTGTAGAGTAAAATTTAAGAATGCTCAGCAGAATATTTTCATGAAAAGATACTGGATGAAGCGCAAATATGAAGGATATTCCACTAATTTCATGGAGTATAGAAGTCAAAATTTTAACCAACTGAGTATAATAAAGAATGGAATAACGAAAGAAATCACCAGGCATGCGATAGACCGCACAGGCAGGTTATTCCAACAGATTAATAAATAACAGAATCAGGTCCAGCATAAAACACACAAACAGGATATTCCAATAGAATAATCAAGACGAAAACAGGTCCGACGTAAAACGCACAGACAGGATATTTTAACAGAATAATAAAGAATGGAACCAGGTCCAGCGTAAAACGCGTAGACAGGATATTCCAACAGAATAATAAAGAATGGAATAACAAAAGAATTTTACCAAGTATAGGGTAGCCCGCGTATACAGGTTATTCCAACAGAATAATAAATAATGGAATAACAGAAGTTCTCTTCATGAATACAAAAGAAATAATACCCCTTATCATAAAAGAAACTGGATATAAGAGTAGGGAAGTAGCAGAATACTTTTCTATAGTTTTTCTATAATTTCTCTCTCTAGAGTTTCAGTGAATTCGTAAGAAATAATGAAGGAATGAGCTTCTATTTATAGGAGAATTGACTGAATAGTAACTAATTCCTGAACGGTCCAGATTGATTTACTTTTAAACGAACGGTTCAGATTGATTTAATAAAATATTCTAATAAAACAAAATTTTTTAAATAAAATATAATATACATTATATATTATATATTATATATATATAAACTCACGGGTCATTACCGTCGTGATACAATCTGTCAAAACCTCGTGAATCTCTGCCAACCATCAAATTATTACAGGCATATATATATATATATATATATATATATATATATATATATATATATATATATATATTAATAGTTGTACTCCCTCCCTGCCCACTTTCTAATTCATTACACACACACACACACACACACACACACATATATATATATAATACATATAATACTCCATCCCGACTCAGCCAAAATAACTCCCCCCACTTTTCATTTAATTTTTCAAACGTGACCCCAACATTAATATATTAAAAAAATTTCTACTGATTATTTTGAAAAATGGGTAAATGGGAGGTCCACAAAATAAGCAAAATTTATATCAAATACTATAGCAATAATTGAACAAAACTAAGTGACTTCTCACGTAAGCATCAATAATCAATACCGTGTGCTACTATGCAACCACGCGTATTACTGTACTTTTAACACCGGGTGTTTCAATAGTTAACGGTAAAACTTCCGTCGTTATTTTCATAAAGTATTTTTGTCGTTTTCTCAATCCGACAATAATTCCGTTGTGGGGTCCACCAATGATTGTGTCATTGTACGAATATTCCATGTTAAAACGAATATTCTCCGACCAATCGAATATTATATAACAACTTGCGTACTTTGCAAAATTTATAAATATTACCCATAACTATAACATTATTTCAAATTTATTCCATAATATTAAAAAATGATATTTATAGAAAATTCATCTTTATTTATAAAAGTTGGGGTCTTACATTAACCATGATCTGTCGAAAGATGAGGATTCTGCAGGAAATAACAATTTGAGTCGTGGAAGCCAAACTGCTAAATCCAGACAGCCTAAGTCGTCCGAATCAGAAGGAAATATAGCTAAAATTAGACAGCCTATGTCGTCTGAATCAGAAGGAAAGAAAGCTGAAATCAGACAGCCTGATCCGTTTATTTTAGTAGAAAACTCGAACATGCAGACATCAAAAAATAGACAGTCAGGTCTGTCCGATTTAGAAGAAAAATTAGATAAATTAACACTCAAATGCAGAATTTGATATATCACAGTTTGAATCTAACTAACAGATGACCACTTCCAAACTTCCTAGATCATCTCGAACTGTGAGAAATCATTCCCCAAATTTGATTATAGGTGACCTCCATATTGGGATGATCAAAAGAATTGTTTTTGAAGAGATTTGATTATGAAAATCCAAAATCGAAAACTACATAGAACATCTAGCAAAGCTTACTATTGGTAAGAACAATGTTGACATATAGGTAACAAATCACAAATGTATGATTGTATTGTTTACTTGATATATGTGATTTTGTTATAAACTTTCTCCAATGATATTCTTTATCTTTGAACTTATTCTTTTAATATTGACAAATGGGGCGAGATAACTTGTGACGCCCCCAAAATTAGGTATACATCACCCATCTTGGGTCGCCACTTACATGGTACATAAATCCAAATACAACTTAATAATACAACTGTCGTGTACAATACGATAAAGCATAAACTGTGAGTTTGAATACAAATATTGTTTACTAGAGAGTATACAAACTCAAAAGGAGTCCTCGTTACAATTATTTTCACACTAATTCACAGAATAGTGAGGACTACTAATGCAAACATCTAGGACCATCACTCTATTCCCCGACTAGTCCTAGCTACGTTCTCATTTCCTGAAGAGAACAGTAAAAGAAAGGGTGAGCTCAACTAGCCCAGTAAGAAATATTATGACTAAGATAATGCAGAATAATTTATCGTTAGCCTTCAACAGTGTTAAACTGATAAAATATAATAACTATCAAGTTTAACTGCATCGGAACAAACAATCCATTAGAAGAGTCAAGTAGAGAATAAAATCTACTATCTTCTATGATTTAAAAGGTTTTTCATCACTTTTATCACTGGAACTCAGCTTAATAAATAATCCACATCATCAAATCACCCCTGCACTATGGCCAAGGATATTCTTTAGTATCACGACCACGAATTATCCATGCACTACGACTAAAGATAATCATGTTTTCATCAACGGTCCTGATTATGCCATAAAACAATTCATCTTTGCACTACGACCAAAGAGAATCCATAGCCATAATCATACCAAAAATTGTCCATCAATGCACTACGGGCCAATGAGGACTTTTTTCACATCATTTGTAACATTACGGTTATGATTATACCGAATAATCCCTGGTCATAATCATACCAAGTCCATCTATACACTACAGGCCACAAGTGACTTTCAACAAAATAAAAACATGAGGATGGTGATAATGATTTAAGAATTCAATAAAACAAGTTTGATAATTAATTTATCTAGGAACTGATAACGTCCAAATTGTCAACATGATACTGCTTTGTAGAGTAAAATTCAAGAATGATCAGAAGAATATTTCCTTGATAAGATATTAGATGAAGCGCAAATATCAAGGATATTCCACTAATTTCATGGATTATAGAAGTCAAAGTTTTAACCAACTGAGTATAATAAAGAATGTAATAACAAAAGAAATCACCATGCATGCGATAGACCGCACATATAGGTTATTCCAACAGAATAATAAATAATGGAACCAGGTCCGGCGTAAAACGCACAGACAGGATATTCCAACAGAATAATAAAGAATGGAACTAGGTCTGGCGTAAAATGCACCGACAGGATATTCCAACAGAATAATAAATAACGGAACCAGGTCCAGCGTAAAACGCACAGACAGGATATTCCAACAGAATAATAAAGAATGGAATATTAGAAGAATTTCACCATGTATGCAGTACTTTGCATAGACAGGTTATTCCAACATAATAATAAAGAATGGAATAACAGAAGAATTTCACTAAGTATAGGGTAGCCCACGTATACAGGTTATTTCAACAGAATAATAAAGAATGGAATAACAGAAGTTCTCTTCTTGAATACAAAAGAAATAACACCCCTTACCGTAAAAGAAACTGGATATAGGAGTAGTGAAGTAGCACGCTTCTCTTCTTCTATAGATTTTCTCTCTATAGCTTCTCTCTATAATTTTTCTCTATAATAAGTGCTCTATAACTTTAGTGAATTGATGAGAAATGAAGGAAAAATGAGCTTCTATTTATAGAAAAATATAGTTTCAAAAATTGCACGTTTTGGGGCTCGAAATATTACAGTACAATACCTCTAACTTTTCTTTCAATTTTAATTTAGTCCTGCAAGTATTATCAATCTTGTACCAACTCCCCTAATAGTAAATCATGTGAATCAATAGTACAATCATGTGAATAAATAGTATAATCATGTGAATAAATAGTATAATCATGTGAAAAAATTAATTACAGTATAGTACTTTCAACTATATCTCTATTTTTTAATTTAGTCATTCAAGTATTATCAATCTTGCACCACCACCCCTAATAGTATAAGAATGTGAATCAATAGTACTCCGTGAATAATAACTCATGAATAGTAACTCGTGAATAATACTCCGACACGAAAAGTGCTCCGAATATTCGAGTGAACAATATAACCTCCAGACATCAATTATCATCGAAATAAATGTCAATTTCAACTAACACTAATAATCTCAATAAAATGGAACAATCAATTTCATCTTTAATCAACACAACTTATTCATCATTAATATTATAACTCACAATATTTAACAACCAGGTCGTTCCCAGGAAAGAGGGGGCTTTTCGATAATAATTTCTCCTTATTGGCGCGCAATTAGGTGACCAAACCTCTCCTTGACAGAACTTCTAGACATTGTCAATATTGCAAATAATAATATGAATAACTTTGTCGTCTCAATTATTGATTTAATAATAATAAATATTATGCAGATGATACTGTGACAATAATTGAATCAATAATATGAGAGGTATGATGCATCAATTACTGTAGCAATAATTGAGTATAACTGAGTGACTTCTCACGTAAGCATCAATAATCAATACCGTGTGCTACTATACAACCACGTGTATTACTGTACTTTTAACACCGGGTGTTTCAACAGTTAGCGGTAAAACTTCCGCCGTTATTTTCATAAAATATTTTTGTCATTTTCTCAATCCGACAAAAATTCTGTTGTGGGGTCCACCAATGATTGTACCGTCGTACGGATATTCCCCGACAAAAAGAATATTCCCCGACCAAACGAATATTATATAACAACTTGCGTACTTTGCAAAATTTATAAATATTACCCACAACTATAACATTATCTCAAATCCACACCATAATATTTAAAAAAATTATTTCGGGAAAATTAAATATTTATTCATAAAATCTGGGGTCTCACATAACTATTTAGCTAAATTGATATGAATTAATTTTTGTTGATGACCAAGGGGGAGAGATATTTGGGTAATGATGATTATGTTTTAATCAACTTCTGCTTAATGATTTCTTTTTGATAATGACAAAGGGAGAGAGATATTTGGTATTTGAATTGGTTTGAATTGGTATTTATTGTCATATGCAGTGATGGTTATTTGGATCAATTAAGTCATTTTTTTGCTCCTTAATATGCATAAATTTATGGGGAGCCTTATAGATAGGGGGAACATATAAATTCAAAAGATAATATATTGCCATCATCAAAAAGGGGGAGAATGTTGGTTTATATCGTTTGTGTTTTTAATAATGATAATATATTTGGGAATCTATTTTCCTGAGATTTCAATTCAAATTCGAATCGGAGCTTTTTAAGGAAATGATTTTACTAAGGAGTCTGTTTATATTTAAAAAGGAGTCTTATAAGGAATTGTTTTGAAATGCTCAAACTCTATCAGGTATAGTTTTCTTTCCTTTATTCTAGTTATTTTGGTTTAACTAGGATTCTATATATTTGTTATCTAAATATTATATCTGTTGAGTTATTCTCTTGGACTTCTTCTTTCCTTATATCTATGATAGTTGACTTGGTTTATATATATCCGTTGGTCTAGTCAAAATTTGTTGCTAAAATATTGTGATATATTAATTGTGGTCTAAAGGCTTTCCTGCTATATAACAAATTATATAGCTGTTAGTTTCTTCTCTCTCTCTCTCTCTCTCTCTCTATATATATATATATATATATATATATATATATATATATATATATATATATATTCTTCTTATTGGCTATATCAGACACAGAGACTTGAAGGATACATCAGTCTAGAAAAATCAAAGCAACCATCTGTCTAATACAAAGACTGTAGAACAGAAATTCTTCAAGAAAATTAATCTGAGATACATTCAAATCATACACTGTAGTTCTTGTATTCCTTCTTTCATATCTATTGTAAACATAGTACAAGTCTAGGTTGGCTTAGGGGTTTTATTTTAGTAATATTCAGTCTGTTCAACGAAGCTATAAATGTCTCAGAGTTGAGAGGTGTTGCAAAGGTGCAAAGGGGGCATAGGTGTCCAATCGATCGTCGTTGTAACAAGGAGTTCTATTTACTTTGTAATTACTGAATATTATTTTAATAAAGTGAGTTTCCCATCTTAGTTGGGATTGGACGTGGATTAAGCTACTAGACTAGAGGATAGGGGCTGAACCACGTAAAAATCTTGGTGTGATTTACTGTTCTTTTATTTTTGTTTAATTTTAAGCTTTAATATCCTGCAGATTTTGGTTTAACTCGAGAAATTTTATACTAATACGGACAGGTATTAGCTACCCGTTTATAACAGACGAAGAACATAACTAATACGGACAAGATTAAACCGTTTGATTATAGCCTGTTATAGTAAACTTTAAAATTTGACCAATGTAGATCATTTTGGGTATTTACACTTATTCACCCTCTCTAAGTGTGCTTAATTACAGAAATACATATGCAATTAGGGCTAGATAATTAGCTGTCTAATCTGAGCCTAATACATCCTAATGCCATGAATTAATGAACCCACAACAAATGCATACCTGACATTTTGAGAATCTAGTTCATATTTTAAGGAAGTTTGCCCTAAACTGTTGGCTTCACTCAATTTAACTGAGTATTGGTAGTCATTCTATTAATAGCCTTGTACTCTACTGGTTAATACAAAAATAATATCATTCGTATGTTTCAAAATAAATTATCATTTGCAAAATTTATTAAATTATAAAATTTTGTAACCGGTTTTTAAAATTATTGGTGTTGTTAAGTACTCATATTTTATCAATTTATTGACAAAGTATAAATAAAAGAAAAAAAAACACCAAAGTTTTAAATCAGTTGGTGGACAAGATCTCCTGAAAAAGAGGAGTTCCTAAGTTCGAGCATTGAAAATGGCCAAGTAAAGGGTGTGTGTTTAATTTAATTAAAAAACTATCAAAAAAATAAATAAAAAGAAAAAGACTTAAATATATAACCTTTAAATTATGAAAACCCACAAACCTTTATTAAGGGTATCATGGACCTTGTTGTGGGACCAATCTCATAACGACATGTGGCAAATGAGTAGAAGTGGCTTAGTACTAGAATTGGTTAATCTTCTGACTCCCACTAGATACCTGTCGAGTGTATCGCCAGGAGGGTGCATGTAAGGTAGGAATTAATTTAGCTGTAGTCTTAATTTGCAAACAACTAATTCTCAGTCTCGTGTTCCTGTAATTGTTGTAGTAGAAACAATTTTCGGTCCCGTATTACTGAAAGTTGTACTTGTATAACAGTTTAATTAATTGCAACAGTTGATCTGTATTCCATGAAGTCCTTGAGTCTCCCTATAAGAAAAATACTTAATTTTGACGAATTTTGCAGTCGAAATTAAGCTTATTCTGTCGGAAAATTTTGTTGACAATTCGGAATAAAGGTCATCGGGGATAAATCTGTCAACAATTCGGTCAAAAATAATTATTGTCGATAAAATATGACCGACGAATTGACCGCCGTAAAGGGTACACGTGTCACTTTTTGGTTTACATCGTTTAATATATAAAACCGACGGAATATCTGTCGGAAATAAGTGACATTTCGTCAGAAAAATGACTTATTAAAATTAATTCTAAACCTTATTTCCGACGGAAATATCGTCAGGTTTATCTTATTCCGTCAGAAATATCTATTTTTTAAATACTTTTTTTTTTACAATTTCCAGGTTTTTAAACCCCATTTTTGTACTTATAACATGTTTTATCCCAACATCACATACAATGATACAATAATCAACCAATAACTACATACAACAACATATATATCGTAATCAACAAATAATACAACATATATAACTTTTTTGAAGAACAGTTAACATATATACACGATTTAACGAGTATATATAACTACTTTTTTAACAACATATAACGTGTATATATAAGATACGTTATAAACTACTCGTGTAACTTCAATGATTTATAAAATTAAACTAAAATTCATTGATTTAAAAAAATCAAGCTAAACTACAATGATATAACCTATAATCTACTAAGAATAACAATAACTTCAATGATTTACAAAACTAAAGTAAAATATATTAATTTACAAAGAGTCAAGCTAAACTACAATAATTTACATAAAATCAAGCAACTATACAATGTTTTACAAAATATATGTGGGCAAAGAAATCATACCTTTCTAGAATTAGGGTTTCGTGTTGGCTGAGGAGGAGAGAAATTCACGAAGAGTATGAAATTGATTGATGAATTGAAGAGTGGAGAAGAACATATGAGTAATTACTCCACTAACACGTGACAAAAATCTTAGGATCCGATTGCCTTCTACGGGTATTAAGGATCTAGAAAACCTTCTTGATTGTCTAGGGTTGAGAGAGAATCTGTTAGTCTTCAATTTTTCAAAAGTCCTCCTTTCATAGAATGGAAA
This sequence comes from Panax japonicus, assembly GCA_020205505.1. Lineage (NCBI taxonomy): Eukaryota > Viridiplantae > Streptophyta > Magnoliopsida > Apiales > Araliaceae > Panax > Panax japonicus. The sequence goes on along the minus strand of CM035109.1, from coordinate 42,886,729 downwards.
GAGAATTTATAGAGGTTCCTAGAAAATGGTCACATGCCAGGCACATGACCTTAAGAAAATTTTAGAAATACCCTTAATCATTAGAGTAATTCCCAGATCAACCTTTCCTTCCACCAATCCAATCTCTCAATCAATTTCTAAAATGAGTTGTCTCCATAAGCCTTCTGACATGGGACATATGGAGGCTCCTCCTCGGTCTCACGCTACAAAGCTCTTGTTGCTCAAACCATGTTTTCATGCTCTTCCTTCTTTATTTAAGAATCTCATCGTTGAAAAACCTCGAAAGATCTCAACACAGGACACGGGAGGTCGTGCCCTAGGGGATCGAACCCTAGGGGTTCGAACCCTAGGTTTGAGCCTCCTTCAGTTCTTTTCAGCCTTTTTTAGTCGGGTTTCATCCTTTTCTCATGATTCTTGGTTCTATGAGAAGCTCTTTCATAGAGGTTCTAAGGTTAACCATTCTATGGAGTTGAACAAGATCTTGGTTTCTTTCTGTAGTCCAGGTTCATTGTTCTGTCATTGCATCGATCAAAACCCTTTTGGCATGCATATCGAGAAAATAAGGTAGCGTGCGCCCTAGGGAGCCAAACCCTAGGGGTGATGAGTGGGTAATATACCCATAAATGAAGTATTTTTAGACTTGATATATTGTTAATTTTTGAGTATTTTAGGACATTTTTACTTTTTAGTTGTTATTTTGCAGGTTAGGGCAATTTAGGGGCAAAATAGAATTTTGGCATAATTAAGGGCAAAGTTGTAATTTCAGCATCTTTAAAGCGTCGAGGCACTCTTCTCCAGTTCAAATCCAGCGTCGGGGAACTCTTCTCCAGTTCAGCACCTTTCGAGCGCCAGGGCAAAGTTGTAATTGTATCTTTAACTACTTCATATTTCTCTTTATTCACGTCTTCCTGCTTCTTTTCAACTTTATAGCTTATGTCTAATCCGATCTCTTCCTTTTCAATATTAACTTTATCTGCAAGTTTTCTATTTGTATTTTTCAAACTCTAACCACTCCTTAATGAAATCGCTTTATATTATTCATGATTTTCTTTCCTTGGTTTCACCTCGGTGTCACTTGGGAGTGCTCCTTATGAACGGTTATTCACTGCATTTGCCAACTGACCAATTTTATTTTCCAAGTTCCGAAACGCTCCTTCTAAGTTGTTGATCTTCGTATCATTTTGAGCAATGTACTTTGTCTTTATTTCTTTAAAATTTGGTTTCCTTTCTTACGGGTATTGAGCTTGATTTTGAAAACCTGGTGGTGGAAATTGCCTTGGAGCTGCATTTTGGTTCTGGTTGTTGATCCATTAAAGATTCAAATGCTTTCTCCACCCTGGATTACATGTATTAGAATAAATACCCTGTTTGTTTCCAACAAAATTCACTGACACTGTATTGATTATACATTGGTTGGTCTGATGATTTTCTGCATATAACTCGCATACTGTGGCTAACAGTTGAGTAGGCGTGTTTCTTAATGTATCAAATTTCTTTGTTAATGACGCCACTTAAGCAGTTAATGCATCTACTTCTAGCTTTCCTCTGACCTGTGGCGAATTCATCCTAGCTGTAGAACACAGATAGTTATTTGCAGCCATAGTTTCTAACTAATTATAAGCTTCATCGACATTTTTACTCATTAAGGCTCCTCCTGCTGCAACATCAATGTTGCATACAGCGATTCTGAATCTAGCTAATTAAATGATCAAGTATCATTTCTCATTTTTGCTATTTTTGCAGGTGGAAAGAATTTTGCTAAAAACTTATGCGCTAAGTCATCCTATGTTGTGATTGAACCTGTTGGCAATGAGTGTAACCAACTCTTCACCTTGTCACGAAGTGTGAAAGGGAAGAGTCTCAACCTTACTGCATCAGCTGAAACTCCATTATACTTAAAAGTATCACATATCTCCAAAAAACTGACAAGATGGTCGTTTGGCTCATCATTTGGTAGGCCACTGAATTGCACAGAATTCTGGATCATTTGTATAGTCCCTGGCTTGATTTCAAAATTATTTACATTGATCGTCGGTCTTCGAATGCTTGAATGAATCTCCATCACTAATGGCATAACATAGTCCTTCAGAGATTTCGGCGGTTCTTCCTCAGCCATTTTGTCTTGCTTTTTAAGTTCCTCTTTCATTTCTTTCATCCACTTACGCAAACGATGAAATTGTTATCATTGTCATCCTCGAACAGTATCAAATCAGGTTGTTGAGACCATGTTTGCATACACAAATCAAGAGTACCTTAAATAAAAAAATCTGGAAACTTAAATAAAAATTTAAATTAGAACTAACTGATAGAACTTAATATTAGAAATTAAAACTATAAATTACTCCCTAGCAACGTCCCCAAAAAACTTGTTTGTCTAATTCTATATACCAATTCCGTGCAAGTATACGCGATCGATTATGAAATATAGGGCAAGAAGATTATCGTTCCCACGAAGAGTAAATATAACTTCTAATTCCTAATTACTAATTATGCATCCCCTTAACTTTATTTAGACAAATGAATTAATAACTACTAAACAATCACTAAGAACTAATTAATATAAATTATAAAAATGAAATATTAAGGAATTCAATTTCTCCCGATGAATCATAAAATTAATCTTATTAATATTGCATTGAATTGATTAATTGAAACTGTCAACGCAAAATCACTAATAATTAATATAATCATTTTCTAAATAATTATATAGCATACTTATTATTTTATTATTATTTCACTATATTCCTAGGAGCAATAATAATAATAATAAAATCATTAAGATTCATTTTTCAATAGTTGTTTGAGGTATCTAGGTATACGTCTATCATATCCACAAATTAGCATTCATTCCTAAGAAGAACTAATAATCACAAGTTACTATATCCAGACTTTAATTTAGACTGCATTTGTTAAATTTCATCTAAATCCATCCCATAATTGTTGATCAGGCAATTATAACAAACACAACAACATATAATAAACAATCTCAATATATTAAACCAATTCAATAAATAATAAAAATAAATATTAAATCAAATCTGATAGGTCTCATTTTCTTTTGTATATTTTGATGATAACAATTATGAAGTAATTAAATAAGTTTGTAATTTATTTAATCATTTTTTTTTATTTTTATCTAAACTATTTTCTGATTTTATTTGAATTAATTTTTATTGACCTTGATAATTTAAATATCAAGTGTTAAATAAATTGATTCATATAAATATCCAAGGCGAGAAGATCCTATTTTCTTTCAAAATTCATAAAAAAAAAGTTGGGCAAAAAATGTTTTATGCATATATATATATATATATACGCACACAGAAAGGATCAAGAGCATAATTCTTAAATAACATAATGCCTTAAGTAGCATAATTTCATCAAAACGACGTCGTTTTAATGGGACGCGGTGGCATTTTTGTAAATACCATGCCACCGCGTATTTACAAAAATGCCACCGCGTCCCATTAAAACGACGTTGTTTTGATGAAATTATGCTACTTAAGGCATTATGCTATTTAAGAATTATGCTCTTGATCCTTCCCGTATATATATATATATATATATATATATATATATATATATATATATATATATATATATATATATATATATATAAATGTGTGTTAAAGAGTAAATATATGTATATATATATAATATACAATAAGTCATGTGTGTATGAATGTTGGTGACTTTCTTTATGAGACAAGGATACGCGGAGAATTAAATGTAAATGAACTTCAAAATCTTGACGGAATTTGATATGTTGATGAAAATAAGCAGAAAACTTTTTTGCTTTGGCTGACATTTAAATTAGCAATCCGCGTGAAAAAATTTGCATGTTTCATCCTAACCATTGTTTTTAAAAATAAACAATCCTAACCTTTCATTCAAAATTAGATTTTGAAAATTACCATTTTGCCCTCGACTTCAAAAATCTATAAATAGGGAGTCTTTCATTCATTTGGTTTTTGCCAATTCAAGTGAAAAAAAAAGCTTACTCTCCTTGCCTACATACTCTCTCTAAAGCTTTAAATCTCTTCTTACAAAAGTTATGATTATTTCAGAAGAGGAAATTGGTCTAAGTAATTGAGATAAGTCATTTGAGTTAACTTATTTGAATTATTTCTTACTTGCTTTATATTTATAGATAGACGAATATAAATTGTTATACACAATTTTATATATCTATATTTCATTTATTTATCAAATAAAAAGTTATACTTAGACGTCGCAATGGTACGGAGATATTCCTCTACGAAGAGGAAATTGAACCATACGTTTCTTTATAGTACTAAGTAACTTTTTATTGATATTATTTATATAAATATCGTAAAATAGATAATACACTTGATAGTTCAAAATGACAGTGAGATATTCTTCCAAAAAGAGTGAATCATCCTAACCGGATTTGAAAATCGTAGTGATCTATTAAAAATATTTATATAAATATCAATTGTGAGAATATAAATTATGTCATACTTAGACGCCGCAAGGCTACGGAGATATTCCTCTTAAGTGAGAGAATCGAATCGTACGATTCGTTATAATACCTAGTGACCTTATTTATAAATCACATAATAGATAAAATATTATTATATATTATCTGAGTTAAACAAGTATATTTTTTATATCAAATTATGCTTAATTGATTAAATTGTTATTCTTTGATAATCATTGCTTAAATTGATTTAATCTTTTTATATAAAAGTATTGAAACACAAAATCATTCATATAATACTTGTTAAAGAATATTAGAGAAACAAATCTTTTTAATCCATAGAAAAACACTCTTTATTATAAAGAGTAAATAATTATTTATAAATTGCATTAAAATCATTTATCTGCTTATACAAAAGTATCTTTGAGCATAAGCTAAAACATATTTATTTGCTTATTCAAGAAGTACATTTTACACAAAATATAAAATTTATTTAAACTTTTTATAACAGTGTATAAATTTACATATTTTGCTTACATAGAAGCAATATTTGATCTAAGCCCAAATTAATATTTACTTACAAAGAAGCATATTTTCTCAAGTATAAAAGTCTTTGAACTTTTATAAATATATTTGCTCCTTAAATTGATATCTGATTATCTGAGAAGCATCAATTTGTACTAAATCTTATATTCTTATTTTAGAAGCAATTCGTTGTAAAATTCTCTGTAAAAAGAAAAAGGTAGAGTTAGTTTATTTTATGTACCTGTGAGAAAGATAAGCAATTCTTCGACCAAGACCAGAGTCGTAGAAAGGTCAGCTAGGAGTTGGGTCTCTAGTGAACTTGTGAGGTGAGGAAGAGGCTATTATTTCAAGATCAGATCATAGAATATAACTGAACTCAAAAGAAGTACAACTAAGCTTGAGGAGGGAGCTGGGAGCTGGGAGTTGGGAGCTTGTTGTTCAAGATAGATTAGTTGGGAATAGTTGGAAGTTTGTCTATAAAATTTTGTAAAAGCTTCTCCGCCTATTGAAGGAGTATTTATTACTGATAGTAATAAGATCTCAAGTTCTAAATAAGAACTTGAGACTGGACGTAACAACATACCAAGGGAGTATGTTGTGAACCAGATAAATCTCCGTGCATTGAGTGATTGGATTTTTACTGTCTTACATACTAATTTTTAACACTGCAAATTAGTTATTAAAAATTCAAAAAGGCCTTATATAATTTTTAACCTGTAAAAATCTATTAAACCCCCCTTCTAGATTATTATTGGACTTTCAATTTGTATTAGAGCGGTGTTCTTTAACTTGTTTGTTGAGTAAATACAAGCATACCTAAGAGTAGATCCATTGCCTACAATGCTACTGGTTGCGGAGAAGGACTATCAATGTCCAGACCTCCACTATTTGATGGTACCAACTTTTCCACCAGGAAAAACAGATTCAAAATATATGTCAAATCATAATGAATCAAAATTTGGTGTTCCATAGAACGAGGTGTTAAATTTCCAACAAAAATTCAAGGACAAAAGACTGTCGAGAAAGATATCTATGAATTCACCACTAAAGAAGAAGAGACTATGAATATAGCATCCTGAGCTGAACAAGTGTTAACAAGTGCCTTGATTGAAAAAGAGTACAAAAGAGTTAGCAACTACAAAAATGCAAAAGAAATTTGGGAAAAAATGATTGTAACTTATGAAGGTACCAATTATATCAAAGAAACCAGAAAAGATGCTCTAATTCAAGAATATGAAAGCTTCAAGCTTGAAGAAGGAGAAAAGATCATTGATATAGAAACACATTTTTCCAGAATCATTAATGTGCTAGAGCAATTGGGAAAGACATACACTAAAAATGAGAAAAAAAGAAGAATTCTCAAAGCCCTTCCATCCATCTGGAAAATGAAGGTTACAGCAATCAAAGAAATGTAAGATCTAATAACATATCCTATGGATAATCTCATTGGAAACCTTCGTGCCCATGAAGTCGACATGCTAGTTAAAAAAGCCAGATCAGACGAACAGATCTCAAAAAGAAAGGAATTGCTTTTAAAGCCCTTCTGGTAGACCAAGAAAGCGATGATGAAGAACTTAATGAAGAAATCCTGAGTCTAGACAACAATGAAGTTGCTCTACTATCCAGATAACTCAGAAGAGTAATTTAAAGTAAGGCAAGAAAATAAGGCAAAGGCTTTATGGCGACAAACAACAACTTCAAGAGCAAACAAATATTCAAGCCAAAGACGTAATGAGGGAATTTCAAAGCAAATAACAACAACTTCAGAAATACCAACTCAAATGAAAATTCAAACGCGTACTTTAAATGAAAGCAGCTTGGACACTTCAAAAAGGATTATCCAAAACTGGTCAACAACAAAGTTCTAGTAGCTGAAGAAGGATGGGATCTAAGTGAAGAGGAAGAAACTGTTGAACAAATCGAAGAAGCTGCAAATCTCTGTTTAATGGCAGACAATGACTCATCACCAAGATCTGAGGTAAATTCTAAACACTAATTGCCTAGTACCTCATTTTCTGCATATACTTTAGAAAACATAAATGAAGATCATTATGAATTACAAAACGATTACATTCACCTATATGAAAATAATGAATTAATAAAAGAAGAATTAGAAAGATTGAGAAAAATAAACAAAAACCTTGAAATTGAAAATGCTAACTTAATTATCACAAATGAAAGTTTAAATGAAGTAAACTTAGAAAATAGATCATTAAATGAGAATTAAAACAATTTAAAAGAATAAATAAAAATCTTGAAATAGAAAATTCAACACTTATTATCTCAATTGAAAATCTTGAAATTGAAAATTCAACACTTGTTGTAATCAATGAAGATACTCAAGTACAAGATCAAGCAATAACTAAAGAAATTAGAAATCTCAAAAGTTAGAATTCACATTTAAAATTAGAAGTAGAAAAACATAATTCTTTAATTGAAAATTTAACTAAAGAACGTGAAGATTTAAATACTATAATTTATAAATTTACAAAAGGAAAAGAAAATCTTGATGTTATGTTAAATCAACAAAAATATAGTTTTAATAAAGAAGGTTTAGGATATACTGGAGAAACGAGTAAATTAAAAGATAAAAGACTATATCATGTTAAAATCAAAGGAAAAAAAGGCATATATCTCCTTTCACCAAATGCTCCTACTGTAACAGAAATGGTCATTCCTTTTATATGTGCAATGCTAGAAATGGAAACTATAAAAGAAAAATGATTTAGGTTGCCAAAGGGACATATGCTGCACAAACTATCACAAGAAAAGAATTTCATAGACAGCATTATCATACTTCTCATAACCTAGTTACTCATAGAATGCTTATTTCTACTTAAACTGATTATCATATGCCAAGTTTTGTAAAGGAAACTTCAAATGTTCCTTATACAAAATAGAAAACTCACCCAGAGGACTCTTCTTATTAAAGGGTACTAATTTGTAAAATTAGTACATATATTGCAGGTATGTCTTGCAGGTGATCTGAGTAAAAGCAAATGGTATCTTGATAGTGGTTGCTTAAGACATATGACTGGTGACAAAATCAAAACTAAAAAACCTGCAAGCTACTGACTTTGGCGAGGTAACTTTCGAAGATAATAACAAAGGTAAAATAATTAGAGTTGGAAGTGTTGGTAATAACCACATAACCATCTCTAATGTTCAGTTAGTCACTGGACTCAGGTATAATCTTCTATCTATCAGTTAACTATGTGATAATGGTTTTAAAATATCATTTAGTACACATAATTGCTATATATTTGATCAATCTGGTAAATTAATTTTAGTTTGTCCTAAATATCAAAATGTGTATACTTGTTGTAAGACCCCAACTTATTATAAATAAAATTAAATTTCCTTTATTCATTATTCTAAATTAATAAGGGTTAATTTGATATAATACTTTGGTTATGGGTGAAATGTGAAAATTTTTACAAAATAAACAAGTGGTTATAAAATAATCATTGTTGTCGGGGAATATTCGTTTGGTCGTGGAATATTCTTTTTGTCGGGAATATTCGTACGACGGCGCAATCAATTGTGGGCCCCATAACAGAAAATGGTTGGATGAAAGAAAATGACAAAGATTGAGTTTTATAAATAACGGCGTAAATTGTTACCGTTAACACTGTTGGGTTACCCGGTGGTTAAAATACAGTAATACGCGTGGTTGCATAGTAGCACACGGTATTACACAGTATTGTTGAATTATTGATTTGTACGTAAGAATGCACTACTCAATAATTGTTAAAGTAGTTACTGTTCATTATTTTATTATATTGATTCAATAATTGCTGCATTGTTAGTTTATATTATTATTGTTTCAATAATTGTCACTGCACAGTATTTCTCATGATCAGATCAATAATTCATATTATTTGAATAATATTATCAGATAATATTATTGACAATGTCTAGAAAGTTCTGTCTAAGGAGAGGTTTGGTCACCTAATTGCGCGCCAGTAAGGAGAAATCCTTATTGGAAAGCCCCCTCTTTCCTGGGAACGGCCTGGTTGTCATGTACTTAATATGCTCACTCAGGTAAAACCTTCTATGTATTTTTTTGCTGTCTGTCTCACTCATAATATATACACTGTGTGGATACTGATGTCCACTGGTTTTATTTCTCGAACTACTGATGTTTGCTAGGTCCTACTGTGATTTGCTATAAATGCTAGATTTTACATAATTCATGCCTCTCTGATTTTTTTTTTGTAATGTCAGTTTTTATATTCTAATACAACTCGGCTCAATCTTCATCTGTGAAATAGTTCTTTGTCGTGTTATACTAAAGATGTTATAAACTGATATAACTGCCTAACTACTATGAGATGTTATAAAATGCTATGAGATTTCTATAACTACTTAACTGCTATGAGATGTGGACTCAAAATATTCATAATTTGAGGGGGAGCTTCATATCAGTAAGTTCTTAAGAATATTTTTTATATAATTGTCATCATCGAAAACAGGGAGAAAATTGTTTTATGCATGTATATATATATATATATATATATATATATATATATATATATATATATATATATGTATGTATGTGTTAAAGAGTAAATATATATATATATATATATATATATATATATATATATATATATATATATATATATATATAATATACATATAAGTCATGTGTGTATAAATGTAAATGAACTTTGAAATCTTGACCGAATTTGATATGTTGATGAAAATAAGCAGAAACGTTTTTTCTTGGGCTGACATTTAAATTAGCAATCCGCGTGAATTTTTTTTTCATGTTTCATCTTAACCATTGTTTTTAAAAATAAACAATCCCAATCTTTCATTCAAAATTAGATTTAAAAAATTACCATTTTGCCCACGACTTCAAAATTCTATAAATATGGAGTCTTTCATTCATTTGGTTTTTGCCAATTCAAGTGAAAAGAAAATCTTACTCTCATTGCCTACATACTCTCTCTAAAGTTTTATATCTCTTACAAAAGTTCTGATTATTTGAGAAGAGAAAATTGGTTCAAGTAATTGAGATAAGTTATTTGAGTTAACTTAGTTGAATTATTTCGTAATTGCTTTTATATTTATAGATATATGAATATAAATTGTTATACACAATTTTATATATTTATATATCATCTATTTATCAAATAAAAAGTTATACTTAGACGTCGCAAGGTTACGGAGATATTCCTCTACAGAGAGGAAATTGAACCGTACGATTATTTATAGTACTAAGTAACTTTTTATTGATATTATTTATGTAAATATCGTAAAATAGATAATACACTTGATAGTTCAAAACGTCACAGAGATATTCTTCCAAAAAGAGTGAATCATCCGAACCGGATTTGAAAATCGTAGTGATCTATTAAAAATATTTATATAAATATCAATTGTGAAAATATAAATTATGTCATACTTAGACGCCGCAAGGCTACGAAGATATTCCTCTTAAGTGAGGGAATCAAACTGTATGATTCTTTATAATACTAAGTGACTTTATTTATAAATTACATAATAGATAAATTATTATTATATATTATCTGAGTTAAACAAGTATATTTGTTATATCAAATTGTGCTTAACTGATTAAATTGTTATTCTTTGATAATCATTGTTTAATTGATTTAATCTTTTTTATATACAAGTATTGAAACATAAAATCATTCATATAATACTTATTAAAGAATATCTGAGAAACAAATCTTTTTAATCCATAGAAAAATACTCTTTATTATAAAGAGTAAATAATTCTTTATAAATTGCATTAAAATCATTTATCTGCTTATACAGAAGCATCTTTGAGCATAAGCTAAAACTTACTTATTTTCTTATTCAAGAAGCACATTTTATACAAAATATAAAAGTTATTTAAACTTTTATAACAGTGTATAAATTTACATATTTTGCTTACATAGAAACATTATTTGATCTAAGCACAAATTAATATCTGCTTACAAAGAAGCATACTTTTTTCAAGTGTAAAAGAATTTTTATAAATATATTTGCTCCTTAAATTGATATCTTCTTATCTGAGAAGCATCAATCTGTACTAAATCTTATCTGCTTATTTTAGTAGCAATTTGTTGTAAAATTCTATGTAAAAAGAAAAGGGTAGAGTTAGTTTATTTTATGTACCTGTGAGAAAGATAAGCAATTCTTCGATCAAGACCAGAGTCGTAGAGAGGTCAGCTAGGAGTTGGGTCTCTAGTGAACTTGTGAGGTGAGGAAGAGATTATTGTTTCAAGACCAGATCATAGAATTGAATTGAACTCAAAAGAAGTACAACTAAGCTTGAGGAGGGAGCTAGGAGCTTGCTGCCCAAGATAGATTAGTTGAGAATAGTTGGAAGTTTGTCTATAAAACTTTGTAAATGCTTCTCCGCCTGTTGAAGGAGTATTTATTACTGATAGCAATATGATCTCAAGTTTTAAATAAGAACTTGAGACTGGACGTAGCAACATACTAGAGGTGTATGTTGTGAACCAGATAAATCTCTGTACATTGTGTGATTGAATTTTTTACCGTCTTGCATACTAATTTCTAACACTGTAAATTAATTATTAAAAAAAATTTAAAAAGGTCTTATATAATTTTTAACTTGTAATAATTTATTCAACCCCCCCTTCTAGATTATTATTGGACTTTCAAAATCATCATCGGGTTCCATTGATTCCCTAATTTAGAAATTAGTTCATAATTAAAAATAATAACAATAATAAATTATTCTAAGCCATTCTCAAAATACAGAAACTAAGAATTAGATATGAAAGAAGAAACTATGTAAAAGCCTCTGTTTTCTTTCCCACCTCTTTCCTCCTGTTGTTGAAAAATACTCTGGAAACCCTTTTTTTTCTACATCCTATTCTCTGCTCCCTATTCTGAACAATCAATAATAATTCTCCTCCTTTTATTATTAGTCTTCTATCAATATTTAATAACAAAAGTGTCCAACCGTGCATGAATGAGTGTAAACCAATAAAATGCATCCTTTTTAGAAGTTTGAACACCTCCAAACTTAATAATAACCTCAAATTTTATTAGAAATCAAAACTCTCATTTTAGAGGCGCGTGGACTCACGCGCGTCTTCATAAGCCGAGTGTTGCGACTTCAATTGACGCGCGCAGAGGCTTCCTCAAGCATCGCGGTTTCCCTTGTTTTCGGGCGCTACTCCATGTATCTTGTCTCAGCTTTGATTTCTTCAACTTTTCCTTGCACTTATGCCTTATTTGGAATGATTACTCCTCCACTCAAAATGGGGTTGGGGGGGCGTCCGGTGCCAAAGTACCGGACTAACGTCCGGTACATAGTGTTAATTTTTTTTTTTTTTTTTTTTTGGTTTTTTTTTTCCACAATTATGAGAAAAAAAAATAAAAAATAATAGAGCAAGTTTGAACAAAAAACTGTAAAAGAAAGTATATTTTTTATTGAAAAAACACTGTAAACAGTTTACAGTGTTTTTTCAATAAAAAACGTACTTCCTTTTACAGTTTTTTGTTCAAACTTGCTCTATTATTTTTTATTTTTTTTTCTCATAATTGTAGAAAAAAAAAACCAAAAAAAAAAAAAAAAAAAAAGGGGGCACCGGACGGTACCGGTCGTTAAGCATCGGACGCCCCCCCAATTCACCTGTAGCTAAGTCAAGAGTAGCAATATTTTGCAAGATTTACACTAAAACAGGCTGTAATCCTTTATTATCACAAACTACTACTCCCTCCATTCCTATATATAAGACGTTTTAGGCTTTTTTTTATATTCCTAATTATTTGTCATTTGTAGTTATCTAGGAGAATTAATTACTTTTTTCCCCAAACTACCCCTTATTACTCCACCTAATTTTTTGATGCATATTTATCATTACCGTATCTTAAGGCTTTCTCTCCTCCCAACAAAACTTTTTCATCTTTTTTTTCTTTGCCCTCTCTCTCTCTAGTTGATCATGTCTTTAATTTTCAGCAATTTTTGGTCTCTTCCACTTCTCAGATTAATTATGGTGTTAAAAAATTTCATTTTTCAAATATTTTTTGCCTCCATATATATGAATTCTTTAATGGAGATCTTCTCACGGAATTTGTTTAGTCACAAACACCATGGATTGCAAAGAAAATCCTCAAGTTTTTTTAAATGGAGTACTACTACCGTAAATTAAATTGTGAGGGAGAGAGAGTGGAGTTTAAAATTTTGATAATTAATGTGTTTTATGGGGAGAGAGAGGAAAAAAAGAGAGTAAATACTATGACTATTGAGTTTTTTTAGGAGTAAGTTTAGTAAATTGTTAATCTTTTAGTATTGAAGAGAGAGTATGAGATAATGAGATAAGTGAGGTGAAGGATATTATAGACAATTCATAATAGAGTTAATGTTTTTCAATCATTTTCTTAGTTATTGTGTCAATGTCTAAAACATCTTATATATAGGAATGGAGGGAGTAAAAAACAATAAAATACTATTGTAATTCTTAGGACTAAGCAAAATAATTCAGTTAGAACTACTCAATTCATATATATAAAATCTACTCATTAGTCATTTACATTCTATCTCTTATATATGTTATATCTGTCCAATGTGTGACAACCAAAAGACTAAATTTAGATATGTGATTTTCTTAATATTTAAGTGGGAATTTCTAAAGAATACTTCGTTGTGCATTATCAATATTGATTAATTACATATCCTACCCCAATCCCAGGTCTTATAAAATTTCTCCATACCGATCGCCAATATTTTGTGAATTTTTTAAATTAAAAAAATAATTTTAATTATATTTACAATAATACATACATAAAAATGATTTTAGTACATATATGATAAAATTAAGAATAATTAAATAATATATAAGAATAATATATATATATATATATATATATATATATATATATATATATATATATATATATATACACACACACACAAGGACATATATTTTAATTATGTAATATATAATAGTACAAATATTAATTTAATTAGTACTTCCTCTCTCCCAAATTAATTGCTCAGTTTTGACTTTTTTAAGAATTAATAATTAAGCTAGAACTGGCAATATAGTTGGTTAACTGTCGGGTAAACCCATATTAACTGGAACCAAATGGGTTGATTAACCAATTTTATTTATTCAGGTTGGTTAAAGTTTGGAACCATATTTATTCAGGTTGGTTATGGTTCCAATCCGGTTAACCATTTTTCGACCCATATTTTGTTCCAAATCAAAAGTTAGGCTCACAAAGATGATAATTGAATTTTAAATCTTAAAGATCACATAAACTCATTCTTAATTTGCAATTTTGCATCATCATAATTTAGAATGTTCCAAGAGCACCCACCCCCACCCCCACCCCACCGTCACCCACCCACCCTCACCCACCCATGCCCCCCACACACCCCCACCCACAAAAAAATATTATGTGATTATGTATACACCCCTATCCACCCTGTACCCCACCCACCCACACCCATCCCTACCCCACTCACCCCACCCCCTACCACATCCCACCCACCCCACCCCTACCCCTACCCCACCCCACTCCTACCCCACCCCACCCTAACCCCAACCCACACCCCACCAAAAAAAATATTATGTGATTATGTATACACCCCTTACCACCCCCCACCCCCCACCCCCACCCCCACCCTCACCTCCCACCCCCACCCTCACCTCCCACCCCCACCCTCACCCCCCCACCCACCCCCACTCCCACCCTCACGCACAAAAAAATATATTATGTGATTATGTATACACCCCCTACCCCCACTCACCCCACCCCCACCCACCCTACCCCATCCCACCCCACCCCTTACCCTACCCACCCCACCCACCCCATCCCATCCACCCACCCCCACAAAAAAATATTATGTGATTATGTATACACCCTTACCCCCACCTCCACCTCCACCAAGAAAATAATATTATATGATTATGTATACACTCCACGCACGCCACCCACCCCTACCCCTACCCCTACCCCCCTACTCCACCCCTACCCCACCCCTACGCTCCACACACCCCACCCTACCCCCACCCACCCCCCACCCCAACCCCAACCCCAACCCCAACCCCAACCCCAACCCCAACCTCCAACCCCCCCCACTCCCCAAAAAAATTAATATTAAGTGATTATGTATACACCTCCCACCCTCTATCCCTACCCCTACCCCTACCCCTACCCCTACCCCCCTTATATCCGTCTCTCTATCTATAGTATATATTAATTTTATTTTAAAAAAAATTTGTTTAAAAGTCAAAACATCTTTAAATGGTTAATATGGTTTTTAACCATAACCATATGGTTCCAACCCACATTATCCATATTAAAAATGGTTAATATGGTTTTAGTTCTTAAATGGTTGGTTAACCATATTTTGAAAACCAAAACCAACCTATAACCATATTTTGCCAGGTCTAAATTAAGCATATATAAATTTATCTCTAAAATTACAAAAATTGGGATTAATAATAAATTGTATATACTTTCTTTTGGTTATAATCTATTCATCTATATTTTAGCAAAAATAGTAAAAAGATTAGTTTTAAAAATGGTCAATTTGATTTTAAAAAGTCAAAACTGAGCAATTAATTTAGAACTAGGGGAATATATAACTATTCGGGAGCGGATATGGGGCAGAAGAAACAAATAGCATTCCCTCCCATCTCCATAAATAACATTTGGTGATTTCTCATTCTCGGCCGCATCCCGGTTAGAGTCAAAATCATCATCCTCATTATGGGCAAGGCGTGAAAATCATCGTGGGACTAGGCAAATTGTCTTTTTTATATTAGACTCACTCATTATTTATGTGAGAAGAATAATGTAAAAATATAAGTTCTCATAATTTATTATAAATAAAAAATCAGTGCAATTTGGCAACTATATATAAACCTTTATATTTGGAAAAATAAATAAATGAGTACGAGGGACTATCTTTTTTTACAAAAGAGAGTGGTGGAGTAGTGAATGCCGGTTTCTCCACAAAAAAAATAAAAATAAAATTAAAATTAAAACCTAATTTTTGAAAAAGACTAATAAGAACTAATATATCTGTAAGTGTTTATTTGAATGTTTTAATGTTGTAATCTTTTTCATTCTTATTTTATTGGTTGGGAAAAGAATGAGTAATCTTCCCCCTACCCACAAACCACTTCGCTCCAAACCCTAAAATTCCAAATAAAGACTATTTTTTTTTATTGATATAGGACAGTAATCATCAAGTTTGACTCAATGCTTTAGCTAACTAAAAATCTTCTCAAAACTTAATGATGTTCATTATCATAACATAACGCTAATTATAAATGTGAAAGAGACCTCACATTAATTGATCCTATATATATCCAAGAGCTTATCCAAATGGATATTTTAGAAAAAATGACATACATATCCACAAAAATTTAACAAAGTTGAATTACGATCAATAAAATAAATTAAAATAATACTTTTTTTAATTTTTATATATCCCGTATATACATTAAAATGAGACCATTCTTAATTCTTACATACCCCGTATATGCATATACGTCGCAATCATTACTCATATTATTTTAGTGGACGACCACATTTAAACCATAAATTGAGATGCATCTTGATGGGCCATCAGCACCAAATACTTCATTATCAATATATATGCCCTAATTAACCCTTTTCTTTTTCCTTTATCTTTTTAATTTGGTTTTCTTTATATGCTTTGGCTGGAAGTAGTTAGCATGAAGTTCATTTTTAGGTAAGTTGGTCAATTGACCAATAGAGTGCTGATACACATGCGAGACTCTATATATATACTATTATATATTGCATTATATATATATATATATATAGGGGAGTGATCCATAGCATCTATATGCTATGGGATAAAATGTGGCATATAGGCTCTAATCCGTCCGTTTTATTGATGAAAGGCTGCGATCTTAAGTTCCAACTCCCCGTCCGCTAGTATTACTAGCGGATGCAATTAGTAAAATTTCCGGACCCTTATGCCCCTCGTGAGTGAAATTAATTAGCCAGCCAAAAGAACATGGTTCGCTTGAAATACTAGCGGATAGAAGTCAGTAGGCAACATTAGAAGTCAGTATGTTACTCTGCCCCACTTTTCCTTGTCCTCGCTAGCTTGTC
The DNA here is from genome assembly GCA_020205505.1 of Panax japonicus. Taxonomy (NCBI): domain Eukaryota; kingdom Viridiplantae; phylum Streptophyta; class Magnoliopsida; order Apiales; family Araliaceae; genus Panax; species Panax japonicus. The sequence goes on along the minus strand of CM035109.1, from coordinate 42,869,670 downwards.
CACTGCTAAACTTGTGGACTGCACAGATACTACCTGAGGTGTTCCTCTTAAGAAACATCAAAATCTCCTTATCATCAATAGCATTTACATCTGAATGGGAAACATCAATAGTCAAATATCTCCTTTCACGCTCTAGATGCTTTATCTCAGCACCAGCTCCAAACAAAGCTACAGAAGGTGAGACCCCGTGTCCTCCATGATACAGGCATTTCTCTAGGCATTCATTCTGCAAACCTTTTCTTTCATACTCCAGTGCATCATTTGTAAAGCTAAAAACCTTCTCGATGTCTTGGGAAGAGGAGAACAACCGAACTTCATTATGATCAAAATTGACATTAACTCTAATCCTTTCGTTAGCACAAGCAATCTTAATACGTGAAATAATGTTAAGCAAACTATTGTTAGACTTCCCACAGAACTTCTTTAGTAATGTACTGCCACAACCAGTCAAAACCCTTACTTGCAGCTTCCGAGTGGCAATCTCAGAGACATCAAACAAAGGAGGATGGCAAAGGTTATACAAAGATTCAATGTCAATAGCAGTTACACAAACCAAGTATTGATTATTTATTGAGAGGATTTCACCAAAAACTACCCAATTTGGCCTTTCACTAAAAGTTAGTAAAGAACATGAAGGATGTAGCCGAACATTTTTTCTGGTCAATGCTACTTCATAACCAAACTGATCATATCCAGAATATATAGCTACATTCTCTGACAGGGAAGAGAGTATGACTTTTTTTAAAGTTCTATCATGCACAGTCTGGACCAATGGATTCCAAAGCTAGTAAGTGGGGATAATGATATTAAGTTCATTTTTTTAGACAATTTTCCACTTCTTGCACCATTTCCTGGCATCTCCTCATGGATTTAGCATTTATACTATTATCCCAACACCAACTATTCTTCTTTTCACAAGGCACACTTTACCACTCCTTGTACACTGAGCAAAGTAAAAAGATCTCTGTCACCATGGCAGAATTGCACCTTAAGGCGATCAAATTTTAGCTTATCTTCTTCAGTACCGATTCTGCAAAATATGCTACTTGCATTTGTCATAACAGCAGTAAGAACCAGACCCTCTCTACCCAAATGATGATGGAAGCAGTTGAGTATTAATTTACCTAGACCAGGCTCAATGCTCAATCTGACCATAACTTCCATTCAGTTCCATATTGGTCTGATAGTCTTAATTAAAGGGAAACAATAAAATTATTATTGCTTACAAATCATTCAACTTCTGGTTTCAGGGTATCTTCAAATTGATAACTGCAACAAGGTCTGTCAATCGGTGTCCTGGTTTGCCATGTTCCAAGTCATTGCTTTCAAGCGGGGCAAGGTATCCTGAAGACAAGACAAAGAAAAACTGAAACACAGTCCCTCATGTCCAACAAAGTAAATCAAGATGATCACATCTATCCTAATGAAATTCCTAACCTGATCCTTCAATATATCTTCCTGCCACTCCTTGTGAAACTTTTGCAGCAGAAGTGTCAATAGGCTTTGTATTTCAGGCAAGACTTCAGCAGGAAACAACTTCTGAATCTCATCCTTACTAATGTTTTCATAAACACAGCGCCGGATCATAACCCAAATTAGACATGAAATCATAACTCAAATTAAACTGTAAGGATACACAGTAAAAATTGCTAAGATAATCGAAAAACCCTCTTAACAAGAAACACATAAAACACAATCAAACCCAAATTGACAAGAATGTAGATAATAAACACATAAAAGAAACCCAAATTAATCGAAAAACCTAAATTAGATAATAAACACATAAAAGAACCCAAATTGACAAGAAATTCGGAGTCGCGGAACTTCAAAGCAGCAAAAGGTGTGAAGAGATCTGTGAAGAGATTCGGAGCAGAGAAGCAATAAGAGGCTGAGGAGTGAGGAATATCTCAGATCTATGACTGTGAGCGACGGGCGACGGGCGACGGCTAGGGCAAAAAATGAACTCAGATCTGAATAAGTGAAGTGAAATACTCTACTCGACGATTACAGACTAGTACTACAGTCTCTACTCTCTACTCTCTATTCTCTACTCTTTACTCGTAGTCTACATATCAGTCTTATTAGATAATAGATACCACGGCACACGGCAGCAAGGCAGCAAAGTATAAATTTCGGTTATTCGGGTATCCGAATAATCTGTTTTTGTGAACCGGAACAGAAACCGAATATTGAATAATAATTCGGATATAACCGAAATTCTAAAAAAAAACCGAAAAACCGAAATAATTATGTTGGGGTATGATTATTCAGACCCGGATGATTCGATGGGCCCTGATCCACGTAGAGGAAGTCTCCCAACGTGGGATCATGTTTTGGCCGTTAGAGAATTTAAGGAATTCAAGATTCTTAATTATATTTGATTTCTGACTCCTAAGAAAAGTGTAAGATATAATCCGATTTCATTCTTTTAAGGAGATTCAATTCAATCCCATTAAAGAATCTAACCTAATGAAGAATCCTATTTCTATACGGGGAAGGGCGTGTACAGGATGTGTGATCACTATAAATACAAGGTTATACTTTAGTTCTCAGGTACACACAATTCATTATTATTTTTCAATACTAAATACCTCCATTGTTAAACCGTGTTCAACTTATACTTATTCTCACACTGGAGCTATCCCCTAATGGCTTAAGCCGTCAAATTTCACGTGTAATTTCGTTTTTGTACAGAATTATATTCGTTTTTGATAATTAAGACGCGTGAAAAAATATTGACATTAACACATTATATAAAGATCAGATCTCTACAATTGTAACTAATTGATTATAAGTTGAATATTCTAACAAACCTTTGCTTGGAAAAATATATTAATGGGAAAACCAATTAATAGTCTTGATGTCATATTAATGATAATAAGTTGGCTTTAGCTTTGGCATTTTTTTCTCTCTTTAGGCCCCATGACTTTGATGATTGATCATTGATAGTCTTTGCCATTAAATAATTCTACGAAAAATGTTGAAACATTTTAATCATTCCTTTATTTAATACACTTTAATGATAGCAGTTAGCTAGCTTGCTATACACAGCCACACAATAATTGGAGAATTTAATTATAACAATCCAATCCCACATCAAAAAAAAATATGAGAAAAAAATGTTAGTATATAAGAAATTAAGAACCTTCAATCATGACTTTTTGAGTGAACCGTGGTGACTTGAGATTTGATTCCAAATTTATTTCGAACTCGGAATTTGATCCAGATTATTTCATTAATGCTTGCCACCATTATAGATTTTGTCAATTTTTTGTACCTTTAAGATTTTAATTAATTAATAAGGGGGGAGGGGGGAGGGGGGAGGGGGGAGGGGGGAGGGGGGGGATTCAAAAAATATTTATTTATTTATTGACTTGTCCGGCCTAAAATGAAATTTCGTTTTGAAAATTAACGTATCAAAATTTATCCATCTTGATAATAGATTCTTTCAAAATTAAATTCATTTTATAAATTTTGACATTTAAATTGAACTCGAATTTCAAATAATAAAAAATAATTGATTTCTTGCATGTCATTTTTTTATACAAAAAAAGTCTTTTTTTTTACTGATAATAGTATAAAATAAAATAATTCTCTTTATTACGATGCTGCTATGGTTACACTAATAGATTATCACTTTTTAAGTATAAATAAGAAAAAAAATACCTCCTTAATATTTATAAATATTACAAGTGAAATTCTTTAATTTATATAATACAAAAAGGAAATAAGAATGTCTAAATTGACAGTGCTATAAAGTAAAAACTACAAGGTAACTGCTACATGTGTATGGTAAATCTGTCTATGTTGGAAATGAGTTTGATAAAATATATATTTATGTGTTCAAATTCATTAAGAATTGAATGAGAAAATTGACGGGCCGGGCCGGGTCGGATTCGGGTCGGGTCAGGATATATATATCTTTTTGACAAAATCTATTTAATTAATTATCAGATTTTGCATTAAGTTATATATCAATACAACGGTAATAAACTGCCAATTTTTTCTATAAAAAGGACTTGGGCACGTATTATCAAAAAGAATTTTTTTTTTATTGCAGTGTTCTGTGAAATCAATTCAATTGCAGTGTTCTGTGATATCATGATATCATTTCCCTCCCGTTATATATTGCTAAGTTCCGTTGCTGTATTCTTCCGTTGCAACATATTTCTTCCTGACTTCCTGTTGCACTCTGCAAGTTGAGTAAATAAGGTTTATTTTAATCTTTTTTCAATTTATTTCATGCATGCATCATTAGTCAGTTTGGTACATAATATATCATTTGGTTCGATGAATTCTTAATTTTGTAATGCTACTAATTAAGAATTGAAAATCCGTTTTATCTTGGGAAGCAATTATTCAATTAAACCTTAGCATCTGTGGGGGAATAAATTTGCTTTAAGGAGACTTTGTGAATTCAAAAGACTCGGATTTATATTCATCATTTTACAAGTTATTTATGTTCTGCATAATTTATTATTATTATATTTATATGCATTATTAAATAATACTATATATTACAGATAACAATCTTAAAGCAAATTTACTCTTTCTGTAAGTGTGGTATTATTTAATTTCGTGTTTGTGTATGTGGAAAAAAAAATAGATGTTAATGAATTTTATTGCATGTTAATACATGTTCTGGAATTCATATTATTTGTTTAGTAATTGTATGTTGTGGAAAAATTAATTTAGAAATTAAGAAATAAAGAAATCAGAAATGACCGTCATAGCCATTCTGGACTTTATATCATTTGCATGTCATGTTTTGCAAATATAATCTTCATCCTGTTTTGCAAATATAATCTTCATAATTCTTGGAATTCATATTTGTTTACAGAGTATTCTGTTTTGCATTAATTTTTGCAAATTAATTGTTCCGGTTTTTTCATTAATTTCTGCAAATTAATTGTTCTGGTTTTATTTAGTAACATGCAAATTGCAGAATATGAATATATTTAATACTTTGTTTTATGTGGAAAAAAAAATTTATTTTCTGTAAATAGAAAATTGTTTTATAAAACAAGTTTTTTGTTTTGTAAAAAGAGCATTTCTGGAAACTTTGTTTTTGGTTTTGTTTTCTGCAAATTTTGTCATACTTATTGCTTTTCAAATTTTGTGCACAGTAAGTAAGATTGTCCACTTATTTTATCCACATACTGCAGTCAAATTGGGAAAAAAAACCGTGATTCTGGAAATTGCTGCATGCTTATTACCATGATTGTATCTCCGTTTTAAAACAATGAGTGCAGTAAGAGGCTTAATAAGTGCAGTTAATAAGTATAGTATGATTGCATGTTAATATGTTTAATGTGCATTAAATTCGTATATTAATTATATGCATGTGGTATGTACTAATTTTGCATGCATTCTGTTTTTTTTATTACTTGTTAGTATATTATGCGAAATATTGCTGGTAAGTAATTACAAATTTTGCATGCATTCTGTTTTTTGATTACATGTAGTAATTACTGATTATATACATTATATATAATAAATTATACATAACATAATAGCCCTTTACTACAAATTATATTAAATAATGTCATGTCATTATTGTCACTTTTCACTTAAGTTTTGCATTGATTCAGTAAGCCTATAAAACTTCAACATTATTGGAAGCTTATAAACTAACAGTAAGTAAGCAGCGACATTTCTGTTTCATGTTAAATATAATATTCTGTTATTGTATTTATTACATGTTAAAATGATTTATGTATTCTGTTATTATATATAAATTACATGTTAATAAAGTGCATGTTTATATTCTGTTATTTCTAATATTGTTTAAATATATATACATGTGTAGTATATATAATATTTTGTTTATATATATATATATATATATATATATATATATTCTGTAACTTAAATAGTGTTTTATGTAAACAGAAAATTGTTTGCATATTAATAATATTATTCTATTATTGATTTTAAATTCATATAACAGTTTATTTTTATTGCTAAAATATATTATTGTTACATTTTGTACAAACAGAAATTTGTTTCTGTCTATTGACAATAGTCTTTATTTGAATAACAGAAATGGCTTCTACAAGCACTATTCCTGCCGTGAGTATGTCTCATGGAGAAAAGCCTGAAAGGTTCAATGGAACTGATTTCAAGCGTTGGCAACAGAAGATGCTCTTCTATCTCACAACACTGAACTTGGCAAGGTTTCTACAAGAGGATTGTCCTACTCTTGTTGAAGGGGAAACTGACAAAGAGAAAGTGGCTGCTGTTGATGTATGGAAACATGCAGATTTCCTTTGCAGAAATTATGTAATGAATGGATTAGACAATACACTGTATAATGTGTACTGTACAATTCAAACTGCAAAGGAACTTTGGGAATCTTTAGATAAGAAATATAAAACTGAAGATGTCGGCATAAAAAAATTAATTGTCGGTAGATTTCTTGATTATAAAATGGTAGATTCCAAAGCAGTTATCAATCAGGTTCAAGAATTACAAGTAATTCTACATGACATTCATTCTGAAGGAATGTTATTAAGTGAATCATTCCAAGTTGCAGCAATGATTGAGAAGCTTCCACCATCATGGAAAGACTTCAAGAATTATCTGAAGCATAAACGCAAAGAGATGAATCTTGAAGAACTGATTGTACGACTTAGGATTGAAGAGGACAATCGAGGATCTGAGAAGAAGAGTGGGAAGAATTTCATTGAAGCAAAGGCAAATGTTGTAGAACAAAGGCCAAACAACAACAAAAGGAAACGTGAAGGCAAAGAAGCTTTCAAGGCCAAGAAGAAATTCAAAGGCAAATATTTCAACTGTGGCATTCCAGGACATAAATCAAATGAATGTCGAAAGCCAAAGAAGTTGAAGAAAGAACAAAAGCCTCAAGCACATGTGACAAAACTGGAGAAGCTTTCTGAAGATGTTTCAGACATGAACCTTTGTGCAGTTATATCTGAATGTAATTTGGTAGGAAACCCTAAAGAGTGGTACGTGGACACTGGAGCTACTCGCCATATATGTTCCAACAAATGAATGTTTTCTACTTTCAAACCAGTAGAAAATGATGATCAACTCTTTATGGGAAACTCCTCAAGTTCAAAGGTTCAAGGACGTGGAAAGATTATACTAAAAATGACATCTGGCAAAGAACTGACTTTGAATGAAGTGCTTCATGTGCCAGATATTCAGAAGAATCTAGTTTCTGGGTCACTACTTAGCAAGAATGGCTTTAAGTTGGTGTTTGTGTCTGATAAGTTTGTACTTACAAAGAATGATATGTTTGTAGGAAAGGGCTACATGAATGATGGGCTCTTTAAGATGAATGTTATGACTGTTGTACCGAAGTCTATTGATAATAATAAAATTAATTCTTCTGCTTACTTGTTAGAGTCTTCAAACATATGGTATGCTAGATTAGGTCATGTTAATTATAATACTTTGAGTAGATTAATTAATTTAGAATTCTTGCCTAAATTTGATATTAATCTAAAACATAAATGTGAAATTTGTGTGGAATCAAAAATGACAAGATTACCCTTTCATTCTATTGAAAGGAAAATTGAACCTCTAGATTTAATTCACACTGACATATGTGACTTAAAGTTTGTGCAAACTATAGGTGGGAAAAAATATTTCATAACCTTTATTGATGAATGCACAAGATATTGTTATGTATATTTGCTAAGAAGCAAAGATGAGGCTGTAGAAATGTTTCAACTTTATAAAAATGAAGTTTAAAATCAACTTAGCAAAAAGATTAAAGCAATAAGAAGCGATAGAGGTGGTGAATATGAATCACCATTTGAAGAGATATGCTCTACTCATGGTATTATTCACCAAACTACAGCTCCTTATTCACCTCAATCTAACGGTATTGCTGAACGCAAGAACCGAACATTGAAAGAAATGTTGAATGCTATGTTAAACAGTTCTGGAGCACCCCAGAATTTGTGGTGGGAAGCTTTGCTTTCTGCCAATTATATTCTTAATAAAGTGCCTCATAAGAAAACTTATAAAACCCCTTATGAATTATGGATAGGTCATAGACCTTGTTACAAATACTTAAGAGTGTGGGGGTGTCTAGCAAAAGTGATGGTTCCTAAACCTAAAAAGGTTAAGATAGGACCAAAAACAATTGATTGTGTTTTCATTGGTTATGCAAATAACAGTAATGCTTATCGCTTTCTTGTTCATAAATCTGAAATTAACGATATTCATGTTAATACATTTATTGAATCAAGAGATGCATCATTTTTGAGAATATTTTTCCATATAATGGAAATAATGATTCAAATTCAAACAAAAAGACCTTTGGATGCTACTAGTGATAATCCTGAAAATATAGACAAAGAGTCTGTAGTGGATGAACCTAGACGTAGCAAAAGGACAAGGACTTCAACGTCTTTTGGTCCGGATTTTCTAACATTTTTGTTAGAAAATGATCCTCGAACCTACAAGGAAGCAGTATCCTCTCCTGATGCTTCTCATTGGAAAGAAGCAATTAATAGTGAAATTGAGTCCATTATGCAAAATCATACATGGGAACTGGTGGATCTTCCACCTGGTTCAAAACCTTTAGGGTATAAATGGATATTCAAAAAGAAGTTGAAAGCTGATGGCTCAATTGATAAATACAAAGCAAGGCTTGTTGTTAAAGGCTATAGACAAAAGGAAGGATTAGATTATTTCGACACTTATTCACCTGTTACAAGAATTACATCTATTCAAATGCTAATAGCAATAGCATCTTTAAATAGACTTGAAATACATCAAATGGATGTAAAGACTGCATTCTTAAATGGTGAATTAGATGAAGAAATATATATAGAACAACCTGAAGGTTTCACTGCTCCTGGACAAGAGAGGAAAGTATGTAAACTTGTTAAATCCTTGTATGGATTAAAACACGCACCAAAACAATGGCATGAGAAATTTGATAATGTAATGTTATCAAATGGGTTTAAAATGAATGAGTGTGACAAATGTGTTTATGTCAAAAGCACTCAAAAGGAATATGTCATTGTTTGTCTTTATGTGGATGATATGTTAATCATGGGTAGCAACAATGAAGTTATCAACTCAACAAAATTTATGTTGTCAAATAGGTTTGACATGAAAGACTTGGGGGTTGCTGATATAATATTAGGAATTAAGATTTCTAGAACCTCTGATGGAATTATGTTATCTCAATCTCATTACATTGAGAAAATACTTGAAAAATTTAACAAGTATAATATAATTCTAAATAAGACCCCAGTTAATATAAATCTTCATCTAGCTAAAAATGAAGGTGATAGCATATCTCAACTAGAATATTCTCGTATAATAGGCAGTTTAATGTACGTCATGAACTGTACTAGACCAGATATAGCTTATTCGGTAAGTAAGCTAAGTAGGTATACGAGTAATCCAGGTAAAGATCACTGGAAAGCAATTTTGAGAGTTTTAGGATACTTAAAACATACTCAAAGATATGGACTGCACTATACAAGATATCCAGCAGTATTGGAAGGATATAGTGATGCTAATTGGATATCTGACAATAAAGACTCGAAATCTACAAGTGGATATGTCTTTACCCTTGGAGGTGCAGCAGTATCTTGGAAATCCTCAAAACAAACTTGTATTGCTAGGTCTACAATGGAATCAGAATTCATTGCTTTAGACAAAGCTGGAGAAGAAGCTGAATGGCTTCGTAATTTCTTAGAGGATATTCCAAATTGGTCAAGACCTGTTCCAGCTATATGTATACACTGTGATAGCCAATCAGCGATTGGAAGAGCACAGAGTCATTTATATAACGGTAAGTCACGTCATATACGACGAAGAAATAATACCGTTAGACAATTGCTCTCAAATGGAGTTATCTCAATTGACTATGTAAAGTCAAAAGATAATATTGCGGATCCGCTTACGAAAGGTTTAACAAGAGAGCAAGTGGAAAAATCATCGAGGGGAATGGGTTTAAAGCCTACTGTTTAACTAAGAGTCGTCATAGTGGCAACCCAACCTAGCTAACTGGAGATCCCAAGATCTAGGTTCAATGGGCAAACCGAACTATGTAGTACTCAGTAAAGCACTGAGGAGATATTTACTCCTAACCATTCCTAAAATGAGACAGTGCACATCTGCCGCGAGAATTAGGATAAGTTACACTTTTAATGACTTTTATATCTTGAAATATGTTCAAGTGGGGTATTGCAGGATACTCTTGATAGAAGTCACCTACGTGAGTAAGAAGGGGGCCACTTCTGTGAGAATTTTGAAGGCTGAATTCTCTAATATACTTACGGAACCAAGAGGTGTTTCAAGGCCAAAATGAACACAAACGTGAGAACCAACTATGTCTGAAGAGATATTTTGTGAATTCTATTATCTTGGTTTACACTAAAAGCTGACAGTTCAAAGACATCAAGTCTACTGATTAGCCGAGTAAATCCGATAGATTTTACTAGGGCAAGTTCAAAGCCACTAGGCTACTTAACCTGATGAAATATCTTTTCTCATGTACTCGAACTAGTGTCTGCATATTCATATCATATTTTGTATATTGTAAAGCCAATTTTACATTCATGTGGGGGATTGTTGGAAATGGGTTTGATAAAATATATATTTATGTGTTCAAATCCATTAAGAATTGAATGAGAAAATTGACGGGCCGGGCCGGGTTGGATTCGGGTCGGGTCGGGTCAGGATATATATATATATATATATCTTTTTGACAAAATCTATTTAATTAATTATCAGATTTTGCAGTAAGTTATATATCAATACAACGGTAATAAACTGCCAATTTTTTCTATAAAAAGGACTTGGGCAAGTATTATCAAAAAGAATTTTTTTTATTGCAGTGTTCTGTGATATCAATTCAATTGCAGTGTTCTGTGATATCATGATATCATTTCCCTCCCGTTATATATTGCTAAGTTCCGTTGCTGTATTCTTCCGTTGCAACATATTTCTTCCTGACTTCCTGTTGCACTCTGCAAGTTGAGTAAATAAGGTTTATTTTAATCTTTTTTCAATTTATTTCATGCATGCATCATTAGTCAGTTTGGTACATAATATATCATTTGGTTCGATGAATTCTTAATTTTGTAATGCTACTAATTAAGAATTGAAAATCCGTTTTACCTTGAGAAGCAATTATTCAATTAACCATTAGCATCTGTGGGGGAATAAATTTGCTTTAAGAAGACTTTGTGAATTCAAAGGACTCAGATTTATATTCATCATTTTACAAGTTATTTATGTTCTGCATAATTTATTATTATTATATTTATATGCATTATTAAATAATTTATTAGTATTATATTTATATGTATTATTAAATAATACTATATATTTATATTCCCCTTCTCTATATTCAACACATCTAATTCTCTCCATTCTTTATGTCAATGTCCAAATTTCAAGTTCCATTTCATCAGTTCCACAATCTTCATACCAGTTGACCCAATTGAAAAAATTTAAAAGAAAATTTTCAACAGATTCATTGTTGTTGCTAAAGGTCATGTAATCAATCTTTAAAATGGCTTTTATTTGGTTTAATTTTGCTAATAATCAGATGCAATTTTTCTGTGTTTATATCAATAACTATTTTCTAAAATTTTGGTGAAAAAATTGACAACTTTATCTCTCTCTTGGTACTGGTGGGTGGAGGTCAACAAGTTGGGTTTCAATATCGGGGGTCTGAGATTTCAGATCGGGCAAAGATATAAGTTAAGTGGACGAAATGGAATAATAGGTGGGGAGGGTCGTAGCCTTTGTTGCGATTTGAGTTGTTTTAATGGAGACATAACAACGAAGTTGGGGTTTTAGAAATTTCAGATCTGAGGCAAACACAAGGGCAGGTGAAATGAAGTGGTGCAGGGGATTGAGAGGGGTTTAAAGGCAACCAGAGCTATGGAGTCATGGTGGCCAGAAAGGTGCAGGTTGAGGGCGATGGTGTCAACTGTGAATGGGTTAAAGGAAAAAGATGAGATCGGTGAAGATGGAAGATTAATTTGGGCTTTTAAAGTTTAATTTATGTTTGGTAAATTTAAAGGTATATAAGTTTAAAAAGTCAAATTGTAATATTTGTACTAATATTTAATTCTAATAATTTAACATATAATAATTATTTATACAGATTTAATACGTCAAAATAAGTATTTATATAAATTTTATAAGTCAAATCGTATTTTTTAAGTAATTTTATATTGGTTAAATAATTTTTAACTTTATTTATTTTGCTTTATACGATCAAAAGTAGTCAAATGTGAGCAATAATATTTAAATACAGTCAAGTTATATAAAAATACACGGGTTAATGACAAAACTGTCCCCCCTAAGTTTGGACAAAATTCAATTTGAGATTCAAAGTTCGGGAATCTTCAATCAATATCTTTAAGCATATTAAAATAACAAATGTGTTTTCTTTTGGCCGGACTGACCAATTTTTTATCGGAATACGGTTTGACTACCTTTGTTTTTTGTATTTTGACATTCTCAATACATTTGACTTGTATTTCATAAGTATTTTCTTAAATAATGTTATTTTTTACTTGGTTCATTTTCCCCAATAAAATCAATGACAATAAATAGTAAATTAAATATAAATATAATTTTCCTTTTAAGTGACACATTATCTTCATCTACAAATAAAATATTTTCATAAAATCTATAAATACAAAATAAATAAAAAAATTAATATTAAAATCATAAAGTCTCTTTAAAGGAAAAAACTAAAATAAAAACAAATTAAATAAATAAAACATCTATGGTAAGAAGACAAAATTAAAAACAAGATCATTACTTACTTATAAAAAAAAGCAATTACAAAATAACAACAAAATCAAATAAATTATTTATCTTTTTTCTTATTTTTTTCTTCTTCTTTATCAAATGTTCGGGCATAATCTGTCGACCCCTATGTGGGCTGGAGGCCTGGATTGGGAAGGGTTTGTTGAGCCGAAGCCAGTAAGGGGAGTGGTAGTGTTCGGGGTCGGGCAACCGTGTTCTTTGGGCCGGAGTCCTGATCGAATTGTTGACGTTCGGGGCCGGACGACCTAGTTCTTTAGGCCGGAGCCTAGACCAGTTTATAGGGTTCAGATGATCTGGGCCCATACAGATGGTTATTCCTCGTATGAAGTCTGGTGTGATAAAGAGTTTGAATGGTTAAAGATTCCAATACTAACCATATTTGTGACGCCCCCAAAACAGGTATACATCACCCATCTTAAGTCGCCAGATTCATGGTACATAAATTCAAATACAACTTAATTATACAACAGTCGTGTAAAATACGATAAAACATAGCTGAGAGTTTATACAAGAAGATTGTCATCTAGACAATATCCACACTCAATGGTGTCCTCATTACAATTATTATCACATTATTCCGTGGAATAGTGAGGACTACTAAAGCCATTTATCTTGGACCATCACTCCATTCCTCGACTCGTCCCAACTATATTTTCATTTTCTGAAGAGAACAATGAAAGAAAAGGAAAGCTCAACTAGCCCAGTAAGAAATATTATGACTAAGATAATGCAGAATAAATTATCCTTATACTTCAAAAGTATAACAACCGATAGAATACAATAGACACCAAGTTTTAGATCAACAACTGCAGCGGAAATAAGCAATCCATTAGAAGAGTCAAGTAGAGCATAAAATCTACTATCTTCTATGATTTAAAAAGTTTTTCATCAACTTTATCGCTGAGACTCAGCTTAATAAATAAACCACATCATCCTTGCACTACGACCAATGATATTCATTAGTATCACGACCACAAATTATCCATGCACTACGTGCCAAGGATATTCGTGTATTCATCAATGGTCATGATTTTACCGAATAATCCCTGGTCATAATCATACCAACAACTGTCCATCAATGAACTACAGGCCAATGAGGACTTTTACCACATCATTCGTAACATTACGGTCATGATTATACCGAATAATCCCTGGTCATAATCATACCAAGTCCATCTATATACGTAAGCAGAAGATGACTTTCATCACAATATAAACACGAGGATGATGACAATGACATAATAATTCAATAAAACAAGTTCAAGGATAAATTTTAAAGATTTATAATTTAATTTATCCAGAATTCAATAACGTTCAAATTGTCAACATAATACTGCTTTGTGGAGTAAAATTCAAGAATAATATTTGAAACAACCCGGGTCAAATCCCGAGTCCGGAACAAATCTTGGGTCAAATCCCAAGTCTGAATTGAATCAAATCCATCAAAATAAGACCTCAAATTACTGGCCCAATAGTATCTTCTTGGGTCATCTTAGCCCACCACAGGCTCCCAAAAGGTCATGACTTGAAGGTACTATTGGTAGTAACATATTTCCTTATATGCAGACAAATATTTCCCCTATCTTTCGATGTGAGACTGGGGTGTTACAAACTCCCCCACTTAAATTTCTGACGTCCCCGTCAGAACCGATCACACACACGGCCCAAAGATCTTTGCCTCTCTAGCCATTGTGGAATAATACCGGCTGGCTTCGTGTCCCCACCTCCGGACCTCCATCTCTCCATTGTGGGATAATACCACTAGCCTTCGTGTCCCCACCTCCGGCAACCCAATCGGATAACCCGACCCGAGATTTTGAGAGTCGGCTTTGATACCATATGAAACAACTCGGGTCAAATTCCGAGTCCGGAACAAATCTTGGGTCAAATCCTAAGTCCGAATCGAATCAAATCCATCAAAATAAGGCCTCAAACTACTGGCCCAATATTATCTTCTTGGGTCATCTTAGCCCACTACTGGCTCCCAAAAGGTCATGACTTGAAGGTACTATTGGTAGTAACGTATTTCCTTATATGCATACAAAATTTTCCCCTATCTTTCGATGTGGGACTGGGGTGCTACAATATTCATGTACCAAAAATAATTTGGACAGAAAAGAAATGTATTTTTCGAGTAAATAGTATCCCGTGAATAGTACTTCGGGAATAGTACCTCGTGAATAGTAACTCGACATGAAAAATATCCCAAATCCCCTAGTGAATAATATTCGGGTAAATAGTAATTAGGTGAATAGTAACTCATAAATAGTAACTCGTGAATAGTACTCTGTCATAAAAGTACCCCGAATACCCGAGTGAATAATATTTGAGTGAATAGTAACCGGGTGAATAGTAACCTGTAAATAGTAACTCATGAATAGTATTCCATCATGAAAAGATCAATAATTATCAAGAAAGCTCAGAATAATATTTCCATAAAAAGATAATGGATGAAACACAAATATCAATGATATTCTACTAATTTTATGGAGTATAGAAGTCAAAACTTTAATCAAATGAGTATAATAGAATATATGAAATTGCAAATGGATTTTTGTCCACCATGCGATAATCAACGTAGACAGATCATTTCCACAATTTAATAAGAAATGAATACGGAGGATCATTCACAATGCATGCTGTAAGACCTCAAATGTTATGAATAAAGATTAATTTCTCTCGAAATATATTTTTGAATATTATGGTATAGATATGATATAATGTTATAGTTATGGGTAATATTTATAAATTTTGCAAAGTAAGCAAGTGGTTATATAATATTCGATTGGTCGAGGAATATTCGTTTTAACAGGGAATATTCGTTTTAACAGGGAATATTTATACGAAGGCACAATCATTGGTGGACCCCACAACGGAAGTATTGTCGTAGTAAGAAAATGATAGAATTATCTTTTTATAAAAATAACGGCGGAAGTGTTACCGTTAAAACTGTTGAACTACCCGGTAGTAAAAGTACAGTTATACGCGTGGTTACATAGTAGTACACGGTATTGTTTATTGATGCTTACATGAGAAGTCACTTAGTTATACTCAATTATTGCTATAATAATTGCTGCATCATATCTCTTATATTATTGATTCGATTATTGTCACAATATCATCTGCATTATATGATATATTATTAAATCAATAATTGAGATAACAAAGTTATTCATATTATTAAATTACAATACTTACAATGTCTAGAAGTTCTGTCAAGGAGAGGTTTAGTCACCTAATTGCGCGCCAATAAGGAGAAATCCTTATCGAAAAGCCCCCTCTTTCCTGGGAATGACCTGATTGTTAAATATTGTGAGTTATAATATTAATAATGAATAAGTTCATGTTGATTAAAGATGAATTTGATAGTTTCATTGTGTTGGGATTATTAGTGTTAGTGGAAATCGGCATATATTCCGATGATAATTGATGTCTGGGGTTATATTGATAAATCGGGTAATTTATCGAATAAATGAGCAATTAATTGCTACTAATTCGCATGCTTATATAACTATTTGTTCAAATGTGTGTACTATTGAATCACATTCTTGTACTATTAGGGGAGTTGGTGCAAGATTGATAATACTTGAATGACTAAGTTAAAAATGGAGGTATAGATAGAGGTACTATTAGGGGAGTTGATGCAAGATTCATATTATTTACTATTAGGGGATGTGGTGCAAGTTTGATAATACTTGCAGGACTAAATTAAAAATGAAAGAAAAGTTGGAGGTATTGTACTGTAATATTTTGAGCCCTAAAACGTGCAATTATCGAAACTATATTTTTCTATAAATAGAAGCTCATTCTTTCTTCATTTCTCACCAATTCACAAAAGTTTTAGAGCAATTATTATAGAGAGAAATTATAAAGAGAAAGAAGAAGAGAAGTTTGCTACCTCACTATTCCAGTATCCAGTTTTTTTAAGGTATGGGTATTATTTCGTTCTTTCGTCTTCATGAAAAGAACTTCTGTCATTCCATTCTTTATTACTATGTTGGAATAACCTGTCTATGCGAAGTACCGCATATATAGTGAAATTCTTCTGTTATTCCATTCTTTATTATTATGTTGGAATAACCTGTCTATACGAAGTACCGCATACATGGTGAAATTCTTCTGTTATTCCATTCTTTATTATTCTGTTGGAACATCCTGTCTGTGCGTAACGAATGACCTGGTTCCGTTATTTAATATTCTGTTGGAACATCATGTCTGTGCGTTTAAGCATGACCTGGTTCCGTTGTTTATTATTCTGTTGGAATATCCTGTCTGTGCATTTACGCATGACCTGGTTCCATTATGTATTATTCTGTTGGAATAACCTATCTGTGCTGTCTATCGCATGCTTGGTGATTTCTTTTGTTATTCTATTCTTTATTATACTCAGTTGGTTAACGTTTTGACTTCTATACTCCATGAAATTAATGGAATATCCTTGATATTTGCGCTTCATCCAGTATCTTTTCATGGAAATATTCTTATGAGCATTCTTGAATTTTACTCCACAAAGAAGTATCATATTGACAATTTGGACGTTATTGGTTCCTGGATAAATTAATTCTTGAACTTGTTTTATTGAATTCTTATATCATTGTCATCATCTTCATGTTTATATTATGTTGAAAGTCATCTGTGACCTGTAGTGCATAGATGGACTTGGTATGATTATGACCAGGGATTGTTCGGTATAATCATGACCGTAATGTTACAAATGATGTGGTAAAAATCCTCATTGGCCGTAGTGTATTGATGGACAGTTGTTGGCATGATCATGACCATTGATGAATACACGAATTTCCTTGGTCCGTAGTGCATGGATGATTTGTGGTCGTGATACTAATGAATATCCTTGGCCGTAGTACAGGGATGATGTTGATTATTTATTAAGCTGAGTCTCAGCGATAAAAGTGATGCAAAACCTTTTAAATCATAAAAGATAGTAGATTTTATTCTCTACTTGACTCTTCTAATGGATTGCTTGTTCCGCTGCAGTTAAACTTGATGTTTATTATATTTTATCAGTTTAACACTGTTGAAGTCTAATGATAATTTTTCCAGCATTATCTTAGTAAATAATATTTCTTACTAGGCTGGTTGAGCTCACCCTTTCTTTCACTGTTCTCTTTAGGAAATGAGAACGTAGCTGAGACTAATCGGGGAACAAAGTTATGGTCCAGATGATAACATTTGTAGTCCTCACTATTTTGTTAAATATTGTGACAATAAATGTAATGAGGACTCCATTGAGTTTGTATATTGTCTAGAAGGCAATATTCTTATTAAAACTCTCAGCTATGTTATGTCGTATTTTGCACGACTGTTGTATAATTAAGTTTTTAGTTGAGTTTTGTACCATGTATCTGGCGACTCAAGATGGGTGATGTATACCTGTTTAGGGGGCGTCACAGTTGGTATCAAAGCTTAGGGATATGATCCATGGCTAAGATGTGAGACTAGAACTAGGAGGGGAGAGACGGGGAATTCCTTCGCTAGTATGACCTACCAAAGTTTATTTGGTATTTAATTGGTCGGTTAGAGTATAGGGATAATATGTTACATGTCAATTAACCCTTGTTTTGTGGCAGTGTTTGAAAATGACATCCGAGAATATTGAGAATAACAATAGAGCACAGGAGATCGTTGAGTCTCCACAGATCAATAATCATGATAATGTGCATCAAGAAGGCGACAATCCTCATGCAAACAACAACACTAACCAAATGATGAACGGTGGAATGTTCAGAGGCTTTATACAATTCATGCAACATCAGGCAAGAGCTGTTCCTGTCCAAAATATAGATGAAAACACTAGAAACTCTCGGACGGTCACCGCTAAACAATTCAAGGAGCTGGGACCACCAGAGTTTATTAGAGAGCTAAAACCACTTAAGGCGGAAGCGTGGATAAAGCAGATCACCAAGATATTTGATGTTTTGGGATGCTCCGAGGAATAAAAGGTTCCATTTTCCACCTTTATGTTGCGAGGAGAGGTAGATTACTGGTGGGAATCGGTAAAGTGTACTCAACCTGCAGCACTGAAGATGTCTTGGGAGAAGTTCCAAGAACTATTCAACGACAAATACTTTCTTGAAAGTATTCGTCACATGAAAGAGGTAGAGTTCATCAAGTTGGAGCAGAACAATATGACCGTGTCGCAGTACGAAGCTAAGTTTGCCAAGTTGTCCCGGTTTGCGTCTCACTTGGTTGATAATGATGAGAGAATGACGCTAATGTTTCTAAGAGGTTTGAAACCCGAGATACATCAATATCTAATTTCTCATAAACTGTGTTTGTATTCAGATGTTGTTAATAGAGCTCAATTATTGGAGCGCGATAACGAGTGAACTCAACCAAGAGAAAGCAGCCGACAAAATGTAATACCATTGATAGCAGTCATCGAAGCGGTGACAACAAACGTAGAGAGAATCAACATGCCATAAATGGTAACCACTTCGGTGGTAATCATGGCAAGACAATAAAAATGGACATTTCAAGAAGAGGAGATTCAACAATGATGGAAAGACGTCAGCATCAGCACCCGTGGTTAAGGAAGGAGAACGACCACCTGTCATATGCTTCAAATGCAGAGGGGAGGGACACATCAGTCCAAACTGCGCGATGCAGTCCAAAGCGTGTTATAATTGTGGAAGAGAAGGTCACCTAGCCCGATTTTGTAGTGCACCAAAGACAAGTCCAGCTGGAATGGAGACACCAAAGGCCGTCCCAGAAAATTTAAAACCAATAGTTCAAGGGAGAGCGTTTGTTGCGACCTCCCAGAAAGCAAGGAACCCGAACGAGGTCATCACGGGTAAGCTTATCATAAACTCTAGCAAAGTCTATACCTTATTTGATGCCGGTTCTACCCATTCTTTTATTTCTCCTACTTGCGCTCAACGTTTAAATTTGACTCCGGAGAAATTAGACTTTGACTTATCGGTTGAAACTCCGTTGGGAGAAACCTTCATTACATCCACTGTTTATAAGTCTTGTTGGATTCAAATCGGTAAGCGTACGTTACCTGTTGATCTTATTTCTTTAAAAATACTTGCATTTGACGTGATTCTAGGGATTGATTGGTTAACTACTCATCATGCTAAAATTGATTATTTTCGTAAGGTTGTTAGCTTTCATATTCCTGATCAACCTATTATGCGAATTCAAGCGACCAAACCATTAAAATCAATCATGGTCATCTCAAGCCATAAAGTTATTCATTTATTGAAAAACGAATGTCAAGCTTTCTTAGCTCATGTCACAGATTTAAACAAAAATACGTCAGATTTGAATGATATTTCTATTGTTAATAATTTTCCTGACGTATTCCCCGAAGAACTTCCTGGCTTACCCTCGGAGAGTGAAATCGAGTTTGGTATCGACCTTGAACCCGGCACAAAACCCATTTCAAAAGCCCCATATCGAATGGCTCCTATTGAACTTCAGGAGTTAAAAACCCAACTACAGGAATTGTTAGACATCGGTTTCATTCGACCTAGTAGCACACGATATTGTTTATTGATGCTTACGTGAGAAGTCACTCAGTTATACTCAATTATTGCTATAGTAATTGCTGCATCATATCTCTTATATTATTGATTCGATTATTGTCACAGTATCATTTGCATTATATGATATATTATTAAATCAATAATTGAGACGACAAAGTTATTCATATTATTAAATTACAAAATTTACAATGTCTAGAATTTCTGTCAAGGAGAGGTTTGGTGTGACGCTCCCAAATTCTCTACAGTCACTGTAGTCAATTTGGTGTTCACGTAAATATTCTATTAGATAATAATTTCTATAAATCCAAGATTCATAGTACACATAGTAATTAATAGATCTCGTCAGAACAATCATTTTAACTAAGTACCCTCACTTGGATGTACAAGTTCATTATCTTATAGATACTTCTTACATATCAATAACTCTTATATATATCTGACTTCCACAGTATTAATGTTAGAGTTCTTGGAACTGAGTGAAACGCTACCTCAGTGCATCAGAGAGCCAATGTCTGCCAACAATATCATTCAGATATATATAGTTTATATAGATACTGTACACTTTTCTAATTCCATTAGAACAACAACTAAATAGTACAAACTAAGATTACATTAAACAAATAATATACCGTTACTATTACATGATAGTTTTCAATAAATATCCATGTCTTAAGTCTTTTATCCACAATACCGGAACTTCTGGAATATATTCTTTCTATCTGCAAATGAAAAAAAATATTTGCAGGGATGAGCTACAGAAAGCTCATCAAGTTTTGAACAATAAACGAATGTTATACATATATTAATTCTGAAACAAATGAACATAAAGTTAAGAGTTTTTCCACATATACCAAAGCTGAATTGATTGAACATAAAGTTCAAAGTAATGCCATAAATATATACTGAGATTTATCTGCCAAACCCCGCACATTACGAGTTACTGTCAGTCCTATAGACTTAGTAACTCGGGTTAATCCGCTCAACCAAATAAACTATGAGAATGCATATCATCCTATCTAAATAACCTCCGGTTATTGCTATAAATGTCGGCACATAGAACCCGATCAGTCTATTGATGCCGATCATAATAGTGTTAGTATATATATATCGGTGCCAAACAAAATTGGTTTCTCACAAACTATGTTTTGATATCAAATCAAACACATTTTTCCATAGTAGTAACTCATATGACTTGGTTATATTTGAACAATAAATCATAACCTATAAATAACAGAAATCATATACTGTATATCATAAGATCATAACTAATAAATATAAAATTTTCATTTAATAAAATAATTTAAATGAAGCTGGCATTTGCAATATGAGGTTTGCACAAAATAAAGAAGAACTTGCATTTGAAATCTAAAGTTTCACAAAGTGCGGAAAAACTTGCAATGAATGCGAATATTCAATATTAATTGTAGATGTGGAATAATCAACAATAATTTTCCACTAACGTGCCTGAAAAATAATAACTCGAGTTTGAGTTAAGAAAAATTTTCCTGCCCGACGATCAGCTAATTTATAATATTTGAATTTGTGTACGTAACCTAAATATGTTCATTGCAGTAATTAGAACTAATAACAGTTGATATCTAATCAATTGACTAGTGTCTGGGTTGTATTCGATAACTATTCAATGTTTTATAACTTGATCGGATAATTTATCCAATTACTTTTTGGGTAAACTTTGTTTGAAAGTTTAAATAATACTTTAAATATTATTTATAATAATTTCTAGAGCCTAGAACCATTTTTCAATGATTAATATTAATTTTAACTAATTTATTAATAATCAAAATGTCTTTAGAATCATTAATTTTATTTTTAAGTAATTAATAATCATTCGTTATGATTTTTAAATCATCACTATTAATTTCAAATAATTTTGCTATTATTGATAATGACTTTTAAATCATTATTTTCACTTTTAAATAATCTAATATTATTTAAAATGATTTATTATTATTATTATTATTATTATTATTATTATTATTATTATCTAATTTGTTACCAATTAAAAATGATTTTGGCAATCATTAATATAATTATTAATTATTCATAATATAAAATCATCAAATTTATTTTTAAATAATTTATTATCATTGATAATGATTTTTAAATCATTAGTTTGCATTTATTATTATTTAAAATTATTTATTATCATTTTTACTAATTTATTTAATAGCATTATTAATTAATTTTATTATCATTAATATTCAAATAAATTTAATATTAATGAACTTTCATGTCAAAATATTTAAACTTATTTTTCATAATTTAAAAATGTATTTTAAGAATTTATTATTAATTTATAATAATTATTTAGTATTTATTTCTATTTATAATATTATTTTTATTAATTTTAAACAAAACTGTCGCTAAAGGTCACTTTTAGTGACAGGACTGTCACTGTTGGTGTTCTTTACCAACTGAAGAACATGAAAGTCAACGCTCAGAGGGTATGTTTGACTGGCTTAATTTCTTAACTGATAACGTGTTTACGTCATGACAACGGTTCAACATGGTAGTATTGCTGTAGCACTTTAGGTTTATATCACTTTTGTGGTCTAATTAATTCTCCTCATAGATCTATGGCTGGTCAAAATACTCACCAAGACCTGATCTAGAGTTTCTGGGTATCAAACATCCTACTTCAACATCCAATAACTTGGATCCTATGTATTCGATATGTGTTATAAGGTAACCATTATATAGTATACATGTCATACTACACTAATACAACATCTAGAGGTGTATAACAACATCAGAGGATCATAATTTAGACGGTCAAACTGACTGTTAGACATAACCTTAAAACTTTCTGGGTTACCTAGAATTCTGGGTTCCAAGTTTTGAGTTCATACTTTTGAGCGATCATAACTTTAAATCTGTTGATGTAATGGTCATGTGGTTATCATGGACATGTAGTCCATCCTTCAGTATACAGAAATGATATCATTAAGAATCTTATAACTACTACAATTGTCAGATCTAAGATGACATAAATCTTGTCAGAACTGTTCTTGAAATTCTGGGTTTTCCAGAAAATTTTCCATGGACGGTCAACGGGTTTTGACCTTAAATAACTTATGATCCTTACATGTTTTGGCTGTGATTTAACTTCTATATTACTTAGTTCATATCCTAGTATACTCACCATACATTTAACGTCTAAAAGAGTTAACATGTTAAGATCTAAGAGGCCTGACATTACGCTGTCAGACAAGATTTTTAGGGTTCATGACTGCTATCAAAAATCTTTATTTTTATGTATTTAAACGTTATGGATTCATGATTAAGCAACCCAGATCACTAAATAGTATGTTATATCACAAATATAAACACTAAAACACAACTTTTATTATGGCTTCAAAGATCTAGGGTTAGGGTTAGTGTTCTTACCTTTTTAAGCAATCTTTGAAATCTGAATTTATGATCTGAGTATTGACTGTTTAAGAGTTGTTTGTGGCTGTTTATATGATGTATTACAATTATGAATTCGTTGGTTGGCTACCCCAACACATAACTTATATGTAGCAAACTCAAGTATGGCCATTTTACCTAATTCCATTAAATTGTTGCCAACTAAGGCATGGATCAGTCTTAGGTGTTAAAAGACTGATGGTGGGGGCTGTTTTAGGACACATGTTGCAACTCTTATAAGTGGTGAGTCATAGATTTAAGCTTATCACTTAAAATGGAAGATAAAGGGTATTTTAGTAACTTCCTATTTACTAAGGGGACTTTTGTGATTTCCCATTCAAATTTGAGGTTAATTTGGTCATTTATGCTATGGAATTAGACACATGGCAAATCTTTTATTAAAATTTAAGCTCAAGGGTATTTTGGTCTTTTTACCCCTACTAAGGGTATTTTGGTAATTTTCATATTATCCATAGGGTTATTTTAGTCATTTCACATACTTCCCTAATATTTTTTTAATCCTTAGGTTTTGATAATCATTATTAGGGTTCCATAATTAGATTTTAGGATTCTAAAATTAAAATTAGGGTTTATAAATTAGGGTTTTTAACTGTGCGTGAGTTTTTTCAATCAAAGATTAGGGTTTCAAATCCCTCATTGAGGTTTACTAAATTTATACCCTTATCCGATCAATCATTGATCATCAATTCTATATCGTACAAACCATATTTGTCAATACAATTGTTGTAACTGTATTTTCTACTGAATCCCTATCTGAACTTAAGATTAGGGTTTCTATTTTCTGTTAAGCATAACTCTACTCATATTTCTTTGTCAATACACAAATTTACCACTTCTCTAGACTTGTATCACATATACTTAACACAATTTTGGTAATCAATATAAATATTAAATAAAAAAAAATTTATTCATAAAATTACGGATCCTCACATTCTCCCCTCCTTATAAGGATTTCGTCCACTGAATCATCATCATTGTATACTTACTTTTATGTCTTATTGTTAGACCTTTATTCCACCAATAATTCTTTTTAGGAATAAATGAACAATTCTTGGGCCCCGCCTAAGTTTTATTTAACTTATTTTGGCCCATAATTTCCTTAGGAAACATAATTCCATATCCACACATTTAATGCAAAAAAATTAAGATTATAAAAATTTTGAATTAATATATTCTCCCCTCCTTATAAGATTCTATATTATGAACCATGATCTATTCTTTATTCGAAAGTTTATATAAATTGAATCAATAGACTTCATCATTGTATTTAAATTTAATCGTTAAACACATAGAACATTTAACACACATAAAATTTATTTCTTCATGTCCTTATTTATCGTGTACCACGACTATTTGTCAAGTTAAAAACTTAATCATTATTTATCCTTATCTTAACTTACTTGACTCAATTTCTCCTTCAACATTAACTTTAATTTTGTCCTTGTTTAACTATAACACTCGTTGACTTATTGTCTTATATTTTATACCATTGGTATTCTAACAATAGAATTTTACCAAATTGTAACCTTCATGGTTCAATCACTACATCTCACAATGCTACCTATCTGTTTATAACCGAACAAAGAAAATCTGGCTTCGGTGTCTTCCCTCTTAAATTCTTCTTTATATCTTATCTTCTTATCTCTATATATTATCTTATTCAAGATTTATCTTCTTTCTCATAACCTTTTCCTATAACTAACGCTTCTGAATATAGTTAGCTGAACTCTTTATCTCAATCTTAAATTTATTAAAATCTTTTATCAGTACATCGTTGTTTCATTTAACTTTTAATATTATCATTAAATGTTTCCTCCTTCATATGTCTCAAATCCAGATACTATTTACACTTATGGTAATCAATTATACCTCTTATTTCTAGATACAACTGTAAGACCCCGAATTTTATGAAATAAAAGTATTCAATTTTAATATTTAGTAAGTGGTTAAATTTATAAAAGTTAAAGTTAAGGGTGATATATGAATTTTTTTTCAAAATGCGCAAGTGGATATAAAATATTCATTGTTGTCGGGGAATATTCGTTTAGTCGTGGAATATTCTTTCTGTTGGGGAATATTCGTACGACGACGCAACCATTTGTGGGCCCCATAACAGAATAACTGTCAGATGAAGAAAATGACAAATTTGAGTTTTTATAAATAACGACGTAATTGTTACCGTTAACACTGTTGGAATACCTGGTGGTTAAAATACAGTAATACGCGTAGTTGCGCAGTAGCACACGGTATTGCATAGTAATTTTTTCAATTATTGATTCTTATGTGAGAAGACACTACTCAATAATTATTACAGTAATTACTGTTCAATATTTTATTTTATTAATTCAATAATTGCTGCGTTGATATTTTATATTATTGTTGTTTTAATAATTGTCACTGCACAGTATCTCCATTATTAGATCAATAATTCATATTATTTGAATAATATTATTAGATAACATTATTGACAATGTCTAGAAAGTTCTGTTAAGGAGAGGTTTGGTCACCTAATTGCGTGCCAGTAACGAGAAATCCTTATCGGAAAGCCCCCTTTTTCCTGGGAACTGTCTGGTTGTCATTATTGTGATTCTGTAATATTATTTGTGAATAATTAATTATTGATTTATATGATAAGGAAATATTTATTTGATGTGGATATAAATGATGGATTTATTTATGTGGTTATAAATGAAAGAGTTAATGTTGAGGTGTATTATCAGTATTTTGTCGGATTGGAGGTATTAAAAGATCAAATCGGTGTTCTTACAGCTTTATTGTGTGAGTTATAATATTTAATCCGACCGTTGGATCGTTGTGATTTTTGGATATGTTATACATATATAAGTTGAGTATATGTCCACAAATTTTGAACCGTTAAAAATGAACGAATGATTTGTTATAAATTTTAAGAGGTGACTAATTCAGAAATTAGGTTTATAAATGATTTTGGTAGAAAATTCTAGAAATGGGTGGGCCCCACTCTTGGTTGTTGAGGAAGATGACTGATTTTTGGTGGGTGGAATAGTAGCAGGTAAAGCCATTAGGTAGCAGGTCAAGTCTGCTTCGGCGTGGTAACATTTTCCTATAAATAGAGGGCTAAGTTAGAATTGAAAAATACACCAGAATTCATAAGTTTTCTCTATTTTTCTTTCTAGATTATCTAGTGTATTTTGTGAGTATTTAGATACTTGGTGAGTTACTATTCATCAGTGCAAGTTTCCTTCAGCGTCATATCCGATATCCAGCTAGAAGTACTGCTCTTTTGAGGTAAGGGATAGTAAGGGATTTTAAGGGTTGTTATGTTTTTCAGTTTCGTAATTTTTCTGACATTCAAAAATTATGGAAAAATTTGAAATGATAATTTGATGAATTTTCTTGATTGTGTCCAAAAATGGTGATTTTTGGATGTATAGATTAAGAGTTTTGAATTTTATGAGAAAATGCTATTTTAAAACTAACCGCTTATAATTCCTTGTGGTTAACTCCAAAATTGGTGAAATTTTTATTGGGAGTACATGTATATGATAGAAGTATACTCTGTAAATTTCGAAATTTTTGGATAAAAGTACAATTTTTGATAAATATCTAAATATTCGGCTGTTTTGGCCATGTGAAAAATAGTAAATGATTTTTAAAAATTCTGAGAAAAATATATGTTCAATATGGGACTATATTCTACTAAATCTCAAAAAAGAAAATTTGTTTGTACTGATTTGATATTTTTCATGAAAATGGACTAGTTATGAGTAAATGAATTAAATATGTTATGTGAAGTAAGAAAATTGGAAAATAGGATTTTATGGCTTGAGAATCCTATATGAGGTATATGTAGATTTTTGATGAGGGTTTTGGTTATTGGTGATGAAATCTTATGAGTTTGGAATTTTAGGATGATTAAATGTATTATTTAGTAAAGTGTAAACAATTAAAATAAATTGTTTATAAGTTTAAGAAATGTTATTTCAATATCATTATACCGAAATATTGGTATGGATTTTATTGTAGAATTTCTACCTTTTTGTGTCAGGTTTACTATTCACGAGTTACTATTCATGAGTTACTATTCACGAAGTTACTATTCATGAGTTACTATTCATGACCAAATTGGTTTTTTTTAACCAAATTATAGTTGAGTTATGAATATTACTCTTGAGATTAAATCTATATGTTGATTATATTATTTTTATTATCATACATAACATTTTTATAACCCTAATGATGATATTAATTTCTCTTTGACTTGAGTGTAAAGATGGGTAGATTATTGGTATGATCATGACTATGGGTTCTCTTTGGCCAGTAGTACAAAGTTGAATTGTTGACTGGTATGATCATGACCATTGAATTTATAATTGAATATCTTTAGCTTAAGTGCAAAGGTGAAATGATCAACATGGTTATAATTATTGTTTATATAAATTCTTAAATGATTATATATTTCTTTGAGATATTAATATATTTGGCCTGTAGTGCAAATATGAACTGTTGATGAATATATTTGGCCTGTAGTGCAAATATGAACTATCTTTGGCTTGTATTGCAAAGATGAATTATTGATGAATATCTTTGGCCCGTAGTGCAAAGATGACCTGTTGTTGAATATCTTTGGCCTGTAGTGCAAAGATGACCTGTTGTTGAATATCTTTGGCCTTAGTGCAAAGATGAAATTATTAGTATGATTATAAACAGGAACTGTGATTTGGTATAACCATGATCTTTGATGTTTTAGGTAAAGACATGTGATGAAAATTATCTTCGTCCTGGATGCGAAGAGGAATTTAGAATCACAATTATGATTATGAGTTATTCATATGATTGTTGAAAGGAACTGTTGATTGATGCTACATGGATAAAACATTGTTGGATTTTTAACATGGAGAAGATAATAGACTTTATAGTCTATTTGACTCTTCTATTGGATTGCTCGTTCCGCTGCAACTATGGTTGAAATTTTTATCATCTACCATATGTTCTAAATCTTTGATTTATTACTGA
This sequence comes from Panax japonicus, assembly GCA_020205505.1. NCBI lineage: Eukaryota > Viridiplantae > Streptophyta > Magnoliopsida > Apiales > Araliaceae > Panax > Panax japonicus. The sequence continues at coordinate 42,840,931 of CM035109.1, read as the reverse complement.
TGAAGGCTATTGATAATTTAATTATCTTTAGTCATGATATTCTTTACTGAGCTAGTTGTGCTCACCCTTTTGCTTCATAATTCCTTTCAGGTAATAAGAGTGTAGCTGGGTCGAGCGGGGGTAACAGGGGAATATAACGGTGGTCATCATTTAGTAGTTATATTTGGTGAATCAAATAGAGTGAGGCAAACCCAACGTTGGAAGGGTGTTTTACCACTATCATACAAGATGTCTAAAGACATACAATCTCATGTCATCATAAGACAGGGTTGTGCACATCCACTTACTGAGTATATCTACGAGCATTACCTATATGATCTTGGTGTTTGTTTGAAGTATAATTCTCAATTAGAGACAGTGGAGATAATGATATGTCAAGAGAAGACTCACAATTGGAAAGAATATGATATTAATCTTCTCGTTTTTCTTTGGGGTCTATTAGGTCAACCAAGGATAATTCTGTGGACATATAATATCTATCATAACCTGGAAGCATGACCTCCCATGTACGAAGGTTTCCTTGAGCACTTCCCAAATATTCTAATTTCTAAAACATTTTTTGACAATACCTTTATGTAAGGTGCCATTGTGGCATGCTGTCCAAGGTTGGGATGAGAGCCACAGTTGGTATATATTTATATTAAAACTCACTGCATATGTGTTGTTGCATTTTGCACAACAATTGTTGTAATAAAGCTTTAGTTATTTTCTGCACCATGTATTTGGCGACTCAGAATGGGTGATGTATACCTATTTTGGGGGTGTCACAACAACTTATTCCTTTCTCTGTTTGAATTACTTTATAATGACTAATCATAATGATATTATTAGATCATTTCTTTATTTCTCAATTTATCTTTAACTTTATTCACTTCAGATTATCATTTCTAGTGATTTATTCAACTATTTCTCTGGCTATGGTTGTCTAATCCACTTTTAATCTCATACATCTAATATAGAGTAACCTTAATTACCTTTACCTCATTTCCTACCGACTTTTCCTCCTTCACAAATTTCTTCTTGACCCGAAGAATACTATCACCAAACATCATCTTTTATTATTTAAGACTAAATTTATTTATTTATTTTTATTATTTTTTTTTCAAATATTTTATAGTATCTTTCAAAATAATTTTTAGACTTTATATTTTATATCAACAAGTTTCATATATTACATATCTGTTCACCTTACCAATACTTATTACATAATGTACATATTATAGATCAAAAGATAAAATCTATCATTTTTACCATACTTATACCAAAATTTGTAACCTCTACCATACATATAGATGTATTCACCTATACTTCAAGATATTACTCTTAATATTACAAATATTTTAAAACCTAACTTTTATCTTAGACGTCTCCGCTCCCTTCACCTGCTGGTTTGAATTTGAGGCTTTGGTTCCCCCTTAGGTTGAGATTTCTAGGTTTTGGACAAAATTTTACTATGTGTCACCCCACCCCGCAATTGAAACACTTAATCCTGTTGATCTTATTATCTTTATTATACTTCTATCGTGGGCAAATATTTGCATAATGCCCAATGTTTCCACAAGTGAAACATTGAATCCCCATAAAGATACATACCCCTCCGTGCTTCTTTCCACAATTACGACACCCTTCACTCCTTTGGCTGGTGCTCCCATTTCCATTTTTCCTAGAATTATTTGAAAAATTATCATCCCTCTTTCTTTTACGATCTCCCTTCGTTTGACATTGTCTTAATATTTCATTTCCTGATTCCCCAGTCTCCTTCAATTCTAATGGTCCCGTTAATTTAAAGTCTAAGGTAATCCTTAAGGTATTGTGTTCAACTTCTAGTGGATTCCCTGACCTCCATTGTGAAGCATCTAGTAACACGTTTACCAACTATTGAGTTAGATTTGTCTCTAACTGGTTCCCGTCAATCTCTGCTGGTGATTTCCCTTGTGATGCCATTTATCTAAAAATAAAATAGCAATTAACTAAATATAAGCATAATGATCAATTTATTTAGCAAACAAGATGTATATATTCAATTATATCTATATATAGTTTATATACTTCAAAAAAATGATTTACCGACTAATGATTTATATCTAATCTTTTCACTAGTTCTCCCCAACGAATTATTATACTAAGAACGTATACCATTACAAATTACAACTTCTCTTTGTCTATTCTAGACATTCCTAACATCTCCAAAATATTTCCCTGTAATGAGTATCTAACTCATTCTCTATCTCTAAATTTATCTCCTTATTACCTTTATCATAATTTTTCAGGTCATATCCTAAGGTATTCCTACCCTAGTTCTATAACCTACGGCTCTGATACCAAATTGTGACGCCCTCAAATTCTCTACAGTCGCTGTAGTCAATTTGGTGCTCACGTAAATATTCTATCAGATAATAATTCCTATAAATCCAAGATTCACAGTACTCATAGTAATTAATAGTTATCGTCAGAACAATCATTGTAACTAAGTACCCTCATTTGGATGTACAAGTTCATTATCTTATAGATACTTCTTTCATATCAATAACTCTTATATATATATATATATATATATATATATATATATATATATATATATATATATATATATATATATATATATATCTGACTTCCACAGTATTAATGTTAGAGTTCTTGGAACTGAGTGAAGCGCTACCTCAGTGCATCAGAGAGCCAATGTCTGTCAACACTATCATTCAGATATATATAGTTCATATAGATACTGTACACTTTTCTAATTCCATTAGAACAACAACTAAATAGTGCAAACTAAGATTACATTAAACAAATAATATACCGTTACTATTACATGATAGTTTTCAACAAATATCCATGTCTTAAGTCTTTTATCCACAATACCGGAACTTCTAGAATATATTCTTTCTATCTGCAAATGAAAAAAAATATTTGCAGAGATGGGCTACAGAAAGCTCAGCAAGTTTTGAACAATAAATGAATGTTATACATATATTAATTCTGAAACAAATGAACATAAAGTTAAGAGTTTTTTCACATATACCAAAACTGAATTGATTGAACATAAAGTTCAAAGTAATGCCATAAATATATACTGAGATTTATCTGCCAAACCCTGCACATTACGAGTTACTGTCAGTCCTATAGACTTAGTAACCCGGGTTAATCCGCTCAACCAAACAAACTAGGAGTATGCATATCATCCTATCTAAATAACCTCCGGTCATTGCTATAAATGCCGGCTCATGGAACCTGGTCAGTCTATTGCTGCCGGTCATAATAGTTTCAGTATATATATATATCGGTACCAAACAAAATTGGTTTCTCACAAACTATGTTTTGATATTTAATCAAACACATTTTTCCATAGTAGTAACTCATATGACTTGATTATTTTTGAACAATAAATCATAACCTATAAATAACAGAAATCATATACTGTATATCACAAGATCATAACTAATAAATATAAAATTTTCATTTAATAAAATAATTTAAATGAAGCTGGCATTTGCAATATGAGGTTTGCACAAAAATGAAGAAGAACTTGCATTTAAAATATAAAGTTTCACAAAGTGCGGAAAAACTTGCAATGAATGCGAATATTCAATATTAATCGTAGATGTGGAATAATCAACAATAATTTCCCATAAACGTGTTTGAAAAATAATAACTCTAGTTTGAGTTAGGAAAAACTTGCCTGCCCGACGATCAGCTAATTTATAATATTTGAATTTGTGTACGTAACCTAAATATGTTCATTGCAGTAATTAGAACCAATAACAGTTGATATCTAATCAATTGACTAGTGTCTAGGTTGTATTCAATATCTATTCAATGTTTTATAACTTGATCGGATAATTTATCCAATTACTTTTTGGGTAAACTTTGTTTGAAAGTTTAAACAATACTTTAAATATTATTTATAATAATTTCTAGAGCCTATAACCATTTCTCAATGATTAATATTAATTTTAACTAATTTATTAATAATCAAAATGTCTTTAGAATCATTAATATTATTTTAATTAATTAATAATCATTCGTTATGATTTTTAAATCATCACTATTAATTTCAAATAAATTTGCTATTATTGATAATGACTTTTAAATCATTATTTTCATTTTTAAATAATTAAATATTTTTTAAAATGATTTATTATTATTATTATTATCTAATTTATTACCAATTAAAAATGATTTTGGCAATTATTAATATAATTATTAATTATTCATAATAATTATTAAATCATTAAATTTATTTTTAAATAATTTATTATCATTGATAATGATTTTTAAATCATTAGTTTGCATTTATTATTATTGAAAATGATTTTTTTTATCATTTTTACTAATTTATTTAATAGCATTATTAATTAATTTTATTATCAGTAATATTCAAATAAATTTAAGATTAATAAAATTTCATGTCAAAATATTTAAACTTATTTTTCATAATTTAAAAATGTATTTTAAGAATTTATTATTAATTTATAATAATTATTTAGTATTTATTTCTATTTATAATATTATTTTTATTAACTTTAAACCAAACTGTCGCTAAAGGTCACTTTTAGTGACAGGACTGTCACTGTTGGTGTTTTTCACCAACTGAAGAACATGAAAGTCAACGCTCAGAGGGTATGTTTGATTGGCCGAATTTCTTAACTGATAATGTGTTTAGATCATGACAACGGTTCAACATGGTAGTATTGATGTAGCACTTTAGGTTTATATCACTTTTGTGGTCTAATTAATTCTCCTCACAGATCTATGGCTGGTCAAAGTACTCACCAAGACTTGATCTTGAGTTTCTGGGTCAGTGTCAAACATCCTACTTCAACATCCAATAACTTGGATCCTATGTATTCGATATGTGTTATAAGGTAACCATTATATAGTATACATGTCATACTACACAAATACAACATCTAGAGGTGTATAACAACATCAGAGGATCATAATTTAGACGGTCAAACTGACTGTCAGACATAACCTTAAAACTTTCTGGGTTACCTAGAATTCTGGGTTCCCAGTTTTGAGTTCATACTTTTGAGCGATCATAACTTTAAATCTGTTGATGTAATGGTCATGTGGTTATCATGGACATGTAGTCCATCCTTCAGTATACAAAAATGATATCATTAAGAATCTTATAACTACTACAATTGTCAGATCTAAGATGACAGAAATCTTGTCAGAACTGTTCTTGAAATTCTGGATTTTCCAGAAAATTTTCCGTGGACGGTCAACGGGTTTTGACCTTAAATAACTTATGATCCTTACATGTTTTGGCAGTGATTTAACTTCTATATTACTTAGTTCATATCCTAGTATACTCATCATACATTTAACATCTAATATAGTTAACATGTTAAGATCTAAGAGGCCTGACATTACGCTGTCAGACAAGATTTTTAGGGTTCATGACTGCTATTAAAAATCTTTATTTTTATGTACTTAAACGTTATGGATTCATGATTAAGCAACCCAGATCACTAAATAGTATGTTATATCACAAATATAAACACTAAAACACAACTTTTAATATGGCTTCAAAGATCTAGGGTTAGGGTTAGTGTTCTTACCTTTTTAAGCAATCTTTGAAATCTGACTTTGTGATCTGAGTATTGACTGTTTAAGAGTTGTTTGTGGCTGTTTATATGATGTATTACAATTATGAATTCGTTGGTTGGGTACCCCAACACATAACTTATATGTAGCAAACTCAAGTATGGCCATTTTACCTAATTCCATTAAATTGTTTCCAACTAAGGCATGGATCAGTCTTAGGTATTAAAAGACTGATGGTGGGGGCTGTTTTAAGACACATGTTGTAACTCTTATAAGTGGTGAGTCATAAAATGGAAGATAAAGGGTATTTTAGTAACTTCCTATATACTAAGGGTACTTTTGTAATTTCCCATTCAAATTTGAGGTTAATTTGGTCATTTATGCTATGGAATTAGACACACGGCAAATCTTTTATTAAAATTTAAGCTCAAGGGTATTTTGGTCTTTTTACCCCTACTAAGGGTATTTTGGTAATTTTCATATTATCCATAGGGTTATTTTAGTCATTTCACATACTTCCCTACTATTTTTTTAATCCTTAGGTTTTGATAACCATTATTAGGGTTCCCTAATTAGATTTTAGGATTCCAAAATTAAAATCAGGGTTTATAAATTAGGGTTTTTAACTGTGCGTTAGATTTCTCAATCAAAGATTAGGGTTTTAAATCCCTCATTGAGGTTTACTAAGTTTATACCCTTATCCGATCAATCATTGATCATCAATTCTATATCGTATAAACCATACTCATCAATAGAATTGGTGTAACTGCATTTTCTACTGAATCCCTATCTGAACTTAAGATTAGGGTTTCTATTTTCTGTTAAGCATAACTCTACTCATATTTCTTAGTCAATACACAAATTTACCACTTCTCTAGACTTGAATCACAGATACTTAACACAATTTTGGTAATCAATATAAATATTAAAAAAAAAATTCATAAAATTACGGATTCTCACATTTGGTCACCTAATTGCGCGCCAATAAGGAGAAATCCTTATCGGAAAGCCCCCTCTTTCCTGGGAATGATCTGATTGTTAAATATTGTGAGTTATAATATTAATAATGAATAAGTTCGTGTTGATTAAAGATGAATTTGATAGTTTCATTGTGTTGGGATTATTAGTGTTAGTGGAAATCGGCATATATTTCTATGATAATTGATGTCTGGGGGTTATATTGATAAATCGAGTAATTTATCAGATAAATGAGCAATTAATTACTACTAATTCACATGCTTATATAACTATTTGTTCACATGTGTGTACTGTTGAATCACATTCTTGTACTATTAGGGGAGTTGGTGCAAGATTGATAATACTTGCATGACTGAGTTAAAAATGGAGGTATAGATAGAGGTACTATACTGTAATTCATATTTTTCACAAGATTATTTTATTGATTCACATGATTGAACTATTGATTCACATTATTTACTATTAGGAGAGGTGGTGCAAGTTTGATAATACTTGCAGGACTAAATTAAAAATGGAAAAAAAATTGGAGGTATTGTATTGTAATATTTTGAGCCCCAAAATGTGTAATTATCGAAACTATATTTTCCTATAAATAGAAGCTCATTCTTCCATTATTTCTCACCAATTCACAAAAGCTTTAGAGCAATTGTAAGACCCCAACTTTTTGAATAAAGATTAAATTTTCTCCAAATCTATTTTTGAACATTATGGTGTGGATTTGATATAATGTTATAGTTGTGGGTAATATTTATAAATTTTGCAAAGTACGCAAGTTGTTATATAATATTCGATTGGTCGGAGAATATTCGTTTTAACAGGGAATATTCGTACAACGGCACAATCATGGTGGACCCCCACAACGGAATTATTGTTGGATTGAGAAAACGACAAAAATACTTTATGAAAATAACGGCGGACGTTTTACCGTTAACTGCTGAATGACCCGGTGTTAAAAGTACAGTAATACGCATGGTTGCATAGTAGCACACGATATTGATTATTGATGTTTACGTGAGAAGTCACTCAGTTATACTCAATTATTGCTACGGTAATTGCTGCATCATATCTCTCATATTATTGATTCAATTATTGTCACAGTATCATTTGCATAATATATTATATTATTAAATCAATAATTGAGATTATTCATATTATTATTTGTAATATTGACAATGTCTAGAAGTTCTGTCAAGGAGAGGTTTGGTCACCTAATTGCGTGCCAATAAGGAGAAATCCTTATCAGAAAGCCCCCTCTTTCCTGGGAACGACCTGGTTGTTAAATATTGTGAGTTATAATATTAATGATGAATAAGTTGTGTTGATTAAAAATGAATTTTGATAGTTCCATTGTGTTGGGATTATTAGTGTTAGTGGAAATCGACATCTATTCCGATGATAATTGATGTCTAGGGGTTATATTGATAAATCGGGTAATTTATCGGATAAATGAGTAATTAATTGCTACTAATTCACATGCTTATATAACTATTTGTTCACATGTGTGTACTATTGAATCACATTATTTACTATTAGGGGAGTTGGTGCAAGATTGATAATACTTGCATGACTAAGTTAAAAATGGAGGTATAGATGGAAGTACTATACTGTAATTCGTATTTTTCACATGATTATACTATTGATTCACATGATTGAACTATTGATTCAAATTATTTACAATTAGGGGAGGTGGTGCAAGTTTGATAATACTTGGAGGACTAAATTAAAAATAAAAGAAAAGTCGAAGGTATTGTATTGTAATTTTTCGAGCCCCAAAACGTGCAATTATCGAAACTATATTTTCCTATAAATAGAAGCTCATTCTTCCTTCATTTCTCACCAATTCACAAAAGCTTTAGAGCGATTATTATAGAGAGAAATGATAGAGAGAAAGAAGAAGAGAAGTCTGCTACCTCACTATTCCTGTATCCAGTTTTTCCAAGGTAGGGAATATTATTTGTTGTACTCGTAGGGAGTATTATTTCTTTCTTATCCATGAAGAGAACTTCTGTTATTCCATTCTTTATTATTCTATTGGAATAACCTGTATACGTGGGCTACCCTATATTTGGTGAAATTCTTTTGTTATTCCATTCTTTATCATTCTGTTGGAACATCCTGTCTGTGCGTTTTCGCCGGACCTGATTCCATTATTTATCATTCTTTTGGAACATTCTGTCTATGCGTTCTACGCCAGACCTGGTTCCGTCTTTATTATTCTGTTGGAATATCCTGTCTGTCCGTTTTACGCCGGACCTGATTCCGTCTTTATTATTCTGTTGGAATATCCCGTATGTCCGTTTTACGCCGGACCTGATTACGTCTTTATTATTCTGTTGGAATATCCTGTCTGTGCATTTTACGCCGGACCTGATTCCGTTATTTATTATTCTGTTTGAATAACCTGCCTGTGCGGTCTATCGAATGCCTGGTGATTTCTTTTATTATTCCATTCCTTGTTATACTCAGTTGGTTAAAGTTTTGACTTCTATACTCCATGAAATTAGTGGAATATCCTTGATATTTGCGCTTCATCCAGTATCTTTTTATGGAAATATTCTTCTGAGCATTATTAAATTTTACTCTACAAAACAGTATCATGTTAACAATTTGGACATTATTAGTTCCTGTATAAATTAATTCTTGAACTTGTTTTTATTGAATTCTTATATCATTGTCATCATCCTCATGTTTATATTTTTTTTGAAAGTCATCTGTGGCCTATAGTGCATAGATGGACTTCGTATGATTATTACCAGGGATTATTCGGTGTAATCATGACCGTAATGTTACAAATGATGTGGTAAAAGTCCTCATTGGCCCGTAGTACATTGATGGACAGTTGTTGGCATGATCATGACCATTAATGAATACACAAATATTCTTGGCCCGTAATGTATGAATAATTATGGTCGTGATACTAAAGATTATCCTTGGCCGTATTGCAGAGGTGATTCGATGATGTGGATTATTTATTAAGCTGAGTCCCAACAATAAAAGTGATGAAAAACCTTTTAAATCATAAAAGATAGTAGATTTTATTCTCTACTTGACTCTTGTAATGGATTGCTTGTTCCGCTGCAGATAAACTTGATGGTTGTTATATTATATCAGTTTAACACTGTTGAAGGCTAACGATAATATATTCTGCATTATCTTAGTCATAATATTTCCTACTGGGCTTGTTGAGCTCACCCTTTTACTTTTATTGTCCTCTTCAGGAAATGAGAACGTAGCAGAGACTAGTCGGGGAACGGAGTGACGGACCAGATGATAACATTAGTAGTCCTCACTATTCCATGAAATAGTGGGAAAATAAATGTAATAATATTGAATTTGAGTTTGTATATTTTCTAGACGACAATATTTGTATTAAAACTCACAACTTATGTTTTGTCGTACTTTGCATGACAGTTGTATAATTAATTTGTATTTGTATTCTGTACCATATATTTGGCGACTCAGAATAGGTGATGTATACCTATTTTGGGGGCGTCACAACTAAAGCTATAGAGCAATTATTATAGAGAGAAATTATAGAGAGAAAGAAGAAGATAAGTCTGATACCTTACTATTCCAGTTTCCAGTCTTCTTTTAAGGTAAGTGGTATTATTTCTTTCGTATTCATGAAGATAATTATTTTCTTTAAATACTCGTATAGGTTGTTATTCCATTCTTTATTATTCTATTGGAATAACCTGTCAGTGCTGTCTATCGCATGCCTGGTGAATTTTGTTGTTATTCCATTATTTATTATTCTGTTGGAATATCCTGTCTGTGCGGATTACGTATGACCTAGTTCCATTCTTTATTATTCTGTTGGAATATCCTGTCTGTGTGGGTTAAGCATGACTTGGTTCCATTCTTTATCATTCTGTTGGAATAACCTGTCTGTGCGGATTATGCACGCCTGGTGAATTCTTCTGTTATTCCATTCTTATTATTCTGTTGGAATAATCTATCTATGTGGATTACTGCATGTGTGACGCCCCGTAAACAGGTATACATCACCCATCTTGAGTCGCCAGATACATGGTAAAAACTCAACTACAAACTTAACATAGCTGAGAGTTTTAATAAGAATATTGCCTTCTAAACAATATACAAACTCAATGGAGTCCTCATTACATTTATTGTCACACTATTTAATAGAATAGTGAGGACTAATAATGCTATCATCTAGACCATCACTCCGTTCTCCGACTTGTCCCGTCTACATTCTCATTTCCTGAAGAGAATAGTGAAGGAAAGGGTGAGCTCAACTAGCCCAGTAAGAAATATTATGACTAAGATAATGCTGGATAAATTATCATTAGCCTTCAACAGTGTTAAACTGATAAAATATAATAAACATCAAGTTTAACTGCAGCGGAACAAACAATCCATTAGAAGAGTCAAATAGAGAATAAAATCTACTATCTTTTAGGATTTAAAAGGTTTTGCATCACTTTTATTGCTGAGAATCAGCTTAATAAATAATACACATCATCCCTGCACTACGGCCAAGGATATTCATTAGTATCACGACCACAAATCATCCATGCACTACGGGCCAAGGATATTCGTGTATTCATCAATGGTCATGATCATGCCAACAACTGTCCATCAATGTATTATGGCCAATGAGAATTTTTACCACATCATTTGTAACATTACAGTCATGATTATACCGAACAATCCCTGGTCATAATCATACCAAGTCCATCTATGCATTACAGGCCACAGATGACTTTCAACATAATATAAACATGAGGATGATGACAATGATATAAGAATTCAATAAAACAAGTTCAAGAATTAATTTATCCAGGAATCAATAACGTCCAAATTGTCAACATGATACTTCTTTGTGGAGTAAAACTCAAGAATGCTCAGAAGAATATTTCCACGAAAAGATACTGGATGAAACACAAATATTAAGTATATTCCACTAATTTCATTGAGTATAGAAGTCAAAACGTTAACCAACTGAGTATAATAAAGAATGGAATAACAAAAGAAATCACCAGGCATGCGATAGACCGCACATACAGCTTATTCCAACAGAATAATACATAATGGATACAGGTCATGCGTAAACGCACAGACGAGATATTCTAACAGAATAATAAACAACGGAACAAGGTTATGCTTAAACGCACAGACAAGATGTTCCAACAGAATAATAAAGAATGGAATAACAGAAGAATTTCACCATGTATGCAGTACTTTGTATAGACAGGTTATTCCAACATAATAATAAAGAATGGAATAATAGAAGAATTTCACTATGTATGCGGTACTTCGCATAGACAGGTTATTCCAAAATAGTAATAAAGAATGGAATAACAGAAGTTCTTTTCATGAAGACGAAAGAAAGAAATAATACCCCTTACCTTAGAAAAACTGGATACTGGAATAGTGAGGTAGCAGACTTCTCTTCTTCTTTCTCTCTATAATTTCTCTCTATAATAATTGTCGTGACGTCCCCAAAATAGGTATACATCACCTATTCTGAGTCGCCAAATACATGGTACAGAATAAAAATACAACTTAATTATACAACTGTCGTGCAAAGTACGACAAAACATAAGCTGTGAGTTTTAATACAAATATTATCGTCTAAACAATATACAAACTCAAATTCAATAATATTAAATTTATTTTCCCACTATTTCACGAAATAGTGAGGACTACTAATGCTATCATCTAGTCTGTCACTTTTTTCCCCGACTAGTCCATGCTACGTTCTCATTTCCTGAAGAGAACAATGAAAGTAAAAGGGTGAGCTCAACTAGCCCAGTTGGAAATATTATGACTAAGATAATGCAGAATATATTATCTTTAGCCTTCAACAGTGTTAAACTGATATAATATAACAACCATCAAGTTTATTTGCAGTGGAACAAGCAATCCATTAAAAGAGTCAAGTAGAGAATAAAATCTACTATCTTTTATGATTTAAAAGGTTTTTCATCACTTTTATCACTGGGACTCAGCTTAATAAATAATCCACATCATCGAATCACCCCTGTACTACGGCCAAAGATATTCTTTTGTATCACGATCACAATTATCCATGTACTACGGGCCAAGAATATTTATGTATTCATTAATGGTCATGATCATGCCAACAACTGTCCATCAATGCACTACGGGCCAATGAAGACTTTTACCACATCATTTGTAATATTACGGTCATGATTACACCGAATAATCCCTGGTCATAATCATACCAAGTCCATCTATGCACTACAGGCCACAAATGACTTTCAAAAAAAATATAAACATGAGGATGGTGACAATGATATAAGAATTTAATAAAACAAGTTCAAGAATTAATTTATACAGGAACTAATAATGTCCAAATTGTTAACATGATACTGCTTTGTAGAGTAAAATTTAATAATGCTCAGAAGAATATTTCCATAAAAAGATACTGGATGAAGCGCAAATATAAATGATATTCCACTAATTTCATGGAGTATAGAAGTCAAAACTTTAACCAACTGAGTATAACAAGGAATGGAATAACAAAAGAAATCACCAGGCATACATACAGGTTATTCCAACAAAATAATAAATAATGAAATCAGGTCCGGCGTAAACGTACAGACAGGATATTTCAATTGAATAATAAAGACAGAATCATGTCCGGCGTAAAACACACAGACAGGATATTCCAATAGAATAATAAAGACGAAACCAGGTCCGGCGTAGAACGTACAGATAAGATGTTCCAACAGAATGATAAATAATGGAATCAGGTCCGGCGTAAACGCACAGACAGGATGTTCCAACAGAATGATAAAGAATGGAATAAAAGAAGAATTTCACCAAGTATAGGGTAGCCCGCGTATACAGGTTATTCCAATAGAATAATAAAGAATGGAATAACAAAAGTTCTCTTCATGGATAAGAAAGAAATAATACTCCCTACCTTGGAAAAATTGGATATTGGAATAGTGAGGTAGAAGACTTATCTTCTTCTTTCTCTCTATAATAATAGCTCTAAAGCTTTTGTGAATTGGTGAGAAATGAAGGAAGAATGATTTTCTATTAATAGGAAAATATAGTTTCGATAATTGCACGTTTTGGGGGTCGAAAAATTACACTACAATACCTCCAACTTTTCTTTCATTTATAATTTAGTCCTGCAAGTATTATCAAACTTGCACCACCTCCCCTAATAGTAAATAATGTGAATCAATAGTTCAATCATGTGAATCAATAGTATAATCATGTGAAAAATACGAATTACAGTATAGTACCTCCATCTATACCTCCATTTTTAACTTAGTCATGCAAGTATTATCAATCTTGCACCAGCTCCCCTAATAGTAAATAATGTGATTCAATAGTACACATATATGAATAAATAGTTATATAAGCATGTGAATTAGTAGCAATTAATTGCTCATTTATCTGATAAATTACCTGATTTATCAATATTTCCCCTAGACATCAATTTTCATCGGAATAGATGTCAATTTTCACTAACACTAATAATCCCAACATAATGGAACTATAAAAATTCATTTTTAATCAACACAACTTATTCATAATTAATATTATAACTCACAATATTTAACAACCATGTCGTTCCCAAGAAAGAGGGGGCTTTTCGATAAGGATTTCTCCTTATTGGCGCGCAATTAGGTGACCAAACCTCTCCTTGACAGAACTTCTAGATATTGTCAATATTGCAAATAATAATATGAATAACTTTGTCGTCTCAATTATTGATTTAATAATATAATATATTATGCAAATGATACTGTGACAATAATTGAATCAATAATATGAGAAATATGATGCAGCAATTACTGTAGCAATAATTGAGTATAACTGAGTGACTTCTCACGTAAGCATCAATAATCAATTCCGTGTGCTACTATACAACCACGCGTATTACTGTACTTTTAACACCAGGTTTTTCAACAGTTAACGGTAAAACTTCCGCCGTTATTTTCATAAAGTATTTTTGTCGTTTTCTCAATCCGACAATAATTGCATTGTGGGAGTCCACCAATGATTGTGCCGTTGTACGAATATTTCTTGTTAAAACGAATATTTCCCGACTAATCGAATATTATATAACAACTTGCGTACTTTGCAAAATTTGTAAATATTACCCACAACTATAACATTATATCAAATCCACACCATAATATTCAAAAATAGATTTCGAAAAAATTTAATCTTTATTCAATAAGTTGGGGTCTTACAACCTCCCCTTCTTATGAAATTTATCCTCAAAATTAGGGTGCGTACCTGGTATGTCGAAGAGGTAAGGATATATTGATTTCATCTCAAATTCTAACTCCAAGGTCATTTCTTCCACATCGTGGTTTCTCCACAAAACTTTTAATTGAGGTATAACCTTGGAGTGTAGAATATGATCCTTTTTATCCAAGATTTTAACTTGTAACTCTTCATACGTTAAATCTTCCTCTATCTCGTCTGGTTCTAATTCAATAATGTGGTTTGGGTCTTTCACATATTTACGTAACATAGATATCTGAAAAACGTTATGAACACGAGATATACATGGCGGTAAAGCGAGTCTATATGCCATAGTTCCTACTCAATTGAGGATTAAAAATGGGCCAATGAATCGAGGGTTGAGCTTTCCTCTCTTTCCAAATCTCGTAACTCCCTTCCACAGAGCAACATGTAATAACACATGATCTCCAATATTGAATTCCACGTCCTTTCGATGAAGATCAGCATAACTCTTTTGTCGATCTTGTGAGGTTTTTATACGTTGTCAGATCGTTTGAATCTTTTCCATCGTTATACATACCAACTCTGGTCTCAACAATGTTGCTCCACCCACCTCATCCCAGGATACTGGAGAACAACACTTTCTTCCATACAACGCCTCAAATGGAGTCATGCCAATACTTGCTTGATAACTGTTGTAGGAAAACTCCACCAATGGTAGGAACATATCCCAACTTCCATTGAAGTCAAGGACACAGAGTCTTAATAGATCTTCAAGAGTTTGAATGGTCCTCTCCGACTGTCCGTCCGTCTGAAATCGTAAATCCGTGCCCATAGCTTTTTGCAAACTAACCCAAAATCTTGAAGTGAATCTTAGGTCTCGATTAGAAACTGTGGATACTGGCATACCATACAGTCTTACATTCTCGTTTATGTACATACGAGCAAGACGTTCAGGTGTATAAGTTTCTCGTATAGGTAGGAAATGAGCAGACTTGGTCAATCTATCAATAATGACCCAAATTGCATCAATGCCTTGAGAAACCTTGGGAAGACCAGTAACGAAATCCATGGTAATGTGTTCCCACTTCCATTCTAGAATTTCAAGTGGTTGCAATGGACCTTTTGGTACTTGATGCTCCGCCTTGACTCATTGACAAGTTAAACACCTTGAGATAAATTCTGCTATCTCTCTCTTCATATTGCTCCACCAAAATATATGTCGAAGATCACGATACATTTTGGTACTCCCAAGATGGATAGCAAATGGTGTGTTGTGCGCCTCCATCATGATTTTATACTTTAAATCACGGTTGTTAAGAACAAAAAGTCTGGAGTTGACTCGAAGTATTCCTTCTTAATCGATTCTTGCTTCCGGCATAGCACATTCTTTTACTTTCTTCTTCATACGCATCAGCTCCAGGTCTGTAGCTTCAACAGCTTTAACTTTATCGATTAAAGTCGGTTCTACTCATATATTCGCCATCATCACATGGGTCCCTGGAGTCTTTATCTCTAACTCCATCCTTTGCAAGTCATACAAAATGGGCCTTTGCGTTGACGATATTACACTCGTACTCGCATATGATCTTCTATTCAGTGTATCAACTACTACATTCACTTTTCCAGGATGGCATTGAATAGTATGATCATAATCTTTCAACAGTTCGAGCCAACGTCGTTGCCGCATGTTGAGTTCCTTTTGAGTGAAGAAATATTTGAGGCTTTTATGATCCGTATAGATCTCCACTTTCTCCCCATACAGGTAATGCCTCCAAATTTTAAGTGCAAAAACGACAGCTGCCAACTCTAAATCATGAGTAGGATAATTCCTTTCATATTCTTTGAGTTGCTGTGAGGCATAGGCTATGACTTTCCCATGTTGCATGAGAACACATCCTAACCCTTTGCCCGAAGCATCACTGTAGATGACAAATCCCTCCGAGCCAGATGATATTGTTAGAACAGGTACTGAAATGAGTCTCCTCTTGCTTTCTTGAAAACTCTTCTCACATTCCATGCTCCAACAAAATTTTATATCTTTTCGAGTCAGCTGAGTTAATGGAGTAGCGATTCGAGAAAACCCTTCAACGAATCTCTGATAATAACCAGCTAAGCCGAGAAAGCTACGTACTTCGGTCACTGATTTAGGTTTCACCCAGCTTTGAGTTGCTTCAATTTTTTTCGGGTCAACAAATATCCCATGATTTGATATCACGTGCCCAAGGAATGCAACTTCCTCAATCCAGAACTCGCATTTCTTCAACTTGGCATATAACTTGTTTTCACGAAGCTTTTGGAATATCAGCCTCAAGTGTTGCTCATGATCTTCATTGCTTTTGGAATATATGAGGATGTCATCAATAAAGACGACCACAAAATGATCCAAATATTCTTCGAATACTCGGTTCATCATATCCATGAAGGCAGCAGGAGCATTAGTCAATCCAAAGGACATGACTAGGAATTCATAATGCCCGTACCGAGTTCTGAAAGCCGTCTTTGGAATGTCATCAGTTCTAATCTTCAATTGATGATATCTTGAACGAAGATCAATCTTTAAAAAGAATTTTGCGACTTACAACTGGTCAAATAGGTCATCAATACGTGGTAATGGGTACCTATTTTTGATGGTGACATGATTCAACTCCCGATAATCAATACAAAGTCGAATACTCCCATCTTTTTTCTTCACAAATAGAACAGGAGCACCCCAAGGAGACGTACTAGGACGAATGAAACCAATGTCTAATAATTCCTGCAACTGGGTCTTTAACTCCTGAAGTTCAATAGGAGCCATTCAATATGGGGCTTTGGAAATGGGTTTTGTACCAGGTTCAAGGTCGATACAAAATTTAATTTTACGCTCTGGGGGTAGTCTAGGAAGTTCTTCAGGGAATACATCAGGAAATTTATTAACAATAGAAATATCATTCAAAACTGACGTATTTTTGTTTAAATCTGTGACATGAGCTAAGAAAGATTGACATCCGTTTTTCAATAAACGAATAGCTTTATGGCTTGAGACGACCGTGATTTATTTTAATGGTTTGGTCGCTTGAATTTGCATAATAGGTTGATTAGGAATATGAAAACTAACAACCTTACGAAAATAATCAATTTTTGCATGTTGAATAGTTAACCAATCAATCCCTAGAATGACGTCAAATGCAAGTATTTTTAAATAAATAAGATCGACAGGTAACGTGCGGTTACTGATTTGATTCAAATAAGACTTATAAACAGTGGATGTAATGAAGGTTTCTCCCAATGGAGTTTCAACAGATAAGTCAAAGTCTAATTTCTCTGGAGTCAAATTTAAACGTTGAGTGCAAGTAGGAGAAATAAAAGAATGGGTAGAACCAGTATCAAATAAGGTATAGCCTTCGCTAGAGTTTATGATAAGCTTAGCCGTGATGACCTTGTTCGGGTTCTTTGCTTTCTGGGAGGTCACAACAAATGCTCTGCCTTGCACCACCGGCTTTGACTTTTCTGGGACGGCCATTGATGCCTCCATCCTAGCTGAACTTGTCTTCGGTGAACGACAAAATCAAGCTAGGTGACCTTCTCTTCCATAATTATAACACGTTTTGGATGGCATCGCGCAGTTTGGACTGATATGTCCCTCCCCTCTGCATTTGAAGCATATGATAGGTGGTCGTTCTCCTTCCTTAACCACGGTTACTGGTGCTGACGTCTTTCCATCATTGTTGAATCTCCTTTTCTTGAAATATCCATTTTTACTGTCTTGGCCATGATTACCACCGAAGTGGTTACCATTTGTGGCATGTTGATTCCCTCCACGTTTATTGTCACCGCTTCGATGATTGTTACCACTGGTATTTTCATACTGCTGGCTGCTTTCTCTTGGTTGCGTTGACTCGTTACCACACTCCAATAACTGAGCCCTATTTACAATATCTGAGTACAAACACAGTTTATGAGAAATAAGATATTGACGTATCTCCGATTTCAAACCTCTTAAACACATTCGTGTCATTCGCTCCTCATTATCGACCAAATGGGATGTAAATCGACATAACTCCGCAAATTTATTCTCGTATTGCGACACGGTCATATTGTTTTGCTCCAACATGATAAACTCCACCTCTTTCATGTGACGAATACTTTCGGGAAAGTACTTGTCGTTGAATAGCTTTTGGAACTTCTCCCAAGACATCTTGAGTGCGTTAGACTGGGTAAGTTTTACAGATTCCCACCAGTAATCTGCCTCTTCACGCAACAAGAAGATGGCGAAGGGAACCTTTTGCTCCTCGGAGCATCCCAAGACATCAAATATCTTGGTGATTTGCTTTATCCACGCTTACGCCTTAAGTGGTTTTGGCTCTCCAATAAACTTGGGTGGTCCCAGCTCCTTGAACTATTTAGTGGTGACCGTTCGAGATTTTCCAGTGTTTCCACCTGCATTTTGAACAGGAGCCGCTCTCGCCTGATGTTACATGAATTGCATAAAGCATCTAAACATTTCATCGTTCATCATTTGGTCAGTGTTGTTGTTTGCATGAGGATTGTCGCCTTCCTGATGCACATTGTCCTGGTTATTGATATGTAGAGACTCTACGGTCTCCTGTGCTCCATTGATGTTCTCAACATTCTCGGATGCCATTTTCAAACACTGCCATAAAACAAGGGTTAATTGAGATGCAACATATTATCCATATACTCTGACCGACCAATCAAATACCAAATAAACTTAGGTGGGTCATACTAGCGAAGGAATTCCCTGTCTCTCCCCTCCTAGTTCTAGTCTAACATCTTAACCAGGGATCATATCCCTAAGCTTTGATACCAACTGTGACTCCCCCAAAATAGGTATACATCACCTATTCTGAGTCGCCAAATACATGGTACAGAATACAAATACAACTTAATTATACGAATGTCGTGCAAAGTACGACAAAAACATAAGCTGTGAGTTTTAATACAAATATTATCATCTAGACAATATACAAACTCAAATTCAATATTATTACATTTATTTTCCCACTATTTCACGGAATAGTGAGGACTACTAATGCTATCATCTGGTCCGTCACTCCGTTCCCCGACTAGTCCCTGCTACGTTCTCATTTCCTGAAGATAACAATGAAAGTAAAAGGGTGAGCTCAACTAGTCCAGTAAGAAATATTATGACTAAGATAATGCATAATATATTATCGTTAGCCTTCAACAGTGTTAAACTGATATAATATAACAACCATCAAGTTTATCTGTAGTGGAACAAGCAATCTATTAACAGAGTCAAGTACAGAATAAAATATACTATCTTTAAAGATTTAAAAGGTTTTTCATCACTTTTATCGCTAGGACTCAGCTTAATAAATAATCCACATCATCGAATCACCCCTGCACTATGGCCAAGAATATTCTTTAGTATCACGACCACAATTATCCATGCACTACGGGCCAAGAATATTTGTGTATTCATTAATGATCATGATTATGCCAACAATTGTCCATCAATACACTACGGGCTAATAAGGACTTTTACCACATCATTTGTAACATTACGGTCATGATTACACCGAATAATCCCTGGTCATAATCATACCAAGTCCATCTATGCTCTACATGCCACAGATGACTTTCAAAAAAATATCAACACGAGGATGATGACAATGATATAAGAATTCAATAAAACAAGTTCAAGAATTAATTTGTAAAAGAACTAATAATGTCCAAATTGTCAACATGATACTACTTTGTAGAGTAAAATTCAAGAATGCTCAGAAGAATATTTCCATAAAAAGATACTGGATGAAGCACAAATATCAAGGATATTCCACTAATTTCATGGAGTATAGAAGTCAAAACTTTAACCAACTGAGTATAACAAGGAATGGAATAACAAAAGAAATCACCAGGCATGCGATAGACCGCACATGCATGTTATTCCAACAGAATAATAAATAACGGAATTAGGTCCGGCGTAAAACGCAGACATGATATTCCAACAGAATAATAAAGATGGAACCAGGTTCGGCGTAGAACGCACAGACAGGATGTTCCAACAGAATGATAAATAATGGAACCAGGTCCGGTGTAAACGCACATACAGGATGTTCCAACAGAATGATAAAGAATAAAATAACAGAAGAATTTCACAAAGTATAGGGTAGCCCGTGTATACAGGTTATTCCAATAGAATAATAAAGAATGGAATAACAGAAGTTCTCTTCATGGATAAGAAAGAAATAATACTCCCTACTTTGGAAAAACTGGATACTGGAATAGTGAGGTAGCAGACGTCTCTTCTCCTTTCTCTTTATAATTTCTCACAATAATAATCGTTCTAAAGCTTTTGTGAATTGGTGAGAAATGAAGGAAGAAAGAGTTTCTATTTATAGAAAAATATTGTTTCGATAATTGCATGTTTTGGGGGTCGAAAAATTACAGTACAATACCTCCAACTTTTCTTTCATTTTTAATTTAGTTCTGCAAGTATTATCAAACTTGCACCACCTCCCCTAATAGTAAATAATGTGAATCAATAGTTCAATCATATGAATCAATAGTATAATCATGTGAAAAATATGAATTACAGTATAATACCTCCATCTATACCTCCATTTTTAACTTAGTCATGCAAGTATTATCAATCTTGCACCAACTCCCCTAATAGTAAATAATGTGATTCAATAGTACACACATGTGAACAAATAGTTATATAAACATGTGAATTAGTAGCAATTAATTGCTCATTTATCCGATAAATTACCCGATTTATCAATATAACCCCTAGACATCAATTATCATCGGAATAGATGTCAATTTCCACTAATACTAATAATCCCAACACAATGGAACTATCAAAATTCATTTTTAATCAACACAACTTATTCATCATTAATATTATAACTCACAATATTTAAAAACCAGGTCATTCCCAGGAAAGAGGGGGCTTTCCGATAAGTATTTCTACTTATTGGCGCGCAATTAGGTGACCAAACCTCTCTTTGACAGAACTTCTAGATATTGTCAATATTGTAAATAATAATATGAATAACTTTGTCGTCTCAATTCACTACAAGAAAAATGCCTAACAGCGACCAACATTATCAGCGACCGCATTTTTGGTCGCTGTTATTACTAGTAGCGACCGATATCTGCGACCCAATATTTATTTAGTCGCTAATTAATTTCAGCGACCGCATGCGGTCGCTGAGAGGTCGCTAACACACATTTCCCTCGTAAAATTTGGCACGAAATGTTGGCGCCAAGAGTATCTGCGACCAATTAATATCAGCGACCGGATGCGGTCGCTGATAAATCCATGTCATTAAAAATTAGCGACCGCATGCGGTCGCAGATAACGGTCGCTGATCAAAATAAATTTACACGGTTTCAGTCATTCGCAGAAATAGAAACAAAAGAAAAAAAAAGAGGGAGATCGAATAGAGAGAAGAGGGAGAGAAGAAAAAGGAGAAGAAGGGGAAGACGCACGCACGCACGCCACCCACCGCAGCCGCCACTGCCATCGTTGCTGCCGCCGCCCATAGGTAAATTGCTACTGAATTTCTTGTACAATAGTTTGGGGCAAAGCTAGTTCATACAATAAATTATGTTATATTGCTACTGAATTTTTGTTTTAAGAGTTAATTTAGAGCTATGAATTTGGGTATGAATTCTAGTAGTTCGTTGTGGTATGAATTTGGGATTATTGCATTTGGGATTACTGAAATTTATAGCTTCTTATTGAAATTGGGAATATATACTGAAATTGTTGCAAAGAGTTTTATGAGATTATTGAAATTTTTAGGTTAAATTATTTTTAGGGTTAATATGTGTTTAATATACTGAATATGTGTTTTAATATGTGTTGAAATTGGGAATATACTGAATATGTGTTTTAATATGTGTTATTCAACCTTGTGTGTTATTCAAAATTGGGTTATTTCTTGACACTCACCTTGATTTTAGCAAAGATTTCTTATGCGTATGTGTATCACCTAATAAGGAGCTATATTTATGGGTTACTTAATTGTAGTCGATTAGAAATTCAGTATGTTTGGGAGAGTTCATTGGATAACCTCTTTTATCCAAGACAAGATGTGAGGATTAGCATATTTTCCTCCCTCTCCAAATACAGTAATAGGTCTTGAAACAGTCCTTGAGATGACGCATAACTAATTCTGTTGATTCTCACGTTCTGCGAGGTTTGTGATTAATAGTAATATTATCAATGTTAGCGTGAAGTTTAATACTCCCATACTATCATCCCGACAGAGGCTCAAATGTGAGGTATTATATTATACAGTCATGTTTATGTATCTTTCACTTATGATAATCGTAGTTAACTATTTCATACAATTAATTGTCATTCATAATTTCATACTAACATCCTAATTTTTTTATTTATAGATGTCTTCTGAACCTGCAGCACGAAAGCGCGGGTTGGGTCGGGGCCCTAATCATGTGCCGAAGGCCCCGGCTAATCCGGATGATCGCATTCTTATACAGATCCGTCCTCCTCCAGAAAGCACGTAAGTTAAACATCGTGTATATATAAGAGTTTAATATTTTCATTGTTATAAATATATTTTAATGTAAATTACTGTATATTGTAGTGATTTTCAAGATAGTAAAATTGTGAAGTGCATTTCACAATTATGCTTACAGAACTGGCCTACGCCAGTGATTACATGGGCGAGCACACCTCTCGCCCATAAGGATGCAGTTTGGACTGAATTTCAGGTATGTTTTTATTAATTATGACAGATTATATTAATATAATATTCAAATTAAGGATAATTTTTAGTAATGTTATTATTGTTGTTTTATTTGCAGAAAAGGTATAGATGGGAGGACGCGCAGGCTTCGGTGATTCAGACATTATTCTGGCAGAAGTGTGCGGTCCGTACCAAGGATAACTTAAATAAAGAACGACAAAAAGCCATTCACAATGCCGAGATCGACCATCCAGGCCAGGGAGAAGATTATATGCACGAGCATAGCCCCTGGTGGTGCACCCAGTCCATATGGGCTGAGATGTGTACCCAATGGAGAGCTGAGAGCTGGGTGAAAAGACGAAAGACTGCCGCCACCAACAGAGCCTCGGGTGTATCCGAAGGCGAAAAGGCTAAAGGAACATACAAGGGCGGCAGTATTTCACAGTTGCAGCATATCACTGCCAGGGTACGTATTTACAAGTTTTAATATGTTTTCAATCATGAATTGTGGAAAATATATCCCATTTTTACTTAGTAATATTGTGTTATTTTTGTATAGGAGTCTCAGTCTCAAGGTCAGCCTATCCATTGGCTGGATGTGTACGTGGCCACCCGTGATGGTCTGCCTGAGGCTATCCAGATAGCGGTAATAAATTTTAACAACTTGATCTTTAATTAATGCTTACAAAATTAATTTATTTTTAACTATTTAATTGTTAACATGATGACATGCAGGACACTTATAAGCGTTTATTGAATGAGCGCTATCCTGAAGGCACTCCACGTCCGTCTATCGATCAAGAGTTGTGGGAGAGGGCGTCTGTTGTGAAGAAGAACTACGTTAAAGGTCAAGGACAACGACGACGCCCATCCTTCAGTGGCTCATGCTGCTCTTCTACCCAGTCTACACAGTCATCTAGCCATCCAGCTGTTCATACTCCGGCTGACTGTGTGAGAGCTATATGTCAAGATCGGGATCTTCTGAAGATACTGGGCGGACATCTGGGGGCTCTGAGTGCTGAGGAGTTAGCTGAAGCAGTAGCGGCAGCAGCAGCATCACAACACGGGGATGGCGACGAGGTATAAAATCAATTTGTTGTATATTATCGTAATATACCAATATTAACATAGTTAGTAAATATTTATAACTTGTTTTATTATTTTGTTAATATTACAAGGTGATCAAGGAGGCGGTGATGCTTGATTAGTACCTGCTTTAGATTAGTTTTATAGTTATAATATAAGTTTGTACTTGTTTCATTCTTAGGATGTTTGTATATTGTTACTTAAACAATTTTTAAAATGTTATTATTTTTATTCAAAATCATATTGGTTTTGAATGGTTTATATTCTAGTTTAGTGTATGTGTTATATGATGGACGATGGATGTTTATATTGTTGTGTATGCTGTTATTGTGTATGTGTGTTGGGATAAAACAGGTACAAAACAGGTACAGGTTTTTGGGATTTATGCAAAAACAGCAAGATTTTGTTATTTTTTTTTAATATCAGCGACCGCATGCGGTCGCTGATATCGGTCGCTGACACGTCACGTGAAACACGTCAGCTTTGGACATGGCCCATGCTGACTCAGCTTAGCGACCGAATTTGATATTTCGGTCGCTGATATCGGTCGCAAATAATCGGTCGCTAAAAGTGGTCGCTGATGTGCATTTTAGCGACCAGATTTTGTGCGACGCCTTTTAGCGACCGCATTCGGTCGCAGATATGTAACAGCGACCGCATGTGGTCGCTGATAGGTGGTCGCTGATAGGCTTTTTTGTTGTAGTGATTATTGATTTAATAATATAATATATTATGCAAATGATACTGTGACAATAATTGAATCAATAATATGAGAGATATAATGCAGCAATTACTGTAGCAATAATTGAGTATAACTGAGTGACTTCTCACGTAAGCATCAATAATCAATACCGTGTGCTACTATGCAACCACGCGTATTACTGTACTTTTAACACCGGGTGTTTCAATAGTTAACGGTAAAACTTCCGCCGTTATTTTCATAAAATATTTTTGTAGGTTTCTCAATCCGACAATAAGTCCGTTGTGGGGGTCCACCAATGATTGTGCCGTTGTAAGAATATTCTCTGTTAAAACGAATATTTCCCGACCAATCGAATATTATATAACAACTTGCGTACTTTGCAAAATTTGTAAATATTACTCACAACTATAACATTATATCAAATCCACACCATAATATTCAAAAATAGATTTCGAGAAAATTTAATCTTTATTCAAAAAGTTGGGGTCTTACATTAGTGAATTGGTGAGAAATGAAGGAAGAATGAGCTTCTATTTATAAAAAAATATAGTTTCAATAATTGCACATTTTGGGGCTCGAAATATTGCAGTATAATACCTTCATCTTTTTCTTCATTTTTAATTTAGTCCTACAAGTATTATCAAACTTGCACCACCTCCCCTAATAGTAAATCATGTGAATCAATAGTAAATCATGTGACTCAATAGTTCTAATCATGTAAAAAAAACAATTACAGTATAATACCTTCAATTATACCTCAATTTTTAATTTAGTCATGCAAGTATTATCAATCTTGCACCAACTCCCCTAATAGTAAATCATGTGAATCAATAGTACACACATGAACACAAAGTTATAAGCATGCGAATTAATAGCAATGAATTGCTCTTTTATCCAATTAATTACCCGATTGGTCAACATAACCTCTAGACATCAATTATTATCGAAATAAATGTCAATTTTCACTAACACTAATAATTCCAACACAATGGAACTATCAATTCCATCTTTAATTAACTCAAACTTATTCATCATCAATATTATAACTCACAATATTTAACAACCAAGTCGATCCCAGAAAAGAGGGGGCTTTCCGATAAGAATTTCTCCTTATTGGCGCGCAATTAGGTGACAAACCTCTCCTTGACAGAACTTCTAGACATTGTCAATATTGCAAATAATAATATGAATAACATTGTCGTCTCAATTATTGATTTCATAATATAACATATTATGCAGATGATACTGTGACAATAATTGAATCAATAATATGAGAGATATGATGCAGCAATTACTGTAGCAATAATTGAGTATAACTAAGTGACTTCTCACGTAAGCATTAATAATCAATACCGTGTGCTACTATGAAACCACGCGTATTACTGTACTTTTAACACCGGGTGTTTCAACAGTTAACGGTAAAACTTCCGCCGTTATTTAAATAAAGTATTTTTATCGTTTTCTCAATCCGACAATAATTCCGTTTTGGGGGTCCACCGATGATTATTCTGTTGTACGAATATTCCCTGTTAAAACGAATATTCCCCGACCAATCGAATATTATATAACAACTTGCGTACTTTGCAAAATTTGTAAATATTACCCACTACTATAACATTATATCAAATTCACACCATAATATTTAAAAACAGATTTCGAGAAAATTTAATCTTTATTCAAAAAGTTGGGGTCTTACATTAGTGAATTGGTGAGAAATGAAGGAAGAATGAACTTCTATTTATAAAAAATATAGTTTCAATAATTGCACATTTTGGGGCTCAAAATATTACAGTATAATATCTTCATCTTTTTCTTCATTTTTAATTTAGTCCTGCAAGTATTATCAAACTTGCACCACCTCCCCTAATAGTAAATCATGTGAATCAATAGTAAATCATGTGACTCAGTAGTTCTAATCATGTGAAAAAAATAATTACAGTATAGTACCTTCAACTATACCTCTATTTTTAATTTAGTCATGCAAGTATTATCAATCTTGCACCAACTCCCCTAATAGTAAATCATGTGAATCAATAGTACACACATATGAACACATAGTTATAAGCATGCGAATTAATAGCAATGAATTGCTCTTTTATCCGATTAATTACCCGATTGGTCAATATAACCTCCAGACATCAATTATTATCGAAATAAATGTCGATTTTCACTAACAATAATAATTCCAACACAATGGAACTATCAATTCCATCTTTAATTAACACGAACTTATTCATCATTAATATTATAACTCACAATATTTAACAACCAGGTCGTTCCTAGGAAAGAGGAGGCTTTCCGGTAAGGATTTCTCCTTATTGGCGCACAATTAGGTGACCAAACCTCTCATTGACAAAACTTCTAGACATTGTCAATATTGCAAATAATAATATGAATAACATTGTCGTCTCAATTATTGATTTCATAATATAACATATTATGCAGATGATACTGTGACAATAATTGAATCAATAATATGAGAGATATGATACAGCAATTACTGTAGCAATAATTGAGTATAACTGAGTGACTTCTTACGTAAACATCAATAATCAATACCGTATGTTACTATGCAACCACGTGTATTACTGTACTTTTACTATCGGGTATTTCAACAGTTTTAACGGTAACACTTTCGCCGTTATTTTTTTATAAAATAATAATTCTGTCGTTTTCTTATTATGACAAGACTTCCGTTGTGGGGTCCACCAATTATTGTGCTGTCGTACGGATATTCTCCGACAAAAAGAATATTCCCCATCAAACGAATATTTTATAACAACTTTCATACTTTGCAAAAAATTTCACACATCACCCTTAACTTTAACATTTTATCAATTTAACCATTTATGAAATAAAATGACAATTATAAGAAAATTGAATACTTTCATTTCATAAAATTTAGGGTCTTAAAATTTCCCCTCCTTATGAAATTTCACCCTCGAAATTTATGTACGTAACTAGTATGCCGAACAGGTGAGGATACCTTGACTTCATTTCAAATTCTAACTCTTGAGGTATAACCTTTGTGTGTCGAATATGATCCTTCTTATCCAAGATTTTAACACGTATCTCCTCATACGTTAAATCTTCTGCTATCTCGTTTAGATCTAATTTAATAATGTGGTTCAGGTCGTCCACATATTTACGTAACATCGATACGTGAAATAAAATGTTATGAACACACGACATACTTGGCGGTAAAATGGGTCTATAGGCCACAGTTCCTACTCGATCAAGGATTTCAAATGGGCCAACTAAATCGAGGGTTGAGATCGACTCTTGCTTCTAGAATAATGCCCTCTTGAACCTTCTTCCTCGTATTCATCAGCTCCGGGTGTGTTGCTTGAGCGGCTTTATCTTTATCAATTTAAAGTCGGTTCAAATTGTATATTCTCTATATTCACGTGGGTCCCTAGAGTATTTAAATATATCTTCATCATTTATAAGTTATATGAAATAGGTTTTTGTGTTAACAAAATCGCACTCGTAAATGCATACGATCTTCTACTCAACGTGTCAGCTACCACGTTCGCTCTTCCACGATGATATTGAATGGTATAGTCGTAATCTTTAACAGCTCGAGCCAATGTCCTTGGCGCATATTATGTTCATTCTAGGTGAAGAAATATTTAATGGTTTGAGAAATGGGTTTTGTACTGGGGTCAATACAAAATTCGATTTCACGCTATAGGGGTAGGCTAGGAAGTCTTCAGGAATACGTCAGGAAATTTATTAACAATAGAAATATCATTCAAAACTGTGACTCTCTCATCCAAGACTTGGATAACACATTTAATGAAGGTTTCTCCTAACGGAGTTTTAACTAATAAGTCAAAGTCTAATTTCTCCGGAGTCAAATTTAAACGTTGAGCGCAAGCAAGAGAGATAAAAAAATGGGTAGAACCGGTATCTAATAAGGTATAGACTCGCTTTTTGAGAAGTCACAAAAAACACTCTCCCTGAAACCACCGACTTTGTTTTTTCCGTATCCGCCTTTGGTGCCATCGTCCCAGCTGGACTTGACTTTGGTGCACGAAAAAATCGGGCTAGGTGACCTTCTTTTTCACAATTGTAACATGCTTTGGACTGCATCGTGCAGCTTGGACTGATATGTCCCTCCCCTCCGCATTTGAAGCATACAATTGGTAGTCGTTCTCCTTCCTTGAAAACGGGTGTTGGTGTTGCTATCTTTCCATCGTTGTTGAACCTTCACTTCTTGAAATTTCCACTCTTATTATCTTGGCCATGATTACCACTGAAGTGGGTACCATTCTTGGCATGATAATTTCCCCCACGATGGTTATCATTGTTCCG
Organism: Panax japonicus; assembly: GCA_020205505.1. Taxonomy (NCBI): domain Eukaryota; kingdom Viridiplantae; phylum Streptophyta; class Magnoliopsida; order Apiales; family Araliaceae; genus Panax; species Panax japonicus. The sequence continues at coordinate 42,811,402 of CM035109.1, read as the reverse complement.
ATGGTTGTTGCCACAGGTATGATTATTATCGTGTTGTTGCTTGTTGCCTAAATTTTTAATAGCACTTTACCACATAAGTATACGCGTTCAATTGTAATATTCAGCAAGCAAGGATATCGTTCCCACGAGAAAATAGACTAATATTTATCAATTACTAACTCTAATGCAATTAATCCAATTTTAAACTAAGAAAATTTTGTTTATGATTTGAAATTTAAACTTAACAAACTAATAATTAAAATCAGAATTTCACAAGAATAATTGCAGATTTAACAAGTTAAGATTACAACTTCCCTTGGTATTTCATTTAAACTAACTTACTTCCCATTTAAAATAAATCAATTAATATGAATCATTATCCAAGAATGCTTTATGAATATTCACGCACTTCTTCCAAAGACACGTGAACAAATCCTCCTAAATCCAATCTTAAAGATACGGAATCACAAGGAACACCCCAGTTAATCAACTCACTATATTCCTATGTGAATCAAGTTAATTAGGGTTTACGCACAAATTCTTTCAATGGATACAAAAGACACATAGGTATATTCCTATCCTACACGCTAATCATATTAACCCTATTCAGATTATATAAACAGATGTTATCATATCCAGATCTCAATCTATACTCCATCTTCCAATTTTATATAGATTATCACAGTAATTGTTGGCCAAACAATTAATTAATAAACATAAGATATAATAAACAATTCAATAAAAACCAACTTTCATTCAATGGGAAGCTTGCAATTTAAACTACGTACCAAGTTCCGTTGCAATCTTAATTAAAATTTAGTTCATGATAATAATAAAGAAAAACATCATCCAAATTAATAATCCAAACATCCCAGATAGTTACAAAAAAATAACACTAGAGAAGAGAAGAAGAAACTCTGAATTTTCTCCAATACTCTCTCTTTGATCTTCAGCCCTTGCAACTCTCCTTCGTGTTTTTCTCCCTTGTTCTCTCTGCAAATCTCTTGAAAAATTAGTTTTTTTCCGTCTTTTCTCAAGTCTTCTCCTATTTGTATTGGACTCAGCCCTCATTCAGACTCCTCTTTGGCTTCAAAAACCCACTTGGTAGCAGAAAAACGCACATTTTTACGCACTAGAGCGCCTAGGCGCTCATCATAGGCTATTTTCAAGCGCCTAGGCGCTTGACCAGAACCACAGAATTAAAAAAATGCCACTCAACTTTAATTTTCATAATTTTTGACCTTTTTCTTCTCCGAAATAACCAATTTGTCCCTCCAGCTCCAACCTACAACAAATAAACACAAAACACATAAAAAGATCCTAAAAACAATTAAATATAACAATAATTAAGTTTAATAATATCGGATTCATAGGTATAAAACCTACTCATCAAATACCCCCAAACTTAACCAATTGCTTGTCCCCAAGCAACACAACACAATGCAATAACTAAATATGCAATGTTAATGCAACTAGATAAATGCTTAAATTCCAGCAGTCAAACAGAACAAAATCTATTCATCAAGCCTCAGAGAAATCACAATAAACATGCTAGTACATCATATCAAGACAGATTAATAATTTTCTCGTCAATATATATGAACTATATGAACTATATCAAGACAGATTAATAATTTTCTCGTCAAGACAGATTAATAATCTATATGAACTCGAGAGATGAAGTATAGATTTAGATCTAATCATGATAGCATGTGTTCAGGATTTTGTTAGTAGCTTAAACTTGATGAGTGTTAAGGTAGAGATATACTTGACGCCGCATGTAATCTTATAGAGAACTTGTTCTTCAACTTTCTTCAATTGTAATTCACATAGAGATATAGTGGGTTAGTTGGTTAAGGTGTTTAACGAATTTCTATCTTAATTGTGGATTGACGTTAATACGGTATTAGTGCATCGAGAGGTGGTTAATACTACTTTCGTGTTCTTGATTAACAATTTGGGATAGAGAATAATTGATGAGAAGTGTGTTAACCTAAATGAAGCAATAAGTGAAGTTGTGATCTTAATTCTCCATAATCTGATTTTTAATTAGTGGTAATTAGAATTAGTTTAGTTAAATATTTTAATTTATAACATTAAATTCATTTGTTTAAATAAGATTGAGTTGGTTACGGGTTAGTACTTGGTGATTTTTAATAAATAATTCTCTGTGGGAACGATACTCAACTTATCACTTTATTACTTGTTGACCACGTATACTTGCGTGTTGTGCGTAACTAGATTTTACCCAACAAGTTTTTGGCGCCGCTGCCGGGGAAATTAGTTTAATATTTTGTCATTATTGATTTTTATAGCGTTAATCTTAATTTAAACATTTTTATTTTTTTTTATTTTTTTATCTCTAGTCTAATTCCTTTTCAGGTACCATGAACAACTATGACTATCATTGGCTAGATTCGAGAATGACTCGGCCAAGGGAGGGAAAGAATTATGGACTCGATGAATTGTCAGCACAATTTGGGACACTTTCAAGGAAGATTGATGCTTTATCAGCACAAGTTATTCAAAGTGTAGCGGTGATATGTGAGTATTGTGGTGGAAACCATCCGAGTCATCAATGCACTATCAGTTTTGAGTCGTTACAATATAGTGGTAACTTCAACGATTATCCCAACAATTATGATTATTCCAGTAATTATAATCATGAGTGGGGGAATCCACTAAATCTTTCATGGAGCGACGACAATCTAGCCCAACCCTTTGCTCCATGCCAATCATACACTCCTGAATTACAAGTTCAACTCCCTAATCATGAAGAAGAAAGGATTTTAAACTTGGAAGGACTTATTTCCAAGTTAATGGTTTTGATTGAGGAGCAGACGAATAGTCAGGAGATGTCGATTCGAAATCTTGAGAACCAGGTGGGGCAACTTTTCAACGCCATCATCAATCGCCCTCAAGGTGAAGTGTCAAGCAACATGGTTCCCGAGACTGATGGATTGCCCACGCTAAATCTAGAATCGGATGTTCCAAAAGAAAAGGATGTGGAAAGGGAAGAGACAAGTGGGGAGCAGGAAAAGAAGGTCGCCAAAGATCTAGCCTTGAGTTCTGACATAGATGAACCGATTTTGATAGTGCCCCATATATATTCTCCACCAAAGTTTAAGGATCCGGTTAGATTTGCAATCATGTGTCCAATTGGTAGTCATTTTTTCGATAAAGGTATATATGATATGAAAGCTAGCTTAAAATTGGTGCCATGGTGTGAAGAGAATGGGAAGAGAGATGAAGAACCAGTTATTCTAAAAAAGCTTCAACGTAAAAATTCGTTCATAGATACAACTCGGAAAATGCCTTGTTATTTGAAGTTTGTAAAAGAGAATCTACCTATAAAGAACAAGCTAAGTGAATTTGAATCAATAACCCTTACTGATGGCAAACTCTCGAAAGTTACGTTATTACTAATGGATGGAGGGTTCCTTAATTTTCGAAGGGGAATTGGATAGAGAAAGAGAAGAAAGTCGGGCTGAAGACTATAAACTAAGCGCTAACTGGGAGGCAACCCAAGAATTTTTTTTTATTGTTATTTGCTATTTTTACTTTTATTAATTTGCTTTACTGTTAGTTTATTTAGTGGTTAAACTTTTATAGTTTAGGATTTGTTACACCCCTGACGTTCTCTAACAAATATTCAATTTATTGCAGGAAAGGAGGCCAAGCATTTATGATCTTAATAAGTTGAATGTCCACTCGTTAAAATCTCAAATTTCTAATCAATTCCGCAAATTTTGGTGTGGAAGGAAACACGTTATTGGAGGTATGGCATACAAGAAGTGTAAAACTCCAAAACAAGCATTGTACACTGGCCAAGCGCCTAGGCGCTCCAGACAAGCCAAGACCAAGCGCCTAGGCGCTCCAAGTCAGTACCAAAAATGCAGCACAAGCGCCTAGGCGCTCATCTTCAAGCCAAACCAAGCGCCTAGGCGCTCCAAGTCAGTTTGGCATTCTGCAGCGGTCCATACAGTGCAAATTCAAGCGCCTAGGCGCTCCAACAGAAAAAAAGCCCTAATCGGGCTAAACTCTTCCAAACCCAAATCAAACACATTCTTGCTCTCCTACTCCAACTCAAACTCACTCAACTCTCAACCCTCCTCTAATTTAGCTACAATAATAATCTTTTTCTTGTAAAATCCTAATCAAACACTAAATCTCCTACCCAAACTAAGGCACTTAAGCTCTATCTTGTCATCCTTCTCCACCAAATTTAGGAATCAACTTACATTCAAGCCACATCTATCTAAAGTAAGGGTTCAAAGCTCAAATTGCTCATCCAACTTTGATTGAAACATCATATTTGGCTATACCCAATGTGCTTAGTAATTGGAAAAATTGGTGAAAATTAAGTTTGGGGGAGTGCCTACCAATAGTGTTCCAAATCTGTTCACACCAAGTGTTCGATAATCCAGCTACCGCTCCTACCAATTTCCACCATTGTCTGCGTACCCCCCAGATGAAGAAGAAGAGGAAGAAGAAGAGGAAGAGGATTCTGACGAGGAATAAAGCTTCTTTCTTTCAGGGAAGTCCTCAGTGCTTAATTTCTTAATTTTTGTTTCTTATATACAATGAGGACATTGCATTGGTTAAGTTTGGGGGTGTAATTTTCCAGCTCCAGTTCATGCATGTAGTATTCATCTAGTGCATTCATATAGTATTTAGTTAATAGTTTTTCATGTAGTTTGCATTCATGTAGTTTTCATTTTAATTTCCTAAAAAAACAATTTAAGTCTGTTTTGCATGTTTAAAAAAAAATAAAAAAAATTTGTAGTTTTTGCATGTTTCCAGCCGTTAGATAGTTTAAGTCTGTTTTGGCCAGTGATGAGTTTGGAATTGAGTGGACAAGTATAGTATTGTCTGTTAAGACTTTGATGTGATTTCTTGTCATGATTTGAATCTTTACCTGTTTGAAACTGATATAATAAGGATAACACAGTAAAAACAACCATGTTGACTGATTGAGTTTAAATTGACACATAATGGACTTCTAGAGGATAATGCTAGTTTGAATCAATGAAAAACATGAATAGGCGAAGATGACTGAATTTAGATAAAAACTTAAGTTTGGGGGAAAAATTTGGGATATATAAGCTTAGAAAAAAAAAAAATTTAATGCCGTGGCTAGTTTTGTTTCGGGGCCTTTGTTACTTGAGCAAGTACGCCCGAAGGGGGATCTTAAAACCTAGCGCCCTAAGGTCTTATATGGTCTGGGAGTCGTTGGTCGAAAGCTCGCTAAGGGGTAGCACTGTTAGCCTAATGAAATGAGACGTTGCACAGTCATGGTTAAAAAAAAATATATATATGAAAAAAAAACAATAAAACGGGAAAAGAGCAAAAAGCCCCCGTAAAGCACAATAAAGCATAAGTATCCCGGATTGGACGCTTAAATTTTGGTGGATATTTTTCTTTAGTTGGTTTTAGCTTGTTCGTGAATTTTGTGAGTCTAAACTGTATGATTCCTTTAAAGAGATTTATTATGTGTTGTATTTAGCATCATATCAGTTAGCATGGATGTTGAACACACACGCACTATATCAGTGATAACAGTCTAAGATTTGATGATTGATTGGGAAATTACTGATTTGTTTAAATATGATGTATTATCATGTTTACTTGATTTCTCTAAAAACGGTTAAATAGACTTGTTTCTGTCATTACTGTTGGATTCGTAGGCATATAGATTAGTTTCATTACATTGCATTGCATAGAGTATCGTTCCCAAGAGAAATTATTTAATAAAAAATCAACAAGTACTAACCCGTAACCAACTCAATCTTATTTAAATGAATGAATTTCAAATTATATAAATTAAATTATTTAATTACACTAATTCTAATTACAACTAATTAAAAATTAGATTACGGAGATTTAAGATCGCAACTTCACTTATTATTTTATTTAAGTTAACACACTTCTCATCAATTATTTTCTATCCTGAATTGTTAATCAAGAACACTGAAGCAGATAAAACCACCTCTCGATGCATAATACCCATACTCACTTAAATCCACAGATGATAAAATTAAGCAAGACACCCTAATTAACTAATCCACTATATCTCTATGTGAATTACAATTAAAAAGGATTTAAAGCACAAGTTCTTTATAAGATTATATATGGCATAAAGGCATATCTCTATCCTAAAACACATGCTATCATGATAAGATCTAAATCTATACTTCATCTCTCGAGTTTATATAGATTATCACGGTAATTGTTAGCTAGGCAATTAAAAAAATAAGTCCAAATCACAATAGACAATCCTCACAATAGAACACAATGATTGATAACGAAGCATATTATGATAAACTACACAATAAGATCCATTGTAATCTCAAACAAAGAATTAGTTCATGATTATTGAATTAAAACTAAGAATCCACAATTGAATAATTATTAAAAGATAAAGATAGAAGAAGATAAGAAGATATAATCTATTGTCTGTAGATTTGAAGCTCCGACCATGCTCCTACTTTGAATCTTCAATGGTCTCCAAGTTGCTTCATTCTCCAAATTTAATAAAAACTAGTATTTTGATCTAATTTACTCTAATCTAATCTAACGGAATCCTCTCTCTAATCTAATCTCATCTAATCCTTGTAATTCTTCTCCTTTTATAAGTCTCTTCATATGTCTGTAAGTCCTCTTGGAAGTCCTTGAGTCAATCGGATTGAAACAATCCTTCCCGAACTCAAATTTGACCAAAATTCGTATTTTCTGGGCTACCCCTGCCCCGACGGAGGTTTATACACTAAAAGAGCCTGCCTCGACGGGCTAGGGGCCTGCTTTGTGCTTTACATGCCAACCCGAAGGCGGTTTTATGAAGGAAACTTTTCTACTCTGACGTCCTTTGGGAAAACGGCCATAAAGTTTGATCCGGGAAGCGTTACGAGGTTTGCCACCTATCAAATCGAAGATATCTACGAGATATACAACTTTCTTTCTTTACGATTTGAGAAATAACAGACAGATGAAGGTCGAAATTGGACTGAAAGTGACTGCTATGCAAATGGCCACCCAAAATAGTGACGTTCGACGTTCGTTGGTACAAAAATCATTACTCTTGCATCCGAACTCCGATTGGAATGATTCAAGATGTTCCGAAAAGATAAGAAGAAGCTCTATAATGTAATACAAGTTCCAAGCCAAGAACATGAAATAAACATAAAAGCCCAAACAATGTTTGGATTGCTTTTCTTTGTGATTTTATACCAATTCTTTGCGATTTCAACTCCCAAGCATATAATCTACAAAATGAACACAAAATGCATGAAAAGTAACTAAGAAACATGTGATTAAGAAACTAATTCAAGTAATAGATGCTATGCAATAATGCTATGCAATGCAACTAATCTACATGCCTACGAATCAAGCAGTAATGACAGAAACAAGTCTATTCAACCGGCCTTAGAGAAATCAAGTTAACATGATAATACATCATATCAAAACAAATCATTAACTTCCCAATCAATCATCAAATCTTATACTGTTATCACTAATATAGTGCGTGTGTGCTCCACAACAATGTTAACTGATATAAAATCAAATTTAACACATAATAAGTCTCTTCGAAGGCATTATATAGTGTAAACTCACGAAATCCAAAAACAAGATAGATTTAACTAAAATCAAACAATTACCAATATCGAGGGTTAACATAGGATACTTATGTTTTATTTTTCATTTATGGGGGCTTTTTGCTCTTATTTCCCGTTTTATTCATTTTTTTTGGTTTATATACACATAGCTATGCAATGTCTTATTCCCTTAGGCTTTTCAATGCTACCTTAACGAGCTTTCGACCAACGACTCCCAGACCATTAAGACCTTAGGGCGCTAGGTGTAAAGACAATCCCCTCGGGCTTACTTACTCAAGTAACAAAGGCCACAAAACTAGACAAGCATGCCACGGTCTTTATTCATATATTTTTACTCTTTTTCTTTCTTTTTCTTTTTTATAGCTTATATACCCCAAATATTTCCCCAAACTTAGGTTCTTGTCTAACTTTAGTCATCACTACTTATTCTTGTCTTTCTTTTATTCAAACTAACATTGTCCTTTAGAATCCCATTATGTATCAATTTAAACTCAATCAATCAACAAGTTGTTTTTCTGTGTTATCCTTATTATACCAGTTTCAAATAGAAAAAGACTCAATTTATAACAAGAAATCACATCAAAGCTCTAATAGTCAGTACTATACTTGTCTACCCAATTCCAATCTCATCATTGGCCAAAACAAACTGTAAATATCAAACAGCTGGACTCATGCAAGATGAACATAGTAACTAACTATTATTTTTGATTTTTTGATTTTTTTTCAAAAACTAAATATAATGCTATTTAAACTATACTACTATGCACCTACTTATGCAATTGTACTATATGAATGCACACCTAATGAACCTAACATATGCAAAATAACATAACATAAATATGAAACTAAACATGTAATAATGAACTAAACTAAACTCCCTCAAACTTATCAATTACAATGTCCTAATTGTAAGAATATAGCGGTAAGTAGAAGAGAACTTTCCTGTAATCAACTAAGCGTGAGGTGATGGTGGCGATGGCGACAACGATCATTTTCCTATCCATTGAACCTCCAATACCTGCAATGAAGAAAGACAACATGGATTAGAATAACACTTGGATTGGTAAGAGAACTTAATAAGCAAACTAATTTCTATCTACTAAATAAACGAGTAAAGCATATAAATATAAAAATTCTTGGGTTGCCTCCCAGTTAGCGCTTGAATTATAGTCTTTCAGCCTAACTTTGTCTGGTCAACGCTATCTAATTCCTCTTCGATAATTGAGGAACCCTCCATCCATAAAAAATAATGTAGCTTTTGGTAGGTTCCCATTTGTGATAACCATTGCATTAAAGCCACCTGGCATGCTTTTTTTAGATAAGATCACATTCAAGAACGTCCAACATCTAGGTGTTTTCTCCATTGTGTCAGCGAATAGATTATGGCATTGAAGCTTGTCAAACACAACAATCTCTTCTTCTATCTTCTCCAGCTCATTGCACCATGACTTCAAAGTTATACTCACTTTTACGTCACAAGGAGAATTGGCTACGACATGACTACCTAGCGGACAAGGTTTTACAAATCTAACCAGATCCTTGAACTTTGGTGGAGAAGGCACTTGAGGCATTAATAACATCGACTCATCCTCGTTAGTACTCATAGTTAGTTCTTCACCGACCTTATTTTCATTATCCCCACTTGTCTCCTCTTTTTTAACATCTCGTGGCTCATCCAGTTGTAGATTTGGTTCAAGCACTTCATCAATCTCAGAATCCTCGTCATAACACCAATTATTTTGAGGACAATTGTTCAGGGCTTGGAGCATTTGATCCATCTGGTTCTATAGATTTTGAATTGACATCTCTTGATTTTAAATTGATATCTCTTGATTCTGAATTGTCGCTCTTGATTAATCCTCATTGTGACGCCCCCAAAATCGGTATACATCACCCATCTTGAGTCACCAAATACATGGTACATAATTCAAATACAAACTTAATTATACAACAGTCGTTTAAAATACGACTAAACATATGTTGTGAGTTTTAATACAAATATTGTCATCTAGACAATATACAAACTCAATGGGGTCCTTATTACATTTATTTTTACACTATTTCACAGAATAGTGAGGACTACTAATGCACCATCTAGGACCATCACTCTGTTCCCTGACTAGTCCATGCTACGTTCTCATTACCTGAAGAGAACAATGAAAGCAAAAGGATGAGCTCAACTAGCCCAGTAAGAAATATTATGACTAAGATAATGCAGAATAATTTATCGTTAGCCTTCAACAGTGTTAAACTGATAAAATATAATAAATATCAAGTTTAACTGTAGCGTAACAAGCAATCCATTAGAAGAGTCAAGTAGAGAATAAAATCTACTATCTTCTATGATTTAAAAGGTTTTTCATCACTTTTATCGCTGGGACTCAGCTTAATAAATAATCCACATCATCGAATCACCCCTGCATTACGGCCAAGGATATTCTTTAGTATCACGACCACAAATTATCCATGCACTATGACCAATGACATTCGTGTATTCATTAATGGTCATGATCATGCCAACAACTATCCATTAATGTACTATGGGCCAATGAGGACTTTTATCACATCATTTGTAACATTACGGTCATAATTACATCGAATAAACCCTGGTCATAATCATACCAAGTCCATCTATGCACTACAAGCCATAGATGACTTTCAACGAAATATAAACATGAGGACGATGACAATGATATAAGAATTCAATAAAACAAGTTCAAGAATTAATTTATCCAGGAACTAATAACGTCCAAATTGTTAACATGATACTTCTTTGTAGAGTAAAATTCAAGAATGCTCAGAAGAATATTTCTATGAAAAGATACTGGATGAAGCGCAAATATCAAGGATATTCCACTAATTTCATGGATTATAGAAGTCGAAATTTTAACCAACTTAGTGTAATAAAGAATGAAATAACAAAAGAAATCACCCGACATACGATAGACCGCACCGAAAGGTTGTTCCAACATAATAATAAATAATGGAACCAGGTCATGCATAAATGCACAGGCATGATATTCCAACAGAATAATAAACAACGAAACTAGGTCATACGTAAATGCACAGACATTATGTTCCAACAGAATAATAAATAACGGAACCAGGTCATGCGTAAACGAATAGACAGGATGCTCCAACAGAATAATAAAGAATGGAGTAGCAGAAGAATTTCACCAAGTATATGGTAGCCCGCGTATACAGGTTATTCTAACAGAATAATAAAGAATGGAATAACAGAAGTTTTCTTCATGAATACAAAAGAAATAATACCCCTTATTGTAAAAGAAACTAGATATAAGAGTAGGGAAGTATCATAATACTTTTTTTTATAGTTTCTCTATAATTTCTCTCTCTAGAGTTTCAATGAATTCGTAAGAAATAATGAAGGAATGAACTTCTATTTATAGAAGAATAGACTGAATAGTAACTAATTCATGAACGGTCCAGATTGATTTACTTTTAAACGGACGGTCCAGATTTAAAGAAAAATCTTTTAAATAAAATATAATATATTCTATTTTTCATAAAAAACAATACTTATTATATAATATATATATATATATATATATATGAATTATTTGCCTCCCTTTCGGCCAATTTTGTCAAATCTATATATATATATATATATATATATATATATATATATATATATATATATATATATATATATATATATATATTCACACACTCCACCACTCACATTCACCAATACACACAAAATTTTCCTCCACCACACTCCATTAACTATATATATATATATAATCACATGTCTGCATAACATATATATATAAGAAAAATTGAGATTACTTTCTCCCGACGGTTTTGAAAAATGAGCAAGTGGGGGTTCAAATAATAGCAAAAATACATCATAAAAATTTGCTCAATATTTTTAACAATACTTATCATCATTATTATAATTCACAATATTAATCGACCAGGTCGTTCCTAGAAAAGAGGGGGCTTTCCAATAAGGATATCTCCCTATTGGCGCGTAATTAGGTGACCAAACCTCTCCTTGACAGAACTTCCTAACATCTTTAATATTATAAATAATAATATTAATAGTTTTGTCATCTCAATTATTGATTTAATAATATATAAAATATTGACAATAATTGAATCAAATAACGTGAGATACTATATAGCAATTACTGTAGCAATAATTGAACAAAATTGAGTGACTTCTCACGTAAGCATCAATAATTAATACCGTGTGCTACTGTGCAACTACGCGTATTACTGTACTTTTAACACCGGGTGTTTCAACAGTTAACGGTAAAACTTCCGCCGTTATTTTCATAAAGTATTTTGGTCGTTTTCTTAATCCGGCAATAATTCTGTTGTGGGGTCCACCAATGATTGTGCCGTTGTACGAATATTCCCTGCTAAAACGAATATTCACCGACCAATCGAATATTATATAACAACTTGCGTACTTTTCAAAATTTACAAATATTACCCACAACTATCACATTATATCAAATTCATTCTATAATATTTAAAAATGATCTTTATAGAAAAAAACATCTTTATTAAAAAAATTGGGGTCTTACAACCTCCCCTTCTTATGAAATTTCGCCCTCGAAATTAGGGTACATACCTGGTATGTCAAAGAGGTAAGGATACCTTGATTTCATTTCAGATTCTAACTCCCAGGTCATTTCCTCAACATCATGGTTTCTCCACAAAACTTTGACTTGAGGTATAACCTTGGAGCATAGAATATGTTCCTTCTTATCCAAGATTTGAACAGGAACCTTTTCATACATTAAATCTTCCGCTATTTCGTCCGGTTCTAACTCAATAATGTGGTTCGGGTCTTCTACATATTTACGTAACATAGATATATGAAAAATGTTATGAACACGAGACATACTAGGCGGTAAAGCGAGTCTATACGCCACAGTTCCTACTCGATCGAGGATTAAAAAAGGGCCAATGAATCGAGGATTGAGCTTTCCTCTCTTTTAAAATCTCGTAACTCCTTTCCATGGAGAAACACGTAACAACACATGATCTCCAATATCGAATTCCACATCCTTTCGATGAAGATCAACATAACTCTTTTGTCGATCTTGTGAGGTTTTTATACGTTGCCGCATCGTTTGAATCATTTTTGTAGTCATACGTACCAACTTCAGTCCCAACAACGTTGCTTCACCCACCTCATCCCATCATACAGAAGAACGATATTTTCTTCCATACAACGCTTCGAATGGAGCCATGCCAATACTTGCTTAATAACTGTTGTTTTAGGAAAACTCCACCAATGGTAAGAACTTTTCCCAACTTCCCTCGAAGTCAAGGACATAGAGTCTTAATAAATCTTTAAGAGTTTGAATAATCCTCTCCGACTGTCCGTCCGTCTGAGGATGATATGCCGAGCTAAATCATAAATCTGTGCCATAGGTTTCTGCAAACTAACCCAAAATCATGAAGTGAATCTTGGGTCTCGATTAGAAACTATGGATATTGGCATACCATGCAATCTTACAACCTCGTTTATGTATATACGAGCAAGACGTTCAAGTGTATAAGTTTCTCGTATAGGTAAGAAGTTTGCAGACTTGGTCAATCTATCAACAATGACCCAAATTGCAACTATGCCTTGAGAAACCTTGGGAAGACCAGTAACAAAATCCATGGTAATGTGCTCCCACTTCCATTCTGGAATTTTAAGTGATTGCAATGGACCTTTTGGTACTTGATGCTCCACCTTGACTCGTTGACACGTTACACACCTTGAGATAAACAGTGATATCTTTCTCTTCATATTGCCCCACCAAAATGTATGTCAAAGATCATGATACATTTTGGTACTCCCAGGATGGATTGCAAATGGTGTCTTGTGTGCCTTCATCATGATTTTATACTTTAAATCAAGGTCATTAGGAACACAAAGTCTGGAGTTGACTCTAAGTATTCCTTCTTCATCGATTCTTGCTTCCGGCATAGCACCTTCTTGCACTTTCTTCCTCATACGCATCAGCTCCAGGTTTGTAGCTTGAGCAACTTTAACTTTATCAATTAATGTCGGTTCTACTCATATATTCACCATCATCACATGAGTCCCTGGAGTCTTTAACTCTATCCCCATCCTTTGCAAGTCACACAAAATGGGCCTTTGCGTTGACAATATCGCACTCGTACTTGCATGTGATCTTCTACTCAATGCATCAGCTACCACATTTGCTTTTCCAGGATGGTATTGGATGGTATGATCATAATCTTTCAATAGTTCAAGCCAACGTCGTTGTCACATGTTGAGTTCCTTTTGAGTGAAGAAATATTTGAGGCTTTTATGATCCGTAAAGATCTGCACTTTCTCCCCATACAAGTAATGCCTCCAAATTCTAAGTGCAAAGACAACAGCTGCCAACTCTAGATCATGAGTAGAATAATTCCTCTCATATTCTTTGAGTTGTCGCGAGGCATAGGCTATGACTTTCCCATGTTGCATGAGAACACATCCCAACCCTTTACCCGAAGCATCACTATAGATGACAAATCCCTCCGAGCCAGATGGTATTATCAGAATAGGTGCTGAAATGAGTCTCCTCTTGATTTCTTGAAAACACTTCTCACATTCTTCGCTTTAACCGAACTTTGTATCATTCTGAGTCAGCTGAGTTAATGGAGTAGCGATTCTAGAAAATCCTTCCACGAATCTCTGATAATAACCAGCTAAACCGAGAAAGCTACGTACTTTGGTTACTGATTTAGGTTGCTCCCAACTTTAAATTGCTTCAATTTTTTCCAGGTCAATAGACATTCCATGACTTGATACTACGTGCCCAAGGAATGCTACTTCCTCCAGCCAGAACTAACATTTCTTCAACTTGGCATAAAGCTTGTATTCACGAAGCTTTTGGAGTACCAACCTTAAGTGTTGCTCATGATCTTCACGACTTTTGGAATAAATAAGGATGTCATCAATAAAGAAGACCACAAAGTGATCCAAATATTCCTTGAATACTCGGTTCATCATATCCATGAAGGCAGCAGGTGCATTAGTCAATCTAAAGGACATGACTAGGAATTCATAATGCCCGTACCGAGTTCTGAAAGCCATCTTTGGAATGTCATATGTTCTAATCTTCAATTGGTGATATCCGGAACGAAGATCAATCTTTGAAAAGAATTTGGCTCCTTGCAACTGGTCAAACAGGTCATCAATACGTGGCAATGGGTACCTATTTTTAATGGTGACATGATTCAACTCCCGATAATCAATACAAAGTCGCATACTCCCATCTTTCTTCTTCACGAATAGATCAGGAGCACCCCAAGGAGAAGTACTAGGACGAATAAAGCCAATGTCTCACAATTCCTGCAGTTGGGTCTTTAACTCCTGAAGTTCAATAGGAGCCATTCGATATGGGGCTTTGGAAATGGGTTTTGTACCAAGTTCAAGGTCGATACAAAATTCAATTTCATGCTCTGGGGGTAGACCAGGAAGTTCTTCCGGGAATACGTCAGGGAATTTATTAACAATAGAAATATCATTCAAAACTGACGTATTTTTGTTTAGATCCATGACATGAGCTAAGAAAGCTTGACATCTGTTTTTCAATAAACGAATAGCTTTATAGCTTGAGATGACCGTGATTGATTTTAATGGTTTGGTCGCTTGAATTCGCATAATAGGTTGATTAGGAAAATGAAAGCTAACATCCTTACGAAAATAATTAATTTTAGCATGATGAGTAGTTAACCAATAAATCCCTAGAATCACATCAAATGCAAGTATTTTTTATGAAATAAGATCGACAGGTAATGTGAGAGTACCGATTTGAACTAAACAAGACTTATAAACAGTGGATGTAATGAAGGTTTCTCCCAACGGAGTTTCCACAGATAGGTCAAAGTCTAATTTCTCCGGAGTCAAATTTAATCGTTGAGCGCAAGTAAGAGAAATAAAAGAATGGGTAGAACCGGTATCAAATAAGATATTGACTTCGCTAGAGTTTATGATAAGCTTACCCGTGATGACCTCGTTCGAGTTCCTTGCTTTTTAGGAGGTCACAACAAACGCTCTCCCTTGCACTAACGGCTTTGACTTTTCTGGGACGGCCTTTGGTACCTCCATCCTAGCTGAACTTGTCTTCGGTGAACGAAAAAATCGAGCTAAGTGACATTCTCTTCCACAATTATAACTTGATTTGGACGACATCGCGCAGTTTGAACTAATGTGTCCCTCCACTCCGTATTTGAAGTATATGATAGGTGGTCGTTCTCCTTCCTTAACAACGAGTGCTGGTGCTGACGTCTTTTCATCATTCTTGAATTTCCTCTTCTTGAAATGTCCATTTTTATTGGTTTGGCCATGATTACCAC
The DNA here is from genome assembly GCA_020205505.1 of Panax japonicus. NCBI lineage: Eukaryota > Viridiplantae > Streptophyta > Magnoliopsida > Apiales > Araliaceae > Panax > Panax japonicus. The sequence continues at coordinate 42,795,470 of CM035109.1, read as the reverse complement.
CGAAGTGGTTACCATTTCTGGCATGTTGATTCCCGCTACGCTTGTTATCACCGCTTCGATGACTGCTCTCACTGGTATTATCATTTTACCGGCTGCTCTCTTTTGGTTGCGTTGACTCGTTATCGCGCTCCACTAACTGAGCCCTATTTACAACATCTGAATACAAACACAGTTTATGAGAAATAAGATATTGACATATCTCCGGCTTCAAACCTCTTATAAACATCCGTGTCATTCTCTCTTCATTATCAACCAAGTGGGACGCAAACCGGGACAACTCGGCAAACTTGGCTTCGTACTGCGACACTGTCATATTATTCTGTTCCAACTTGATGAATTCTGCCTCTTTTATGTGACGAATACTTTCAGGAAAGTACTTGTCATTGAATAGTTCTTGGAACTTCTCCTAAGACATCTTCAGTGTGGCAGGTTGAGTACGCTTTACTGATTCCCACCAGTATTTGTTATGAATTTTAAGAGGTGATTGATTCAGAAATTAGGTTTATAAATGATTTTGGTGGAAAATTCTAGAAATGGATGGGCCCCACTTTTGGTTGTTGGGGATGGTGACTGATTTTTGGTTGGTGGAATAGTAGCAGGTAAAGCCATTATGTAGCAGGTCAAGTCATATCCGATATCCAGTCAGAAATACTACTCTTTTGAGGTAAGGGATAGTAAGGGATATTAAGGGATGTTATATTCTTCATAATGATGTTATTCTTTCAATATCGTTATACTGAAATATTGGTATGGATCTTATTGTGGAATTTCTACCTTTTTGAGTTGGGGTTACTATTTACGTATACGACACTATTCACGTATATGACACTATTCATGTATATGGAACTATTTACGTATATGATATTATTTACGTATACGGTACTATGTACGAATACGGAGTACTATTCACGAGTTACTATTCATGAGTTACTATTCATGAGTTACTATTCACGAGTTACTATTCATGGGTACTATTCACGAAAAAAATTGGTTTCTTTTTCTAACCAAATTATCATTGATTTATGAATCTTACTCTTGAAATTAAATTCATATTTTGATGATATTATTTTTATTATCATATATAACATTTTTATAATCCTGGTGAAGAAATTTCTCTGTGACTTGAGTGTAAAGATGAGTAGATTATTGGTATGATCATGACAATGGGTTCTCTTTGACCAGTAGTGCAAAGATAAATTGTGACTAGTATGATCATGACCATTGAATTTATAATTGAATATTTTTAGCTTAAGTGCAAAGGTGAATTGATCAACAAGGTTATAATTATGTTTTATATAGATTTTGAAATGATTATATATTTCTTTGAGATGTGAATATCTTTTGCCCGTAGTGCAAAGATGAATTATTGTTGAATATCTTTGGCATGTAGTGCAAAGATGACCTGTTGAATATCTTTGGTTCGTAATGCAAAGATGACTTGTTGATTAATATATTTGGCCCGTAGTGCAAAGATAAATTTATTAGTATGATTATGAACATGAACTGTGATTTGGTATAACCATGATCTTTGATGTTTCAGGTGATGAAAATTATCTTTGTCCTGGATGAGAAAAAGGAATTTGGAACTACAATTACGATTATGAGTTATGAATGTGATTGTGGACATGAATTGTTGATTGATGTTACAGGGATAAAACATTGTTGGTGAACTTTTAACATTGAAAAGATAATATATTTATGGTCTATTTGACTCTTCTAATGGATTGCTCGTTCCGCTGCAACTATGGTTAAAAAGTTTTATCATCTACCATATGTTCTAAATATCTGATTTATTACTGATGAAGGCTATTGATAATTTAATTATCTTTAGTTATGATATTATTTACCGAGCTAGTTGTGCTCACCCTTTTGCTTCACAATTCATTTTCAGGTAATAATAGTGTAGCTGGGTCGAGCGAGGGTAACAGGGAAATAGAACGGTGGTCTCTAGCTATGGAGGTTCTCCCTAAGCAGTATAGAAAGGTGTTGTATACATCATTTGGTAGTTATATTTGGTGAATCAAATAGGGTGAGGCGAACCCAACGTTGGAAGGGTGTTTTGCCACTATCATACAAGATGTCTAATGACATACAACCTCGTGTCATCATAAGACAGGGTTATGCTCATCCATTTGCTGAGTATATCTACGAGCACTACCTATATAATCTTGGTGTTTGGTTGAAGTATAACTCTCAATTAGAGACAGTGGACATAATGATATGTCAAGAGAAGACTCACCATTGGAAAGAAAATGATAGTAATCTTCTCGTTTTTCTTTGGGGTCTATTGGGTCAACCAAGAATAATTCTGTAGCCATATGATATATATCATAACCTAGACGCATGGCCTCCCATTTACGAAGGTTTTCTGGAGCACTTCCCAAAGATTTTAATTTCTAAAACAGTTTTTGACTATAGTTTTATGTAAGATGTCATGGTGACGTGCTATCTAAGGTTGGTGTCAAGAGTCACAGATGGTATATATTTGTATCAAAACTCACAACATATGTGTTGTTGTATTTTGCACGACAATTATTGTAATAAAGTTGTAGTTGTTTTCTGTACCATGTATTTGGCGACTCAGAATAGGTTGGGTGTTGTATACCTATTTTGGGGCGTCACAGTTGGTATCAGAGCTTAGGGATATGATCTCTGGCAGAGATTCGGGATTAAAACTAGGAAGAGAGAGACGAGTAATATCCTTCGCTAGTGTGTGTCCTACCTAAGCTGAATTTTCTTACTTAAGTTGACAAATTGTGATATGTCAATTAACCTTTGTTTTGAAGCTGTATTCTAGAATGATATCTGAAATACAGGAGATGAGCAATATAGAAATCATGATGACAAGGAAGATGGAATCTGAAATACCAGGTACGTAAATTTTGGGGACGAAATTTCATAAGGAGAGGAGATTGTAAGACCCCGAATTTTATGAAATAAAAGTATTCAATTTGTCTTATAATTACCATTCAGTAAATGGTTAAATTGATAAAAGTTAAAGTTAAGGGTGATATATGAATTTTTTTTCAAAATACACAAGTGGTTATAAAATATTCATTGTTGTCGTGGAATATTCGTTTGGTCGTAGAATATTCTTTCTGGCGGGGAATATTCGTACGACGGCGCATCTATTTGTGGGTCCCATAACGGATAATTGTCGGATGAAAAAAACGACAAAGTTTGAGTTTTTATAAATAACGGCGTAGTTTTTACCGTTAAGACTGTTGGAATACCCGGTGGTTAAAATACAGTAATACGCGTGGTTGCACAGTAGCACACAGTATTGCACATTATTGTTGAATTATTGATCCTTACATAAGAAGGCACTACTCAATAATTGTTACAGTAGTTACTGTTCAATATTTTATTTTTTTTGATTCAATAATTGTTGCGTTGATATTTTATATTATTATGGTTTCAATAATTATCACTGCACAGTATTTCCCATTATCAGATCAATAATTCATATTATTTGAATAATATTATGAGATAGCATTATTGGCAATGTCTAGAAAGTTCTGTCAAGGAGAGGTTTGGTCACCTAATTGCGCGCCAGTAAGAAGAAATCCTTATCGGAAAGCCCCCTCTTTCCTGAGAACTGTCTGGTTGTCATTATTGTGATTCTGTAATATTATTTGTGAATAATTAATTATTGATTTATATAATAATGAAATATTTATTTGATGTGGATATAAATGATGGATTTATTTATGTGGTTATAAATGAAGGAATTAATGTTGAGGTATTTTATCAGTATTTTGTCAGATTGGAGGTATTAAAAGATCAAATCAGTGTTCTTACAGCTTTATTGTGTGAGTTATAATTTTTAATATGACCGTTGGATCGTTGTAATTTTTGGATATGTTATACATATATAAGTTGAGTATATGTTCACAAATTTTGAACCGTTAAATATGAACGAATGATTTATTATGAATTTTAAGAAGTGATTGATTCAGAAATTAGGTTTACAAATGATTTTGGTGGAAAATTCTAGAAATGGATGGGCCCCACTTTTGGTTGTTAGGGATGGTGGCTGATTTTTGGTGGGTGGAATAGTAGCAGGTAAAGCCATCAGGTAGCAGGTCGAGTGTAAAACCCCAACTTTTTGAATAAAAATGAATTTTCTATAAATATTCATTTTGAATATTATGGAGTGAAATTGATATAATAGTTGTGGGTAATATTTATAAATTTTGTAAAGTACGCAAGTTGTTATATAATATTCGATTGGTCGGGGAATATTTGTTTTAACAGTGAATATTAGTACAACGACACAATCATTGGTGGACCCCACAACGGAATTATTGTCGGATTGAGAAAACGACAAAGATACTTTATGAAAATAACGGCGGAAGTTTTACCGTTAACTGTTGAAACACCCGATGTTAAAAGTACAGTAATACGCGTGGTTGCATAGTAGCACACGGTATTGATTATTGATGCTTACGTGATAAGTCATTCATTTTTGTTGGTATTATTAATGTAATAATACAGAAAATCTTTTTATATAAAACAAAATACTTTTATAAAGTTATTCTATAAATAGAATATATTATATTCTATTATGCATAGTGTTGCATAGTGTCTGCATAATATTTTGCATAGTAAATTTTTTTTATATAAAACAGAATACTTTTATAAAGATATCTGTTTTATTAGACAATAATTAGAATATATTATATTTTATTATGTATAGTGCATGCATAGTGTTTATATAATAAAATCTTTTATAAAGTTATTCGTTTTATTAGATTATAAATAGAATATACTATATTTTATTTAAAAGATTTTGCTTTAAATATGGATCGTCAGATTAAAGTAAATCAATCTGGACCGTTCATGGATTAGTTACTATGCATTCTATTTTCCTATAAATAGAAGCTCATTCCTTCATTACTTTCTTACGAATTCAATGAACTCTAGAGAGAGAAACTATAGAGAGAGACTATAGAGAGATTGAAGAAAAGTATTATGCTACTTAACTACTTTTATATTCAGTTTCTTTTACGGTAAGGGGTGTTATTCTTTCTTATTCATGAAGAGAACTGTTGTTATTACATTGCTTATTATTCTGTTGGAATAACCTGTATATGCGGTCTACCCTATACTTGGTGACATTCTTCTATCATTTCGTCTTTACTATTATGTTGGAATATCCTGTCTGTGCGTTTTACGCCGGACTTGATTCCGTCTTTATTATTCTGTAGGAATATCCTGTCTATACGTTTTACGCCGGACCTGGTTCCGTCTTTATTATTATTCTGTTGGAATATCCTGTCTATGCGTTTTACGTCAGACCTAATTCCGTCCTTATTAGTATTTTGTTGGAATAACCTTTTTATGCGAAGTACCGCATGCATGGTGATTTCTGTTGTTATTCCATTCTTTATTATTCTATTGGAACATCCTGTCAGTGCGAATTTCTCCTGACCTGGTTCTGTTATTTAGTATTCTGTTGGAATAACCCGTCTATGCGAAGTACCGCATGCATGGTGATTTCTTTTGTTATTCCATTCTTTATTATACTCAGTTGGTTAAAGTTTTGACTTCTATACTCCATGAAATTAGTAGAATATCCTTCATATTTGCGCTTCATCCAGTATCTTTTCATGGAAATATTCTTCTGATCATTCTTGAATTTTACTCTACAAAGCAGTATCATGTTTACAATTTGGACATTAGTAGTTCTTGGATAAATTAATTCTTGAACTTGTTTTATTGAATTCTTATATCATTGTCATCATCCTTATGTTTATATTATGTTGAAAGTCATTTGTGGCCTGTAGTGCATAGATGGACTTGGTATGATTATGACCAGGGATTATTCATTGTAATCATGACCGTAATGTTACAAATGATGTGGTAAAAGTCCTCATTGGCCCGTAGTGCATTGATGGACAGTTATTGGCATGATCATGACATTAATGAATACACAAATATTCTTGGCCCGTAGTGCATGGATAATTGTGGTCGTGATACTAAAGAATATCCTTGGTTGTAGTGCAGGGGTGATTCGATGATGTGGAATATTTATTAAGCTGAGTCTCAGCGATAACAGTGATAAAAAACCTTTTTAATCATAAAAGATAGTAGATTTTATTTTCTACTTGACTCTTTTAATGGATTGCTTGTTCCGCTGCAGTTAAACTTGAAGTCTATTATATTTTATAAGTTTAACATTGTTGGAGACTAATGATAATTTATTCTGCATTATCTTAGACATACTATTTCCTACTGGGCTAGTTGAGCTCACCCTTTCTTTCACTGTTCTCTTCAGGAAATGAGAACATAGCAGGGACTAGTCGAGGAACGGAGTGACGGTTCAGAGGATAGCATTAGTAGTCCTCACTATTCTGTGAAATAGTGTGTTAATAATTATAATGAGAACTCCTTTTGAGTTTGTATAATCTCTAGTAGATAATATTTGTATTCAAACTCACAGTTTATGTTTTGTCATATTGTACACGACAGTTGTATTAGTAAGTTGTATTTGAATTCTGTACCATGTATCTGGCGACCCAAGATGGGTGATGTATACCTAATTTTGGGGGCATCACATCGAGTCTGCTTCGGTGTGCTAAAATTTTCCAATAAATAGATGGCAAATAAGTCTTCATTACAATTATTCAAACACTATTTTATAAAAATAGTGAGGACTGTTAAAACATCTTCCTAGAACCATCACTCCATACCCCGACTCGATCCTGCTATGTTCTCACCTCCTGAGAAAAAAAAATGGAACAAAAAGGAAAGGGTTAGCTCAACTAGTCCATTAAAAAATATTATGACTAAGATAATATACAATAAATTATCGTTAGTATTCAACAGGGAAAAATCTGATAAAATATAATAGACAACAAGTTTTAGATCAACAAATACAGCGAAAACAGCAATCCATTAGAAGAGTCACGTAGAGAATGAATTCTACTGTCTTCTAAGATTTAAAAGTCCATCATCAATATTTCATCCCTGTAACAACAATCAATATACATCTTTAATCATCTTTGCACTACAGGCCAAAGATATTCATTTGTATCACCAGTTGGTTATGTTCATCTCAACACCTGTTCATCTTTTGCACTATGGGCCAAAGATATTCATCAGTAATCATTTATCTGTGCACTACAGGCCAAAGATATTCAATAGTATCATCATTTAGGACTGAGGATGATGAAAAATATTTTTTAAAGAAACGAATCCAGTGAAACAAAATGACAAGGATTAAGGATTAAGGATTCGTACTTTAGTTTGTCCAAATTCAAAAAAACTCCATAATAAACAATTATGAGCCAAACTTCAAGAATGAAGATCAAAACATGGATACAATCAAAGCTACTAACCATAACAGACATTTTGGACAAAAAGGAGAATTTTCATTTTTCGGTGAATAGTGCCGTATACGTGAATAATAACCCCGACACAAAAGTTTCAAATTTGATTAAAAAGTTTACCAATAATTCGGCATAATGATATTGAAAAAAATAATATCATTTAAGAAGAAAATAACATCCCTTACCTCAAAATAACCGTACTTCTTACTGAATTTCGGTATAGTACTGACAGAAACTCGCACCGTATAGCAACACTCAAAGTATACTCATAAGAATATGCTCGATAATATAGAGAGACAAAGAGAGAAAACTTTGTTCCTGGTGTGATTTTCAATTCTAACTTAGCCCTCTATTTATAGGAAAATGTTAGAACGCCAAATGAGACTAAATTAATAAAATATTAATATATATTATAAATTCCTTAGCCCATCTTTGAAGACCTAAAATCAACCACCTTGCATATGTTTAATGCAGCCCACTAAGCAAGAAAACATTTTTCTTCAAAATAATAATTAAAACTTCCAAAAATCAATTATTTCGAAACTCTGGAACATCAATAATTCAAAATAAATAGCCCCTTTGACAGAAAAATTCAAAACTCGCGACTTTTCATAGGAAATTCCATTATCTAAATTTTTACAGAAGGAAGTTTTTTCAAATTCCAAACAGAAATTGACCGAAATCCACAAACGGGCGATTTTACAAGCTATAATCAATTTTCAGTCAAGAATTGTGTCCACCGACACACAAAACATGTGTTAAACTTTTAATGCCACAAAAATACTCTTCCTCCTCATATACTCATATATCCCATATTCATTGTAAAAATATCACCGTTAATATATTATTAAAATAATATATTTAAATGAATTATTTTATCAGAAAAAGATAAAATATTAATTTTCAACAATTGTCATATTAAAAAATTTCTCCATCTATATCTACATAAAATGAATATTTTCTTTATCATTATAATCAATAAATAATTATTTAAAAATAATATTACAGAATCACAGTACTGATAATCAGGCCGTTCCCAGGATAGAGGGGGCTTTCCAATAAGGATTTCTCCTTACTAACGTGCAATTAGGTGACCAAACCTCTCCTTAGACAGAACTTTCTAGACATTGCCAATAATGTTATCTGATAATATTATTCAAATAATATGAATTATTGATCTGATAATGGAAAATACTGTGCAATGAACATTACTGTAACAATAATAATATAAATATCAACGCAGCAATTATTGAATCAATAAAATAAAATAATAAACAGTAATTACTGTAAAAATTATTGAGTAGTGCCTTCTTACGTACGAATCAATAATTCAACAATATTGTGCAATACCGTGTGCTACTGTGCAACCACGCATATTACTGTATTTTAACCACCAGGTAACCCAACAGTGTTAACGGTAACAATTTACGTCGTTATTTATAAAACTCAATCTTTGTCATTTTCTTTCATCCAACCATTTTTCGTTATGGGGCCCACAAATGACTGCGCCGTCGTACAGAGATTCCCGACAAAAAGAATATGCCACGACCAAACGAATATTCTCCGACAATAATGAATATTTTATAACCCCTTGCTTATTTTGTAAACTTTGCACATTTCACCCATAACCAAAGTATTATATCAAATTACCACCTTATTAATCAAGAATAATCATTAGAGGAAATTCGATTTTATTTATAAAAAGTTGGGGTCTTACAACCTGCCCTCCTTATGAAATTTCGTCCTCAAAATTGACGTACGTACCTGGTGTATCGAAAAGGTGAGGGTACCTCACTTTCATTTCTGACTCCAACTCCCATGTCTTTTCCTCAATAGCATGGTTTCTCCACAAAACCTTAACTTGTGGTATGACCTTCGTGCGTAGGACATGCTCTTTCCTATCCAAAATCTTGACAGGTACCTCTTCATACGTTAAGTCTTCGGTTATCTCGTCCGGTTCTAACTCAATAACATAATTCGGGTCGTCCACATATTTACGTAACATCGATAAGTGAAAAATGTTATGAACACGCGTCATACTTGGCGGTAAACGAGTCTATAGGCCACAGTTACTATTCAATCTAGGATTTCAAATGGACTAATAAATCAAAGGTTTGAGCTTTCCTCACCTCGCCAATTTTTGCTTTTGGAATAATAACTTCTTGTACCTCCTTCTTCATATTCATCAGCTCCGGTGTGTAGCTTGAACATTTTTAACTTTATCGATTAAAGTCGGTTCTACTTGTATATCATCACGTGAGTCCCTAGAGTCTTTAACTCTATATCTATCATTTGGAATTTATATGAAATGAGTCTTTGACAATATCGTATTCGTACTCGTATACGATCTTCTACTCAACACGTAAGCTACCACGTTTGCTTTTCCAAGACGGTATGGTCAGAACATGTGCCGAAATGAGTCTCCTCTTGAGTTCTTCGAAGCTCTTTCCACATTCCTCGCTTCATTTGAATTTTGTATCTCTATGAGTCAGCTGAGTTAATGGAGTAGCGATTTGAGAAAATCTTTCCACGAATCTTCGATAATAACCAACTAAGCCTAAAAAGCTACGTATTTCGATTACTGACTTAGGTTGCTCTCAACTGTGATTCATATCCCAATCTTGGATAGCACATCACAATAGCACCTATCAGTTTACTACCGCACGAATATGGCGTCCCCTACGGAGAGTTTGGCTTCGGTGCAATCCACAAAGGAAGTCATAAGATAGAGGCTCGTGTATCAACTTCTATAGTTGGGTTTTTAACTCCTGAAGTTCAATAGGAGCCATTCGATAAGAGATTTTAGAAATGGGTTTTGTACCGGATTTAAAGTCGATACAAATTTAATATCACGCTCTGGGAGTAGGCCAAGAAATTCTTCAGGAAATACATCAGGAAATTTACTAACAATAGAAATATCATTCAAATCTGACGTATTTTTGTTTAAGTCCATAACATGGGCAAAGAAAACTTGACATCCGTTTTTCAATAAACGAATGACTTTATGGCTTGATATGAAAGTGTTTGACTTGAATGGTTTGGTTGCTTGAATTTGAATAACAGGTTGCATAGGAATATGAAAACTAACAACCTTACGAAAGCAATCAATTTTGGCATGATGAGTAGTTAATCAATCAATCCCCAAAATCACATCAGAAGCAAGTATCTTTAAAGAAATAAGGTCAACAGGTAATGCGATGGTGCCAACATAGATTAAACAAGATTTATAAATAGTGGATGTGATGAAAGTTTCTCCTAATGGAGTCTCAACCGATAAGTCAAAGTCTAATTTTCTCCGGAGTCAAGTTTAAACGTTGAGTATAATCAGGAGGGATAAATGAATGGGTAGAACCGGTATCTAATAAGGTATAAACTTCGTAAGAATTTATAATTAACTAACCCGTGCTAACTTCGTTCGGGTTCCTCGCATTCTGACCAGTCATAACAAACGCTCTTCCAGGAACCGTTGACTTTGAATTTTTTGGGACAGCCTTTTGAGTCACCATCCCCACTGGGCTTGGTTTTGCTACTGTACAATCTCGAGCGATATGTCCTTCCTTTCTACAGTTATAACATACCTTAAACTGTTGTGGGCAGTTTGGGTTGATATGTCTTTCTTTTCCGCACTTATAGCATATGACCGGTGTTCGTTCTCCTCCCTTGGAATCAGTTTCTGCTGGTGCTGACGTCTTCGTATTGTCATAGTTGAATCCCCTCTTTTTAAAATCTCCTCCGGACTCGCTTCTTCTATTTTCATGGCCATGATTACCACCAGAGTGGTTGCCGCCTTTGTCTGTATTCTTTCCTCCTCTCTTGTTATCATCGTTCTGATGACTGCTGTCACCGATATGACCCTGGTTTTGGTCCCTCGGTTGAGTATACTCACTATCTCGCTCTAATAACTAAGCCTTGTTTATAACATCTGAATAAAAAGAAAATTTATGAGAGATAAGATATTGCCGAATCTCGGGTTTTAAACCTCTCAGAAACATCATCGTCATTTGTTCGTCATTCTCTACCAAATGAGGTGCAAACCTGGATAACTCTGCGAACTTTGCCTCGTATTGAGACACCGTCATGCTATTCTGTTCGAGTCTAATAAACTCTACCTCTTTCATATGACGAATGCTTTCAGGAAAGTACTTGTCATTGAAAAGTTTCTGAAATCTTTCCCAAGACGTGTTGAGTGCATCTGGTTGGGTACGCTTCACAAATTCCCACTAGTAATCTGCTTCACCGCGAAACATAAAGGTAGCGAATGAAACCTTATGTTCCTCCGTGCATCCCAATACATCGAATATCTTGGTAAATTGTTTGACCCATGTTTCTGCCATGATCGGATCCGGTTTTCCATTAAATTCTGGTGGTCCCAACTCCTTAAACTATTTGGTTGTGACAGACCGCGCGTTGCCATCATTTCCACCCCTATTTTGCACACGAGTCTTCCTCGTCTGATTTTGCATGAACTGCAAAAAGTTCCTAAACATTCCATCATTCATAGTTTGCTCGGTAACGTTATTTACAGGAAGAGTATTGCCTTCCTGTTGCACGTTCTTCTGGTTTGTGACTAAAGGTTGTTCCACCGTTTTATAAACTCCATTGTTAACGTTCTCAGCAGCCATTCTTAAATACTGCCATAAAACAAGGGTTAATTAAACAAATTAACGTATCACATAATATCCCTATATTATGACCGACCAACAAATAAGCTTAGGTAGGACACACTAGCGAAGGATTTACTCATCTCTCCCCTCCTAGTTCTATTCCCGGATCTCCACTAGAGACCATATCCCAAAGCTCTGATACCAACTGTGACGCCCCCCAAAATAGGTATACAACACCCATTCTGAGTCGCCAAATACATGGTACATAAAGCAAACTACAAATTCAATAATACAAATGTCGTGTGAAATACGACAATACTTACTGTGAGTTTAAATACAAATATTGTCTTCTAGACAATATCCACACACAAATAAGTCCTCATTACAATTATTCAAACACTATTTTATAGAAATAGTGAGGACTGCTAAAACATCTTCCTAGAACCATCACTCCATACCCCGACTCGATCCTGCTATGTTCTCACCTCCTGAGAAGAAAAATGGAACAAAAAGGAAAAGGTGAGCTCAACTAGCCCAGTAAAAAATATTATGACTAAGATAATATACTAAAAATTATCGTTAGTCTTCAACAGGGAAAAATCTGATAAAATATAATAGACAACAAGTTTTAGATCAACAAATGCAGCGGAAACAGCAATCCATTTGAAGAGTCACGTAGAGAATGAATTCTACTGTCTTCTAAGATTTAAAAGTCTATCATCAATATTTCATCCCTGTAACAACAATCAATATACATCTTTAATCATCTTTACACTACAGGCCAAAGATATTCATTTGTATCACCAGTTGGTCATGTTCATCTCAACACCTGTTCATCTTTGCACTACGGGCCAAAGATATTCATCAGTAATCATTTATCTGTGCACTACAGGCCAAAGATATTCAATAGTATCATCATTTAGGACTGAGGATGATGAAAAATATTTTTTAAAGAAACGAATCCAGTGAAACAAAAAGACAGGGATTAAGGATTAAGGATTCATACTTTAGTTTGTCCAAATTCAAAAATACTCCATAATAAACAATTATGAGCCAAACTTCAAGAATGAAGATCAAAACATGGATACAATCAAAGCTAATAACCATAATAGACATTTTGGACAAAAAGGAGAATTTTCATTTTTCGGTGAATAGTGCAGTATACGTGAATAGTAACCCTGACACAAAAGTTTCAAATTTGATTAAAAAGTTTACCAATAATTCGGCATAATGATATTAAAAAAAATAATATCATTTAAGAAGAAAATAACATCTCTTACTTCAAAATAACCGTACTTTTGACTGAATTTCGGTATAGTGCTGACAGAAACTCGCACCGTATAGCAACACTTAAAGTATACTCACAAGAATATGCTCGATAATATAGAGAGAGAAAGAGAGAAAACTTTGTTTCTGGTGTGATTTTCAATTCTAACTTAGCCCTCTATTTATAGGAAAATGCTAGAACGCCAAAGGAGACTAAATTAATAAAATATTAATATATATATTATAAATTCCTTAGCCCACCTTTGAAGACCTAAAATCAACCATCTTGCATATGTTTAATGCAGCCCACCAAGCAAGAAAACGTTTTTCTTCAAAATAATAATTAAAACTTCCAAAAATCAATTATTTCGAAACTCCGTACTTCAATAATTCACAATAAATAGCCCCTTTGATAGAAAAATTCAAAATTTGCGAGTTTTCATAGGAAATTCTATTATCTACAACTTTACAGAAGGAAGTTTTTTCAAATTCCAAACAGAAATTGACCGAAATCCACAAACGGACGATTTTACAGGCTATAATAAATTTTCAGTCAAGAATTGTGTCCACCGACACACAAAACATGTGTTAAACTTTTAATGCCACAAAAATACTCTTCCTCCTCATATACTCATATATCTCACATTCATTGTAAAAATATCACCGTTAATATATTATTAAAATAATATATTTAAATGAATTATTTTATCAGAAAAAGGTAAAATACTAATTTTCAACAATTGTCACATTAAAAATTTTCTCCATCTATATCCAAATAAAATGAATATTTTCTTTATCATAATAATCAATAATTAATTATTTAAAAATAATATTACAGAATCACAGTACTGATAACCAGGCCGTTCCCAGGATAGAGGGGGCTTTCCAATAAGGATTTCTCCTTACTGGCGCGCAATTAGGTGACCAAACCTCTCCTTAGACAGAACTTTCTAGACATTGCCAATAATGTTATCTGATAATATTATTCAAATAATATGAATTATTGATCTGATAATGGAAAATACTATGCAATGAACATTATTATAACTATAATAATATAAATATCAACGCAGCAATTATTGAATCAATAAAATAAAATAATAAACAGTAATTACTGTAACAATTATTGAGTAGTGCCTTCTTATGTACGAATCAATAATTCAACAATACTGTGCAATACCGTGTGCTACTGTGCAACCACACATATTACTGTATTTTAACCACCAGATAACCCAACAGTGTTAACGGTAACAATTTACGCCGTTATTTATAAAACTCAATCTTTGTCATTTTCTTTCATCCAACCATTTTTCGTTATGGGGCCCACAAATGACTGCGCCGTCGTACAGAGATTCCCGACAAAAAGAATATTCCACGACCAAGCGAATATTCCCCGACAATAATGAATATTTTATAACCACTTGCTTATTTTGTAAACTTTACACATTTCAACCATAACCAAAGTATTATATCAAATTACCACCTTATTAATCAAGAATAATCATTAGAGGAAATTCGATTTTATTTATAAAAAGTTGGGGTCTTACAGCAAAGTTAGAATTGAAAATCACACCAGAATTCATAAGTTTTCTTTCTTTTTCTCTATATATTATTGAGTGTATTTTGTGAGTTTTTAGATACTTGTTGAGTTGCTATTCATCAGTGCAAGTTTCCTTCAGCGTCATATCTGATATCCAGTCAGAAATAATGCTCTTTTGAGGTAATGGATAGTAAGGGATATTAAGGGATGTTATATTCTTCATAATGATGTTATTCTTTCAATATCATTATAATGACATATCGGTATGGATCTTATTGTGGAATTTCTACCTTTTTAAGTCGGGATTACTATTTACGTATATGGCACTATTCACGTATACGACACTATTCATGTATATGGCACGATTTACGTATATGATATTATTTACGTATATGGTACTATGTACGAATACGGAGTACTATTCATGAGTTATTATTCATGAGTTACTATTCATGGATACTATTCACGAAAAAAAAATGGTTTCTTTTTTCTAACCAAATTATCGTTAATTTATGAATCTTACTCTTGAAATTAAATCCATGTTTTGATGATATTGTTTTAATTATCATATATAATATTTTCATAATCCTGGTGAAGAAATTTCTCTTTGACTTGAGTGTAAAGATGGGTAGATTATTGGTATGATCATGACTATGAGTTCTCTTTGGCCAGTAGTGCAAAGATGAATTGTGACTAGTATGACCATGACCATTGAATTTACAATTGAATATTTTTCGTTTAAGTTCAAAGGTGAATTGATCAACATGGTTATAATTGTGGTTTATATAGATTTTGAAATGATTATATATTTCTTTGAGATGTTAATATCTTTGGCCTGTAGTGCAAAGATGAATTATTGTTGAATATCTTTGGCCTATAGTGCAAAGATGACCTGTTGAATATCTTTGGCTCGTAATGTAAAGATGACTTGTTGATGAATATCTTTGGCCCGTAGTGCAAAGATAAATTTATTAGTATGATTATGAACATGAACTGTGATTTAGTATAACCATGATCTTTGATGTTTCAGGTGATGAAAATTATCTTTGTCTTGGATGAGAAAAATGAATTTAGAACTACAATTATGATTATGAGTTATACATGTGATTGTGGATAAGAATTGTTGATTGATGTTATAGGGATAAAACATTGTTGGTGGACTTTTAACATGGAAAAGATAATAGATTTTATGGTCTATTTGACTCTTCTAATGGATTGCTCGTTTCGCTGCAACTATGGTTGAAAAGTTTTATCATTTACCATATGTTCTAAATCTCTGATTTATTACTGATGAAAGTTATTGATAATTTAATTATCTTTAGTCATGATATTCTTTACAGGGCTAGTTGTGCTCACCCTTTTTCTTCACAATTCCTTTTCAGGTAATAAGAGTGTAGCTGGGTCGAGCGAGGGTAATGGGGAAATAGAACGGTGGTCTCTAGATGTGGAGGTTCTCCCTAAGCAGTATAGAAAGGTGTTGTATGCATCATTTAGTAGTTATATTTGGTGAATCAAATAGGGTGAGGCGAACCCAACGTTGGAAGAGTGTTTTGCCACTATCATACAAGATGTCTAATGACATACAACCTCGTGTCATCATAAGACAGGGTTGTGGTCATCCACTTGCTGAGTATATCTAGGAGCACTACCCATATAATCTTGGTGTTTAGTTAAAGTATAACTCTCAATTAGAGACAGTGGAGATAATGATATGTCAAGAGAAGACTCACCATTGAAAAGAATATAATAGTAATCTTCTCATTTCTCTTTGGGGTCTATTGGGTCAACCAAGGATAATTCTGTGGCCATATGATATATATCATAACCTAGACGCATGGCCTCCCATGTACGAAGGTTTTCTTGAGCACTTCCCAAAGATTTTAATTTCTAAAAAGTTTTTGACTATAACTTTATGTAAGATGTCGTGGTGACGTGTTATCTAAGGTTGGTGTCAAGAGTCATAGTTGGTATATATTTGTATCAAAACTCACAGCATATGTGTTGTTGTATTTTGCACGACAATTGTTGTAATAAAGTTATAGTTGTTTTCTGTACCATGTATTTGGCGACTCAGAATAGGTTGGGTGTTATATACCTATTTTGGGGGCGTCACAAGGGGGCTTTCCAATAAGGATTTCTCCCTATTGGCGCGCAATTAGGTGACCAAACCTCTCCTTGACAGAACTTCTAGACATCGTTAATATTGCAAATAATAATATTAATAGCTTTGTCGTCTCAATTATTGATTTAATAATATATAAAATATTGACAATAATTGAATCAAATAACGTGAGATACTATGCAGCAATTATTGTAGCAATAATTGAATAAAACTGAGTGACTTCTCACGTAAGCATCAATAATCAATACCGTGTGCTGCTGTGCAACTATGCGTATTACTGTACTTTTAACACCAGGTGTTTCAACAGTTAACGGTAAAACTTTCGCCGTTATTTTCATAAAGTTTTTTTGTTATTTTCTTAATCCAATAATAGTTCTGTTGTGGGGTCCACTAATAATTGTGCCGTTGTACGAATATTCCCTTCTAAAACGAATATTCCCCGACCAATCGAATATTATATAATAACTTGCGTAGTTTGCAAAATTTACAAATATTACCCACAACTATCACATTATATCAAATTTATTCCATAATATTTAAAAATGATATTTATAGAAAAATCATCTTTATTAAAAAAAAATTGGGGTCTTACGCTCATCTTCCCATTTGATGCTACGAACTTGGAGAACATTTCCTCCAACCTTTAATTTTCTATTTTAGTCTCGGAAGCCATGTAATGAGGACCATTGGTTGAGGTAGTGACGAATTGTTCCATCCAATTATTAAATTTTTGAGTTGACAACTCTTGGCTAATCCTCATCTCCTCTAGGTTTGCTATGCCCTTCAATATTACATCCCTCGGATTTGGCTTTTCTTTTTGTGACAATGGAGGTGGACATGAAAATTTTGGTGTGTATGCTGGATTTGGAGCGTAGTATTGGTCTTTATAAGTATAGCTCCATGACGAATCCGGGTGATACCCCTAAACTTGATGATAATTAGCATATGTATA
Source organism: Panax japonicus (assembly GCA_020205505.1). Lineage (NCBI taxonomy): Eukaryota > Viridiplantae > Streptophyta > Magnoliopsida > Apiales > Araliaceae > Panax > Panax japonicus. Next base: position 42,777,652 of record CM035109.1, on the reverse strand, counting down.
GTCGTTGAGGTATTCACCACCGTGTTGTCCCGCCCCAAAACTAACGGTGCATTGATGACTCGGATGATTACCAGCACAATAATTGCAATTAACTGCTATCCTTCGATTACGTTGGGCTGCAACAACGTCCAACATCCTCCAAAGTGTTTCAAGCTGCGCTGATAATGCAGAAAATGCATTGAGACCATCAATCCCCACTCCCCTTTGCTGAGTTATTCTCGTATACGGCCATTGATAATTAAGACTAATTTGATTGAAGCTAATATTGGCAAATAATTATTAAATTAATTCCCCGGCAAACGGCGCCAAAAACTTGTTGGGTAAAATCTAATTACGCACAACACGCAAGTATACATGGTCAACAAATAATAAAGTAAAAGTAGAGTATCATTCCCACGAGGAATTATTTAATAAAAAATCACCAAGTACTAACCCGTAACCAACTCAATCTTATTTAAACGAATGAATTTAAAATTATATAAATTAAATTATTTAATTACACTAATTCTAATTACCACTAATTAAAAATTAGATTACGGAGATATAAGATCACAACTTCACTTATTGCTTTATTTAAGTTAACACATTTCTCATCAATTATTTTCTATCCTGAATTGTTAATCAAGAACACTAAAGCAGATAAAACCACCTCTCGATGCATAATGCCCATACTTACTTAAATCCACAGATGATAGAATTAAGTAAGACACCCTAATTAACTAATCCACTATATCTCTATGTGAATTACAATTAAAAAGGATTTAAAGCACAAGTTCTTTATAAGATTACATAGCGTAAAGGCATATCTCTATCCTAAACACGAATCATGAATTCCATCTATGTAGAAATCACAAACACATGCTATCATGATAAGATCTAAATCTATACTTCATCTCTCGAGTTTATATAGATTAACACGATAATTGTTAGCTAGGCAATTAAACAATTAAATCCAAATCACAATAGACAATCCTCATAATAGAACACAATAATTGATAATGAAGCATATTAAGATAAACTACACAATAAGATCTATTGTAATCTTAAACAAAGAATTAGTTCATGATTATTGAATTAAAACTAAGAATCCATAATTGAATAATCATTAAAAGATAAATATAGAAGAAGATAAGAAGATAGAATCAATTGTCTATAGATTTGAAGCTCCCTCCTTCCTTCTACTTTGAATCTTCAATGGTCTCCAAGTTGCTTCATTCTTCAAATCTAATAAGAACTAGTGTTTTGATCTAATTTACTCTAATATAATCTAATGGAATGCTCTCTCTAATCTAATCTCATCTAATCCTTGTGATTCTCCTCCTTTTATAAGTCTCTTCATATGTCTTTAAGTCCTCTTGAAAGTCCTCTGGAAAGTCCTTGAGTCAATCGGATCGAAACAATCCTTCCCGGACTCAAATTTGACCAAAATTCATAATTTCTGGGCTACCCCCGCCCTGGCGGGGGTTTATACACTAAAAGAGCCCTCCCCGGCAGGCTAGGGGCCTGTTTTGTGCCTTGCATGCCAACCCCGGAGGCGGTTTTGTGAAGGAAACTTTTCTACTCTAACGTCCTTTGGGAAAATGGCCATAACGTTTGATCCAAGAAGAGTTATGAGGCCTGCCACCTATCAAATCGAAGATATTTGAGAAATAACAGACAGATGAAGGTCAAAATTGGGCTGGAAGTGACTATTATGCAAATGGCCACCCAAAACAGTGACGTTCGACGTCCGTTGGTACAAAGATCATTACTCTTGCATCTGAACTCCAATTGGAATGATTCAAGATGTTTCAAAAAGCTAAGAAGAAGCTCTACAATATAATCCAAGTTCCAAGCCAAGAACATGAAATGAACATGAAAGCCCAAACGATGTCTGGATTATTTTTCTTTGTGATTTCATACCAATTCTTTGCGATTTCAACTCCCAAGCATATAATCTACAAAATGAACACAAAATACATGAAAAATAACTAAGAAACATGAGATTAAGTAACTAATTCAAGTAATAGATACTAGATAAGTAGGTATAAAACCTACTTATCATATATTCATGTATTCATCAATGGTCATGATTATACCGAATAATCCCTGGTCATAATCATACCAACAACTATCCATCAATGAAATACAGGCCAATGAGGACTTTTACCACATCATTCGTTAACATTACGGTCATGATTATATCGAATAATTCCTGGTCATAATCATACTAAGTCCATCTATGTACGTAAGCCAAAGATGACTTTCATCACAATATAAACACGAGGATGATGACAATGACATAATAATTCAATAAAACAAGTTCAAGGATAAATTTTAAAGATTTATAATTTAATTTATCCAGAATTTAATAACGTTCAAATTGTCAACATGATACTGCTTTGTGGACTAAAATTCAAGAATAATATTCAGGTACCAAAAATAATTTGGAGAGAAAAGAAATGTATTTTTCGGGTAAATAGTACCTCGTGAATAGTACCCTGTGAATATTACTTCAGGAATAGTACCTCGTAAATAGTACCCCGACATGAAAAGTACCCCAAATACCTGAGTGAATAGTAATTGGGTGAATAGTAACTCATGAATAGTAACTCGTGAATAGTACTCAGGCATGAAAAGTGCCCCGAATACTCGAGTGAATAATATTTGAGTGAATAGTAACTGGGCGAATAGTAACCCATAAATAGTAACTCATGAATAGTATTCCGTCATGAAAAGATCAATAATTATCAAGAAATCTCAGAATAATATTTTCATGAAAAGATAATAGATGAAGCACAAATATCAAGGATATTTTACTAATTTCATGGAGTATAGAAGCCAAAGCTTTAACCAAATGAGTATAATAGAATATATAAAATTGCAAATAGATTTTTGTCTGTCATGCGGTAATCCACGTAGACAGACCGCACGTTGCTATCACTTCCACCCGTATTTTGTACATGAGTCTCCCTTGTCTGATTTTGCATGAACTGTAAAAAGCTCTTAAATATTCCATCATTCATCGTTTGCTCGGTAGTGTTGTTTACAGGTGGAATATTGTTTTCCTGTTGTATGTTCTCTTGGTTTGTGACTAAAGGTTGTTCCACAGTCTCATACACTCCATTGTTAACATTCTCAGCAGCCATTCTTAAATGCTGCCATAAAACAAGAGTTAATTAAACAAATTAACATATCACATAATATCCCTATATTATGACCGACCAAAAAATAAGCTTAGATAGGACACACTAGCGAAGGATTTACTCATCTCTCCCCTCTTAGTTCTATTCCCCGATCTCCGCCAGAGACCTTATCCCTAAGCTTTGATACCAACTGTGACGCCCCCAAAATAGGTATACAACACCCATTCTGAGTCGCCAAATACATGATACAGAAAGCAAAGTACAACTTCAATAATACAATTGTCGTGCAAAATACGATAACACATACTGTGAGTTTAAATACAAATATTGTCTTCTAGATAATATTCACACTCAAATAAGTCCTCATTACAATTATTTAAATACTATTTTATAGAAATAGTGAGGACTACTAAAACATCTTTCTAGAACTATCACTCCATACCCCGACTAGATCCTGCTATGTTCTCACCTCCTGAGAAGAAAAATGGAACAAAAAGGAAAAGGGTGAGCTCAACTAGCCCAGTAAAGAATATTATGACTAAGATAATATACAACAAATTATCATTAGTCTTCAACAGGAAAAAATCTGATAAAATATAATAGACAACAAGTTTTAGATTTACAACTGCAGCGGAAACAACAATCCATTAGAAGAGTCATGTAGAGAATGAATTCTACTATCTTCTAAGATTTAAAAATTCATCATCAATATTTTATCCCTGTAACAACAATCAATATACATCTTTAATCAAATATTCATCTTTGCACTACAGGCCAAATATATTCATTTGTATCACCAGTTGGTCATGTTTATCTCAACACCTGTTCATCTTTGCACTACGGGCTAAAGATATTCATCAGTTAATAATTCATCTTTGCACTACAGGCCAAAGATATTCATCCAGTATCACCTATTAAGGACTGAGGATGATGAAAAATATTTTAGAGAATGAATCCAGTGAGATAGAAGGACAAATATTAGGGATTCGTATTTCAGTTTATCCAAGATCAATAATACTCCATAATAACCAATTTTGAAGCAGAATTCAAAAAATAAAGATCAAAACATGGATACAATCAAAGATAGTAACCATAATAGACATCTTGGACAAAAAGGAAAATTTTTATTTTTCGGTGAATAGTGTCATATTCGTGAATAGTGTAGTATACGTGACTAGTAACCCTGACACAAAAAGTTCCAAACTTGATAAAAAGTTCAGAACAATATTCTGGCATAATGATATTGAAAGAAATAATATCATTTACAAAGAAAATAGCATCCCTTACCTCAAAATAATCGTACTTCTGTCTGAATTTCGGATATAGTGCGGACATAATTTATACTGAATAGTAACTCTCAAAATATCAAAATACTCACAAAACATGCTCAATAATATAGAGAGAGAAAGAGAGAAAATTTGTTTCTGGTGTGATTTTCAATTCTAACTTAGCCCTCTATTTATAGGAAAATGTTAGCATGCCGAAGCAGACTTGACCTGCAACCTGATGGTTTTACATGCTACTATTCCCACCAACCACATTTGAATAAAAAATTTAGCACATTTTTCACCAACCAAAAGTAGGGCCCACCAATTATAGAATTTTCCACAAAAATGATAAATTCCGAAACTTCAACAATTTCTGAATCAGTCATCTCTTAAAATTCATAACAAATCATACGTTTATTTTTAACGGTTCAAAATTTATGGACATATACTCGACTTATATATGTATAACATATCCAAAAATCACAATGATCCAACGGTCAGATTAAAAATTATAACTCACGCAATATATCTTAAAAACACTGGTTTGATTTTTAATACCTCCATTCCGACAAAAATACTGATAAAACACCTCAACATTAACTCCTTCATTTTTAACCACAATAAATATATCCAACATTTATATCCACATAAAATAAATATTTCCTTATCATATGAATCAATAATTAATTATTCACAAATAATATTAAGAAGCACATTTATGACAACCAGGCCGTTCCCAAGAAAAAGGGTGCTTTCCGATAAGGATTTCTCCTTACTAGCGCACAATTAGGTGACCAAACCTCTCCTTGACAGAACTTTCTAGATATTTCTAATAATGATATCTAATAATATTATTAAAATAATATGAATTATTGATCTAATAATGGGAAATACAGTGCAGTGACAATTATTGAAACAACAATAGTATAAAATATCAACGCAGCAATTATTGAATCAATAAAATAAAATATTGAAGAGTAATTACTATAACAATTATTGAGTTGTACCTTCTTACGTAAGGATCATTAATTCAACAATACTGTGTAATATTGTGTGCTACTGTGCATCCATGTATATTACTATATTTTAACCACCGGGTATTCCAACAGTGTTAACGGTAACAACTACGCCGTTATTTATAAAAACTCAATTTTGTCGTTATCTTCATCTGACCTGTGACAACCCCAAAATAGGTCCATTCCATCTAACCCATTCTGAGTCGCCAAATACATGGTACAGAAAACAACTACAACTTTATTACAACAATTGTCGTGCAAAATACAACAACTCATGTGTTGTGAGTTTTGATACAAAAATATATATCAACTGTGACTCTTGACACCAACTTGGGTAGCACGTCACCATAACATCTTACATAAAGGTATAGTCAAAAACTGTTTTAGAAATTAAAATCTTTGGGAAGTGCTCAAAGAAACCTTCGTACATGGGAGGCCATGCGTCTAGGTTATGATAGATATCATATGTCCACAGAATTATCCTTGGTTGACCCAATAGACCCCAAAAAAAGAAGAGAAGATTACAATCATATTCTTTCCAATGGTGAGTCTTCTCTTGACATATCATTATCTCCACTGTCTCTAATTGAGAGTTATACTTCAACCAAACACCAAGATTATATAGGTAGTGCTCGTAGATATACTCAACAAGTGGATGAGCACAACCCTGTCTTATGATGACACGAGGTTGTATGTCATTAGACATCTTGTATGATAGTGGCAAAACACCCTTCCAACGTTGGGTTTGCCTCACCCTATTTGATTCACCAAATATAACTACAAAATAATGTATACAACACCTTTCTATACTACTTAGGGAGAACCTCCACAGCTAGATACCACCGTTCTATTTCCCCGTTACTCTCCCTCGACTCAACTACACTCTTATTACCTGAAAGGAATTGTGAAGCAAAAGGGTGAGCACAACTAGCTCAGTAAAGAATATCATGACTAAAGATAATTAAATTATCAATAACCTTCATCAATAATAAATCAGAGATTTAGAACATATGGTAGAAGATAAAAATTTTAACCATAGTTGCAGCGGAACGAGCAATCCATTAGAAGAGTCAAATAGACTATAAAGTCTATTATCTTCTCCATGTTAAAAATCCACCAACAATGTTTTATCCCTATAACATCAATCAACAGTTCCTTTCCACAATCATATGAATAACTCATAATCATTATTGTGATTCTAAATTCCTCTTCACATCTAGGACGAAGATAATTTTCATCACATGTCTTTACCTGAAACATCAAAGATCATGATTATACCAAATCACAATTCATGTTTATAATCATACTAACAATTTCATCTTTGTACTACGACCAAAGATATTCAACAACAGGTCATCTTTGCACTACGGGTTAAAGATATTCATCAATAATTCATCTTTGCACTACAAGCCAAAGATATTAATATCTCAAAGAAATACATAATCATTTCAGAATTTATATAAACCATAATTATAACCATGTTGATCAATTCACCTTTACACTTAAGCTAAAAATATTCAATTATAAATTCAATGGTCATGATCATACCAGTCAACAATTCACCTTTGCACTATTGTCCAAAGAGAACCCATAGTCATGATCATACCAATAATCTACCCATCTTTACACTCAAGTCAAAGAGAAATTTCTTCACCAGGATTATAAAAATGTTATATATGATAATAAAAACAATATTATCAAAACATGGATTCAATCAAAGATAGTAATCATAATAAACATCTTGGACAAAAAGAAAAATTTTATTTTTCGGTGAATAATGTCGTACTCATGAATAGTAACCCCGACATGAAAAAGGTAGAAATTCAACAATAAAATTCATACCAATATTTTAGTATAATGATATTGAAAGAATAATCTTTCTTAACTTATAAACAATTTATTTTAATTATTTACACTTTAATAAATAATTCATTTAATCATACTAAAATGCCAAACTCATAAGATTTCATCACCAATAACCAAAACCCTCATTAAAAATCTTCATATACCTTATATAGGATTCTCAAGCCATAAAATCCTATTTTCCAATTTTCTTACTTCACATAACATATTTAATTCATTTACTCATAACTATAACATTTTCATGAAAAATACCAAATCAGTACCAACAAATTTTCTTTTCTGGGGTTTAGCGGAATATAGTCCCATATTGAACTTATATTTTTTCCGAAATTTTTAAAATTCATTTACTATTTTTCATATGACCAAAACTGCCGAATATTTAGATATTTATCATAAATTGTACTTTTATCCAAAAATTCCTAAATTCATAGAGTACACTGATATTATATAGATGTACTCCCAATAAAAATTTTATCAATTTTGGAGTTAACCACAAGGAGTTATAAGCGGTTACTTTTAAAATAGTATTTTCTCATAAAATTCACAACTCTTAATCTATACATCCAAAAATTGCCATTTTTGGACACAATCAAGAAAACTCAACAAAATATCATTTCAAATTTTTCTAGAATTTTTGAATGTCAGAAAAATTACGAAAACGAAAAACATAACAACCCTTAAAATCCCTTACTATCCCTTACCTAAAAAGAGCAGCACTTCTGATTGGATACCGGATATGACGCTGAAGGAAACTTGTACTGATGAATAGTAACTCACCAAGTATCTAAATACTCACAAAATACACTCGATAATCTAGAGATTAAAAGAGAGAAAACTTATGAATTCTGGTGTATTTTTCAATTCTACCTTAGCCCTCTATTTATAGGAAAATGTTAGCACGCCGAAGCAGACTTAACATGCAACCTGATGGCTTTACCTGATACTATTATACCAACCAAAAAGTAGCCATCTTCCCCAACAACTAAAAGTGGGGCCCACCCATTTCTAGAATTTTTTACCAAAATCATTTATAAACCTAATTTCTGAATCAGTCACCTCTTAAAATTCATAAGAAATTATACGTTCATTTTTAACGGTTCAAAATTTGTGGACATATACTCAACTTATATATGTATAACATATCTAAAAATCACAACAATCCAAAGGTCAGATTAAAAATTATAACTCACACAATAAAGCTGTAAGAACACTGATTTGATCTTTTAATACCTCCAATCCGATAAAATACTGATAAAATACCTCAACATTAATTCCTTGATTTATAATCACATAAATAAATCCATCATTTATATCCACATCAAATAAATATTACATTATCATATAAATCAATAATTAATTATTCACAAATAATATTACAGAATCACAATAATGACAACCATGCAGTTTCCAGGAAAGAGGGGGCTTTTCGATAAGGATTTCTCCTTACTGGCGCGCAATTAGGAGACCAAAACTCTCCTTGACAGAACTTTCTAGACATTGCCAATAATGTTATCTAATAATATTATTCAAATAATATGAATTATTGATCTAATAATGGAGATACTGTGTAGTGACAATTATTGAAACAATAATAATATAAAATATCAACGCAACAATTATTGAATCAATAAAATAAAATATTGAACAGTAATTACTGTAACAATTATTGAGTAGTGCATTCTCACTTAAGAATCAATAATTAAAAAAATACTGTGCAATACCGTGTGCTACTGTGCAACTACGCGTATTACTATATTTTAACCACCAGGTATTCCAACAGTGTTAACGGTAACAACTACGCCGTTATTTATAAAAACTCAAATTTGTCATTTTCTTTATTCGACAGTTATTCTGTTATGGGGCCCATAAATGGTTGCACTGTCGTACAAATATTCCCCGACAGAAAGAATATTCCACGACTAAACGAATATTCCCCGATAAAAATGAATATTTTATAACCAATTGCGTATGTTGAAAAAAATTTCATATATCACCCCTTTAACTTTTATCAATTTAACCATTTACTGAATAGTAAAATTGAATACTTTTATTTCATAAAATTCGGGCTCTTACAATCTCCACTCCTTATGAAATTTCGTCCCCGGAATTTACGTACAAAATTGAAGAAAATGACAAAATTGAATAACGGCGTAGTTGTTACCGTTAACACTGTTGGAATACCCGGTGGCTAAAGTAAAGTAATACGCGTTGTTGCACAGTAGCATACAGTATTGCACAGTATTGTTGAATTATTGATCCTTATGTAAGAAGGCACTACTCAATAATTGTCACAGTAGTTACTGTTCAATATTTTATTTTATTAATTCAATAATTGCTGCATTGATATTTTATATTATTGTTGTTTCAATTATCGTCACTGCACGGTATCTCCTTTATCAGATCTGTAATTCAGATTATTTGGAATAATATTATTAGATAATATTATTGTCAATGTCTAGAAAGTTCTGTCAAGGAGAGGTTTGGTCACCTAATTGCGCGCCAGTAAGGAGAAATCCTTATTGGAAAGCCCCCTCTTTCCTAGAAACAGCCTGATTGTCATAAATGTAATTCTGTAATATTATTTGTGAATAATTAATCATTGATTCATATGGTAAGAAAATATTTATTTTATGTGGATATAAATGATGGATTTATTTATGTGGTTATAAATGAAGGAATTAATGTTGAGGTGTTTTATTAGTATTTTGTCGGATTGGAGGTATTAAAAATCAAACCAGTGTTTTTTGAGATATATTGCGAGAGTTATAATTTTTAATCCGACCGTTGGATCGTTGTAATTTTTGGATATGTTATACATATATAAGTTGAGTATATGTCAATAAATTTTGAACCGTTAAAAAATAGCGTATGATTTGTTATGAAGTTTAAGAGGTGGCTGATTCGGAAATAAGGTTATAAATCATTTTGGTGGAAAATTCTAGAATTGGTGGGCCCCACTATTGGTTGGTGAAGAAATGTGCTGAGATTTTTATTCAAATGTGGTGGGTGGGAATAGTAGCAGGTAAAGCCATCAAGTTGCAGGTTAAGTACGCTTCGGCGTGCTAACATTTTCCTATAAATAGAGGGCTAAATTAGAATTAAAAATCACACCAGAAACAAGTTTTCTCTCTTCCTCTCTCTAGATTATTGAGAGTATTTTGTGAGTATTTAGATACTTTGTGAGTTTCTGTTAATTAGTGCAAGTTTCCTTCAGCCTTATACCGATATTTCGATCAGAAGTACATATATTTTGAGGTAAGGGATATTATCTTCTTCTTAAATGATATTTTCTTCAATATCATTATGTCGAAATATTGGTATGAACTTTTTATCAAATTTAGAATTTTTTGTGTCGGGGTTACTATTCACGTATACGGCACTATTCACGTATACGACACTATTCACCAAAAAATGAAATTTTCTTCTTTTGTCCAAGTTGTCTATTATGGTTACTATCTTTGATTGTATCCATATTTTGATCATTATTTTTGAATTCTATTTCGAAATAGGTTATTTCGGAATATTATTGAAGTTGGATAAATTGTACCACGAATCTTTAATATTTAATCTGTCATCTCACTGGATTCATTTTCTTTAAAATATTTTTCATCATCCTCAGTCCTAAATGATGATACAAATGAATATCTTTGGCCTGTAGTGAAAAGATGAATGATTACCTAATGAATATCTTTGGCCCGTAGTGCAAAGTTGAATAGGTGTTGAGATGAACATGACCAACTGGTGATACAAATCAATATCTTTGGCATGTAGCGCAAAGATGAATATTTGATTTAAGATGTATATTGATTGATGTTATAGGGATAAAATATTGATGATGGACATTTAAATCTTAGAAGATAGTAGAATTCTTTCTCTACTTGACTCTTCTAATGGATTGCTGTTTTCCGCTGCAGTTGCTGATCTAAAACTTGTTGTCTATTATATTTTATCAGATTATTCTCTGTTGAAGACTAATGATAATTTGAAGTATATTATCTTAGTCATAATATTCTTTACCGGGCTAGTTGAGCTCACCCTTTTGTTCCATTTTTCTTCTCAGGAGGTGAGAACATAACATGAACTAGTCGGGGTACGGAGTGATAGTTCTAGAAAGTTGTTTTAGCAGTCCTCACTATTTTTAAAATAGTGTATCAATAATTGTAATGAGGACTCCTTTTAAGTTTTTATACTCTCTATTTATATTTAAACTCACAATTTAATGAAGTTGTATTTGTTTCTATACCATGTATTTGGCGACTCAGAATGAGTGATGTATACTGTAAGACCCCAACTTTTTGAATGAAGATTAAATTTTCTCGAAATATATTTTTGGAATATTATGATGTGGATTTGATATAATGTTATACTTGTGAGTAATATTTACAAATTTTGCAAAGTACGCAAATTATTATATAATATTCGATTGGTCGGGGAATATTCGTTTTAACAGGGAATATTCGTACAATGGGACAATCATTGGTGGACCCCCACAACGGAATTATTGTCGGATTGAGAAAACGACAAAAATACTTTATGAAAATAACGGCAGAAGTTTTACCGTTAACTGTTGAAACACCCGGTGTTAAAAGTACAGTAATACGCGTGGTTGCATAGTAGTACACGGTATTGATTATTGATGCTTACGTGAGAAGTCACTCAGTTATACTCAATTATTGCTACAGTAATTGCTGCATCATCTCTATCATATTATTGATTCAATTATTGTCACAGTATCATCTGCATAAAATGTTTTTTTATTAAATCAATACTTGAGACGACAAATTTATTCATATTATAAATTGCAATATTTATAATGTCTAGAAGTTCTGTCAAGGAGAGATTTGGTCACCTAATTGCGCGCCAATAGGGAGAAATCCTTATTGGAAAGCCTCATCTTTCCTGGGAACGACCTGGTTGTTAAATATTGTGAGTTATAATATTAATAATGAATGTTGTTTGGAGTTGAATTTGGAGACGCGGACGTGATATTTGAGTCCGGAACGACGAAATTAGTAAAAATAGTCTATAAACACAATTTTTCGGGATTCACTATTTGGTCAAAAAGTCAACAATTGACTTTTTTGGGAAAACTCAAACTTCGAAATTTCAAAATTTATATTTTTGATAAAAATGGTTTCATTGTGTTGGAATTATTTGTGTTAGTGAAAATCGACAATTATTTCGATAATAATTGATGTCTGGAGGTTATATTGTCCAATCGGGTATTTAACCGGATAAATGAGCAATTGATTGCTATTATTTCACATAATTATAATTATTTATTCACATGTGTATACTATTGTTTCACATTCTTGTTACTATTAGGGGAGTTGGTGCAAGATTGATAATACTTGCATGACTAAATTAAAAATGGAGGTATAGATGGAGGTACTATACTGAAATTCGTATTTTTCACATGATTAGACTATTGAGTCACATGATTGAACTATTGATTCATATTATTTACTATTAGGGGAGTTGGTGCAAGATTGATAATACTTGCAGGACTAAATTATAAATGAAAGAAAAGTTGGAGGTATTATACTGTAATTTTTGAGCCCCAAAATGTGCAATTATTGAAACTATATTTTCCTATAAATAGAAGCTCATTCTTCCTTCATTTCTCACGAATTCACAAAAACTTTAGAGTGATTATTACAGAGAGAAATTATAGAAAGAAGAAGAGAAGTCTACTACCTCAGTATTTCAGTATCCAGATTTTCTAAAGGTATGGAGTATTATTTCTTTCTTATCTATGAAGAGAACTTCTATATACCTCTCAGAAAGCAAGGAACTCGAACGAGGTCATCATGGGTAAGCTTATCATAAACTCTAGCGAAGTATATACCTTATTTGATACCGGTTCTACCCATTCTTTTATTTCTCCTACTTGCGCTCAACGATTAAATTTGACTCCAGACAAATTAGACTTTGACTTATCTGTTGAAACTCCATTAGGAGAAACCTTCATTACATCCACTGTTTATAAGTCTTGTTTGATTCAAATTGGTAACCGCACATTATCTGTCGATCTTATCTCCTTAAAAATACTTGCATTTGACGTGATTCTAGGGATTGATTGGTTAACTACTCATCATGCTAAAATTGATTGTTTTCGTAAGGTTGTTAGCTTTCATATTCCTAATAAACCTATTATGCAAATTCAAGCGACCAAACCATTAAAATCAATCACGGTCATCTCAAGCCATAAAGCTATTCGTTTATTGAAAAACGGATGTCAAGCTTTCTTAGCTCATGTCACGGATTTAAACAAAAATACGTCAGATTTGAAGGATATTTCTATTGTTAATAAATTTCCTAACGTATTCCCTGAAGAACTTCCTGGCCTACCCCCCAGAGCGTGAAGTTGAATTTAATATCGACCTTGAACCCGGTACAAAACCCATTTCCAAAGCCCCATATCGAATGGCTCCTATTGAACTTTAGGAGTTAAAGACCCAATTGCAAGAATTGTTAGACATTGGTTTCATTCGTCCTAGTACGTCTCCTTGGGGTGCTCCTGTTCTATTCGTGAAGAAGAAAGATGGGAGTATGCAACTTTGTATTGATTATTGGGAGTTGAATCATGTCACCATCAAAAATAGGTACCCATTGCCATGTATTGATGACCTGTTTGATCAGTTACAAGGAGCATAATTTTTTTAAAGATCGATCTTCGTTCTGGATATCATCAGCTGAAGGTTAAAACTGAGGATATTCCAAAGACTGCCTTCAGAACTCGGTATGGGCATTATAAATTCTTAGTCATGTCTTTTGGATTGACTAATGCTCTTGCTGCCTTCATGGATATGATGAACTGAGTATTTAAGAAATATTTGGATCACTTTGTGGTCGTCTTTATTGATGACATCCTTATTTATTTCAAAAACCGTGAAGATCATGAGCAACACTTGAGGCTGATACTCCAAAAGCTTCGTGAATATAAGCTTTATGCCAAGTTAAAGAAATGCGAGTTCTGGCTTGAGGAAGTAGCATTCCTTGGGCACGTGGTATAGTGTCATGGAATATCTGTTGACCCAGCAAAGATTAAAGCTATTCAAAGCTGGGATCAACCTAAATCAGTGACTGAAGTAGGTAGCTTTCTCAGATTAGCTGGTTATTATCGGAGATTCGTGGAAGGATTTTCTTGAATCTCTACTCCATTAACTCAGCTGACTCAGAAAGATACAAAGTTCGGTTAGAGCGAGGAATGTGAGAAGAGTTTTCAAGAACTCAAAAGAAGACTCATTTCAGCACCTGTTCTGACAATCCCATCTAGTTCGGGGGGATTTGTCATCTACAGTGATGCTTCAGGCAAAGGGTTAGAATGTGTTCTCATGCAACATGGGAAAGTCATAGCCTATGCCTCAAGACAACTCAAAGAATATGAGAGGAATTATCCTACTCATGATCTAGAGTTGGCAGCTGTTGTCTTCGTACTGAAAATTTGGAGGCATTACTTGTCTGAAGAGAAAATGGAGATCTTTACGGATCATAAAAGCCTCAAATATTTCTTCACTCAAAAGGAACTCAACATGCGACAACGACGTTGGCTTGAACTGTTGAAAGATTATGATCATACCATCCAATACCATCCTGGAAAAGTGAACGTGGTAGCTGACGTATTGAGTAGAAGATCATATGCGGGTATGAGTGCAATATTCACAACACAAAAGCCCATTTTGTGTGACTTGCAAAGGATGAAGATAGAGTTAAATACTCCAGGGACCTATGTGATGATGGCGAATATATGAGTAGGACCGACTTTAATTGTTAAAGTTAAAGTTTCTCAAGTTACAGATCTGGAGCTGATGCGTATGAGGAAGAAAGTGCAAGAAGGTGCTATGCCGGAAGTAAGAATCGATGAGGAAGGAATACTTCGAGTCAACTCCAGACTTTGTGTTCCTAACAACCCTGATTTAAAGTATAAAATCATGATGGAGGCGCACAATACACCGTTTGCAATCCATCCTGGGAGTACCAAAATGTATAGTGATCTTCGACATACATTTTGGTGGAGCAATATGAAGAGAGAGATAGCAGAGTTTATCTCAAGGTATTTAAATTGTCAACGAGTCAAAGTGGAGCATCAAATACCAAAAGGTCCATTGCAACCACTTGAAATTCCAGAATGGAAGTGGGAGAACATTACCATGGATTTCTTTACTGATCTTCCCAAAGTTTCTCAAGGTATAGATGTGATTTGGGTCATTGTTGATAGATTGACCAAGTCTGCTGATTTTTTACCGATACGAGAAACTTATACACTTGAATGTCTTGCTCGTATGTACATAAATGAGGTTGTAAGATTGCATGGTATGCCAGTATCCATAGTTTCTGATCGAGACCCAAGATTCACTTCAAGATTTTGGGTTAGTTTGTAAAAAGCTATAGGCACGGATTTACGATTTAGCTTGGCATATCATCCTCAGACAGACGGGCAATCGGAGAGGACGATTCAAACTCTTGAAGATCTATTAAGACTCTGTGTCCTTGACTTCAAGGGAAGTTGGGACAAGTTCTTACCATTGGTGGAGTTTTCCTACAACAACAGTTATCAAGAAAGTATTGGCATGGCTGCATTCGAGGCGTTGTATGGAAGAAAGTGTCGTTCTCCAGTATGCTGGGATGAGGTGGGTGAAGCAACGTTGTTGGGACCAGAGTTGGTACGTATGACTATGGAAAAGATTTAAATGATCCGACAACGTATAAAAACCTCACAAGATCGACAAAAGAATTATGCTGATCTTCATCGAAAGGACGTAGAATTCGATATTGGAGATCATGTGTTGTTACGTGTTGCTCCAGGGAAAGGAGTTACAAGATTTGGAAAGAGAGGAAAGCTCAATCCTCGATTCATTGGCCCATTTTTAATCCTCGATCGAGTAGGAACTGTGGCCTATAGACTTGCGTTACCGCCAAGTATGTCTCGTGTTCATAATATTTTTCACATATCCATATTACGTAAATATGTGAAAGACCCGAACCACATTATTGAGTTAGAACCGAATGAAATAGAGGAAGATTTAACGTATGAAGAGGTTCTTGTTAAAATCTTGGATAAGAAGGAACATATTCTACGCTTTAAGGTTATATCTCAAGTCAAAGTTTTGTGAAGAAACCACGATGTTGAGGAAATGACCTGGGAGTTAGAATCTGAAATGAAATCAAAGTATCCTCACCTCTTCGAAATACCAAGTACGCACCCTAATTTTGAGAACGAAATTTCATAAGAAGGGAAGGTTGTAAGACCCCAACTTTTTGAATGAAGATTAAATTTTCTCGAAATATATTTTTGGAATATTATGGTGTGGATTTGATATAATGTTATAGTTGTGAGTAATATTTACAAATTTTGCAAAGTACGCAAATTATTATATAATATTCAATTGGTCGGGGAATATTCGTTTTAACAGGAAATATTCGTACAATGGTACAATTATTGGTGGACCCCCACAACGGAATTATTATCGGATTGAGAAAACGACAAAAATACTTTATGAAAATAACGGCGGAAGTTTTACCGTTAACTGTTAAAACACCCGGTGTTAAAAGTACAGTTATACGCGTGGTTGTATAGTAGCACACGGTATTGATTATTGATGCTTACGTGAGAAGTCACTCAGTTATACTCAATTATTGCTACAGTAATTGCTGCATCATATCTATCATATTACTGTTTCAATTATTGTCACAGTATCATCTGCATAAAATGTTTTTTTATTAAATCAATACTTGAGACGACAAAGTTATTCATATTATAAATTGCAATATTTACAATGTCTAGAAGTTCTGTCAAGGAGAGGTTTGGTCACCTAATTGCGCGCCAATAGAGAGAAATCCTTATTGGAAAGCCCCCTCTTTCCTGGGAACGACTTGGTTGTTAAATATTGTGGCTTATAATATTAATAATGAATGTTGTTTGGAGTTGAATTTGGAGACGCGGACGTGATATTTGATTCCGGAACGACGAAATTAGTAAAAATAGTCTATAAACACAATTTTTCGGGATTCACTATTTGGTCAAAAAGTCAACAATTGACTTTTTTGGGAAAACTCAAACTTCGAAATTTCAAAATTTATATTTTTGATAAAAATAGTTTCATTGTGTTGGAATTATTTGTGTTAGTGAAAATCGATAATTATTTCGATAATAATTGATGTCTGGAGGTTATATTGTCCAATCGGGTATTTAACCGGATAAATGAGCAATTGATTGCTATTATTTCACATAATTATAATTATTTGTTCACATGTGTATACTATTGTTTCACATTCTTGTTACTATTAGAGGAGTTGGTGCAAGATTGATAATACTTGCATGACTAAATTAAAAATGGAGGTATAGATGGAGGTACTATATTGAAATTCGTATTTTTCACATGATTAGACTATTGAGTCACATGATTGAACTATTGATTCATATTATTTACTATTAGAGGAGTTGGTGCAAGATTGATAATACTTGCAGGACTAAATTATAAATGAAAGAAAAGTTGGAGGTATTATACTGTAATTTTTGAGCCCCAAAACGTGCAATTATTGAAACTATATTTTCCTATAAATAGAAGCTCATTCTTCCTTCATTTCTCATGAATTCACAAAAACTTTAGAGCGATTATTACAGAGAGAAATTATAGAAAAAAGAAGAGAAGTCTACTACCTCAGTATTTCAGTATCCAGATTTTCTAAAGGTATGGAGTATTATTTCTTTCTTATCTATGAAGAGAACTTCTATTATTCCATTCTTTATTATTCTGTTAGAATAACCTGTATACGCGGGCTGCCCTATACTTGGTGAAATTTTTCTGTTGTTCCATTCTTTATCATTCTGTTGGAACATCCTGTCTGTGCGTTCTATGTCGGACCTGGATCCATCTTTATTATTTTGTTGGAATATCTTGTCTCTGCGTTCTACGCCGGACCTGGTTCCGTCTTTATTATTCTGTTGGAATATCCTGTCTGTGCGTTTTACGTAGGACCTGATTCCGTTATTTATTATTCTGTTGGAATAACCTGTCTGTGCAGTCTATCGCATGCCTGGTGATTTCTTTTTTTATTCCATCCCTTATTATACTCAGTTGGTTAAAGTTTTGACTTATATACTCCATGAAATTAGTGGAATATCCTTGATATTTGCGCTTCATCCAGTATCTTTTCATGAAAATATTCTTCTGATCATTTTTTAAATTTACTCTACAAAGCAGTATCATGTTGACAATTTGGACGTTATTAGTTTCTGGATAAAATAATTCTTGAACTTGTTTTATTGAATTCTTATATCATTGTCATCATCCTCATGTTTATATTTTGTTGAAAGTCATTTGTGGCCTATAGTGCATAGATGGACTTGGTATGATTATGACCATGGATTATTCGGTGTAATCATGACCGTAATGTTACAAATATTGTGGTAAAAGTCCTCAGTGGCCCGTAGTGCATTGATGGACAGTTGTTGGTATGATCATGACCATTAATGAATACACAAATATTTTTGACCCATAGTGCATGGATAATTGTGGTCGTGATACTAAAGAATATCCTTGGCCATAGTGCAGGGGTGATTCGATGATGTGGATTATTTATTAAGATGAGTCCCAGTGATAAAAGTGATGAAAAAACCTTTTAAATCATAAAAGATAGTAGATTTTATTCTCTACTTGACTCTTTTAATGGATTGCTTGTTCCGCTGCAGTTAAACTTGATGGTTGTTATATTGTATCAGTTTAACACTGTTGAAGGCTAACGATAATATATTCTGCATTATCTTAGTCATAATATTTTCTACTGGGCTAGTTGAGCTCACCCTTTTACTTTTATTGTTCTCTTCAGGAAATGAGAACGTAGCAGGGACTAGTCGGGGAACGGAGTGACAGACCAGATGATAGCATTAGTAGTCCTCAATATTCTATGAAATAGTGTAATAATAATTGTACTAAGGACTCCTTTTGAGTTTGTATAATCTCTAGTAGACAATATTTGTATTCAAACTCACAGTTTATGTTTTATCGTATTGTACACGACAGTTGTATTATTAAGTTGTATTTAAATTTATGTACCATATAAGTGGCGACCCAAGATGGGTGACGTATACCTAATTTTGAGGATGTCACAGTTGGTATCAAAGCTTAGGGATATGATACCTGGCTAAGATGTGAGACTAGAACTAGGAAGGGAGAGACGAGGACTTCCTTCTCTAGTATGACCTACCAAAGTTTATTTGGTATTTGATTGGTTGGTCAGAGTATAGTGATAATATGTTGCATGTCAATTAACCCTTGTTTTGTGGCAATATTTAAAAATGGCATCCGAGAATGTTGAGAACATCATTTGAGCACAGGAGACCGTTGAGTCTCCATAGATCAATAACCAGGACAATGTGCATCAGGAAGGCGATAATCCTCATGCAAACAATAACACTAACCAAATGATGAATGATGGAATGTTCCGAGGCTTCATGCAATTCATGCAACATCAGGCGAGAGCGGCTCCTGTTCAAAATGCAGGTGTAAACACAAGAAACTCTCGGACGGTCACCGCTAAACAGTTCAAGGAGCTGGGACCACCGGAGTTTATTGGAGAGCCAAAACCACTTAGGGCTGAAGCATGGATAAAGCAGATCACCAAGATATTTGATGTCTGGGGATGCTCCGAGGACCAAAAGGTTCCCTTCGCCACCTTCGTGTTGCGTGAAGAGGCAGATTACTGGTGGGAATCTATAAAATGCACCCAGCCTGACGCATTTAAGATGTCTTGGGAAAAGTTCCAAGAGCTATTCAACGACAAGTACTTTCCCGAAAGTATTCGTCATATGAAGGTGGTGGAGTTTATCAAGTTGGAACAAAACAATATGACTGTGTCGCAATACGAGGCTAAATTTGTGGAGTTATCCCGGTTTGCATCTCATTTGGTCGATAATGAGGAGCGAATGACATGAATGTTTTTAAGAGGTTTGAAACCGGAGGTACGTCAATATCTAATTTCTCATAAACTGTGTTTGTACTCAGATATTGTAAATAGGGCTCAGTTATTGGAGTGCGGTAATGAGTCAATGCAACCAAGGGAAAGCAACCGACAACATGAAAATACCAGTGGTAACAGTCATCGAAACGGTGACAACAAGCGTTGAGGGAATCAACATGCCAGAAATGGTAACCACTTCGGTGGTAATCATGGCCAAGACAGTAAAAATGGACATTTTAAGAAAAGGAGATTCAACAATGATGGAAAGACGTCAGCACCGACAACCATGGTTAAGGAAGGAGAACAACCACCTATCATATGCTTCAAATACGGAGGGGAGGGACATATCAGTCCAAACTGCGCGATGCCATCCAAAGCGTGTTATAATTGTGGAAGAGAAGGTCACCTAGCCCGATTTTATCGTTCACCGAAGACAAGTTCAGCTAGGATGGAGGCACCAAAGGCCGTCCCATAAAAGTCAAAGCCGGTAGTGCAAGGGAGAGCGTTTATTGTGACCTCTCAGAAAGCAAGGAACTCGAACGAGGTCATCACGGGTAAGCTTATCATAAACTCTAGCGAAGTTTATACCTTATTTGATACCGGTTCTACCCATTCTTTTATTTCTCCTACTTGCGCTCAACGATTAAATTTGACTCCAGACAAATTAGACTTTGACTTATCTGTTGAAACTCCATTAGGAGAAACCTTCATTACATCCACTGTTTATAAGTCTTGTTTGATTCAAATTGGTAACCGCACATTATCTGTCGATCTTATCTCCTTAAAAATACTTCTATTTGACGTGATTCTAGGGATTGATTGGTTAACTACTCATCATGCTAAAATTGATTGTTTTCGTAAGGTTGTTAGCTTTCATATTCCTAATAAACCTATTATGCAAATTCAAGCGACCAAACCATTAAAATCAATCACGGTCATCTCAAGCCATAAAGCTATTCGTTTATTGAAAAACGGATGTCAAGCTTTCTTAGCTCATGTCACGGATTTAAACAAAAATATGTCAGATTTGAAGGATATTTCTATTGTTAATAAATTTCCTAACGTATTCCCTGAAGAACTTCCTGGCCTACCCCCCAAGAGCGTGAAGTTGAATTTAATATCGACCTTGAACCCGGTACAAAACCCATTTCCAAAGCCCCATATCGAATGACTCCTATTGAACTTCAGGAGTTAAAGACCCAATTACAAGAATTGTTAGACATTGGTTTCATTCGTCCTAGTACGTCTCCTTGGGGTGCTCCTGTTCTATTCGTGAAGAAGAAAGATGGGAGTATGCGACTTTGTATTGATTATTGGATTGATGACCTGTTTGATCAGTTACAAGGAGCACAATTTTTTTAAAGATCGATCTTCGTTCTGGATATCATCAGCTGAAGGTTAAAACTGAGGATATTCCAAAGACTGCCTTCAGAACTCGGTATGGGCATTATAAATTCTTAGTCATGTCTTTTGGATTGACTAATGCTCTTGCTGCCTTCATGGATATGATGAACTGAGTATTTAAGGAATATTTGGATCACTTTGTGGTCGTCTTTATTGATGACATCCTTATTTATTTCAAAAGCCGTGAAGATCATGAGCAACACTTGAGGCTGATACTCCAAAAGCTTCGTGAATATAAGCTTTATGCCAAGTTAAAGAAATGCGAGTTCTGGCTTGAGGAAGTAGCATTCCTTGGGCACGTGGTATCAAGTCATGGAATATCTGTTGACCCAGCAAAGATTAAAGCTATTCAAAGATGGGATCAACCTAAATCAGTGACTGAAGTAGGTAGCTTTCTCGGATTAGCTGGTTATTATCGGAGATTCGTGGAAGGATTTTCTCGAATCGCTACTCCATTAACTCAGCTGACTCAAAAAGATACAAAGTTCGGTTAGAGCGAGGAATGTGAGAAGAGTTTTCAAGAACTCAAAAGAAGACTTATTTCAGCACCTGTTCTGACAATCCCATCTAGTTCGGGGGGATTTGTCATCTACAGTGATGCTTCAGGCAAATGGTTAGAATGTGTTCTCATGCAACATGGGAAAGTCATAGCCTATGCCTCAAGACAACTCAAAGAATATGAGAGGAATTATCCTACTCATGATCTAGAGTTGGCAGCTGTTGTCTTCGCACTTAAAATTTGGATGCATTACTTGTCTGGAGAGAAAATGGAGATCTTTACGGATCATAAAAGCCTCAAATATTTCTTCACTCAAAAGGAACTCAACATGCGACAACGACGTTGGCTTGAACTGTTGAAAGATTATGATCATACCATCCAATACCATCCTGGAAAAGCGAACGTGGTAGCTGACGTATTGAGTAGAAGATCATATGCGGGTATGAGTGCAATATTCACAACACAAAAGCCCATTTTGTGTGACTTGCAAAGGATGGAGATAGAGTTAAATACTCCAGGGACCCATGTGATGATGGCGAATATATGAGTAGGACCGACTTTAATTGTTAAAGATAAAGTTGCTCAAGTTACAGATCCGGAGCTGATGCGTATGAGGAAGAATGTGCAAGAAGGTGCTATGCCGGAAGTAAGAATCGATGAGGAAGTAATACTTCGAGTCAACTCCAGACTTTGTGTTCCTAACAACCCTGATTTAAAGTATAAAATCATGATGGAGGCGCACAATACACCGTTTGCAATCCATCCTGGGAGTACCAAAATGTATAGTGATCTTCGACATACATTTTGGTGGAGCAATATGAAGAGAGAGATAGCAGAGTTTATCTCAAGGTATTTAAATTGTCAACGAGTCAAGGTGGAGCATCAAATACCAAAAGGTCCATTGCAACCACTTGAAATTCCAGAATGGAAGTGGGAGCACATTACCATGGATTTCTTTACTGATCTTCCCAAAGTTTCTCAAGGTATAGATGTGATTTGGGTCATTGTTGATAGATTGACCAAGTCTGCTGATTTTTTACCGATACGAGAAACTTATACACTTGAATGTCTTGCTCGTATGTACATAAATGAGGTTGTAAGATTGCATGGTATGCCAGTATCCATAGTTTCTGATCGAGACCCAAGATTCACTTCAAGATTTTGGGTTAGTTTGTAAAAAGCTATAGGCACGGATTTACGATTTAGCTTGGCATATCATCTTCAGACGGACGGGCAATCGGAGAGGACGATTCAAACTCTTGAAGATCTATTAAGACTCTGTGTCCTTGACTTCAAGGGAAGTTGGGACAAGTTCTTACCATTGGTGGAGTTTTCCTACAACAACAGTTATCAAGCAAGTATTGGAATGGCTGCATTTGAGGCGTTGTATGGAAGAAAGTGTCGTTCTCCAGTATGCTGGGATGATGTGGGTGAAGCAACGTTGTTGGGACCAGAGTTGGTACGTATGACTATGGAAAAGATTTAAATGATCCGACAACGTATAAAAACCTCACAAGATCGACAAAAGAATTATGCTGATCTTCATCGAAAGGACGTAGAATTCGATATTGGAGATCATGTGTTGTTACGTGTTGCTCCAGGGAAAGGAGTTACAAGATTTGGAAAGAGAGGAAAGCTCAATCCTCGATTCATTGGCCCATTTTTAATCCTCGATCGAGTAGGAACTGTGGCCTATAGACTTGCGTTACCGCCAAGTATGTCTCGTGTTCATAACATTTTTCACATATCCATATTACATAAATATGTGAAAGACCCGAACCACATTATTGAGTTAGAACCGAATGAAATAGAGGAAGATTTAATGTATGAAGAGGTTCTTGTTAAAATCTTGGATAAGAAGGAACATATTCTACGCTTTAAGGTTATACCTCAAGTCAAAGTTTTGTGAAGAAACCACGATGTTGAGGAAATGACCTGGGAGTTAGAATCTGAAATGAAATCAAAGTATCCTCACCTCTTCGAAATACCAAGTACGCACCCTAATTTTGAAAACGAAATTTCATAAGAAGGGAAGGTTGTAAGACCCCAACTTTTTGAATGAAGATTAAATTTTCTCGAAATATATTTTTGGAATATTATGGTGTGGATTTGATATAATGTTATAGTTGTGAGTAATATTTACAAATTTTACAAAATATGCAAGTTGTTATATAATATTCAATTGGTCGGGGAATATTCGTTTTAACAGGAAGTATTCGTACAATGGTACAATTATTGGTGGACCCCCACAACGGAATTATTGTCGGATTGAGAAAACGACAAAAATACTTTAAGAAAATAACGGCGGAAGTTTTACCGTTAACTGTTGAAACACCCGGTGTTAAAAGTACAGTTATACGCGTGGTTGCATAGTAGCACACGGTATTGATTATTGATGCTTACGTGAGAAGTCACTCAGTTATACTCAATTATTGCTACAATAATTGCTGCATCATATCTATCATATTACTGTTTTCAATTATTGTCACAGTATCATCTGCATAAAATGTTTTTTTATTAAATCAATACTTGAGACGACAAAGTTATTCATATTATAAATTGCAATATTTACAATGTCTAGAAGTTCTGTCAAGGAGAGGTTTGGTCACCTAATTGCGCGCCAATAGAGAGAAATCCTTATTGGAAAGCCCCCTCTTTCCTGGGAACGACCTGGTTGTTAAATATTGTGGGTTATAATATTAATAATGAATGTTGTTCGGAATTGAATTTGGAGACGCAGACGTGATATTTGAGTCTGGAACGACAAAATTAGTAAAAATAGTCTATAAACACAAAAAATTTCGGGATCACTATTTGGTCAAAAAGTCAACAATTGACTTTTTCGGTAAAACTCAAACTTCAAAATTTCAAAATTTATATTTTTGATAAAAATGGTTTCATTGTGTTGGAATTATTTGTGTTAGTGAAAATCGACAATTATTTCGATAATAATATATGTTTGGAGGTTATATTGACCAATCGGGTATTTCACCTGATAAATGAGCAATTAATTGCTATTATTTCATATAATTATAATTATTTGTTCATATGTGTATACTATTGTTTCACATTCTTGTTACTATTAGGGGAGTTGGTGCAAGATTGATAATACTTGTATGACTAAATTAAAAATGGAGGTATAGATGGAGGTACTATACTGAAATTCATATTTTTCACATGATTAGACTATTGATTCACATGATTGAACTATTGATTTACATTATTTACTATTAGGAGATTTGGTGCAAGATTGATAATACTTGCAGGACTAAATTATAAATGAAAGAAAAGTTGGAGGTATTGTACTGTAATTTTTGAGCCCCAAAACGTGCAATAATCGAAACTATATTTTCCTATAAATAGAAGCTCATTCTTCCTTTATTTCTCACCAATTCACAAAATCTTTAGAGCGATTATTATAGAGAGAAATTATAGAAAGAAGAAGTGAAGTCTACTACCTCACTATTCCAATATCCAGATTTTATAAAGGTAAGGAGTATTATTTCTTTCTTATCTACGAAGTGAACTTCTGTTATTCCATTCTTTATTATTCTGTTGGAATAACCTATATACGCGGGCTACCCTATACTTGGTGAAATTCTTCTGTTGTTCCATTCTTTATCATTTTGTTGGAACATCCTATATATGCGTTCTACGCCGGACCTGGTTTCATCTTTATTATTCTTTTGGAATATCCTGTCTGTAAGTTCTACGCCAGACCTGATTTCGTCTTTATTATTCTATTGGAATATCATGTTTGTACGTTTTACGCCGGACCTGATTCCGTCTTTATTATTCTTTTGGAATATCCTGTCTATGCGTTTTACGCCGGACCTGATTCCGTTATTTATTATTCTGTTGGAATAACCTGCCTGTGCGGTCTATCACATACCTGGTGATTTCTTTTGTTATTCCATTCCTTATTATACTCAGTTGGTTAAAGGTTTGACTTATATACTCCATGAAAATAGTGGAATATCCTTGATATTTGCGCTTCATCCAATATATTTTCATGAAAATATTCTTCTGAGCATTCTTGAATTTTACTCTACAAAGCAATATCATGTTGACAATTTGGACGTTATTAGTTCCTGGATAAAATAATTCTTGAACTTGTTTTATTGAATCTTATATCATTGTCATCATCCTTATGTTTATATTTTGTTGAAAGTCATATGTGGCCTACAGTGCATAGATGGACTTGGTATGATTATGACCAGAGATTTTTCGGTGTAATCATGACCGTAATGTTACAAATGATGTGGTAAAAGTCCTCATTGGCCCGTAGTGCATTGATGGATAGTTGTTGGCATGATCATGACCATTAATGAATACAAAAATATTCTTGGCCCGTAGTGCATGGATAATTGTGGTCGTGATACTAAAGAATATCCTTGGCCATAGTGCAGGGGTGATTCGATGATGTGGATTATTTATTAAGCTGAGTCCCAGTGATAAAAGTGATGAAAAACCTTTTAAATCATAAAAGATAGTAGATTTTATTCTCTACTTGACTCTTTTAATGGATTGCTTGTTCCGCTGCAGTTAAACTTGATGGTTGTTATATTGTATCAGTTTAACACTGTTGAAGGCTAATGATAATATATTCTGCATTATCTTAGACATATTATTTCCTACTAGGCTAGTTGAGCTCACCCTTTTACTTTTATTGTTCTCTTCAGGAAATGAGAACGTAGCAGGGACTAGTCGGGGAACGAAGTGACGGACCAGATGATAGCATTAGTAGTCCTCACTATTCTATGAAATAGTGTAATAATAATTGTAATAAGGACTCCTTTTCAGTTTGTATAATCTCTAGTAGACAATATTTGTATTCAAACTCACAGTTTATGTTTTGTCGTATTGTACACGACAGTTGTATTATTAAGTTGTATTTGAATTTATGTACCATGTAAGTGGCGACCCAATATGGGTGACGTATACCTAATTTTGGGGGCGTCACATATACCTATTTTGGGGGTGTCATAGTTGGTATCAAAGCCTAGGGATATGATCCCTAGCTGAGATGTGAGACAAGAACTAGGAGGGGAGAGATGGGGAATTCCTTCGCTAGTATGACCTGACTAAGTTTATTTGGTATTTATTTTGTCGTCAGAGTATAGGGATAATATGTTGCATGACTATTAACCCTTTTTTTATGGCAGTATTTAAGAATGGCAGCTGAGAACGTTAATAATGGAGTGAATCAGACCGTGGAGACACCTTTGATCACTACCCAGGGTAACGTGCAACAGGAAGGAAATAATCCTCTTGTAAACAACGTTACTGAACAAATGATGAATGATGGGATGTTTAGAAGCTTTTTGCAGTTCATACAAAACCAGACGAGGGAGACTCGTGCACAAAATACGGTTGGAAATGCTAGCAATGCGCTGCTTGTCATAGCCAAGCAGTTCAAAGAGTTTGGACCACCAGAATTTAAGGGAAAGCCTGATCCGATCATGGCGGAAACGTGGGTCAAACAAATTACCAAGATATTCGATGACTTGGGATGCACGGAGGAACAGAAGATTCCATTCGCCACCTTTATGTTCCGTGGTGAGGCAGACTACTGGTGGGAGTATGTGAAGCGTACCAAGCCAGCCGCACTCAGCATGTATTGGGAAACGTTTCAAAAATTATTCAATGACAAGTACTTTCCTGAAAGTATTCGTCATATGAAGGATGTGGAGTTTATCAGACTGGAACAAAACAACATGACGGTGTCCCAGTACGAGGCGAAGTTTGCAGAGTTATCCAGGTTTGCACCTCATTTGGTCAAAAATGAGGAACGAATGACGAGGATGTTTCTAAGAGGTCTAAAGCCCGAGATTCGACAATATCTTATCTCATAATTTTTTTTTATATTCAGATGTTGTAAATATGGCTCAATTATTAGAGCGAGATAATGAGTATGTTCAACCGAGGGAACACAACCAGGGTCATACTGGTTGCATCGGTCATCGGAGCAATGATAACCAGAGGGAAGGAAAGCATTCGAACAAAAGCGGTAACCACTCTGGTGGTAATCATGGTCGTGATAATAGAAGGAGCGAGTCGGGAGGAGATTTCAAAAGGAGAAGGTACAACAATGATAGTGTAAAGACGTCAGCACCAACATCAACTGTTTCTAGGGGAGGAGAACGACCACCGGTCGTATGTTACAAATGCGGGAAAGAGGGAAAAATCATCACAAACTGCCCACAACAATCCAAGGTGTGTTATAGCTAGAGATTGTCTAGTTGCGAAACCAAGTTCAACAAGGATGGTGACTCCAAAGGCTGTCCCGGACAAGTTAAAGTCGGTGGTTCCTGGAAGGGCGTTTGTCGTGACTGCCCAAAACGCGAGGAACCTAAACGAGGTGATCACGAGTAAGCTAATCATAAACTCTTGCGAAATTTATACCTTATTAGATACCGGTTTTACCCATTCTTTATCTCTCCTGCTTGTGCTCAACGTTTAAACTTGACTCCAGAGAAATTAGACTTTGACTTATCTATTGAGACTCTGTTAGGAGAAACGTTTGTTACATCTACTGTTTTTAAATCTTGCATGATTCAAGTCGGTACCATCACATTACCTGCCGACCTTATTTCGTTGAAAATTCTTGCATTTGATGTGATTTTGGGGATTGATTGGTTAACCACGCATCATGCTAAAATTGATTATTTTCGTAAGGTTGTTAGTTTTCATATTCCTAACCAACCTATTATGCGAATTCAAACAACCAAACCACTAAAATCAATCACTGTCATATCAAGCCATAAAGCTATTCGTCTATTGAAAAATGGATGTCAAGCTTTCTTAGCCCATGTCACGGACTTGAACAAAAACACGTTAGATTTGAATACTATTTCTATTGTTAGTGAATTTCCTGATGTATTTCCTAAAGAACTTCCCGGTCTACCCCCAGAACGTGAAGTTGAATTCTTTATTGACCTTGAACCTGGTACAAAGCCCATTTCTAAAACCCCATATCGAATGGCTCCTATTAAACTTTAGGAGTTAAAGGTCCAACTACAGGAGTTGTTGGACATCGATTTTATTCGTCCTAGTACATCTCCCTGGGGTGCTCCTATGTTATTCGTAAAGAAGAAAAACGGGAGTATGTGACTTTGTATTGACTACCGAGAGTTGAACCATGTCACTATCAAGAATAGGTATCCGCTACCTCGTATTGATGACCTATTTGACCAATTGCAAGGAGCACAATTCTTTTTAAAGATCGATCTTCGTTCTGGATATCATCAGCTGAAGATTAAAACTGAGGATATTCCAAAGACTGCCTTCAGAACTCGGTACGGGCATTATGAATTCTTAGTCATGTATTTTGGATTGACTAATGCTCCTGCTACTTTCATGGATATGATGAACCGTGTGTTTAAAGAATACTTGGATCAGTTCGTTGTTGTCTTTATTGATGACATCCTCATCTATTCCAAAAGCCGTGAAGATCGTGAGCACCATTTGAAGCTGGTACTGCAAAGGCTTCGTGATAACAAGTTGTATGCCAAGTTGAAAAAATGTGAGTTCTGGCTTAAGGAAGTAATATTCCTTAGACACCTGGTGTCAAAACATGGAGTATCTGTCGACCCTACGAAGATTGAAGCCATACAAAGTTGGGAGAAACCAAAGTCGGTGACCAAAGTACGTAGCTTTCTGGGCTTAGCTAGTTATTATCAGAGATTCATGGAAGGATTTTCTCGAATCTGTACTCCGTTAACTCAGCTAACTCATAAAGATATAAAATTCGGTTAGAACGAGGATTGCGAGAATAGTTTTCAAGAACTCAAGAGAAGACTCATTTTGGCACCTGTTCTGACAATACCATCTGGTTCGGATGGATTTGTTATCTACAGTGATGCTTCAGACAAAGGGTTAGGATGTGTTCTCATGCAGCATGGAAAAGTCATAGCCTATGCCTCACGGAAACTCAAAGAATATGAGAGGAATTATCCTACTCATGATTTGGAGTTGGTAGCAGTCATTTTCGCGTTGAAGATTTGGAGACACTACCTATATGGGGAGAAAGTGGAGATCTATACAGATCATAAAAGCCTAAAATATTTCTTCACCCAAAAGGAACTCAATATGCGGCAACGACATTGGCTCGAGCTGTTGAAAGATTACGATCACATCATCCAATATCATCCTGGAAAAGCAAACGTGGTAGCTGACGTATTAAGTAGAAGATCATATGCGGGTACGAGTGCAATGTTGTTAACACAAAAGTCCATTTTGTATGACTTGCAAAGGATGGATTAGAGATGAAGGCTCCAAGTACCCACGTGATGATATCAAACATGCGAGTAGAACCAACTTTAATCGATAAAGTTAAAGCTGCTCAAGCTACGGACATGGAGCTGATGCGTATGAAGAAGAAAGTGCAAGAAGGTGCTATTCCAGAAGAAATAATCGATGAAGAAGGAATACTTCGAGTCAACTCCAAACTTTGTGTTCCTAACAATTCTAACTTGAAGCATAGAATCATGATGGAGGCACACAACACACCGTTTGCAATCCATCCTGGGA
Organism: Panax japonicus; assembly: GCA_020205505.1. Taxonomy (NCBI): domain Eukaryota; kingdom Viridiplantae; phylum Streptophyta; class Magnoliopsida; order Apiales; family Araliaceae; genus Panax; species Panax japonicus. Next base: position 42,746,982 of record CM035109.1, on the reverse strand, counting down.
GTACCAAAATGTATCATGATCTTCGACATACATTTTGGTGGAGCAATATGAAAAGAGAGACCGCAGAGTTTATCTCGACGTGTTTAACTTGTCAACGTGTAAAGGCGGAGTATCAAATGCCAAAGGGTCCATTACAACCACTTGAGATTCTGAAATGGAAGTGAGAACACATTACTATGGATTTCGTTACGGGTCTTCCCAAGGCTTCTCAAGGCATAGATGCGATTTGGGTTATTGTTGATAGATTAACCAAGTCAGCCCATTTCTTGCCCATACGTGAGACTTATTCCCTTGAACATCTTGCTAGTATGTACGTGAACGAGATTGTGAGATTACACGACATGCCAGTATCCATAGTTTTGGATCGTGACCCAAGATTCATTTCACAATTTTGGGTTAGCATACAGAAAGCTATGGGCACGGATTTACAATTCAGTTCGGCATACCATCCTCAAAAGACGGACAATAGTTATCAGGCGAGCATAGGTGTGGCTCCATTCGAGACGTTGTGTGGAAGAAAATGTCGTTCTCCAGTATATATGCTGGGATGAGGTGGGTGAAGCAACATTGTTGGGACCTGAATTAGTACGCATGACTACAGAGAAGATCCAAACGATTCGACAACGTATACAAACGACACAAGATCGACAAAAGAGTTTTGCGGATCTTCATCGGAAGGACGTGGAATTTAATATTGGGGATCATGTATTGTTAAGTGTTGCACCATGGAAGAGAGTTACAAGATTTGGGAAGAGAGGAAATTTTAATCCAAGATTTGTTGGTCCATTTGAGATTCTTGACTGAATAGGAAATGTGGCCTATAGACTCGCATTACTCCAAGTATGTTTCGTGCTCATAATGTTTTCACATATCTATGCTTCGTACATATGTTAAAGACCCGAACCACATTATTGAGTTAGAACCAGACGAGATAGCTGAAGATTTAACATACGAGGAGGCACCTGTTAAGATCTTGGATAGGAAAGAGCATGTCCTACGCACGAAGGTTATACTACAAGTTACGGTATTATGGAGAAACCATGCTATTGAAGAGATGACCTGGGAGTTGGAATCAGAAATGAAAGCGAGGTATCCTCACCTTTTTGAAACACCAGGTACGTACGTCAATTTTGAGGACGAAATTTCATAAGGAGGGGAGGTTGTAAGACCCCAACTTTTTAATGAATAAAATCAAATTTCCTTTATTTATTATTGTGAATAATAAGGTATTAATTTGATATAATAACTTTGGGTATGAATGAAATGTGAAAATTTTGCAAAATAAGCAAGTGGTTATAAAATATTCATTTTGTCGGTGGAATATTCTTTCTGTCGGGGAATATTCGTACGACGGCGCAGCCAATTGTGGGCCCCATAACGAATAACGGTCGAATGAATAAAACGACAAAATTGAATAACGGCGTAGTTGTTACCGTTAACACTGTTAGAATACCCGATGGATAAATTAAAGTAATACGCATTATTGTACAGTATTGTTAAATTATTGATCCTTACGTAAGAAGGCATTACTCAATAATTGTTACAGTAGTTACTTTTCAATATTTTATTTTATTGATTCAATAATTGCTGCATTGATATTTTATATTATTGTTGTTTCAATTATCGTCACTGCACAGTATCTCCTTTATCAGATCAGTAATTCAGATTATTTAAAATAATATTATTAGATAAAATTATTGGCAATGTCTAGAAATTTCTTTCAAGAAGAGGTTTGGTCACCTAATTGCGCGCCAGTAAGGAGAAATCCTTATTGAAAAGCCCCCTTTTTTCTAGGAACAGCCTGGTTGTCATAAATGTGATTCTGTAATATTATTTGTGAATAATTAATCATTGATTCATATGGTAAGAAAATATTTATTTTATGTGGATATAAATGATGGATTTATTTATGTGGTTATAAATGAAGAAATTAATGTTGAGGTGTTTTATTAGTATTTTGTCGGATTGGAGGTATTAAAAATCAAACCAGTGTTTTTTGAGATATATTGCGGGAGTTATAATTTTTAATCCGACCGTTGGATCGTTGTAATTTTTGGATATGTTATACATATATAAGTTGAGTATATGTCAACAAATATTGAACCGTTAAAAATAAGTGTAAGATTTGTTATGAATTTTAAGAGGTGGCTGATTCAGAAATCAGGTTATAAATCATTTTGGTGGAAAATTCTAGAATTGGTGGACCCCACTCTTGGTTGGTGAAGAAATGTGCTGAGATTTTTGTTCAAATGTGGTGGGTAGGAATAGTAGCAGGTAAAGCCGTCAGGTTGCAGGTTAAGTCTGTTTCGGCGTGCTAACATTTTCCTATAAATAGAGGGCTAAGTTAGAATTGAAAATCACACTAGAAACAAGTTTTCTCTCTTTCTCTCTCTAGATTATTGAGTGTATTTTGTGAGTATTTAGATACTTTGTGAGTTTCTGTTAATTAGTGCAAGTTTCATTCAGCCTTATACCGATATTCCAATCAGAAGTACTGATATTTTGAGGTAAGAGATATTATCTTCTTCTTAAATGATATTTTCTTCAATATCATTATGCCGAAATATTGGTATGAACTTTTTATCAAATTTGGAATTTTTTGTGTCAGGGTTACTATTCACATATACGGCACTATTCACGTATACGGCACTATTCACGAATACGGCACTATACACCGAAAAATAAAATTTTCTTCTTTTTGTCCAAATTGTCTATTATGGTTACTATCTTTGATTGTATCCATGTTTTGATCATTATTTTTGAATTCTGCTTCAAAATTGGTTATTTCAGAATATTGTTGAACTTGGATAAACTGTAATACGAATCCTTAATATTTGATCTGTTATCTCACTAGATTCATTTTTTTTAAAATATTTTTCATCATCCTCAGTCTTAAATGATGATACAAATGAATATCTTTGGCTTGTAGTGCAAAGATGAATGATTACCCAATGAATATCTTTGGCCCGTAGTGCAAAGATGAACAGGTGTTGAGATGAACATGACCAACTGGTGATACAAATGAATATCTTTGGCCTGTAGTGCAAAGATGAATATTTGATTCAAGATGTATATTGATTGATGTTACATGGATAAAATATTGATGATGGACTTTTAAATCTTAGAAGATAGTAGAATTCTTTCTCTACTTGACTCTTCTAATGGATTGTTATTTTCCGCTGCAGTTGTTGATCTAAAACTTGTTGTCTATTATATTTTAGCAGATTATTCCCTGTTGAAGACTAATGATAATTTGTTGTATATTATCTTAGTCATAATATTCTTTACTGGGCTAGTTGAGCTCACCCTTTTGTTCCATTTTTCTTCTCAGGAGGTGAGAACATAGCAGGAACTAGTCGGGGTACAGAGTGATGGTTCTAGAAAGTTGTTTTAGCAGTCCTCACTATTTTTAAAATAGTGTATCAATAATTGTAATGAGAACTCCTTTTGAGTTTTTATACTCTCTATTTGAATTTAAACTCACAGTTTAATGAAGTTGTATTTGTTTCTGTACCTTGTATTTGGCGACTCAGAATGGGTGATGTATACCTATTTTGGGGGCGTCACATCTGATGCCAACTGTGACAACCCCAAAATAGGTCCATTCCATCCAACTCATTCTGAGTCGCCAAATACATGGTACAGAAAACAACTACAACTTTATTACAACAATTGTCGTGCAAAATACAGCAACTCATATGTTGTGAGTTTTGATCAAATATATATATATCAACTGTGACTCTTGACACCAACTTGGGTAGCACGTCACCATGACATCTTACATAAAGGTATAGTCAAAAATTGTTTTAGAAATTAAAATCTTTGGGAAGTGCTCAAGGAAACCTTCGTACATGGGAGGCCATGCGTCTAAGTTATGATAGATATCATATGGCCACAGGATTATCCTTGGTTGAACCAATAGACCCCAAAGAAAAATGAGAAGATTACTATTATATTCTTTCCAATGGTGAGTCTTCTCTTGACATATCATTATCTCCACTGTCTCTAATTGGGAGTTATACTTCAACCAAACACCAAGATTATATAGGTACTGGTCGTAGATATACTCATCAAGTGGATGAGCACAACCCTGTATTACGATAACTCGAGGTTGTATGTCATTAGACATCTTGTATGATAGTGGCAAAACACCCTTTCAACGTTGGGTTTGCCTCGCCCTATTTGATTCACCAAATATAACTACTAAATGATGTATACAACACCTTTCTATACTGCTTAGGGAGAACCTCCACAGCTCGAGACCACCGTTCTATTTCTCTGTTACCCTCCCTCGACCCAGCTACACTCTTATTACCTGAAAGGAATTGTAAAGCAAAAGGATGAGCACAACTAGCTCAGTAAAGAATATCATGACTAAAGATAATTAAATTATCAATAGCCTTCATCAATAATAAATCAGAGATTTAGAACATATGGTAGATGATAAAAATTTCAACCATATATAGTTGCAGCGGAACGAGCAATCCATTAGAAGAGTCAAATAGACTATAAAGTCTATTATCTTCTCCATGTTAAAAATCCACCAATAATGTTTCATCCCTGTAACATCAATCAACAGTTCCTTTCCACAATCATATGAATAACTCATAATCATAATTGTGATTCTAAATTCCTCTTCGCATCCAGGATGAAGATAATTTGCATCACATGTCTTTACCTGAAACATCAAAGATCATGGTTATACCAAATCACAGTTCATGTTTATAATCATACTAACAATTTCATCTTTACACTACGGCCAAAGATATTCAACAACAGGTCATCTTTGCACTACGGGCCAAAGATATTCATCAATAATTCATATTTGCACTACAAGCCAAAGATATTAATATCTCAAAGAAATACATAATCATTTCAGAATTTATATAAACCATAATTATAACTATGTTGATCAATTCACCTTTGCACTTAAGCTAAAAATATTCAATTGTAAATTCAATGGTCATGATCATACCAGTCAACAATTCATCTTTACATAACTGGCCAAAGAGAACCCATAGTCATGATCATACCAATAATTTACCCATCTTTGCACTCAAGTCAAAGAGAAATTTCTTCACCAGGATTATAAAAATGTTATATATGATAATAAAAACAATATTATCAAAACATGGATTCAATCGAAGATAGTAACCATATTAGACATCTTGGACAAAAAGGAAAATTTTATTTTTCGGTGAATAGTGCCGTATTCGTGAATAGTAACTCATGAATAGTAATCCCGATATGAAAAAAGTAAAAAATTCAACAATAAAATCCATACCAATATTTTAGTATAATGATATTGAAAGAATAATCTTTCTTAACGTATAAACAATTTATTTTAATTGTTTACACTTTATTAAATAATTCATTTAATCATCCTAAAATGCCAAACTCATAAGATTTCATCACCAATAACCAAAACCCTCATCAAAAATTTGTATATACCTTATATAGGATTCTCAATCCATAAAATCCTATTTTCTAATTTTCTTACTTCACATAATATATTTAATTCATTTACTCATAACTATTCCATTTTCATGAAAAATACCAAATCAGTACAAACAAATTTTCTTTTCTAAGATTTAGCGGAATATAGTCCCAGATTGAACATATATTTTTCTCAGAATTTTTAAAATTCATTTACTATTTTTCATATGGCCAAAACCGCCGAATATTTAGACATTTATCAAAAATTATACTTTTATCCAAAAATACCGAAATTCACAGAGTACACTGATAGTATATAGATGTACTCCCAATAAAAATTTCATCAATTTTGGAGTTAACCACAAGGAGTTATAAGCGGTCGCTTTTAAAATAGTCTTTTCTCATAAAATTCACAACTCTTAATCTATACATCCAAAAATCGCCATTTTTGGACACAATCAAAAAAACTCATCAAATTATCATTTCAAATTTTTTTAGAATTTTTGAATGTCAGAAAAATTACGAGACTGAAAAACATAACAACTCTTAAAATCTCTTACTATCCCTTACCTTAAAAGAGCAGCACTTCTGATTGGATATCGGATATGACGCTGAAGAAAACTTGCACTGATGAATAGCAACTCACCAAGTATCTAAATACTCACAAAATACACTCAATAATCTAGAGAGAAAAAGAGAGAAAACTTATGAATTCTGGTGTGTTTTTCAATTCTAACTTAGCCCTCTATTTATAGGAAAATGTTAGCACGCTGAAGCAGACTTAACCTGCAACCTGATAGCTTTACCTGCTACTATTCTACCCACCAAAAATCAGTCATCTTCACCAACAACCAAAAGTGGGGCCCACAAATTTCTAGAATTTTCCATCAAAATTATTTATAAACCTAATTTCTGAATCAGTCACCTCTTAAAATTCATAACAAATTATACATTCATTTTTAACGGTTCAAAATTTGTGGACATATACTCAACTTATATATGTATAACATATCCAAAAATTACAACGATCCAACGGTCAGATTAAAAATTATAACTCACACAATAAAGTTGTAAGAACATTGATTTGATCTTTTAATACCTCCAATCCGATAAAATACTGATAAAATACCTCAACATTAATTCCTTCATTTATAACCACATAAATAAATTCATCATTTATATCCATATCAAATAAATATTTCATTATCATATAAATCAATAATTAATTATTCACAAATAATAACAAGAATCACAATAATGACAACCAGACAGTTCCCAAGAAAGAGGGGGCTTTCCGATAAGGATTTCCCATTACTGGCACATAATTAGGTGACCAAACCTTTCCTTGACAGAACTTTCTAGACATTGCCAATAATGTTATATAATAATATTATTCAAATAATATGAATTATTGATATAATAATGGAGATACTATGCAGTGACAATTATTGAAACAACAATAATATAAAATATTAATGCAGCAATTATTGAATCAATAAAATAAAATATTGAATAATAATTACTGTAACAATTATTGAGTAGTGCTTTCTCACGTAAGAATAAATAATTGGAAAAAATAATGTGCAATACCGTGTGCTACTGTGCAACTACGCGTATTACTGTATTTTAACCACCAGGTATTCCAATAGTGTTAACGGTAACAACTACGTCGTTATTTATAAAAACTCAAAATTGTTGTTTTCTTCATCCGACAGTTATTCTGTTATGGGGCCCACAAATAGTTGCGCCGTCGTATGAATATTCCCCGACAGAAAGAATATTCTACGACTAAACGAATATTCCCCGACAACAATGAATATTTTATAACCACTTGCGTATTTTGAAAAAAAATTCATATATCACCCATAACTTTAACTTTTATCAATTTAACCATTTACTGAATAGTAAAATTGAATACTTTTATTTCATAAAATTCAGGGTCTTACATGACCGTTTTCTATTATGGGGCCCACAAATAGCTACGCCATCGTATGAATATTCCTCGACAGAAAAAATATTCCACGACCAAACGAATATTCCCCGACAACAATAAATATTTTATAACCACTTACTTATTTTGTAAAATTTTCACATTTCACCCATAACCAAGGTATGATATCAAATTAACACCTTATTATTCATAATAATAAATAGAGAAAATTCAATTTTATTCATTAAAAAGTTGGGGTCTTACACATGCGACAGACCGCACAGACATGTTATTCTAACAGAATAATAAAGAATGAAATAACAACCCTTACGAGTATTGAAAGAAAATAACTCTCTTCATGAATACGAAAGAAATAATACCCCTTACCTAAGAAGAAGACTGGATACTGAAATAGTAAGGTAGCAGACTTCTTTTCTTCTTTCTCTCTATAATAATTGCTCTATAGCTTTAGTGAATTGGTGAGAAAAAAAAGGAAGAATGAGCTTCTATTTATAGGAAAATATAGTTTCAATAGTTGTACATTTTGCTACTCCAAATATTACAGCATAATACCTTCCTCTTTTTCTTCATTTTTAATTTAGTCCTGCAAGTATTATCAAACTTGCACCACCTCCCCTAATAGTAAATCATGTGAATCAATAGTAAATCATGTGACTCAATAGTTCTAATCATGTGAAAAAAATAATTACAGTATAATACCTTCAACTATACCTCCATTTTTAATTTAGTCATGCAAGTATTATCAATCTTGCACCAACTCCCCTAATAGTAAATCATGTGAATCAATAGTACACACATGAACACATAGTTATAAGCATGCGAATTAATAGCAATGAATTGCTCTTTTATCCGATTAATTACCCGATTGGTCAATATAACCTCCAGACATCAATTATTATCGAAATAAATGTCGATTTTCACTAACACTAATAATTCCAACACAATGGAACTATCAATTCCATCTTTAATTAACACGAACTTATTCATCATTAATATTATAACTCACAAAATATAACAACCAGGTCATTCCTAGGAAAGAGGGGGCTTTCCGATAAGGATTTCTCCTTATTGGCGCGCAATTAGGTGACCAAACCTCTCTTAGACAGAACTTCTAGACATTGTCAATATTACAAATAATAATATGAATAACTTTGTCGTCTCAATTATTTATTTAATAATATAACATATTATGCAGATGATACTGTAACAATAATTGAATCAATAATATGAGAGATATGATGCAGCAATTACTATAGCAATAATTGAGTATAACTGAGTGACTTCTTACGCAAGAATCAATAATCAATATAGTGTCCTACCATGCAACCACGCATATTATTTTATTTTACTACCTGGTAGTTCAACAGTTTTAACGGCAACACTTTCGCCGTTATTTTTTTATAAAATAATAATTCTGTCATTTTCTTACTACGACAATACTTCCATTGTGGGGTCCACCAATGATTGTGCCGTCGTATGGATATTCCGCGACAAAAAGAATATTCCCCGACCAAACGAATATTTTATAACAACTTGCATACTTTGTAAAAATTTTCACATATCACCATTAACTTTAAACTTTTATCAATTTAACCATTTATGAAATAAAATGATAATTATAAGAAAATTGAATACTTTTATTTCATAAAATTCGGGGTCTTACAATATTCAAATACCAACTCCAAAGGCAAGTGTTTGGATTTAGTGCTTTAACAATCACTCTGAATTTTTCCAGTTAATAGTCATGGTGAGCAAAAACAGTGAATCCTCAAGCCAGGAAAAATCAAAGACTCGTCAAACGACCTAGGTGAGAGGGTCAGTTAAAGATAGGTCGGGGTCGAAAAACTAGGAAGGTGGTTCTGAGCATGCACCGTCAGCACATTGGCGACTATTTTTGGCTAGTCAACATACTCCGAATACCCTCAGTCACTCCAAGGACAATCAAACCCGAGCGCATGAACGGCGAGGGAAGGATCGAGTAGAGCACAACCAAGATTAGCGTCAGTTCATCTTGATGAAGAAGATGCAACAAAATAAAAACGCCATGGAGGCCTTACGCCATGAACAAAAAGAGTTAGAAGAACAGATGGCCAAAATGGCCAGGGAGCAAGAGGCTTCATTAAAGAAGTCTAGACATCGAATTCGTTATAGGACTCCTCATCTAGACGGTTCGGGTATAAACAAGGGCAGGACTAGGAGTCGCTCTCGGGAACGAAGGAGCAGATGAAGGAGTCGTTCCCCAGATAGAAAATCTGAGTATTAGGGCAGATCGGGAGAGAGAAGAAGGGTCGCGTCTTCTGAATACGAGAGGGACAGACTTAGGTCATCCCCTCGCAAAGAGGAATCCGACCCCCTTTCTAGATGGGTTGTAGAATTGGAAAAGTTATTGGCAGCAAAAAATCAGGTGGGAACACCATCGAGCTACCCCGGTTCACCATTCACACTCGAGATTAATCGGGTCACAACCGATCCGAAGAAGAAAATGCCCCCGATGGAGACTTATGATGGATTGGGGGATCCCTATGATAATTCGGATGGGTATGACAGGCTTATGACTTATTATGGGCATTCAGTTGCCGCCAAGTGTCATATGTTCGATATGACTTTGAAGAAGAGTGCCCGAGAATGGATGGGAACCTTGGCATCGAGGTCGATCACTTCGTGGAATAATCTTCGGGAAAAATTCCATGCTCGGTTTGGGAGCAACAGAAGAAGAGGAAAAATAATTGCCTCTCTCATGCAGGTGAGGCAGCATTCGAATGAAAGCCTTGGTCAATATGTGAAGAGGTTTTGAGAAGCGGTGGGGTCAGTGGCAGAATTAAATTCACCTCAGGCCTTAGGATTCTTCACAACGGGTCTTGACAGAGGAAAGTCAAATAAGCTGATGAAAGACCTGGCTATCAACCCTCCTAGAGACCTAACTAAAGCTTTTCATCGGGCTGAAGGGTTTACCGCCATAGAGGAAGCTATGGGAAACTTCAAGCCACACTCACAATCTTATGAAAAATCTAATGACCAAGATAAGCAGACTTATATACCAAGATAATCTATGGGGTCCACCAATGATTGTGCCGTCGTATGGATATTCCCCGACAAAAAGAATATTCCCCGACCAAACGAATATTTTATAACAACTTGCATACTTTGTAAAAATTTTCACATATCACCATTAACTTTAAACTTTTATCAATTTAACCATTTATGAAATAAAATGATAATTATAAGAAAATTGAATACTTTTATTTCATAAAATTCGGGGTCTTACAATATTCAAATACCAACTCCAAAGGCTAGTGTTTTGATTATATCAAACTCGCACCTTTTAAGAATATTGAGTTGGACCCAAACATAGGTAACTGCTATGTTTAAGAGTCCTAATCCGATTTAGAAATTGGCTTTAGGGTGGTGAGAACAGTTATAAATACAAGGCTTAGCTTCAATTAACAGGTAATACACTTTTGAGCACTAAACACTAAAGCCTCCATTGTTAAACCTTGTACCAACATGTACTTATTCTCACACCGGAGCTATCACCCGGTGGCACAAGCCGTCAAGCTTCTTGTGTAATCTTGTTACTATGTAGGTATAAGCCCGTGGATTTGGTGATTGGACGCGCAGGCTTAACTTGGTGTTAACATTGGCGCTAGAAGGATGGTAGATTTAGTGATTTAACAATCACTCTGAATTTTTCCAGTAAATAGTCATGGTGAGCAAAAACAGTGAATCCTCAAGCCAGGAAAAATCAAAGACTCGTCAAACGACCCAGGTGAGAGGGTCAATTAAAGATAGGCCGGGGTCGAAAAACTAGGAAGGTGGTTCTGAGCATGCACCGTCAGCACATTGGAGACTATTTTTGGCTAGTCAACATACTCCGAATACCCTCAGTCACTCCAAGGACAATCAAACCCGAGCGCACGAACGGCGAGGGAAGGATCGAGTAGAGCACAACCAAGATCAGCGTCAGTTCATCTTGATGAAGAAGATGCAACAAAACAAAAACGCCATGGAGGCCTTACGCCATGAGCAAAAAGAGTTAGAAAAGTAGATGGCCAAAATGGCCAGGGAGCAAGAGGCTTCATTAAAGAAGTCTAGACATCGAATTCGTTATAGGACGCCTCATCTAGACGGTTTGGGTAGAAACAAGGGCAGGACTAGGAGTCGCTCTCGGGAACGAAGGAGCTGATGAAGGAGTCGTTCCCCAGATAGAAAATCTGAGTATTAGGGAAGATCGGGATAGAGAAGAAGGGTCGCGTCTTCTGAATACGAGAGGGACAGACTTAGGTCATCCCCTCGCAAAGAGGAATCCGACCCCCTTTCCAGATGGGTTGTAGAATTGGAAAAGTTATTGGCAGCAAAAAATCAGGTGGGAACGCCATCAAGCTGCCCCGGTTCACCATTCACACTCGAGATTAATCGGGTCACAACCGATCCGAAGAAGAAAATTCCCCCGATGGAGACTTATGATGGATTGGGGGATCCCTATGATAATTCGAATGGGTATGATAGGCTTATGACTTATTATGGGCATTCAGTTGCCGCAAAGTGTCATATGTTCGATATGACTTTGAAGAAGAGTGCCCGAGAATGGATGGGAACCTTGGCATCGAGGTCGATCACTTCGTGGAATAATCTTCGGGAAAAATTCCATGCTCAGTTTGGGAGCAACAGAAGAAGAGGAAAAATAATTGCCTCTCTCATGCAGGTGAGGCAGCGTTCGAATGAAAGCCTTGGTCAATATGTGAAGAGGTTTTGAGAAGCGGTGGGGTCAGTGGCAGAATTAAATTCACCTCAAGCCTTAGGATTCTTCACAACGGGTCTTGACAGAGGAAAGTCAAATAAGCTGATGAAAGAGATGGCTATCAACCCTCCTAGAGACCTAACTGAAGCTTTTCATCGGGCTGAAGGGTTTACCGCCATAGAGGAAGCTATGGGAAACTTCAAGCCACACTCACAATCTTTTGAAAAATCTAATGACCAAGATAAGCAGACTTATATACGATCGGACAACAATCAGAGGAGATCAGATAATCAGGGGGAAAAGAATTATAACAGTGGGGGACCGGGCAGTGGCAGACCACCCTTCCCGAATAGGAACGTCAATAAAGTCTATACCCCTCTCAATACCGATCGGGCCAAAATGTTAGAGGAAATCCAGAACAAACCATTTTATGAGCCTTGATCGATGACCCCGAAGTCTGGGAAGAGGAATCGGGACAAATTCTGTGAATATCATTAGAGCTCAGGAAATACAACAGAGAAATGCTATGACTTAAGGGAACTGATAAAAAATAATGTACAGAACGACCAGTTGGTTCAGTATATAGCAGGTCGAGAAAATGCTGAGGCACAACAGAGAGAGGAAAGCAGAGGAAAGGTACAGGACACATAGCTAAAATAGAACCAGCCTATTCGAGGCGTAATTGATGTTATTTTAGGCGGTTCTGTAGGCGTGTGACTAGAAAGAAAAGGAAGGAGCACCTAGATGCAATGTTATCAGGTTCAACAATCAGAAGGGATCGAGCTTTCTCAGGGATAGTCATTTCCTTCTCAGATGAAGACTATCCCACAGATCCCATAGAACCACATGATGGGGCGTTGGTGATAACTGCCCAAGTCGGACCGGTGGACATGAGAATAATGATGATCGACAACGGGTCCTCGGTCGATATACTATTCACACATGCCTATCAGATGATGGATTTAGATGGGAAGAAGATGGAATTGGGAGAGGAAGGCCTTTTATACGGATTCAGTAGAGACCCGGTGCATGTGTCAACCACGATTGAGTTGCATGTCAGGTTCGGCACAACGCCATAATAGGTGGAGGTTATGGTCATATTTTTTGTAGTCCAGATGGATTCTACGTATAATGCAATCTTAGGAAGGCCGACCCTGGCAGCGTTGCATGCAGTTACCTCCATACCACACTTTAAGATCAAGTTTTCGACACTAAACGAGATTAGGGACGTAAAAGGCGATCTTGATATTTCCCGAAGGTGTTATCGGATTAACTTGATCTCTTCGGGAGTTGTGGTAAGCAAGCATAAGCAGAAAATGGCCATCGAGATAGAGCCATTTACTAAAGGTAGTATGGAGCCACTTATCTTGCCTGCTGAAGAGACGGAGGATGTAGGACTAATCTCGGGGATTAAAGAGAAATTGATAAAGATTAGGTCGGGATTGGCAGAACCGTTTAGGACTGGGTTGATTGATCTACTCCGGGTGTATGCCGATATCTTTGAATGGGTACCCAGTGACATGACAGGGGTAGACGAATCATTCACATTGCATAGGTTGCATGTGGATCCCAGAAGGAAATCGGTAATACAAAAAGAAGGATTTTTCCCCAGAAAGACAGAAAATCATAGACGAAGAGATTGCAAAACTTCTGGAGGCAGATTTCATCTTCGAGATTGACTACCCAGAATGGCTAGCGAATGTGGTACTAGTTTAGAAGCAGAATGGAAATTGGAGGTTATATATTGATTACAATGATTCGAACAAGGCCTGCACGAAAGACTTGTATCATTTACCCAACATTGACTAGTTGATCGATGCCACCTCAGGGTATGGAATGTTGAGCTTTATGGATGCCTTTTCAGGGTACCACCAGATCTTGATGAGGAAGGAGGATATCCCGAATACCAGTTTCATTACTCATCGGGAAATTTATGCTTATAGAAAAATGACCTTCGGATTGCTTAATGCCGGGGTGACATATCAACGGATGATGAACTATGTGTTTACAAGGCAGCTAGGTCGAAACATGGAGGTCTATGTGGAAGACATGATTATAAAAAGCATGTCAGTCCGGGACCATCTTGAGGACCTAGAAAGCTACTTTCAAACAATCAAAGAACATAAGATGCATCTAAACCCGACTAAATGCACCTTCGAAATGGGGTCAGGAAAATTTTTGGGATATCTGATAAGAAATAAGGGTATTGAAGCAAATCCATAGAAGATCAAGGCAATATTGGACATGAAATCATCGAAGCCATATAAAGATGTGTAGAGGTTGACATGTCGGATAGCTGCCCTTCAGAGATTCGTGTCAAGATCAGTCGAAAGATGATTACCATTCTTCGATACTCTGAAGGGTCAAAAAATGAGAGAAGTTTTCAGTTGACTTTGGAGTGTGAAGATGCCTTCCAAGGGATCAAGCGATATTTGTCTTCGGCACCTTTGTTAATGAAGTTGATCCCTTCAGAACCTTTGTATTTGTATTTGGCTGCAAGCTCGATGGCAGTAGGAGCAGCGTTAGTTCGAAACAAAGGGGGAAAATAGTTCCAAGTCTATTATGTCAGTAACGTCCTTCGAGATACAGAGACTAGATATCCTAACCTGAAAAAGTTTTCCTATGCTCTAATCATTGTAAGCAAGAAGCTTTGACACTATTTCCAAGGTCGACTGGTGGTGGTATATATTGATCAGCCATTGAAGAAAGTGGTACACATGCCAGAAGTATCGAGCCGAGTCACTGCATGGGCAATGGAACTGACTCAGTTCTTCCTGGAATACCATCCCTGAATAGCGATCAAATGACAAGCTTTGATAAATTTTATTATGGAAGGTTCTTTCTTGAAGCCAGATATAGGTTCGGTTACAGAGACGCAACCGGTGCAAACTTCATGAATTCTATATGTGGATGGGTCTTCAACCTCTGACGTCAGCGGAGCATGGGTCATTTTTACAAGTCCCGAAGGGTTCATGGTCCAACAAGCCATTCGATTTCAGTTCAAAGCCATGAATAATGAGGCAGAATATGATGTGACGCCCCCAGAATAGGTCCATACAACCTATTATGAGACACAAAATACATGGTACAAAATTTAAATACAAACTTCATTTATACAACTATCGTGCAAAATACGACAACGTTATAGATGAGTTTCAAAATAGATATTGTCTCGTAGACAATATCCAAACTCAAATAAAGTCATCATTACAATTATCGTTACACTATTTTACAAAATAGTGAGGACTGCTATAAAAATAATCTTGAACCATTACTCCACTCCCCGACTAGTCCCAGCTATATTCTCGCCTCCTGAGAAGAACAATGGAACCAAAAGGAAAAGGGTGAGCACAACCTATTCTGAGTCGCCAAATACATGGTACAGAAAATAACTACAACTTTTTTATTACAATTGTCGTGCAAAATACGACAACACATATGCTGTGAGTTTAAATACAAATATTGTCTTCTAGACAATATTAAGACACAAATAAGTCCTTATTACAATTATTGAAACACTATTTTACAAAATAGTGAGGACTACTAAAACAACTGACTGGAAATATCACTCCACACCCCGATTAGTTCCTGCCTCCTGAGAAAAATGGAACAAAAAGGAAAAGGGTGAGCTCAACTAGCCCAGTAAAGAATATTATGACTAAGATAATATAGAATAAATTATTGGTAGTCTTCAATAAATCAGATAAAATATAATGGACAACAAGTTTTAGATCAATATTCGCAGCGGAAATAATAATTCATTAGAAGAGTTAAGTAGAGAATAAAATCTACTATCTTCTATGATTTAAAAGTCCATCATCAATATTTTATCCCTATAACATCAATCAATATACATCTTGAACCAAATATTCATCTTTACACTTCAGGCCAAAGATATCCATTTGTATCACCAGTTGATCATGTTCATCTCAACACATATCTATCTTTACACTACGGGCCAAAGATATTCATCAGGTAATCTTTCATCTTTATACTACAGGCCAAAGATATTCATCAAGTATCACCATTTAAGACTGAGGATGATGAAAAATATCTTAAAGAAACGAATTCAGTGAGATAAAAGGACAAAGATTAGGGATTCGTACTTTGGTTTATCCAAGTTCAAAAATACTCCATAATAATCAATTGTGGAGCAAAATTCAAGAATGAAGGTCAAAACATGGATACAATCAAAGATAGTAATCATAATAGACAACTTGGACAAAGAAAAGAAAATTTAATTTTTTTGTGAATAGTGTCGTATACGTGAATAGTAACCCCGATACAAAAGGAAACAATTTCATAAGAAAAATCATACTTTGTGAATAGTACTCGTGAATAGTACCGTATTCGTGACTAGTGTCGTATACGTGACACTACAAGAAAATGCTCTAACAGCGACCAAAAGTATCAGCGACAGCTATTCTGGTCGCATATAGTATTATTCGCGATCGATATTAGTGACCGCCCTTGAATTTGGTCACTAGATTATATTAGCGACCGAACCTGGTCGCTACTCGGTCGCTGGTTCAATTATACCTCCAAAAAAATTGGCTGGAAATGTTGGCGCCTTAGTTATTTGCGACGACTTACCATCGGCGACCGTATTCGGTCGCTGATACTTCCACATCATTTAAAATTAGCGACCGCATGCGGTTGCTGATTGCGGTCGCGGATCTATTTCAATTAACCAGTTCCAGTTCGTCACTCTCGAACGCAAAACAGAAGAAAAAAAAGAGGGAGAAAAGAAGAGGGAGAAAAGGGAGAAGGGGGAGAAGAGAAGAGGGGAAAATCGCCGCCGCCACCATCACCACCACCACAGTCGTCGTCGTCGTCGCCGCCGCTACCTGCACATGTAAGATACATACTTTTCAAATGAGTTTAGCCATAAAAAGCTCTTTCAGTTTTAAAAAATTCACCAGATTTGTAATGTAGCTTTGTTCTCTTCTATATATTTTCACACTTTTGGTATCATAATCATAGCTATTATTAATTGGACCTGTTGTTTGTAATATAATCACAAATATGCTTTAAATTTTTTTTTTCCGAATTCCAAATAAATTTATTTGCCATATTCATTCTTTTTTTGCCTCCATTTAGAAATTTCATAATTATTTGAATAGTTTGATGCTAGTTTTGATTTTAACACTAATAATTAGCACTTACCTTTAAATCTTCTCATTATTTGCACATAGTTCAGATTATTTAATTTGATTTGAGGGGTCATTCCAAATTTGCATTGTTAAGAACTAAGGATGATTCATTGATTAAGCTGCTTGGTCGTAATGTGTAATGTTGTTTATGATAACGTTTGATTTGAACAAGGAACCAAATTAGTGAGTCATTATATTTCGAAAGTCTTGTTGCAACCAATAAATGTTGAATGTTTTATTAAACTAAGAAGTTGGTGGTCTTTTTTCCCAAAAGAAACCCTTCATTAATTTTTTTGGTGTTATATGAACTGTATTCTGCTGAAATTTATATATATTGATTATTGACATAATATTTCTTTACAAAGTAAGCACTATCTTTTACATCTAACTTTCGTTCACCTTTATATTTTCTCTCATTTCGGGCGGAGTTTTCTTTGGTTGTTTTAGCTTGCTACTTTTGTCAAAATTTTGAATAAGATACACACTATCTGTTTGGAGAAATGTCACAAAGATATAGATTAATTTATGTGGAAGTTTGTTTTAAATTTTAATGCTCAATTAATCTTTCTATTTCACTTCTATAGTTCTACTCCGTTTTTGCAGTGGACTTGAGAACCCTCTCTTTTGAATGTGTTCTGATATACATTTATATATGTGTGTATCTTATCTGGAATTTTTAGGCTGAAATTATTTTGTTACATATATGTTGGGTGCACATACACATGAAACTCTTGTTTTCTAATATACAGAGTACATGATGTAATTGAAGATTATGAGTATATTCTAATCTAACCTTCTTTCCTTGTGGAACTGGCATATCTATTCTTGTAAGTAAAGTTTACCTTACTTAGTTACTTGGAAGTACCATTACTGGGGAATTACATTTAGCTTTGTGTTGTGAACTGAATTATGGTACTCTCATATGTTTAGTAGCTAGATGTCTTCTGAACCTGCAACACGAAAGTGCGGGTTGGGTCGGGGCCCTAATCATGTGCCGAAGGCCCCGGCTAATCCGGATGATCGCATTCTTATACAGATTCGTCCTCCTCCAAAAAGCACGTAAGTTAAACATCGTGTATATATAAGGGTTTAATATTTCCATTGTTATAAATATATATGACTGTAAATTATTGTATATTGTAGTGATTTTCAAGATAGTAAAATTGTGAAGTGCATTTCACAATTATTGTATTGTGTTAGATGAATGTTTATTATATCGATTGTATTGTGTTGTACGAATGTTTACAATTGTATTGTATTGGATGAATGTTTATTCATGGATGATTAATGTTTATTATATAGTAGTTATATCATAGATGGATGTTAATATGGATGTTTGTATATACTGCTGTGTTGGGATTGAAAGTAGGTACAAAGCAGGTGGGAAATCAATAAAAAAGAAAACAAAATTAAAAAAAATAAAAAACATCAGCGACCGCGTGCGGTCGCTAATACTATATCAGCGGTCGTTGCCACGTGTCCCACGTCACGGAATCTAGCGACCGCTGCGGTCGCTATTAGCGGTCGCTGCCACGTGTGCCACGTCACGCCTGACAAATGACTCAGCATAAGTCAGAATAGCGACGAAATCGGTCGCTGATTACGGTCGCTAACAATTCGGTTGCTATTGTTGGTCGCTGATGTCCTTATAGCGACCAGATTTTGTGCGACTAGTATCAGCGAACGTATGCGGTCGTGGATACCCATCTGCGACCGTATCCGGTCGCTGATATGCGGTCGCTTATAAGCCTTTTTGTTGTAGTGTGAATAGTGTCGTATACTTGAATAGTAATCCCGACATGAAAAAGGTAGAAATTTTACAATAGAATTCATACCAATATTTTGGCATAATGATATTGAATGAAATAATATCATTAACGAAGAAAATAACATCCCTTACCTCAAAAGAACAGTACTTCTGACTGGAATATCGGATATAATATTGAAGGAAACTTGCACTGAATAGCAACTCTCAAAGTATCTAAATACTCACAAAATACTCTTAATATTTAGAGAGAGAAAACTTTTCTGATTCTGGTGTGATTTTCAATTCTAACTAAACACCTTATTTATAGGAAAATGCTTAGAATGCCAAAGCAAGACTATTTAATAAAATATTAAATATTTTTAAAAAATTTCTACGCACACCTTCTTGACCAATTCATCAGCACTCCATAAGTGGGTCCCACCAAATTTAGAAATTCCAAAACAACCATATCTTCATCATTTGTAAGTCGTACGAAATGGGCCTTTGTGTTAAAAACATCGCACTCGTAAACGCATATGATCTTCTACTCAACGCGTTAACTACCACGTTCGCTTTCCCACGATGGTATTGAATGGTATGATCGTAATCTTCAACAGCTCGAGCCAACGTCTTTGGCGCATGTTACGTTCGTTTTAAGTAAAGAAATATTTGAGGGTTTAAGAAATGGGTTTTATACTGAGGTCAATAAAAAATTTGATTTCACGCTCTAGGGGTAGGCTAAGAAGACTTCAAGAATACGTCAAGAGATTTATTAACAATAGAAATATCATTCAAAACTATGACCCTCATCCAAGACTTGGATAGTACGTCACATTGATATCTATCAACTTGTCATCGTCATTCACGACGTCGCCTACAGAAAGTCTGGCTTCGGTGCATTCCACACAAGGAAGTCAACAACGAAAGGACCGGGGCTCTTTACTTATGGCTTTATATGACAATGATTGACTTTAGTGGTTTTGTGACGCCCCCAAAATAGGTCCATTCCATCCAACCCATTCTGAGTCGCCAAATACATGGTACAGAAATAGCTACAACTATATTATTACAACATATAAACTGTGAGTTTAAATACAGATATTGCCGTCTAGACAATATCCACACGCAAATAAATCCCCATCATAATTATTGATACATTATTTTACAAAAATGGTGAGGACTACTAAACAACTCTCTCTAGAACCTTTATTCCATACCCCGACTAGTACTCGCTACATTCTCGCCTCCTGAGAAGAAAAATGGAACAAAAAGGAAAAGGGTGAGCTCAACTAACCCAGTAAAGAATATTATGACTAAGATAATATACAACAAATTATCGTTAGTCTTCAACAGGGAAAAATCTAATAGAATACAATAGACAACCAGTTTTAAATCAACAACTGCAGCGAAAATAACAATTCATTAGAAGAGTTAAGTAGAGAATGCAAACTACTATCTTCTATATATGAATTTAAAAGTTCATCATCGATATTTTATCGCTGTAACATCAATCAATATATATCTGAAATCAAATATTCATCTTTGCACTACAGGCCAAAGATATTCATCAGTTAGTCATGTTCATCTAAACACCTGTTCATCTTTGCACTACGGGTCAAAGATATTAATCAGTCAGTCATGTTCATCTCAACACCTGTTCATCTTTGCACTACGGGCCAAAGATATTCATCAAGAAATCATTCATCTTTGCACTACAGGCCAAAGATATTCAGTAATATCACCATTTAGGACTAAGGATGATGAAAAATATTTTAAAGAAAACGAATCCAGTGAAACAAAAGAACAAATATTAAGGATTCATACTTTAAACAATTCTCATTCAAAAATACTTCATAAATAACCAGAGTGGGGTAAAATTCAAGAATGATCAAAACATGGATACAATCAAAGCTAGTATCCAGAATAGATATTTTGGACAAAAAACAAAAATTTAATTTTTCTGTGAATAGTGTCGTATTCGTGAATAGTGCCGTATACGTGAATAGTGTCGTATACGTGAATAGTAACTCTGACACCAAAAGATAGAAATTTCACAAAAAAATTATCATGCTTCGTGAATAGTACTCGTGAATAGTAACTCATGAATAGTAACCCCGACATGAAAAAGTTCCAAATTTGATAAAAAGTTCCAACCAATATTTCAGCATAATGATATTGAAGAAGTAATATCATTTGAGAAGAAAATAACATCCCTTACCTCAGAAAGAATAGTACTTCTGACCAGAATACTATATATAGTGCTGAAAGAACTTGCACCGTATAGCAATACTCAAAGTACTAAAATACTCACAAAATACGCTCGATATTATAGAGAGAGAAAACTTCAGTTTCTGGTGTGATTTTCAATTCTAACCTAAGCATCTTATTTATAGAAAAATTCTTAGAACACCAAAGCAGAAATTTAATATAATATTAATATAATTATACAAATTTTCCTTAGCCCACCTTTTGGTCAAAAACACCAGCCACACATGATAATGATGTCCAAAAAAATACAAAAAACGTTTTTCTAACAAAAATAATTTAAACTACCAAAAATCAATTCACACCCGATATACCGAAACTTCAATAATTCACAATAAATAGCCCTTTTATCAGAAAATTCAAATCTCGTGATTTTTTATAGAAAATTCAATTCTCTACAACTTTACAGAAGAAAGTTTTTCCAAATTCCTAACAGAAATTGACCGAAATCCATAAACGGGCGATTTTACAGGCTATAATCAAATTTCAGTCAAGAAATGGGCCCACGGACATGTTTAACATGTTTTAAACAAATTTTGCAACAAAAATACTCTTCCTCCTCATATACTCATATATACCACATTCATTGTAAAAATATCACCATTATTATATTATTAAAATATAATAATAAATTATTTTATCAGAAAAGATAAAATATCAATTTTTAACAATTGTCACTTTAAAAATTTTCTCCAT
This sequence comes from Panax japonicus, assembly GCA_020205505.1. NCBI lineage: Eukaryota > Viridiplantae > Streptophyta > Magnoliopsida > Apiales > Araliaceae > Panax > Panax japonicus. Next base: position 42,724,996 of record CM035109.1, on the reverse strand, counting down.
CTATATCCACATAAAATCAATATTTTCCTCATCATATAAATCAATAATTAATTATTCACAAATAATATTACAGAATCACAGTACTGGCAACCAGGTCGTTCCCAGGAAAGAGGGGGCTTTCCAATAAAGATTTCTCCATACTGGCGAGCAATTAGGTGACCAACCTCTCCTTAGACAGAACTTTCTAGACATTGTCAATAGTGTTATCTAATAATATTATTCAGATAATATGAATTATTGCTCCGATAATAGAAAATACTGTGTAGTGACAATTATAGAAACAACAGTAATATAAAATATCAACGCAGTAATTATTGAATCAATAAAATAAAATACTGAATATTAATTACTGTAACAATTATTGAGTAGTGTCTTCTTACGTAAGAATCAATAATTGGTGCAATACCGTGTGCTACTGTGCAACAACGCGTATTACTGTGTTTTAACCACTGGGTATTCCAATAGTATTAACGGTAACAACTTCGCCGTTATTTATAAACAACTTATACTTGTCATTTTCTTCATCCAATCGCTTTTCGTTATGGGGCCCACAAAAGACTGCACCGTTGTACGAATATTCCCCGACAACAAGAATATTCCACGACCAAACGAATATTCCCCGACAACAATGAATATTTTATAACCACCTGTTTATTTTAAAATATTTGCGCATTTTACTCATAACTAACCACATTAATCAATTCAACCCTTACTATTTCAAAATAATAAATAGAGGAAATTCCATTTTATTAAAAAAAAAATTGGGGTCTTACAGGTTTGGTTGCTTGAATTCGCATAACAAGTTGGTTGGTTAGAAATATGAAAGCTAACAACCTTACGAAAAGCATGATGAGTAGTTAATTAAACAATTTCTAAAAATTGCATCAAAGGCAAGTATTTTCAAAGAGATAAGATTGACAGGTAACGTGAAAGTGTCGATTTGAATCAACAAGATTTATAAATAGTGGAGGTAATGAAGGTTTCTACTAACGAAGTTTCAACCAATAAGTCAAAGTCTAACTTCTCCGGAGTTCAATTTAAATGTTGAGCACAAGAAAGAGAGATAAAAGAATAGGTAGAACCGGTATCGAATAAGGTATAGACTTCGCAAGAATTTATAATTAACTAACCCGTGATAACTTCGTTCGATTCGTCGTCACGAAAAACGCTCTCCCTTAAACTACCGAATTTTTTGTGTCTGTATCCACCTTTGGTACCACCGTCTTAGCTGGACTTGACTTCACTATACGATAAAATCGATCTAAATGACCTTCTCTTCTTGAAATTTCCACTTCTATTATCTTGGCCATGATTACCACTGAAGTGGTTACCATTCTTGGCATGATAATTTCCACCACGATGGTTATTACTGTTCCGATGGTCGTTGCCACCGGTATGATTATTATCGTGTTGTTGGTCGTTACCTTTTGGTTCAGCTAACTCATTATCGCGCTCCAATAACTGAGCCCTATTCACAATATCTGAATATAAACAAAGTTTATGAGAAATGAGGTATTGACGTATTTCGGGTTTCAAACCTCGCAGAAACATTCTCGTCATTCTCTCCTCATTATCGACCAAATGGGATGCAAACCAGGATAACTCCGCAAACTTAGCCTTGTAATGCGACACGTTCATATTGTTTTGCTCCATTGCACATCTCAAAATTTTTAGATGTCATTCTCAAATACTGTCACAAAACAAGGGTTAATTAAACAAATTAACATATCACATATTATCTCTATATTCTAACCAACCAATTAAATACCAATTAAACTTAGGTAGGTCATACTAGCGAAGGAATTCCCCATCTCTCTCCTCCTAGTTCTTGTCTCACATCTCAACCAGGGATCATATCCCTAAGCTTTGATACCAACTGTGACGCCGCCAAAATAGGTATACATCACCCATCTTGAGTCGCCATATACATGGTACAGAATTCAAATACAACTTAATAATACAACTGTCGTGTACAGTACGACAAAACATAAACTATGAGTTTGAATACAAATATTTTCTACTAGAGAGTATACAAACTCAAAAGGAGTTCTCATTACAATTATTATCACACTATTTCACAGAATAGTGAGGACTACTAATGCACCATCTAGGACCATCACTCTGTTCCCCAACTAGTCCCAGCTACGTTCTCATTTCCTGAAGAGAACAATGAAAGAAAGGGTGAGCTCAACTAGCTCAGTAAGAAATATTATGACTAAGATAATGCAGAATAATTTATCGTTAGCCTTCAACAGTGTTAAACTGATAAAATATAATAAATATCAAGTTTAACTGCAGCGGAACAAGCAATCCATTAGAAGAGTCAAGTAGGGAATAAAATCTACTATCTTCTATGATTTAAAAGGTTTTTCATCACTTTTATTGCTGGGACTCAGCTTAATAAATAATCCACATCATCGAATCACCCCTACACTACGGCCAAAGATATTCTTTAGTATCACGACCACGAATTATCCATTCACTACGGCTAAAGATAATCATGTTTTCATCAACGGTCCTGATCATGCCATAAAACAATTCATCTTTGCACTACAGCCAAAGAAAATCCATAGCCATAATCATACCGAAAACTGTTCATCAATGCACTACGGGCCAATGAGGACTTTTTCCACATCATTTGTAACACTACGGTTATGATTATACCGAATAATCCCTGGTCATAATCATACCAAGTCCATCTATGCACTACAGGCCACATATGACTTTCAACAAAATATAAACATAAGGATGATGACAATGATATAAGAATTCAATAAAACAAGTTCAAGAATTAATTTATCAAGGAACTGATAATGTCCAAATTGTCAACATGATACTGCTTTGTAGAGTAAAATTCAAGAATGCTCAGAAGAATATTTCCATGAAAAGATACTGAATGAAGCGCAAATATCAAGGATACTCCACTAATTTCATGGAGTATAGAAGTCAAAGTTTTAACCAACTGAGTATAATAAAGAATGGAATAACAAAAGAAATCACCATACATGCGATACACCGCACATGCAGGTTATTCCAACAGAATAATAAATAACGGAATCAGGTCCGGCGTAAAACGCACAGACAGGATATTTCAACAAAATAATAAAGAATGGAACCAGGTCCGGCGTAAAATGCACCGACCGGATATTCCAACAGAATAATAAATTACGGAACTAGGTCCGGCGTAAAACGTACAGACAAGATATTCCAACAGAATAATAAATAACAGAAACAAGTCCGGCGTAAAACGCACAGATAGGATATTCCAACAGAATAATAAAGAATGGAATATTAGAAGAATTTCACCATGTATGCAGTATTTTGCATAGACATGTTATTCCAACATAATAATAAAGAATGAAATAAAAGAAGAATTTCACCAAGTATAGGGTAGCCCGCGTATACAGGTTATTCCAACAGAATAATAAAGAACGGAATAACAGAAGTTCTCTTCTTAAATAAGAAAGAAAGAGTACCCCTTACGAGTACAACAAATAATATTCCCTACCTTTAAAAAACTGGATACTGGAATAGTGAGGTAGCAGACTTCTCTTCTTCTTTCTCTCTATAATTTCTCTGTATAATAATTGCTCTAAAGCTTTTGTGAATTGATGAGAAATGAAGGAAGAATGAGCTTCTATTTATAGGAAACACAGTTTCGATAATTGCACGTTTTGGGGCTTGAAATATTACAGTATAATACTTTCCTCTTTTTCTTCATTTTTAATTTAGTCCTGCAAGTATTATCAAACTTGCACCAACTCCCGTAATAGTAAATAATGTGAATCAATAGTAAATCATGTGACTCAATAGTTCTAATCATGTGATAAAAATAATTGCAGTATAGTACATCCATCTATACCTCCATTTTTAACTTAGTCATGCAAGTATTATCAATTTTGCACGAACTCCCCTAATAGTACAAGAATGTGATTCAATAGTACACACATGTGAATAAATAGTTATATAAGCATGTAAATTAGTAGCAATTAATTGCTCATTTATCCGATAAATTATCTGATTTATCAATATAACCCCAGACATCAATTATCATCGGAATAGATGTCGATTTTCACTAACACAAACAATTCCAACATAATGAAACTATTTTTATCAACAATATGAATTTTGAAATTTCAAAGTTTGACTTTTTTCGAAAAAGTCAACTGTTGACTTTTTGACCAAATAGTGAATCCCAAAAAATTTTGTGTTTATAGACTATTTTTACTAATTTCATCGTTCCGGACTCAAATATCACATCCGCGTCTCCAAATTCAACTCCGAACACAACTTCAATTTTAATAACATTCATCATTAATATTATAACTCACAATATTTACCAACCAGGTCGTTCCCATGAAAGAGAGGCTTTTCGATAAGGATTTCTCTTTATTGGTGCACAATTAGGTGACCAAACCTCTCATTGATAGAACTTCTAGATATTGTCAATATTGCAAATAATATAATGAATAACTTTGTCGTCTCAATAATTGATTTAATAATATATCATATTATGCAGATGATACTGTAACAATAATTGAATCAATAATATGAAAGATATGATGCAGCAATTACTGTAGCAATAATTAAGTATAACTGAGTGACTTCTCACGCAAGCATCAATAATCAATACCGTGTGCTACTATGCAACCATGCATATTACTGTACTTTTAACACCGGGTGTTTCAACAGTTAACGGTAAAACTTTCGCCGTTATTTTCATAAAGTATTTTTATCATTTTCTCAATCCGATAATAATTCTGTTGCGGGGTCCACCAATGATTGTACCGTCGTACGGATATTCCCCGATAAAAAGAATATTCCCCGACCAATCGAATATTATATAACAACTTGCGTACTTTGCAAAATTTATAAATATAATCCACAACTATAACATTATATCAAATCCACACCATAATATTCAAAAAAATATTTTGAGAAAATTAAATATTTATTAATAAAATCTGGGGTCTCACATAAAAGGACAAAGATTCGAGATTCGTACTTTGGTTTATCCAAGTTCAAAAATACTCCATAATAATCAATTCTGGAGCAAGATTCAAGAATTAAGATCAAAACATGGATACAATCAAAGATAGTAACTATAATAGACAACTTAGACAAAGAATTTTTTTTTTAATTTTTCTCTGAATAGTGCCGTTTTCGTGAATAGTGTCGTATACATAAATAGTATCGTACACGTGAATAGTAACCAAGATACAAAAGGTAACAATTTCATAAGAAAAATCATACTTCGTGAATAGTACCGTATTCGTGAATAGTGTCGTATACGTGAATAATGTCGTATACGTGAATAGTAACCCCGACATGAAAAGGTAGAAATTTCACAATAGAATTCATACCAATATTTTGGCATAATGATATTGAACGAAATAACATCATTTACGAAGAAAATAACATCCCTTACCTCAAAATAACAGTACTTCTGACTAGAATATCGGATATAATATTAAAGAAAACTTGTACTAAATAGCAACTCTGAAAGTATCTAAATACTCACAAAATACGCTCGATATTATAGAGAGAGAAAACTTCTGATTCTGGTATGATTTTCAATTCTAACTAAGCACTCTATTTATAGAAAAATGCTTAGAACGCCAAAGCAGACTATTTAATAAAATATTAATATTTTTAAAAAAAATTCTACGCACACCTTATTGACCAATTCATCAGTACTCCATAAGTGGGGCCCACCAAATTTAGCAAAATCCATAACAACCAAAAGTGGGGCCCACTCATGTTTTTAATAAAAATATTTTTAACAGCTCAATTCTAACAAAATACTGATAAAATTCCTCTGTATTAATTCCTTCATTTATATCCACATAAAATAAATATTTCCTTATCATATAAATCAATAATTAATTATTCACATATAATATTACAGAATCACAATAATGACAATCAGGTCGTTTTCAGGGAAGATGGGGCTTTTCGATAAGAATTTTTCTTTATTGGCGCGCAATTAGGTGACTAAACACCTTTTCTAGACAGAACTTCCTTAGACATTGCCAATAATGCTTTCTAATAATATTATTAAAATAATATAAATTATTGATCTGATAATGAAAAATATTGTGCAGTAACAATTATTGAAACAACAATAAAATAAAATATCAACGTAGCAATTATTGAATCAATAAAATAAATTATTGAACAGTAATTACTGTAATAATTATTGAGTAGTGTCTTCTTACGTAAGAATCAATAATCCAAAAAATATTGTGCAATACCGTGTGCTACTGTGCAACCAATTTTATTACTGTATTTTAAGCACCGGGTATTCCAACAGTGTTAACGATAACAATTATGCCGTTATTTATAAAAAAACTCAAACTTATCGTTTTCTTCATCCGACCATTTTCCGTTATGGAGCCCATAAATGGATGCGGCATCGTACGAATATTCCCCGATTTATAATTCAATTTATCCGGAGTTCAAAAATGTCCAAATGGTCAACATGATGATCAAAACGTTGATTCAATTTAAGAATAAGATTCATATATCAAAGATAATTTGGTCAGAAAAGAAATCAATTTTGTCGTGAATAGTACCCTGAGTGAATGGTACCCCGTGAATAGTATCCCGAGTGAATGGTACCCGAGTGAATAGTACCTCATGAATAGTACCCCGGAGGAAAATATTAAAATTTAATAAGAAAGTTCAGACCAATATTCCAATGAAACGTTACTAGATGCAGCGCAAAACTCAAGGATATTCTACTAATTTCAGGGATTATAGAAATAATACTTACCATAGTAAGTTTAGATTTAGGAATATGGAAAGAAATAATATACGAAACTACAAATGAATTTTCACCTGTCATGCAAAAATCCTCGTAGACATGGTTATTCCCACATATTAAAGAATGAATATGAAGATAATATCCCTTACAAGTATTGAATGAAAATAATATTCCTTACAAATACAAAAATAATACCATATACCTTGGTAGAAGATTGAATATTGCACTAGTGAAGTAGCAGAATACTCTTCTTCTTTCTCTCTATAGTTTCTATCTCTATAGCTTCTCTTGTGAGTCTTAGTGAATTGGTGAGAATGAAAGACGAAATAAGCTTCTATTTATAGGAGAATGGACTAAATAGTAACTGATTCACGGACGGTCCAGATTGATTTACTATTAAAACGGACGGTCTATATTGATTTACTATTAAAATCACAACCGATGGTCAAAATTGATTTACTATTAAAACCACAACCGACGGTCCAGATTGATTTACTATTAAAACCACAACCGATGGTCCATATTGATTTATTATTAAAACCACAAATATCTTATATTTAATAAACACATTTTTAATCTTTTAACAATTATTCATCATTAATATTATAACTCACAATATTGACAATCAGATCATTCCCAGGAAAGAGGGAGCTTTTCTATAAGAATTTCTCCTTATTTGCGCGCAATTAAATAACCTAACCCCTTTCCTCGACAGAACTTTCTAGACATTGTTAATAATACAAATAATAATACGAATAAATGTGTTGTCTCAATTATTGATTTAATAATATAAAATATTATGCAGATGATATTGTGATAATAATTGAATCAATAATATGAGGTACTGTGTGGCAACTACTGTTGTAATAATTGAATAAAACTGGATGAATTCTTACGTAAGCATCAATAATCAGAGATATTATGTAATACTGTGTGTTACTGTGCAACAACGTGTATTACTGTATTTTTATCACCAGATATTTCAACAGTTTAACGATAAAAGTTTTGCCATTTTTTTTATAAAAAGGTTATTTCTGTCGCTTTCTATATCCGACAGTTATTCCGTTGTGGGGTCCAGCAATGATTCTGTCATCGTACAGAAATTCCTCGACAAAAAGAATATTCCTCGACCAAACGAATATTTTATGATAACTTGCTTACTTTGAAAAAATTTTATATATCACCCATAACTATAGTGTTATATCAAATCAACACCTTATTATTCAAAATAATATTTAGAGAAAAATAAATTTTTATTCATAAAAAGTTAGGGTCTTACAACCTCCCCTTCTTGTGAAATTTCATTCTCGAAATTGATGTACATACATGGTATATCGAAGATGTGAGTATACCTTGTTTTCATTTCAGATTCTAACTCCCAAGTCATTTTCTCAATATCGTGGTTTCTCCATAAAACTTTGACTTGAGGTATAACCTTTGAGCGTAGAATATGTTCCTTCTTATCCAAGATTTTAATAGGTACCTCTTCATACGTTAAATCTTTTACTATCTCGTCTGGTTCTAATTCAATACTGTGTTTTGGGACTTCCACATATTTACGTAACATAGATATGTGAAAAGCGTTATGAACACGAGACATATTTGGAGGTAAAACGAGTCTATAGGCCACAGTTCTTACTCGATCGAGGATTTCAAATGGGCCAATGAATCAAGAGTTGAGCTTTTCTCTCTTTCCAAATCTCGTAAATCCTTTCCATTGAGCAACACGTAACAATACATGATCTCCAACATTGAATTACATGTCCCTTCGATGAAGATCAACATAACTCTTTTATCGATCTTGTGAGGTTTATATACGTTGCCGGATCATTTGAATCTTTTCCGTAGTCATGCGTACAAATTCTGGTCCCAACAATATTGCTTCATTCACCTCGTCCCATCATACTGGAGAATGACACTTTCGTCCATACAATGCCTCGAATGGAGCCATGCCTATACTTGTTTGACAACTATTATTGTAGGAGAATTCCACCAATGGTACGTACTTGTCCCAACATCCTTTGAAGTCTAGAACACAAAGTCTTAATAGATCTTCAAGAGTTTTAATAGTCCTCTCTTATTGCATGTCCGTCTGAGGATGATATACAGAACTGAATCGTAAATCAGTGCCCATGGCTTTCTGCAAGCTGACCCAAAATCGTGAAGTAAATCTTGGGTCTCGATCGAAAACTATAGATACTGACATACCATGCAATCTCACAATCTAATCTATGTATATACGAAAAAGAAGTTCAAGTGACTATGTTTCTCGTATAGGTAAAAAATGAGCAGACTTGGTAAATCTATCGACAATGACACAAATTGCATCTATGCCTTGAGAAACCTTGGGAAGACCAGTAATGAAATCCATGTTAATGTACTCCTACTTCTATTATGGAATTTTAAGTGGTTACAATGGACCTTTTGGCACTTGATGATCTGCCTTGACACGTTGACAAGTTAAACACCTTGAGATAAACTTCGCGATCTCTCTCTTCATATTACTCCACCAAAATACATGTCGAAGGTCACGATATATTTTGGTACTCCAAGGATGGATTGAAAACGGTGTGTTGTGTGCCTCCATCATGATTTTATACTTCAAATCAGAGTCATTAGGAACACAAAGTCTAGAGTTAACTCGAAGTATTCCTTCTTCGTTGATCCTTGCTTCTGGAATAACATCTTCTTGTACTCTCTTCTTCATACGCATCATCTCCGAGTCTGTAGCTTGAGTAGCTTTAACTTTATCAATTAAAGTTGGTTCTACTCGTATATTTGACATCATCACATGGGTACTTAGAGTCTTTAACTCTATTTCCATCCTTTATAAGTCATACAAAATGGGCCTTTGTGTTGACAATATCACACTCGTACGCGCATATGATCTTCTACTTAACGCGTCAGCTACCACATTCGTTTTTCCAACATGGTATTGAATGGTATGGTCGTAATATTTCAACAACTCAAGCCAACGTCGTTGCCGCATGTTGAGTTCTTTTTGGGTGAAGAAATATTTGAGGCTTTTATGATCTGTATAGATCTCCACTTTCTCCACATACAGGTAATGTCTCCAGATATTTAGCGCAAAAATGACTGTTGCCAACTCTAGATCATGAGTAGGATAATTCCTCTCATATTATTTAAGTTGTCGTGAGGCATAGGCTAAGACTTTCTCATGTTTCATGAGAACACATCCTAAACCTCTGCCTGAAGCATCGATGTAGATGATAAATCCCTCCGAACCTGATGGTATTGTCAGAACAGGTGTTGAAATGAGTCTCCTCTTGAGTTCTTAGAAACTTTTCTCACATTATTCACTTCATCTGAACTTTATAAATTTTCGAGTCAGCTGAGTTAATGGAGTAGTGATTCGAGAAAATCCTTCCACGAATCTCCGATAATAACCAGCTAAGCCAAGAAAGCTACATATTTCGTTTACTAACCTAGGTTGCTCCCAACTTTATATTACTTTAATCTTCGTCGGTTTAACTGATATTCCATGATTTGATATCACGTGCCCAAGGAATGCTACTTCCTCAAACAAGAACTCTCATTTCTTTAACTTGGCATATAACTTGTTTTCACGAAGCTTTTAGAGTATCAGCCTCAAGTGTTGCTCATGATCTTCATGGCTTTTGGAGTAAATGAGGATGTCATCAATAAAGAACACTACAAAATGATCCAAATATTCCTTGAATATTCGATTCATCATATCCATGAAGGCAGCAGGAGCATTAGTCAATCCAAAAGATATGACTAGGAATTCGTAATACCTGTACCGCGTTTTGATAGCAGTCTTTGGAATGTCATCGATCTTTGAAAAGAATTTAGCACCTAGCAACTGATCAAAAATGTCATTAATGCGAGGTAACGGGTACCTATTTTTTATGGTGACATGAATCAACTCTCGATAGTTAATGCAAAGTCGCATACTCCCATCTTTCTTCTTTACGAATAGAATAGGAGCACCCCCAAGGAGATGTACTAGGACAAATGAAATTGATGTCTAACAATTCCTGCAGTTGGGTTTTTAACTCCTGAAGTTCAATAGGAGCCATTCGATATTGATTTTTGGAAATTGGTTTTGTACCGGGTTCAAGGTCAATACAAAATTCGATTTCACGCTCTAGGGGTAGGCCAGGAAGTTCTTCGCGAAATACGTCAGAAAATTTATTAACAATTGAAATATCATTCAAATCTGACGTATTTTTGTTTAAATCCGTGACATGGGCTAAGAAAGCTTGACTTCTATTTTTCAATAAATGAATAGCTTTATATCTTGATATAATAGTGATTGAATTTAGTGGTTTGGCTGCTTGAATTTGCATAATAGGTTGGTTAGGAATATGAAAACGAACGACCTTACGAAAACAATCAATTTTAGCATGATGAGTAGTTAACAAATCAATCCTTAAAATCACATCAAATGCAGGTATTTTCAAAGAAATGAGATCAATAGGTAATGTGAAAGTGTCGATTTGAATTAAACAAGATTTATAAATGGTGGATGTAATGAAGGTTTCTCCCAACAGAGTTTCAACAAATAAGTCAAAGTCTCATTTCTCTAGAGTCAAATTTAAACGTTGAGCACAAGCTGGTGAAATAAAAGAATGGGTAGAACCGATATCTAATAAGGTATAGACTTCACAAGAGTTTATGATTAGCTTACCCGTGATAACTTCGTTTGGGTTCCTCGATCTTTGGGAGGTCACGACAAACGCTTTCCCTTGAACTATCGGTTTTGACTTTTCCGGGATAGCCTTTTGTGCCACTATCCTAGCTAGACTTGACTTCACTGCATGAAAAAATCAAGCTAAATGACCTTCTATTCTGCAATTGAAACACATTTTGGGTTGCTACGTACAGTTTGGACTGATGTGCCCCTCCTGTATGCATTTGTAACATACGACCGGTGGTCGTTCTCATTCCTTAAAAACGGGTGTTGGTGCTGCTGTCTTTCTATCATTGTTGAACCTTCTCTTTTTGAAATTTCCATTTGACTCATTTCTTATACTATCTTGGCCAGGATTACCACCGAAGTGGTTACCATTTCTAGCATAATGATTTCCTCCATGTTTGTTATCACCGCTTCGATGACTGTTGCCACTGGTATGACCACTATCATTTTGTTGGCTGCTATCCTTTGGTTGGGCTGACTCATTATCGCGTTCCAATAACTGAGCTCTATCTACAACATCTGAATATAAACAAAGTTTGTGAGAAATGAAGTATTGAAAAATTTTGGACGTCAAACATCGTAGAAACTTTCTCGTCATACGCTCCTCATTTTCTACCAAATGGGATGCAAACAGTGATAACTTCGCAAACTTTGCCTCGTATTGTGATACGGTCATATTGTTTTGTTCTAGCATGATGAATTCCACCTCTATCATGTAACGAATACTTTCTGGAAAGTACTTTTCGTTGAACAATTCTTGAAACTTCTCCCAAGATATCTTAAATACGAATAGATGATTACGTTTTACAGATTTCCACTAGTAATTTGCCTCTCCGCGCAACATAAAGGGGGCGAAGGGAACCTTCTGCTCTTCAGTGCATCCCAAGACATCAAATATCTTGGTAATCTGCTTAATCCATGCATCTGCCTTAAGTAGCTCTGGTTTTCCCAAAAACTCTGGTGGTCCCAACTCCTTGAATTGCTTAGCAGTGACCAACCGTGAGCTACAATTGTTTCCACTTGCATTTTGAACATGAGTCTCTCTCGTTTGGTGTTGCATGAATTGTTGAAAGCTCCTAAATCACTACAAAGAAATTGGTCATTGACGACGAGGTTATTGACGACGGCCATTAACCCATCGATAATGACTTCAATGCCAACTGGAACGCCGTCACGAATAAGTGTCGTCAGTAATACCTTTTCCCCAGAGAAAAGAGGTGCAAAAATTTGGCGATAGAGGGAAAACTCATTGGCGATGGACATAAATATTAAAGGCGACGGCACCACCGTCGCTAATGACTCAATGGAGACAAGACTCGAGCGACGGGACATGCTGTCGAGAATGAATAATATATTTTAAATCCCTGGTTTGCGACGGCAACGTCTCATTTTTTCATTTTCCCTCTATCTGAGATTTCTCATTTCCATCTTAATTCACCCATTTTCCTCTCAATTGAAGACTCAATTGGCTTTAACTAGGTCAGAGTGCTTGATTGATTTCACCCATTTTACTCCATTATCCCACTTCTCAGTTCGCCCCTTTCCTCCCTCTTCCTTGCATCTGTTACTTCTCCCTCTTCTTCACCACTGTTCATCGACGACTTATCAAGCCCTGTTCCTCTTTCTTTTCATCGGCGGCCAGAGGGTTTTGACAACAGAGAATTGGAACTTCAACTGTCAAATTGAGAGTAAAGGTAATGTTTCTTCTTTTAATAGCCACTGAACTTGATTTATTGCTCCTATTATGAACATAAATTCTATCAGTGTTAACTTTGATTTCATATTGGGGGTTGTTTAAGTGGGTTGAATAGATGAACTTGATGTGGGTATGATATTCATATAATGCAATACTTTTCAGTTTGTATAGCAACTTATTGATTCATATTATGGTTTTCATTCAATTCTTATTATTAGTTTAATTAGGGTATAAACTTGAAATAGTTTAGTGTGTTCTTCCATTTAGTGTATTTAACTGGTATATGGTTTTTCCATGTGAAACCTTTGCTCAAAGTTTTCCTTTTCTATTTCCTTTATTTAATAATTGTACTAAAGCTATGAAACATTGAAAGCAAGATAATCTTTTTAATTTGATTTGGTGCAAGTTTAATTTTGGTAATTGATATTTTTATAAGGGTATCTCACATAAATGTGGGGCTCATTCACTATATATGTGAGAAGAGTCTTGCTATGGTATTTTCATAGTTACCTAAATTTTTCAGTTAGCTATTAACCTATTAGCAGGGGGTGCTCCTTCAACATTATTTTTTAATCTCAAAATAACTCTTTGGAGTTGGGATGGAGAAAACATGTAGTTAGTTATCTGGTCTTTTAAAGAACTTTATTTGTACTTGGTGATCAGTTATTTTTGTGATTTTTTTCTAATCCTAATTCATAACCAAGAAGGGCCTCATTTCCTTGAGGACAAAAAAAGAGTTATACAAGCTAGAATGATATACCTACTTATCAATACACTACAAAAAATCAAGTCATAGTCAACGGGTCCAATGTCGACGGGATTAAAAATCAAATAACATAATATGTAATAAATGTGAAATGCTCAAGCACTAAAGCATAAAGGAAATGGAAATGTAATAATACTTGGACTAACATGATGGCTAAAGAAAGGTAATAATAGTTGACTTAGGGGAAAAACATCAAAATGAAGTAGCGCTGTGGTTTTGGCTAAAAATTGTATCTTTCTGGTTGAAGTTGAAATTTTTTTTTGCATCTATATCTGCATGCTCTCTCTTAACATAAAGAAGAATATTAGTTTGTTCTGGAGAGATTTGATTTGAGTTTAACTGATGTATATGTAACATGTAACATATAGACAATCCATTAACTGCAAGCATTTTCGAATTCTTAATGTATTTGTTTTTTCCTATTTGATGGTGGGTCAAGAAATTTAAAGACATGTGCATATTTTCGTATAGTTTAGGAAGCTTAGAAACCCGTTTGAGATTCACTTAGTATGAGTGAATCTCAAATAGTCCCCGTTTTGGGACTGTTCTTGTATGTTTGGAGCTCACTTAGGTCGGTGTTAACGACTTGAGCACGTCTTTATATTTTTAGAATTTTTGGTTAGTATATATCTCTTTATGTTCTTCGGGTGCATATTTAGACTACGATGTGTTAGTCTATTTCGTGTACTTGAAGACCATGGGGAGGTGCTGTCGAAAATGCTGAAAAATTTAAAGATGTGTTCAAGTTGTTGGCATCAGTGAAGCGACACATCTGGGAATGGGATAGAAGCCTGACCCGTTAGAGGTGGAGATGAAGTTAGAAAACTCATAAGCTTGCATATACAATTACTTAGAGACTTGATTGTGTTTGTCTAACTTTCCATATATATAGCAGACAGTTGTCCGAGGTGTCTGTTGATCGAAGTTGGATGGAACTTAGGGTAGCCACTGATAAGAGTCACTACAAAAAAACAAGTCATTGGAGATGGACTCATTAGCAACGGCGTTACCCCCGTCGGTAATAACATCATTGGTGATGGCTTAGCCGTCGATAATGATTCCCGTCGAGAATGACCCTTCTCGGGCCTAAATTTGGTAGGAATTTTTTCGCGCGCGTGGGAAAAGGTCATAGGCGACGGCCTTGTCGTCGGTAGTGAGTCAATCCTTATTGCCGTCGAGAATGAGGTTCATTTTAAACCCTAAAATTCATTTTTCTTTTTCTACTTTCTACTCTCTTTCTCCCGCTCAATCTCGGTTCTTTCCATCTGCACCTCTGCCGTCGCCTGTGTACATCGTCGTCGTCGCCTGTGCACCATTGTCATCGTCGTCATCTCCCTCATCCTTTGTCGTCTGCCTCCCCATCTTGCATTTTATCCCACTTAGGTGTGAGACCCCAGATTTTATGAATAAATATTTAATTTTCTCGAATTATATTTTTGAAAATTATGGTGTGGATTTGATATAATGTTATAGTTGTGGGTAATATTTATAAATTTTGCAAAGTAAGCAAGTTGTTATAAAATATTCGTTTGGTCGGGGAATATTCTTTTTGTCGGGGAATATTCGTACGACGGCACAATCATTGGTGGACCCCACAATGGAATTATTGTCGGATTGAGAAAACGACAAAAATACTTTATGAAAATAACGGCGGAGGTGTTACTGTTAAAACTGTTGAACTACTCGGTAGTAAAAGTACAGTAATACGCGTTGTTGCATAGTAGCACACGGTATTGATTATTGATGCTTACGTAAGAAGTCACTCAGCTATACTCAATTATTGCTACAGTAATTGCTGCATCATATCTCTTATATTATTGATTCAATTATTATCACAGTATCATCTGTATAATATGTTATATTATCTAAACAATAATTGAGACAACAAGTTATAATGATTAATAATTGTTGAAAGAATCTTTATGTTTTGATTAAAAATAAAATGATTTCTGGTAATTTTTATTCAATCCTTGATGTATATAAAGAGTCTATTATGAGACGTTGGTGATAAGTTTAATTATTTATGGGGGGCCATATGTCGTTATCTAAGAGTCTCTTTCGTAAATAGTAATTATTTTCGTAAATGGTAATTATTTTCGTAAATAGTAATTATTTTCGTAAATAGTAATTACTTTCGTAAATAGTAATTACCTTCGTCAATAGTATTTACCTTCGTCAATAGTATTTACTTTCGTAAATAGTAATTACCTTCGTCAATAGTATTTACCTTCGTCAATAGTATTTACTTTCGTAAATAGTATTTACCTTCGTCAATAGTATTTACCTTCGTAAATAGTAATTACCTTCTTCAATAGTAATTACCTTCGTCAATAGTAGTTGTCCCTTCAATATTACCAAGAGTTAATTGTCTCTTCGGTGTTCCAAGGGTTAATGCCCCTTCGTAAATAGTAGTTGTCTCTTCAATATTACCAAGAGTCATTTTGACCCTTCGTTAAGACCAAGAGCCACCCTCAGTTTTTCTATAAATAGAAAGCTCATTCCTTCATTATTTCTTACGAATTCGTTCAAGCTATAGAGAGAGAAAGTATAGAGAATAAGAGAGAAAGAATAAGAGTTTTCTGCTACTTCACTTATATCCAGTTCTTCTAAGGTAGGGAATATTATTTGTTGTACTTATTTCTTCTTGAAGAGAACTTATGTTATTCCATTCTTTGTTACTCTGTTGGAATAACCTGTAAAAGTGGCATACCCTATACATGACCCGTATACGCGGTATACCCTATACTTGGTGAAATCCTTACGTTATTCCATTTCTTATTATTCTGTCGGAATAACCTGTATACGTGGTTTACCCTATACTTGGTGACATTCTTCTATTATTCTGTCGGAATATCCTGTCTGTGTGTTTTACACCGGACCTGGTTCCATTTACTATTCCGTCTTTACATTTCTGTCGGAATATCCTGTCTGTGCTATACGCCGGACCTGGTTCCATCATTTACTATTCCGCATTTATTATTCTGTTGGAACATCCTGTCGGTGTGAATTTCACCTGACCTGGTTCCGTTATTATTATTCTGCTGGAATAACCTGTTTGTGCGGTCTCTATCGCATGCATGGTGATATCTTTTGTTATTGTATTCGGTATTACTCAGTTGGATAAAACTTTGACTTCTATACTCCATGAAATTAGTGGAATATCCTTGATATTTGCGCTTCATCCAGTATCCTTTCATGAAAATATTCTTCTGATCATTCTTGAATTTTACACCACAAAACAGTATCGTGTTGACAATTTGGACGTTAATAATTTCTGGATAAAATAATTCTTGAACTTGTTTTATTGAATTCTTATAAAATTGTCATCATCCTCTTATTTATATTTTTGAAAGTCATCTGTGGCCTGTAGAGCATGGATGGACTTGGTATGATTATGACCATGGATTATTCGGTATAATCATGACCGTAATGTTACAAATGATGTGGTAAAAGTCTCATTTGCCGTAGTGCATTGATGGACAGTTGTTGGCATGATCATGACCATTAATGAATACACAAATATTCTTGGTCGTAGTGCATGAATAATTGTGGTCGTGATACTAAAGAATATCCTTGGCCGTAGTGCGGGGGTGATTCGATGATGTGGAATATTTATTAAGCTGAGTCTCAGCTATAACGATGATGAAAAACCTTTTAAATCATAAAAGATAGTAGATTTTATTTTCTACTTGACTCTTTTAATGGATTGCTGGTTCCGCTGTAGTTAAACTTGATGTTTATTGTATTTTATCAGTTTAACACTGTTGAAGGCTAATGATAATTTATTCTGCATTATCTTAGTCATAATATTTCTTACTGGGCTAGTTGAGCTCACCCTTTCTTTCACTGTTCTCTTCAGGAAATGAGAATATAGCTGGGACGAGTCGGGGAACGGAGTGATGGACCAGAGAATAGTATTAGTAGTCCTCACTATTCTGTTAAATAGTGTGACAATAATTGTATTGAGGACACCTTTTGAGTTTGTATGCTCTCTAGTAGACAATAATTGTATTCAAACTCACAGTTATGTTTTGTCGTATTGTACACGACAGTTGTATTAGTAAGTTGTATTTGAATTTTGTACCATGTATCTGACGACTCAAGATGGGTGATGTATACCTAATTTTGGGGGCGTCACATTAGGTCTGTCCCTCTTGGTTCTACTGGTTCCTTTCTGGTTCTGTCCTTCTCCGTCCGCCTTTGCAGTCGTCTATCCATCTTTGTTCTGCTAGTTCAATTAGTAAGTTGATTTTTTTATTCTTAGGCTTTAATTTGTAAGTTCCAATTTATTTATGTTAGGGTTTAATTTGGGTCTTCAATGCATTTATGTTATCAGGCTTCTATTATTGTCTTTGCTACTAAGTAGTATATATTTTACCCTTTTTTGAGCATTATCCATCTCTATTATGTGTTAGCTTAATTACAGTACTAGTGTAGAAATTATGTGTTAGCAAATTATAATTTGTGCTGTGTAAAATAGTTCTGCAATTTGTAATGTCTTTGAGGCTTTGGTGACTGTATTGACATATATGTATAGTGGTAAAATGAGGCCGTTTCTAAAGCTTAATGTAAACTTCATGATTTCTCAGATAGAAAAGACTTCAATTATGGTTAAGTAGCAATTTATTAGCAGTTTGTTAGAAAAATAGAAACTGTATTGGATTTTTGCTGTAAAAAAGGTAAATGGGAAAGGTGAAATTTTATTGCCTTTTTTGTTCTAGAAAGTAAATGAAGTATCTTGAAATGTGACCTATATATAGAATGTTAACTTAAGCTCTAATGAAAATGTTTTACAATTTTGGCATCCTATTGTTGGTGCATTAGAGCTTCCGAGCATTACCCTGCTATTCAAAATTATAACTTGATCAACTTGTTATATATAGTTACTATTGTTTGCCTCAATTGTCTCAACTGTGATAGTGTGATGGAAAAGTCTAATTGGCCATGACTTATCAAGTATGAAATAAAGACTAATTCTAATTAACCAACAAAAGCTTTTCAACTTTTGCATTGACCTTGAATTAGTTATAGTTATGGCTTGCAATGAGATCCTCTGCTATCTAGTTTCGATATTGCAAATAGTTCTTTCCTAAAAAGTTTCACCTCTTTCATTAATTACAAAGTCACCTACTAGACCTTACGACCATCGTTTAAAGCACTTACAAGCATTAGCTGTTTCTCTTATGTTTTTTGTTTATCATATTTATGAATAACTATTCCTTATATAATGCGTTTGCTTTCAATTTTTCTATTTTTATTTTTTTTAGTTGGTGTCAAAATCTTTGCATGTGGTTGCTTGGTAATTTGAGTTATTTATTTTCTTTTATTTGTATCATATTCAAGTTTAAGAAAGTTATTTAGTATCTTTCAATGGCAGAGTTATAATATCCAGGTTATTTTTATTGCATTTAATTTGCCCTTTTTTACTGTAGTGTTTGACTAGCTGTAAACTTGTTTTAGGATCTGTTGTTTGTTTTCCTTTTCCAAGTTGATTCGATATTGCCTTAACCATATTCAAATTCTCAATTTATTTATTTTTTTCCTATTCTCAATTCTCAAATTCACATGTACATATTTTCATATAGTTTAGGAAGCTTAGAAACCCATTTGAGATTCACTTCGTAGGAGTGAATCTCAAATAGTCCTCGTTTTGGGACTTTTCTTGTATGTTTCGATCTCACTTAGGCCGGTGTTAACAACTTGAGCACGTCTTTATATTTTTTGAATTTTCAGTCAGTATATATCTCTTGACGTTCTTCGGGTGCATATTTAGACTACGATGTGTTAGTCTATTTCGTGTACTTGAAGACCATGGGAGGTGCTGCCGAAATTTTTGAAAAATTTAAAGATGTATTCAAGTTGTTGGCATCAGTGAGGCGAAACATCCGGGAATGGGATAGAAGTCTGACCCGTTAGAGTGGGAGATGAAGTTAGGAAACTCATAAGCTTGCATATACATTAACTTGGAGACTTGATTGTGTTTGTCTAACTTTCCATATCGAAGTTGGATGGAACGTAGGGTAGCCACTGATAAGAGTGGGCTTAGCTTTGAGTACCGTAGTGGGGTTGAACAGCTTCTCAATTTCGTGTTTGAGCAAGTCAGTGGTGATGAGATTAGATGTCCTTGTAAGAGGTGTGTGAATGAAGTATGGAAAGAAAGGAGTGATGTCATGTGCGACTTATTTGCGTATGGGTTCAAGCAGGGTTATACGACATGGATCTATCATAGGGAAACCTGGTTGGATGAACATGTATTAGAACCGGAATCTAGAGGTGACGAAACCTTTGATTGTACTAACATGATAGTCGAAACTGTTGGTTCATACTTCAAGTGGAATACAGACAGGGATGACAGTAGCACATAGAAAGAGACGAATGACGGGGCTAAGAGTTTTTATGAGTTATTGCATGAAGCAGCGATGCCACTGTATAACGGGCACATACGGAGACCGAGTTATCGCCCAGTTTGCAAAACTCATCAACATTTAGGCAAAAAGCCGAAAATGAGGTCAAAACCCACACAAGCCGTCCGAATGACACGCAAACACACACATAGTACCGCGTAGGTAATGGACACGCGTTAGAATTTATGGGACTCGATTCTGACATATGAAGACCGAGTTATCGCCCAGTTTGTAAAACTCGCCAACACTTAGGCAAAAAGCCAAAAATGAGGTCAAAACCCGCACCGACCGTCCGAATGACATGCAAACACACACAAAGCACCGCGTAGGTAATAGACATGCATTAGAACTTACGGGACTCGATTCCGACATACGGAGACCGAGTTATCGCCTAGTTTGCAAAACTCGCCAACACTTAGGCAAAAGTCGAAAATGAGGTCAAAACCAGCACCAGTCGTCCAAATGACACGCAAACACACACATAGCACCGCGTAGGTAATAGACATGCGTTAGAACTTACGGGACTCAATTCCGACATACGGAGACCGAGTTATCGCCCAGTTTACAAAATTCGTCAACACTTAGGCAAAAAGTCGAAAATGAGGTCAAAACCCGCACTGGCCGTCCGAATGACACACAAACACACACATAGCACCGCGTAGGTAATAGACACGTGTTAGAACTTACAAGACTCGATTCTGACACACGGAGACCGAGTTATCGCCCAGTTTGCAAAACTCGCCAACACTTGTATAACTCAAACTAAAATAATTTAAATATGCTCTATTTTGGACTTCGTTATTAATATTTTAATTTTGTAGGGTCTATTTGATGAGACTCGTGGGGGTAGAGATGGCGGCACAGGCGATGCCCGTGGAGGAGATGGTGATGAACGTCGGGCTGATGCTGATGAGACTATGGAGGATGGGACCGGAGGTGGGACCGATAATGGGACCAGAGGCGATGGCACAGAGATTCCTGATCTTGGGCAGTAGTTAGTTTATATTTATATTTTGACTTTTCAATTTTTGTAATTCTTTAAGGATGATTTGTCAAAGATTGTTGGTTTTTATTTCCGTTATGAACTAATTCTTTAATTAAGATCTCAATTGAACCTTTTATGACTATAAATTAGTTATTCAATTTATTTCAATTATTTATGTCAAAGTGAATTGTTTATCTTGTCTTGAGCTTAGTGATTAATTATTTGGCCAATAATTACCTTGTTACTCTAGAAGGAATTGAAAGAGGAATTCTAGGGTTAGAACTGGGCTTGATAACGTGTGACTTAGTTATTTGCACAGTGAATAATTAGGTTTGTGAATTGAATGGAAATATATGTTCACCGCATGTAACAAATAAAGAATTGGAATTGAAAGAGTTTAATTCAATTGTTTTGCATAGGAATATAGCAAGATTAATCTGGATTAAATAGAAGTCAATTGATCACTTGGAAAAGGGCTTTTGGCATTTGAGAATTTCAGTTAATAATTCAGTAGGCATAATAATTGAGATAATTAGATAATTGATTTATAGTTCATAATTGGAGATATTGAGGTCTTAATCCTTATTTATCTGAATTCATTCATTTAAATCTTAGTTTTATTTATTTGCTTTATCTTAGAAATAGTATTTCTTAATTATTTAGTTAGTTTTATTAATTCAAAAAATCACAATTATTAGTTGTTTAAATAAAATTGGATTGATATAGTGCTAGTAGTTGGAATTTATTAATTAGAATTCTCTGTGGGATCAACACTATTTTATCACTTTATTACTTGTTGATTGTGTATACTTTCACGTATTCATTGATTGCGAATTCGACCAACAGTCTCCTCGAGATACTCGAGGTCAGGCACTGGTGGAATTGGTTTGGTAGAAGGTTTTGGGACGATCAGAGAATCTGTCTTGTAGGGGCGATTGATGGGGAGCTTTTTCTTGCTCTTTTTCAGCAAAGCCATCTTCTCTGACCTATCCATCTTCATGATGTTCTTGGAAGGTTCTGCATTTGTTGACGTTGGGGGAGCTGCAGCCGAAGTGGAGCTGGTCGAAAGCTCAAAGATGGGAATGGTCTCTTCTTCGGGCGATTCGTCAGTGATGGGATGGCGGATTGGTTCAGATTTGATGAGTAGTGGAATTAAGGTTTTTTCAGCTCCTTCGGGCATTGAAAATTGTTACTGTAAAAAAGTAAACAAGTTAGAAGGTTGATCAATCGAAGAATGCAACTAAAGAATGAATAGGTTAAGAATAAAGGACTTACATCCATGTTTGTATAGCCAGGTCTTATTGGACAAGATGTCCATGCCCAATTCGGTCCTCTTCAACTTCTGGTATAACTCTTTGAAGGCGTCTTGTCGGTCCTTCGGGAATTTGACCACCCACAATTGGATATTCGGGGGTGGCCCAATTCGAAAGAAGTTTGAGACCAGTCCCCTTGACGAAGATCCATTGTGGGTGTCAACCCTTGTTGCTGGAAGGGGTTTTAATGAAGTTAGGTAGATTAGGTTGTCTGTTTAGCTGTTGAAACCCCGATTCCTTGGCTCTCCCGATGCTGAATAGAACAAAGAAGAAGTCAAGACCAGGAGCAACTCCTAGCTCCTGACATAAGGCGATGAGCTGATCAAATGGATATACGAGTTCGGCACAAGTTGTACGAACCCGATCCCCATGAAGTAGAGGAAGGAGGTGATGAATTCGTGAAGGGGGAATCGGACCCCATATTTTAGGGCCCGGGGGAAGAACAACGACCCATTCGCCTGCGGTGTGAGACCCCGAATTTTATGAAATAAAAGTATTCAATTTTTCTATTTTAGTAAATGGTTAAATTGATAAAAGGTTAAAGTTAAGGGTGATATTTGAATTTTTTTTAAGTAGACAAGTTGTCATAAAATACTCGATTACTATTCACTCTAGTATTATTCACTCGGGTATTTGGGATACTTTTTGTGTCAGAGTACTATTCACGAGTTACTATTTATGAGTTACTATTCACGAGTTACTATTTATGAGTTACTATTTATGAGTTACTATTTACGAGTTACTATTCATGAATTACTATTCACGAGTTACTATTTACGAGTTACTATTCACCCGAACAAAATATATTTCTTTTCGATCCAAATCATTTTTTGGTACAATATTATTCCATGAAGAGATGTACTAATTTTTCAGACCGTTGGTTGAAATTATAACAGAAAAGCTTTATATATAAAACAGAATATTTTTACAAAGTTATTCTATAAATAAAATATATTATATTCTATTATGCATAGTATTTTGCATAGTAAAATCTTTTTATATAAAACCGAATACTTTTATAAAGTTATTCTATAAATAGAATATATTATATTCTATTATGCATAGTATTTTGTATAGTAAAATCTTTTTATATAAAACAGAATACTTTATTAAGTTATTCTATAAATAGAATATATTATATTTTATTATGCATAGTATTTGCATAGTGCTTGCATAGTATTTGCATAGTAAAAATCTTTTTATATAAAATAGAATATATTTTATTTTATTTAAAAGATTTTACTTTAAATATAGACCGTTCGATTAAAGTAAATCAATCTGGACCGTTCATGGGTTGGTTACTATTCATTCCATTCTTCTATAAATAGAAGATCATTCTTTCATTTTTTTTCTTACGAATTCACTGAAACTCTAGATAGAGAAACTATAGAGAGAATTCTTCTTCTATAATCTTGAGTATATTTCTTTAGAGTTTAAGAAAACTTTGAGAGTAGTGCAAGTTTTCTTCGAGTATTTCCTCGCCCTACTAGTCAGAATACTCTTATTTGAAAGGTAAAGGGATATTATTATTGTAAGGGATATTATTTGTTGTACCCGTAAGGGGTGTTATTCTTTCGTATTCATGAAGAGAACTTCTGTTATTCCATTCTTTATTATTCTGTTGGAATAACATGTATGCGCGATTTACCCTATACTTGGTGGAATGACCTGTATATGCGGTTTACCCAATAATTGGTGATCTTTTTATGTTATTCCATTCTTTATTATTCTATTGGAATAACCTGTTTACACGATTTACCCAATACTTGGTGACCTTCTTCTGTTATTCCATTCTTTATTATTATGTTGGAATAACCTGTTTATGCGAAGTACCGCATACTTAGTGAAATTCTTTTATTATTCTGTTCTTTATTATTCTGTCAGAATATCATGTCGGTGTGAATTTCACCTGACCTGGTTCCATTATTTATTATTCTGTTGGAATAACCTATATACGCGGATTACCGTATACCTGGTGAAGTCTGTTGTTATAACATTCTTTATTATTCTGTTGGAATAACCTATATACGCGGATTACCGTATACCTGGTGAAGTCTGTTGTTATTTCATTCTTTATTATTCTGTTGGAATAACCTGTATACGCGAATTACCGTATACCTGGTGAAGTCTGTTGTTATTCCATTATTTATTATTTCATTCTTTACTATTCTGTCGGAATATCCTGTCTGTGCGTTTTACGCCGGACCTGGTTCTATTATTTATTATTCTGCATTTATTATTCTGTTGGAATAACATGTCTGTGCGGATTACGCGTGCATGGTGAAATTCTTCAGTTATTCCATTCTTTATTATTATGTTGGAATAACCTGTCTATGCGAAGTATTGCATACATTGTGAAATTCTTTTATTATTCCATTCTTTATTATTATGTTGGAATAACCTGTCTATGCGAAGTACTGCATACATGGTGAAATTCTTTTATTATTCTATTCTTTATTATTATGTTGGAATAACCTGTCTATGCGAAGTACTTTATACATGGTGAAATTCTTTTATTATTCCATTCTTTATTATACTGTTGGTTATGGGTTTTACAGTTGTATGTCTTTGGCCTGTAGTGCAAAGATGATATGTTGTTAAATATCTTTGGCCTGTAGTGCAAAGATGATCTGTTGTTTGATAGCTTTGACCCGTAGTGCGAAGATGGACAAGTGTTTGACATGATCATGACCACTAGTGATAATAACGAATATCCTTGGCCGTATTGCATGGATAATTCAATTATGTGATTGGCAGGATCATGACCATTAGTTAACAGTTGAATGTCTTTGGTCGTAGTACACTGATAGACAATTGATTGGTATGATCATGACAATTGGTTTTATAGTTGAATATCTTTGGCCTGTAGTGAAAAGATAGACAACTGATTGGTATGATCATTGTTATTACATTTGAATATCTTCAACCTTTGGGGTAAGGATATTGAGTAAACATTCTATTAATCCTTTGTGGAAAGGAGAAACTGTTGATTTACATGATTATAAATATGAATTGTGAACTTAATTAAAATCTTTAGTGGTTCAGGTGAAGACAGGTGATGAAAGTTCTCTTTGTCTTGGGTACAACGAAGAACTGTTGATGAGTATTACATGAATGAAATATTAATGATGGACTTTTAATTTGGAGGAGAAAGTAGACATTATGTTCTACTTGACTCTTCTAATGGATTATTGATTCCGATGCAATTATGGTTGAAAAGTTTTATTATCTACCATATATTCTAAATCTCTGATTTATTCTGATAAAGGTTGTTGATAAATTAATTATCTTAGCCATGATATTCTTTACTGGGCTAGTTGTGCTCACCCTTTTACTTCACAATTTCTTTCAGGTAATAAGAGTGTAGCTGGGTCGAGCGGGGATAACAGGGAAAGAGTGTGATGGTTCGAGACTGTCGAAGTTTCTCAATACATTATAAAACGGCATGACATGCAACAGATAATTGTATTGACGACCTAAGATGTGTGTGTCGTATTTTATACGTCATATAATAATTGATTTTGGCGAACAACAATAGGGTGATGAGAACCCGACTTTGAAAGCGTCAAAAGTGCACCTCATTAGAATGAATATGATAGTAATCTTCTCGTTCTTCTTTGGGGTCTTAAAATATTTGCTGCTGTATTTTATATGGCATTGTAACAATTTGAGTTTGGATACTGTCTACGAGACAATATTGTATTAAAACTCACAGTTAACTGTTGTCGTATTTTATATGACAGTTCAACATTTGTATAAATGAAGTTTGTATTGGATTTTTATAATGTGATATCTGGCGACTCAGAATGGGTGATGTATACCTATTTTTGGGGGCGTCACATGTGGGGTGCCAGTACATTCTTTCGTTTGACTCTAGCACCCAAAGTTTGTATTCCTTTGGGATGTTGAACAGGGTTCGAATGTCAGAGATTTGGGAAGGGATGATGGAAGATTTGGTGTTGATGTGGGAGAAATTGCTCTCGGATGCATAAACGGTTCGTATCCTCGTCTCTGTATCGGTGGTGGTTGAAGGAGTTAAAGGGTTGGTTGTATCAGACGGTGGTTGTAAGACCCCAACTTTTATGAATAAAGAATAATTTTCTCGAAATATATTTTTGAATATTATGGTGTGAGTTTGATATAATATTATAGTTGTGGGTAATATTTATAAATTTTGAAAAGTAAGTAAGTGGTTATATAATATTCGATTGGTCGGGGAATATTCATTTTAACAGGGAATATTCGTACGTCGGAAGTATTGTCGTAGTAAGAAAACAACAGAATTATCTTTTTATAAAAATAACGCCGAAAGTGTTACCATTAAAACTGTTAAACTATCTGGTAGTAAAAATACAGTAATACGCATGGTTGCATAGTAGCACACGATATTGATTATTGATTCTTACGTTAGAAGTCACTCAGTTATACTTAATTATTGCTACAGTAATTACTTCATCATATCTCTCATATTATTGATTCAATTATTGTCACAGTATCATCTGTATAATATGTTATATTATTAAATCAATAATTGAGACGACAAAATTATTCATATTATTATTTGCAATATTGACAATGTCTAAAAGTTCTGTCAAGGAGAGGTTTGGTCACCTAATTACGCGCCAATAAGGAGAAATCCTTATCGGAAAGCCCCCTCTTTCCTGGGAACGACCTGGTCGTTAAATATTGTGTGTTATAATATTAATGATGAATAAGTTTGTGTTGATTAAAGATGAAATTGATAGTTCCATTGTGTTAGAATTATTAGTGTTAGTGGAAATCGACATTTATTTCGATATTAATTAATGTCTGGAAGTTATACTGACCAATTGGGTAATTAATCGGATAAATGAGCAATTAATTTCTATTAATTCACATGATTATAACTATTTATTCATATGTGTGTACTATTGATTCACATTCTTGTTACTATTAGGGGAGTTGGTGCAAGATTGATAACACTTGCATGACTAAGTTAAAAATGGAGGTATAGATGGAGGTACTATACTGTAATTCATATTTTCACATGTCTAGAACTATTGAGTTACATGATTTACTATTGATTCACATTATTTACTATTAGGGGAGGTGGTGCAAGTTTGATAATACTTGTAGGATTAAATTAAAAATAAAGGAAAAGAGAAAGTTATTATATTGTAATATTCTGAGCCCCAAAATGTGAAATTATCAAAACTATATTTTCCTATAAATAGAAGCTCATTTCTTCATTATTCTTCACCAATTCACTCAAGCTATAGAGCATTTATTATAGAGAGAAATTATAAGAGAAGTATGCTACCTCACTACTCCAGTATCCAGTCTAGTTCTAATGTAAGGGGTATTATTTCTTTCGTATTCTTGAAGAGAGTTATTGTTATTCCATCCCTTATTATTTTGTTGGAATAACCTGTATACGTGGACTACTGTATACATGGTGAAATTCTTCTGTTATTCCATTCTTTATTTTTATGTTGAAATAACTTGTCTATGCGAAGTACCGCGTACATGGTGAAATTCTTCTATTATTACATTCTTTATTATTCTATTGAAACATCCTGTCTGTGAGTATTATGCATGACCTGGTTCTATTATTTATTATTCTATTGGAATAACGTGTCTGTGCGGTCTATCGCATGCCTGGTGAATTCTTTTGTTATTCCATTCTTTATTATACTCAGTTGGTTAAAGTTTTGGCTTTTATACTCCATGAAATTGTGGAATATCCTTGATATTTGTGCTTCATCCAGTATCTTTTCATAAAAATATTCTTCTGAGCATTCTTGAATTTTACTCTACAAAGCAGTATCATGTTGACAATTTGGACGTTATTGAATTCTGGATAAATTAATTCGTGAACTTGTTTTATTGAATTCTTATATCATTGTCATCATCCCCAGGCTTATATTATGTTGAAAGTCATCTGTGACCTATTGTGCATAGATGGACTTGGTATGATTATGACCACGGATTATTCGGTATAATCATAACCGTAATGTTATAAATGATGTGGTAAAAATTCTCATTGGCTGTATTGCATTGATGGACAGTAGTATGTATGATCATGACCATTGATGAATACGCGAATATCCTTGGCCCGTAGTGCATGGATAATTTGTGGTCGTGATACTAATGAATATCATTGGTCGTAGTGCAGGGATGATGTGGTTTATTTATTAAACTGAGTCTCAGCGATAAAAGTGTTGAAAAATCTTTTAAATCATAAAAGATAGTAAATTGTATTCTCTACTTGACTCTTCTAATGGATTGCTAGTTCCGCTGCAGTTAAACTTAATGTTTATTATATTTTATTAGTTTAACACTATTGAAGGCTAATGATAATTTATTCTGCATTATCTTAGTCATAATATTTCTTACTAGGCTAGTTGAGCTCACCCTTCCTTTCACTGTTCTCTTCAGGAAATGAGAACGTAGCCGGGACTAGTCGAGGAACGGAGTGACGGTCCAGATGATAGCATTAGTAGTCCTCACTATTCTGTTAAATAGTGTGACAATAAATGTAATGAGGACTCTATTGAGTGTGGATATTGTCTAAATGACAATATTCTTATTAAAACTCTTAGATTATGTTTTGTCGTATTTTACACGACTGTTGTATAATTAAGTTGTATTTGAATTTTGTACCATGTATTTGGCGACTCAAGATGGGTGATGTATACCTATTTTGGGGGCGTCACAGTGGTGCCGGTAAATCGATCGGCACCAGATCGATGGAAATAATGGTTTTAGGGTTGGTAGTGTTGTCAATAACTGGAGTTTGCTCAGTGATTGATGAGATTGGGAGGCTAGAATCTGCCATTAAAGCTTGTATAGTAGAAATGTGGAGTTTGGAGGACTGGAAGTTCTAAATCGGAGGAGGTTGGAGAGGATGATTTCTCGTCGAAAAATGAATTTGCGGAGAGCTTTGAGAGAGAAAGTTGGGAAAATATGGAAAATGTGATAGTCGTGTGTTGGATGTGGGTTTTATATTGGTGTGGCACGAATTCCTAAGGCGGCTAATGATGACGTGTGGGACCTATTTCCTGGGAAACGTGTGCTATTTAAGAAGACCATTTGGATTCCCCATGTGTCTCTTTAAGTCTCTAATTATAAACCTTTTATAACAAGAGACTGGGGGGAAATGTTCGGGCATAATCTACCGACCCTTATGTGGGTTGGAGGCCTGGATTGGGAAAAGTTTGTTGAGCCCAATGGGCCGAAACCAGTAAGGGGAGTGGTAGTGTTCAAGGTCGGGCAACCGAGACCTTTGGGCCGGAGTCCTGATCGGATTATTGACGTTCGGGGTCGGGCGACCGAGTTGTTTGGGCCGGAGCTGATGAGTGAGTTTTATACACATGAATTGGATACATTCGGGCTTAAATTATTGTTGTTCTCAAGTCTTTTAGGATGTTTTTATGTGTTTGTGTCTATTCAAGCATGTTTTATATTGTTTTGTAGGATTTGGGACAAAAGTTGCATGGATCGACGTTCGGGGTGGCTAGATTCGCATTTTCGGCTTGTTATTTACACAGCAGTCACTTCAGAGCCAATTTGAATATAGCTCCGGACATTATTTCGAAATACTTTAAGAATGAAAGTTGTAGATCTACTTCTCCTCTTTCCAGAACATCTTGAATCATCTAAATCGGAGTTCGGACGAAGAAGTTATGGCCATTTTCCCAAAGGACGTCGGAGCAGAAAATGTTAGACTTTGTGGCAGCGCCGGGGCGCACGTTTTAGGCTTTATACCAGCGCCGGGGCGCTGGGGGGCAGAATCCCAGCGCCATGCCCAGCGCTGAGGCGCTGGGGAAGGGTCTGGTGCGGGCCTGGACGCGTTTTGGGCGAATTTTGACACCTTTTTGACTCCAAATAGGATTGGGTTTGTTCCTAAACTCAAAATTAGACTTGTAACCTATAAATACATGATGTAAGGCATAAAATAAAGGGGGATTACATAGCTTAGCTTGGAGATTACATAGCTTAGCTTGGAGATTACATAGCTTAGCTTGGAGATTACATAGATTAGACTAGATTAAACAATCTATTAGATTAGAACATTAACCCTAGTTCTTATTAGTTTTGGAGATTGAAGCAACTTGGAGACCATTGAAGATCAAGAGCAAGAGCAAGAGGGGAGCATCAGATTTGCTGACAACAGATTCTATTCTCTTCTTTTATCTTACTTTTATCTTTTAATGTCTATTCAATTGTGGATTCTTGATTTTCATTCATTAATTATGAACTAACTCTTTCCTTAAGATTTCAATTGAACTTTTTATGGCTATGAATTAGTTATTCATTATATTCCAGTTATTTATGTTAAAGTGAGTTGTTTATCTTGTCTTGTGCATATTGCTTAATTATCCGATCAGTAATTACTTTGTTACTCTAGAAGGAATTGGAAGATGAATTCTAGGGTTAGAACTGGGCATGATATCATGTGACTTAGTTATTTGCAAAGTGAATAATTAGGTTTGTGAATTGAATGGAAATATCTTTTCACCACATGTAACACATAAGGAATTGGGATTGGAAAGAGTTTAATTCAATTGTTTTGCATAGGAATATAGCAAGATTAATCTGGATTAAATAGAAGGCAATTGATCACTTGGAAAAGGACTTTTGGCATTTGAGAATTCCTGTTAACAATTCAGTAGACATAATAATTGGGATAATTGGATAATTGATTTATAATTCATAATTGGGGATATTGAAGTCTTAATCTTTATTTATTTGAATTCATTTATAAAGTAACATAGTTTTAATTGGTTAATTTAGTTTTCTTAATTAGAAAAAACACAATTTGAGATTGTTTAAATAAAATTAGTTTGGTTAAGAATTAGTACTTGGTGATTTTTATTAAATAATTCCTCGTGGGAACGATACTTTTCTTATCACTTTATTACTTGTTGATCGTGTATACTTGCACGTATTCATTGATTGCGAAATCGATCAACAGGAGCCCAGACCAATTTATAGGGGTTCAGATGATTTGGGCATACACAAATGGTTATTCCTCGTATGAAGTCTGGTGTGATAAGGAGTTTGAATGGTTAAGGATTACAATCATAACCATATTTAAATATGAACTTCTAACGTAAGTGTTTAGATTATATCCAACTTGCACCTTTTAAGGAGATTGAGTTGAACCCAAACATATGTAAGTTCCATGTTTAGGAGTCCTAATTTAATTCAGAAATTGGCTTTAGGTGATGAGAACAGCTATAAATACAAGGCTTGGCTTCAATTAACAGGTAATACACTTTTGAGCACTAAACACTAAAGCCTCCATTGTTAAACCTTGTATCAACCCGTACTTATTCTCACACCGGAGCTCACCCCGTGGCACAAGCCATCAAGCTTATTGTGTGATCTTGTTACTTTGCAAGTTTAAGCGCATGAATTTGGTGATTGAACGCGCAGACGAAATTTGGCGTTAACATCAAACTTTTATATCTTCCTTTTCTTCTTCTCTTTCTCTCTCCTCTACCTCTTCTACTTCTCATTTTCTCTCTCTTCTTGGGCCTTCTCTCTTTCTCTCTCTTCTGCCCCTCCTCCTTTTATCTCTCCTCTTTCTTTCTCTCCTCTTCAGTATTCTCTCTTCCTCTATTTATTTAATTAATTGGTCTTTTTAATGTTTTCTTTTAAATTGTAATAATTGTTTGGAATAAAATCATAATATATGTATGTCTACATCTGAAACGTATAATACATAAAAAAATTGG
Organism: Panax japonicus; assembly: GCA_020205505.1. NCBI lineage: Eukaryota > Viridiplantae > Streptophyta > Magnoliopsida > Apiales > Araliaceae > Panax > Panax japonicus. The sequence continues at coordinate 42,692,663 of CM035109.1, read as the reverse complement.
TTGGTCCGACAAAAAAAGAACACATTTGTTATTTTAAAATACTTAGAGGTATTTATTGAAGGTTCCTAAACTTTGAGTATCAAATTGATTTTCATCCAAATTTAGAGGGACAATTTTATCACTAGCTCAAAATACACATATGATTGGTACATTTCAAATTTTTGATGAAAATTAATCGGAGCTAGTCGAAAGGAACATAATTGTTATTTTAAAATATTTTAAGGTATTGATTATCGATTTCCAATTTTAAAGAACAAATTAATTTTTAACCTACCTTAAGGAACAATTTTATCATTAGCTCTTTTTTTATACAAAAAAGAAAATGAAAAATAATGTGTTACTCCAATTTTTCGGTGTCACAAACTTTCTCCATCATTCATTATTTATTCTTTTATAAAATAAAGACCCAAAAATTAATTACATTTCTCTGTACAAGTAAACAAACAATCATATCACCCCAACTCTATAATCTGGTCCCTACTCTATATAGTCTATATAACCCAAACCATCGGCCAACACGGCACTCACTCTCCTCTCTTTCCCTTTTTATTTTGTTGCTAAATCTCTCTCTCTCTCTCCTCGTTTTCCCTATAAAAACCACCTCTCCCAACTCTTCTCCCATTCATCATTCTATCCTCAGAGCTACTATATTCACGTTTATACATAAATCTACCAAGCACGTTCATTATATATACATATACATATATATATATATACACACCAGAAATTAAAGAGGAAAAAATAGCCACCCAAAATGGGATTTCCAGTAGTTTACACAGGCCTTTTCTTCCCAAAACTACTAATTCACACACTCACCCTTCTGGGTTTCATCAGAAAGTTCATTTCCAACCTTTTCAGATCTCTGGGCCTCGGCGAATTCCTCGAACCCGAGCTTTCCTGGTCGGACCGACCCGAATGCACAAACGAGTTCTCCTGCGTCTCCGCCGCCCTGATGCGGGAGCTCCTACCGGTTGTCAACTTCTCGGAGCTGGTGGACCCGCCGGAGAGCTGTGCTGTGTGCTTGTACGAGTTCGATGGGTGTGATGAGATCCGACGGCTGACGAATTGCCGACACATATTTCACCGGAGCTGTGTGGACCGTTGGATGGACCACGATCAGAATACGTGTCCGCTTTGTAGGACGCCGTTTATTCCCGATGAAATGCAAGACGCGTTTAATGAGAGGCTTTGGGCTGCTTCCGGGATCTCTGATTACTACGGCTAGTACTCGCCTATCAGTACTGCTTTTTAGTGAAGTACCAGTTTTTATTTATTTATTAATGGAGTAGTTAAATTGTATATAGTACGAGAAAGGAAAAAATAAGTTTGGAAAACTAAAATGTCTGAAAGAGAAATAAGATGCTGTACAGACTACATACTATCTGGAGTTATTGATTTTCCCTTTTGATAATTGAGGACTCTCGTCTCCTATTTAATTTTTAACTTTTTTTTATTTTTAAAATAAGATTTTATTTTATTTTTGCATTTTTTTTATTTTTGAACATTCAACTCGGAATATTTGGGCATAAAAAAATAGGTGTTAGAATTCATAATGAATATTAATTATTTTATCAAAGTTGAAATGATATAATGTTTGGCTCACTTACAGAATGTATGTGGCCTCTTGTATTTATAGTGTGGCTAGTACAAGATAATGATAAAATACAAAGAAGTTTAAATTACAGAGTTGTTGTAACTAATGTTATCATCTAAGCCTTCAGATTTGAATGTTTTCATCTTATCTCCATCTCTTTTGATAAAGTTTGGGGAATGATAAGGCTTATCATTAACACGCCCCCTCAAGCGTAGGGGGAGTTCGCGGACCCGGAGCTTGTCTCGTAATGGTGCAAAACGTTGAATTGAGAGAGGTTTCGCGAAAATGTCTGCAAGTTGATCTTTGGTACTAACAAAGCAAACGCGAATGGACTTGGATGCGACCTTCTCTCGGATAAAATGAAAATCTATATCGACGTGTTTAGTGCGAGCATGAAACACGGGATTAGCGGCCATGTAGGTAGCACCAATATTATCACAAAGAATGACCGGGGTCGGAGTAACATGAATACCCAATTCACGAAATAAAAATGTGATCCAGGTTAACTCGGAAGTTGTATTCGCAAGCGCACGGTATTCGGCCTCGGTGCTTGAACGAGCGACCGTTGTTTGTTTACGAGAACCCCATGAAATAAGATTACCGCCAAAATATATGCAATGTCCCATTGTGGAGCGACAAGTTTCAGAATCACCGGCCCAATCCGCATCACCAAAAGCTACAAGAGAGGAATGTGGTGCTCGAGTGAGTAGTATACCATAATGTATAGTATGTTTTAAGTAGCGCAGTACACGTTTAACAGCTGCCCAGTGAGGAATTAGGGGACGATGCATGAATTGACATAAACGGTTGACAGCATAAGAGATGTCGGGTCGCATGAAAGCAAGGTAGTTAAGTGCACCCACTGTGCTTCGATAAAGAGTTGGGTCCGAATAAGGATGTCCATCCGTAGAGGTAAGTGTTGTTGAGGATGACATTGGTGATGCAATGGGTTTGGCTGTGAGCATGCCGGTGCGAGCCAGTAGATTTGTAATGTAGCGTTGTTGGATAAGAAACATAGAGTTGGCGTCGCGAATAACTTCGATGCCGAGAAAATAGTGAATATCACCAAGATCTTTGACCGCAAAATCGCTGCCAAGAGATGCAATAAAATCATTGACTAACGATATATTTGACCCTGTAATAATAATGTCATCCACATAGATAAGAACAAAAATGCATGTTGAGGCTTGCCGACGAATGAACAAGGACGTATCGGCCCGAGAGTTAATGAACCCGAGTGCTAATAACTTTGAACTTAAGCGCGAGAACCAGGCCCGTGGTGCTTGTTTGAGGCCATAAAGTGCTTTGCGTAACTTGCATACATGATTCGGAAAGTGTGGATGAACAAAACCTGGAGGTTGCTGCATATAAACTGTCTCTGAAAGAAAACCATGTAAAAAGGCATTACAAATATCAATTTGCTTAATAACCCAATTACAAGTTACCGCATAGGAGCGTATGAGTCGAATCGTCGTAGGTTTGATAACCGGACTAAATGTCTCATCATAGTCGAGCCCTTGTTGTTGATGGAATCCCTTGGCTACTAGTCGCACTTTATGTCTCTCAATGGACCCATCAGGTTTGTGCTTAATGCGGAAAACCCATTTGCATCCAATGATGGAGTTGCGAGACGGGGGTGGAACAAGTGTCCAAGTGCCATTGCGCATAAGTGCATCAAACTCACTGTTCATAGCTGTACGCCATGCCGAAAATTTTACCGCCTGTGTATAGCAAGTGGGTTCGACTTGTTCAGGTGTACAAGTCGCCAAAAGAGCCCGAGACAAAGGATACCGAATCGTGCCGTCTGTAAACTCCTTTGGCCGAATAATATTATTGCGAAGTCTCGTATGCATCGGGTGTAAGGACTTCATCACACGGGGATTGGATACACTGAGTAGTTGTGGTAAGCCGGGTGAGGTAGGCTCAGGTGAAGTCGAAGACATGTTGCTTGGGTCGGATAGTGGACTATGTGAAGCTGACAAGGGGCTGGCGTGACTGACAGTAATGGTTGGTGAACTGGATGTAATGGGTAAGACAGGCAGTGGGCTTGTTGGGTCTGTTAGGAGGTTTTGTAGAGTAGGCGGAGTGGATAGAGGACTAGGTTGAGCTTGCAGTGGGATGGAGTTGGAATCTGGAAATTGCTTGGACAGTGGAGGAGTGGACGACAATCCGATAGGGTATTGAAATGGTGAATGTGTCGGGTAGACTTGGAGATTCATTGGCAAGGATGTACTAGTGTGAGTGGGCTTGGATGGAGGTGGTGTGGCGAAGGGGAAACGAGTTTCATCGAAGACGACGTTACGAGAGATGTACACACGATTTGTGTCGAGGTCGAGACATTTATATCCGCGATGGGTAGGACTATAGCCCAAAAAAACACAAATTTTGGATCGAAAATCGAGTTTGTGTCGATTGTACGGACGGAGATAAGGCCAACATGCGCAACCAAAAGTACGAAGAAAGGTGTAGTCAGGTTTTTTGTGAAATAACTTTTGGAATGGAGAAATATTTTGAAGAACTGGAGTTGGTAGTCGGTTCAGAAGAAAACATGCAGTGTTGAACGCATCTTCCCAGTAAGAAAAATGTGTAGAAGATTCGGCCAAGAGGGCAAGACCGGTTTCGACAATATGACGGTGTTTTCGTTCGATGATGCCATTTTGTTGATGAGTGTGTGGACAAGGATGACGATGTAGAATTCCATGGGTATTAAAATATTGTGTGAATGATCGAAATTCACCTCCCCAATCAGTTTGGACGACTTTAATTTTTTGATTAAATTGTCTTTCAATATGATTTTGGAATTGGACAAAAATAGTAAAAGCATCTGATTTAGACTGTAAGGGAAAAATCCATGAATAACGAGAATAATGATCAACAATGGATAAAAAAAATCGTTTGCCATTTATTGAAGGTGAGGGAGATGGCCCCCACAAATCCAAAAATATTAGTTCAAAAGGAAAAGCAGAACGAGACATAGATAAATGAAAAGGAAGCTGTTTGCTTTTAGCCATTTGACATGAGTTACAAATGTTAAAAGCTCTCTTATTTTCATATGGCAACGCGTACTGACGAACAATGGAAAGCGTAAGAGGAAATGTGGAATGACCAAGGCGAGAGTGCCAGACATCCAAGGGTGCTCGGACACCAAAGAAAGCAGACGATTGTTGTGGAGAAGATGGGTGGAAAGGATAGAGCCCGGCTTCACAATTTCCTCGGTGCAGTGTTCTCCCCGTGGTCTCGTCCTTAACACAAAAATAAGATGCATGAAACTCAACAAAAACATTATTGTCACGAGTAAATTTGCTAATAGATAAAAGATTTTTGCAAATATGTGGAACTCGTAAGACATTACTCAATTGAAAAGCATGAGTAGGAGTGTGGATGATACCATTACCACTGTGAGTGATTTTCAACCCAGCACCATCTCCGATTTGAAGTTGATCGGTTCCATTATAAGGGTCAGCAGTGAGATTGAGATTGGTTAGATCAGCTGTGATATGATGAGTAGCTCCAGAGTCGTGAAACCAGGAGTCGACAGGCGTATATGGAGCGTGACTTGCAGTATAAGCGGCTGACGACGAGTTGGGACCATGAAAATTTTGATCAAATCGAAGCGCACATTTGGCTGTCGTGTGTCCATCGCCTTTGCAAATTTGGCATCGTGGAGTATACGAGCTAGAGTTGGTGTAGCGAGTGCGCCCCCTGCCACCTCGGGTGCCACGGAAAGAATGACGGCTACCACACCCAATGTCCGTGCGAAATGAAGAATGTTGATTGGGAGGATTCCGAACAGCAGAGTGGGCAGATGGGTTCTCAGTGGGAAGTTGTAAAGCACGGTTACGATCCTCTTGGCGGCGTAGAAGTTCATAGACAGCATGAAGAGATGGCGGATTAATCATCGTATGGATAGATGTGATGACTGCATCGAAAGATGAGTCGAGCCCAGCAAGAAGATATGACAAGTGATCAGAGTGGCGAAGTGGTTCGCCAATCGCAGCCAAGGTAGTGGCGATGGACATGATACGGTCATAGTACGTATCGATAGAGTCATGTCCTTTCCGGATAGAAGACATGTGATATTTAAGTTGAGTGGAACGTGCTCGGGAGTTTGAGCAGAAGAGTTGGGCAAGAATATCCCAGACTTGGTGTGAAGTAAAGTCTCCCACTACATGCGGTAGCAATTCTTCAGAGATGGAGGAGATAATGGCGCTCAAGATCATTTGATCCTGCTGAACCCAAGCGGAATATGCAGGATTAAGGTGGCTGCCAGTAGGAGATGTAGAAATAGAGACCTCGAGGGTGGGAGACGGACAAGTTATAGTACCGTCTACATAGCCAAAAAGATTTTGTCCTTTTAAATATGGGACAAGTTGTGTTTTCCATAAGAGATAATTATCCCTTGTAAGTTTTAGAGTAACATTGTGATGGAGCTTAATAGGAGTTTGGGAAATAGGAGAGTCAGATGTGGTGATATTGCCCGATAGTGGTGATGGAGAGTTAGTGCTAGTGGAGTCTGCCATTTGATAGAAAAAAAAATGCAGATGGGATATGTAGGAAGGAAAAAAAAACGTTTGTTTTATGTGGCTCTTGATACCATGAAATGATATAATGTTTGGCTCACTTACAGAATGTATGTGACCTCTTGTATTTATAGTGTGGCTAGTACAAGATAATGATAAAATACAAAGAAGTTTAAATTACAGAGTTGTTGTAACTAATGTTATCATCTAAGCCTTCAGATTTGAATGTTGTCATCTTATCTCCATCTCTTTTGATAAAGTTTGGGGAATGATAAGGCTTATCATTAACAAAAGTAAATATATATTTAAAGATATTTTTATAAGTATTTTAAGGGGATACTAATAATTTTGAGCAGAGATTTAGCAAAAAATAAAAAAATTATTTTGAGCAGAGTAAGTGATTTCTTGTCATTTGGAAGAAATACTATTTGGGTATTTTAATGGAAAACTGGTGCAATTCAACTTGAGACTTGTTTTCTCTTGCTGTGAGTTTTGCAGATCTTGTTTGTAAGATTTTCCTTTCTTATTTGATTTCAAGATTATTTGGGGGAAGCTGGGGGATTGTAGTAACAGTTGTGTTGATCCTATAAATAAAAAACTAGCAAGTGTGAATTTTGTTGGGTTGTGCTTTATATCTATCCGGGTTAACCGGATCTTGTTCATAGATCATGATAGAATTTTTCATTGCTTTTATTTTGCTCATTATGATTCTCTTTTGAGTAATTTTATACATATATAGTTGTTTATCAATTTTTAATTTATAACCAATTATACATAAATAAATATGATATAGAAGAGAGGCTCAAAAAATATTATCTAGTTAAAATGAAATTATAATTAAAGTCTGGTAATAATATAATGATAGGCTTAGTGTCAGTTCAATTCATCATATCTTCATTAAAAATACGGACCAATTTTTTTTTTCTTTTTTTGCTTTTTTTTTGAAACAACTAAAAAAAAAAAAAAAAAATTTATGGAACTGAAATTTTTCCATAATACAGTGTTTTGGGTGTGTTTTTAATACCTATACCAACCAATGTATGTACAATCTGCCCAGACTGTACAGACATGTTTTGTTATAGGCATCCAAATCACACCCAAAACACTGTATAATGTAAAAATTCCAATTCCATAAAAAAAAAATTTTAGTTGTTTCAAAAAAAAAAGCAAAAAAAAAGAAAAAAAAAGGTCCGAATTTTAACAAAATCCGGGAGTCCGGACCTGATCCGGACTATATATATATATATATATATATATATATATATATATATATATATATATATATATATATATATATATATAGAGAGGCCGGATCCTGTCCGGACTCCCGGACAGGTATAAAATCCGGACCTTTTTTTTTTTTTTTTTTTACTTTTTTTTTTTGAAACAACTAAAAAAAAAAAATTATGGAATTGAAAATTTTACATTATACAGTGTTTTGGGTGTGATTTGGATGCCTATAACGAAACATGTCTGTACAGTCTGGGCAGACTGTACATACATTGGTTGGTGTAGGTATTAAAAACACACCCAAAACACTGTATTATTGAAAAATTTCAGTTCCATAAATTTTTTTTTTTTTTAGTTGTTCTACAAAAAAAAAAAAAAAAAAAAAAATATCAGGTCCGGATATATATATATATATATATATAGGGACCGGATCTGGTCCGGGAGTCCGGATTTTAACAAAATCCGGACCTTTTTTTTTTTTTTGTTTTTTTTTTGAAACAACTAAAAAAAAAATAAAAAATTTATAGAATTGGAATTTTTACATTATACAGTGTTTTGGGTGTGATTTGGATGCCTATAACGAAACATGTCTGTACAGTCTGGGCAGACTGTACATACATTGGTTGGTGTGGGTGTAAAAAACACACCCAAAACACTGTATTATTGAAAAATTTCAGTTCCATAAATTTTTTTTTTTTTTTAGTTGTTCTACAAAAAAAAAAAAAAATTTGGGTCCGGATTTTGGGTCCTGTCCGGACTCCCGGACAGGATCCATTCTGTATATATATATATATATATATATATATATATATATATGGGTCTCCATCCACAACAACCGGTTGTTGGAAGCAATCTCTTTTGACCCAGCCGCTACAACCTGTAACGGCTTATATAAAAAAAAATTAAGTAGCAAGCCGCTACAGGTTGTAGCGGCTGGGCCAAAAGGGGCTGCTCCCCAACAACCGGTTGCTGTGGATGGAATCCATATATATATATATATATATATATATATATATATATATATATATATATATATATATATATATATATATATTCCATTTCTTAAGCTCACCCCGAGCTCACCCTGCCTTTTTTTTATAAAAAAAATATAACTAATAAAAAATGTATAATAATTTTTGGAATTAAAATTTTTTTCAAAAAAGTGTTTTGGGTACATATAACAAAACAGTATTGTACAGTCTGTATAACACTATTTTGTTATATGTACCCAAATCACACCCAAAATATTTAAAAAAAAAAAAAATCAATTCCAAAAATTATTATATATTTTTTATTAGTTATGTTTTTTTATAAAAAAAGGCAGAGTGAGCTCGGGGTGAGCTCAATAAGGGTGAGCTTAAGATCCTTTCTCTATATATATGTAAAATCCCAACTTTTTGAATAAAGATGAATTTTCTATAAATATTAATTTTGAATATTATGGAGTGAAATTGATATAATAGTTGTGGGTAATATTTATAATTTTTACAAAGTACGCAAGTTGTTATATAATATTCGATTGGTCGGAGAATATTCATTTTAACAGGAAATATTAGTACAACGGCACAATTATTGGTGGACCCCACAACGGAATTATTGTCGGATTGAGAAAACGAAAAAAATATTTTATGAAAATAACGGCGAAAGTTTTATCGTTAGCAGTTGAAACACCCGATGTTAAAAGTACAGTAATACGCGTGGTTGTATAGTAGCACAAGGTATTGATTATTGATGCGTCCTTGATAAGTCACTCAGTTTTGTTGGTATTATTAATGTAATAATACAAAAAAAAAATTTATATAAACAGAATACTTTTATAAAGTTATTCTATAAATAGAATATATTATATTCTATTATGCATAGTGTTGCATAGTGTCTATATAGTATTTTGTATAGTAATTTTTTTTATATAAAACAGAATACTTTTATAAAGCTATCTGTTTTATTAGACAATAATTAGAATATATTATATTTTATTATGCATAGTGTTTGCATAGTGCCTGCATAGTATTTGCATAGTAAAATCTTTTATAAAGTTATTCGTTTTATTAGATTATAAATAGAATATATTATATTTTATTTAAAAGATTTTGCTTTAAATATGGACCGTCAGATTAAAGTAAATCAATCTGGACCGTTCATGAATTAGTTACTATGCATTCCATTTTCCTATAAATAGAAGCTCATTCCTTCATTATTTTCTTACGAATTCACTGAACTCTAGAGAGAGAAACTATAGAGAGATAGAAGAAAAGTATTCTGCTACTTAACTACTTTTATATTCAGTTTCTTTTACGGTAAGCGGTGTTATATTTCTTATTCATGAAGAGAACTGTTGTTATTCCATTTCTTATTATTCTGTTGGAGTAACCTGTATATGCGGTCTATCCTATACTTGGTGACATTCTTCTATTATTCTGTTGGAACATCTTGTCTATGTGTTTTACATCGGACTTGGTTCCGTCTTTATTATTATTCCGTTGGAACATCCTGTCTGTGTGTTTTACACCGGACCTAGTTTCGTCTTATTATTATTCTGTTGGAACATCCCGTTTGTGTGTTTTACACCGGATCTGATTCCGTCTTTATTATTCTGTTGGAACATCCTGTCGGTGCAAATTTTGCCTGACCTGGTTCTGTTATTATTATTCTGTTGGAATAACTTGTCTATGCGAAGTACCGCATGCATGATGATTTCTTTTGTTATTCCATTCTTTATTATACTCAGTTGGTTAAAGTTTTGACTTCTATACTCCATGAAATTAGTAGAATATCCTCGATATTTGCGCTTCATCCAGTATCTTTTCATGGAAATATTCTTCTGATCATTCTTGAATTGTACTCTACAAAACAGTATCATGTTGATAATTTGGACGTTAATAATTCCTGGATAAAATAATTCTTGAACTTGTTTTATTGAATTCTTATATCATTGTCATCATCCTCATGTTTATATTTTGTTAAAAGTCATCTGTGGCCGGTAGTGCATAGATGGACTTGGTATGATTATGACCGGGGATTATTCAGTGTAATCATGACCGTAATGTTACAAATGATGTGGTAAAAGTCCTCATTGACCCGTAGTGCATTGATGGACAGTTGTTGGCATGATCATGACCATTAATGAATACACAAATATTCTTGGCCCGTAGTGCATGGATAATTATGGTCGTGATACTAAAGAATATCATTGGCCGTAGTGCAGGGGTGATTCAATGATGTGAAATTTTTATTAAGCTGAGTCTCAGCGATAACAGTGATGAAAGATCTTTTTAATCATAAAAGATAGTTGATTTTATTTTTTATTTGACTCTTTTAATGGATTGCTTGTTCCGTTGTAGTTAAACTTGACGTCTATTATATTTTATCAGTTTAACATTGTTGGAGACTAATGATATTTTATTCTGTATTATCTTAGTCATAATATTTCTTACTGGGCTAGTTGAGCTCACCCTTTCTTTCACTGTTCTTTTCAGGAAATGAGAATATAGCTGGGACGAGTCGGGGAACAGAGTAATGGTCCAGAGGATAGCATTAGTAGTACTCACTATTCTGTGAAATAGTGTGATAATAATTGTAATGAGGACTCCTTTTGAGTTTGTATAATCTCTAGTAGATAATATTTATATTCAAACTCACAGTTTATGTTTTGTCGTATTGTACACGACAGTTGTATTAGTAAGTTGTATTTGAATTATGTACCATGTATCTGGCGACCCAAGATGGGTGATGTATACCTAATTTTGGGGGCGACACAGTTGGTATCAAAGCTTAGGGATATGATCTCTAGCTAAGATGTGAGACTAGAACTATGAGGGGGGAGACAGGAAATTCCTTCGCTAGTAGGACCTACTTAAATTTATTTTGTATTTAAATTGTTTGGTCAGAGTTTAGAGATATTATGTTACATGTCAATTAACCTTTGTTTTGTGGCAGTATCTGAAAATGACATCTGAAAATATTGAGAATAGCAATGGAACACAAGAGACCGTTGAGTCTCCACATATCAATAATCAGGAGAATGTGCATCAGGAAGGCGACAATCCTCATGCAAACAATAACACTTACCAAATGATGAATGATAGATTGTTCAGATTCTTTATGCAATTCATGCAACAGCAGGCGAGAGCGGCTCCTGCCCAAAATGTAGGTGGAAACGCTGAAAATGTGAGACCCCAGATTTTATGAATAAATATTTAATTTTCTCGAATTATATTTTTGAAAATTATGGTGTGGATTTGATATAATGTTATAGTTGTGGGTAATATTTATAAATTTTGCAAAGTAAGCAAGTTGTTATAAAATATTCGTTTGGTCGGGGAATATTCTTTTTGTCGGGGAATATTCGTACGACGGCACAATCATTGGTGGACCCCACAATGGAATTATTGTCGGATTGAGAAAACGACAAAAATACTTTATGAAAATAACGGCGGAGGTGTTACTGTTAAAACTGTTGAACTACTCGGTAGTAAAAGTACAGTAATACGCGTTGTTGCATAGTAGCACACGGTATTGATTATTGATGCTTACGTAAGAAGTCACTCAGCTATACTCAATTATTGCTACAGTAATTGCTGCATCATATCTCTTATATTATTGATTCAATTATTATCACAGTATCATCTGTATAATATGTTATATTATCTAAACAATAATTGAGACAACAAGTTATAATGATTAATAATTGTTGAAAGAATATTTATGTTTTGATTAAAAATAAAATGATTTCTGGTAATTTTTATTCAATCCTTGATGTATATAAAGAGTCTATTATGAGACGTTGGTGATAAGTTTAATTATTTATGGGGGGCCATATGTCGTTATCTAAGAGTCTCTTTCGTAAATAGTAATTATTTTCGTAAATGGTAATTATTTTCGTAAATAGTAATTATTTTCGTAAATAGTAATTACTTTCGTAAATAGTAATTACCTTCGTCAATAGTATTTACCTTCGTCAATAGTATTTACTTTCGTAAATAGTAATTACCTTCGTCAATAGTATTTACCTTCGTCAATAGTATTTACTTTCGTAAATAGTATTTACCTTCGTCAATAGTATTTACCTTCGTAAATAGTAATTACCTTCTTCAATAGTAATTACCTTCGTCAATAGTAGTTGTCCCTTCAATATTACCAAGAGTTAATTGTCTCTTCGGTGTTCCAAGGGTTAATGCCCCTTCGTAAATAGTAGTTGTCTCTTCAATATTACCAAGAGTCATTTTGACCCTTCGTTAAGACCAAGAGCCACCCTCAGTTTTTCTATAAATAGAAAGCTCATTCCTTCATTATTTCTTACGAATTCGTTCAAGCTATAGAGAGAGAAAGTATAGAGAATAAGAGAGAAAGAATAAGAGTTTTCTGCTACTTCACTTATATCCAGTTCTTCTAAGGTAGGGAATATTATTTGTTGTACTTCTTTCTTCTTGAAGAGAACTTATGTTATTCCATTCTTTGTTACTCTGTTGGAATAACCTGTAAAAGTGGCATACCCTATACATGACCCGTATACGCGGTATACCCTATACTTGGTGAAATCCTTACGTTATTCCATTTCTTATTATTCTGTCGGAATAACCTGTATACGTGGTTTACCCTATACTTGGTGACATTCTTCTATTATTCTGTCGGAATATCCTGTCTGTGTGTTTTACACCGGACCTGGTTCCATTTACTATTCCGTCTTTACATTTCTGTCGGAATATCCTGTCTGTGCTATACGCCGGACCTGGTTCCATCATTTACTATTCCGCATTTATTATTCTGTTGGAACATCCTGTCGGTGTGAATTTCACCTGACCTGGTTCCGTTATTATTATTCTGCTGGAATAACCTGTTTGTGCGGTCTCTATCGCATGCATGGTGATATCTTTTGTTATTGTATTCGGTATTACTCAGTTGGATAAAACTTTGACTTCTATACTCCATGAAATTAGTGGAATATCCTTGATATTTGCGCTTCATCCAGTATCCTTTCATGAAAATATTCTTCTGATCATTCTTGAATTTTACACCACAAAACAGTATCGTGTTGACAATTTGGACGTTAATAATTTCTGGATAAAATAATTCTTGAACTTGTTTTATTGAATTCTTATAAAATTGTCATCATCCTCTTATTTATATTTTTGAAAGTCATCTGTGGCCTGTAGAGCATGGATGGACTTGGTATGATTATGACCATGGATTATTCGGTATAATCATGACCGTAATGTTACAAATGATGTGGTAAAAGTCTCATTTGCCGTAGTGCATTGATGGACAGTTGTTGGCATGATCATGACCATTAATGAATACACAAATATTCTTGGCCGTAGTGCATGAATAATTGTGGTCGTGATACTAAAGAATATCCTTGGCCGTAGTGCGGGGGTGATTCGATGATGTGGAATATTTATTAAGCTGAGTCTCAGCTATAACGATGATGAAAAACCTTTTAAATCATAAAAGATAGTAGATTTTATTTTCTACTTGACTCTTTTAATGGATTGCTGGTTCCGCTGTAGTTAAACTTGATGTTTATTGTATTTTATCAGTTTAACACTGTTGAAGGCTAATGATAATTTATTCTGCATTATCTTAGTCATAATATTTCTTACTGGGCTAGTTGAGCTCACCTTTTCTTTCACTGTTCTCTTCAGGAAATGAGAATATAGCTGGGACGAGTCGGGGAACGGAGTGATGGACCAGAGAATAGTATTAGTAGTCCTCACTATTCTGTTAAATAGTGTGACAATAATTGTATTGAGGACACCTTTTGAGTTTGTATGCTCTCTAGTAGACAATAATTGTATTCAAACTCACAGTTATGTTTTGTCGTATTGTACACGACAGTTGTATTAGTAAGTTGTATTTGAATTCTGTACCATGTATCTGACGACTCAAGATGGGTGATGTATACCTAATTTTGGGGGCGTCACAGTTGGTATCAGAGCTTAGGGATATGATCCCTGGTTAAGATGTGAGAATAGTACTAGGAGGGGAGAGACGGGGAATTCCTTCGCTAGTATGACCTACCTAAGTTTATGTGCTATTTTATTGGTCGGTCAGAATATAGGGATAATATGTTACATGTCAATTAACCTTTGTTTTGTGACAGTATTTGAAAATGGCATCTGAAAATGTTGAGATACGCAATGAAGCACATGAGAACGTTGAGACACCTTTAATCACTAACCAAGTTAATGTGATGTCAGACGAAGAAGAAATTAGAGATATTTACGTGGTGCGTGAAGAACTAATAGTTGCACCCGAGCTAGTTACAGAGGTAGCAGCTGAGAGTGAGGAAGAAGAGGAAGAAGAGGTACCTGAGGAGAATTTATTAGAGATATTATATGATCAAAATGTAGAATTACACAATCGTATTCATGAGTTAGAAGAACAGGTTGAAGAACGACAGGCGGTCGTGGAGCAAAGAGATGTAACGATTCAAAATTGTGTTACCCGATATGTGATGCTCGAACAAAATCACGCTTTGGCACAATGTAAGATATTAAAGTTAGAATCTGAGAATTCAAATATTAAGGATCAGCTGAAAGAAGAAACAACTGAACGAGTGAGAATGAAGGATGCGTGGGTAAAAGCCGCACGACGTGTTGATATTGTGGAAAGAGATGTCCGATCTATAAAGAGAAGATTTAATGATGACGGGAAGACGTCGGTAGCAGCACCAACACCAGCAACAAATTCTAGGGGAGGAGAACGACCGCCAGTTAGATGCTACAGATGCGGAGAGGAGGGACATATAAGGCCAAACTGTTCAAAGCCTTCCAAGGTATGTTTTAGTTGTGGAAAAGACGGTCACATAGCTCGATTTTGTCCTGTAGCGAAATCAAGTCCAGCTGGGACGGGGGCACCAATCAAGTCGGTGGTTTCAGGAAGAGCGTTTTTTTGACTTCTCATGGAGAGAGTAACCCGAACGAAATTATCACGGGTATGTTAGACATAAACTCTTGCGAAGTCTATACCGTGTTAGATACCGGTTCTACTCACTCTTTTATTCCACCTAGTTGTGTTCAATGTTTGTACTTAACTCCGGAGAAGTTAAACTTTGATTCATCTATTAAAACTCCATTGGGAGAAACCTTCGTTACCTCCACTATTTATAAATCTTATTTGATTCAAATTGACACTTTCACGTTACCTGTCAATCTTATCTCTTTGAAAATACTTGCCTTTGATGCGATTTTAGAAATCGATTGGTTAACTACTCATCATGTTTTTCGTAAGGTTGTTAGCTTTCATATTCCTAACAAACCTGTTATGCGAATTCAAGAAACTAAACCACTAAAGTCAATCATTGTCATTTCAAGCCATAAATAAAGAGCCCCAGTCCTTTCATTGTTGACTTCCTTATGTGGAATGCACCGAAGACAGACTTTCCGTAGGAGACGTCGTGAATGACGATGACAAGTTGATAGGTATCACTGTGAAGTGTTATCCAAGTCTTGGATGAGAGTCATAATTTTGAATGATATTTCTAGTGTTAATAAATTTTCTGACGTATTCTTGAAGACTTCTTAGCCTACCCTGGAGCGTGAAATCGAATTTTGTATTGACCCCAGTACAAAACCCATTTCTTAAACCCTCAAATATTTTCTTCACCTAAAACGAACGTATAACGTGCCAAAGATGTTGGCTCGAGCTGTTGAAGATTACGATCGTACCATGCAATATTATCGTGGGAAAGCGAACATGGTAGCTGACGTGTGAGTAGAAGATCGTATGCGTTTACAAGTGCGAATATACGAACTCACGTGAAGATAACGAATATACAAGTAGAATCGACTTTAATCGATAAAGTTAAAGCCGCTCAAGCTACACACTCAGAGCTGATGAATGTGAAGAATTAAGAAGGTTCAAGAGGGCGTTATTCTAGAAGCAAGAATTGACGAATAGAGGAAGTCTAAATGTTCGATTTTATTGGCCCATTTGAAATCCTTGATCAAGTAGGAATTGTGGCTTATAGACTCATTTTACCGCCAAGTATGTTGCGTGTTCAGAACATTTTTTTTTCCGTATCGATATTACGTAATTATGTGGACGACCCGAACCACACTATTAATTTAAAACCGGACGAGATAGCAGAAGATTTAACGTATGAGGAGATATGTGTTAACATCTTGGATAAGAAGAATCGTATTCAACACTCAAAGGTTATATCTCAAGAGTTAGAATTTGAAGTGAAGTCAAGGTATCTCACATGTTCGGCATACCAGGTACGTACGTAAATTTCGAGGGCGAAATTTCATAAGGAGGGGAGATTGTGAGACCCCAGATTTTATGAATAAATATTTAATTTTCTCGAATTATATTTTTGAAAATTATGGTGTGGATTTGATATAATGTTATAGTTGTGGGTAATATTTATAAATTTTGCAAAGTAAGCAAGTTGTTATAAAATATTCGTTTGGTCGGGGAATATTCTTTTTGTCGGGGAATATTCGTACGACGGCACAATCATTGGTGGACCCCACAATGGAATTATTGTCGGATTGAGGAAAACGACAAAAATACTTTATGAAAATAACGGCGGAGGTGTTACTGTTAAAACTGTTGAACTACTCGGTAGTAAAAGTACAGTAATACGCGTTGTTGCATAGTAGCACACGGTATTGATTATTGATGCTTACGTAAGAAGTCACTCAGCTATACTCAATTATTGCTACAGTAATTGCTGCATCATATCTCTTATATTATTGATTCAATTATTATCACAGTATCATCTGTATAATATGTTATATTATCTAAACAATAATTGAGACAACAAGTTATAATGATTAATAATTGTTGAAAGAATATTTATGTTTTGATTAAAAATAAAATAATTTCTGGTAATTTTTATTCAATCCTTGATGTATATAAAGAGTCTATTATGAGACGTTGGTGATAAGTTTAATTATTTATGGGGGGCCATATGTCGTTATCTAAGAGTCTCTTTCGTAAATAGTAATTATTTTCGTAAATGGTAATTATTTTCGTAAATAGTAATTATTTTCGTAAATAGTAATTACTTTCGTAAATAGTAATTACCTTCGTCAATAGTATTTACCTTCGTCAATAGTATTTACTTTCGTAAATAGTAATTACCTTCGTCAATAGTATTTACCTTCGTCAATAGTATTTACTTTCGTAAATAGTATTTACCTTCGTCAATAGTATTTACCTTCGTAAATAGTAATTACCTTCTTCAATAGTAATTACCTTCGTCAATAGTAGTTGTCCCTTCAATATTACCAAGAGTTAATTGTCTCTTCGGTGTTCCAAGGGTTAATGCCCCTTCGTAAATAGTAGTTGTCTCTTCAATATTACCAAGAGTCATTTTGACCCTTCGTTAAGACCAAGAGCCACCCTCAGTTTTTCTATAAATAGAAAGCTCATTCCTTCATTATTTCTTACGAATTCGTTCAAGCTATAGAGAGAGAAAGTATAGAGAATAAGAGAGAAAGAATAAGAGTTTTCTGCTACTTCACTTATATCCAGTTCTTCTAAGGTAGGGAATATTATTTGTTGTACTTCTTTCTTCTTGAAGAGAACTTATGTTATTCCATTCTTTGTTACTCTGTTGGAATAACCTGTAAAAGTGGCATACCCTATACATGACCCGTATACGCGGTATACCCTATACTTGGTGAAATCCTTACGTTATTCCATTTCTTATTATTCTGTCGGAATAACCTGTATACGTGGTTTACCCTATACTTGGTGACATTCTTCTATTATTCTGTCGGAATATCCTGTCTGTGTGTTTTACACCGGACCTGGTTCCATTTACTATTCCGTCTTTACATTTCTGTCGGAATATCCTGTCTGTGCTATACGCCGGACCTGGTTCCATCATTTACTATTCCGCATTTATTATTCTGTTGGAACATCCTGTCGGTGTGAATTTCACCTGACCTGGTTCCGTTATTATTATTCTGCTGGAATAACCTGTTTGTGCGGTCTCTATCGCATGCATGGTGATATCTTTTGTTATTGTATTCGGTATTACTCAGTTGGATAAAACTTTGACTTCTATACTCCATGAAATTAGTGGAATATCCTTGATATTTGCGCTTCATCCAGTATCCTTTCATGAAAATATTCTTCTGATCATTCTTGAATTTTACACCACAAAACAGTATCGTGTTGACAATTTGGACGTTAATAATTTCTGGATAAAATAATTCTTGAACTTGTTTTATTGAATTCTTATAAAATTGTCATCATCCTCTTATTTATATTTTTGAAAGTCATCTGTGGCCTGTAGAGCATGGATGGACTTGGTATGATTATGACCATGGATTATTCGGTATAATCATGACCGTAATGTTACAAATGATGTGGTAAAAGTCTCATTTGCCGTAGTGCATTGATGGACAGTTGTTGGCATGATCATGACCATTAATGAATACACAAATATTCTTGGCCGTAGTGCATGAATAATTGTGGTCGTGATACTAAAGAATATCCTTGGCCGTAGTGCGGGGGTGATTCGATGATGTGGAATATTTATTAAGCTGAGTCTCAGCTATAACGATGATGAAAAACCTTTTAAATCATAAAAGATAGTAGATTTTATTTTCTACTTGACTCTTTTAATGGATTGCTGGTTCCGCTGTAGTTAAACTTGATGTTTATTGTATTTTATCAGTTTAACACTGTTGAAGGCTAATGATAATTTATTCTGCATTATCTTAGTCATAATATTTCTTACTGGGCTAGTTGAGCTCACCCTTTCTTTCACTGTTCTCTTCAGGAAATGAGAATATAGCTGGGACGAGTCGGGGAACGGAGTGATGGACCAGAGAATAGTATTAGTAGTCCTCACTATTCTGTTAAATAGTGTGACAATAATTGTATTGAGGACACCTTTTGAGTTTGTATGCTCTCTAGTAGACAATAATTGTATTCAAACTCACAGTTATGTTTTGTCGTATTGTACACGACAGTTGTATTAGTAAGTTGTATTTGAATTCTGTACCATGTATCTGACGACTCAAGATGGGTGATGTATACCTAATTTTGGGGGCATCACAGAAAACTCTCGGGCGGTCACCGCTAAACAGTTTAAGGAGCTGGGACCACCGGAGTTTAAGGGAGAGCCAAAACCACTTATGGCGGAAGCATGGATAAAGCAGATCACCAAGATATTTGATGTCTTGGGATGCTCCGAGGAGCAAAAGGTTCCCTTTGCCGCCTTTATGTTACGTGGAGAGGCAAATTACTGGTGGGAATCGGTAAAACGTACTCAACCTGCCGTACTGAAGATGTTTTGGGAGAAGTTCCAAGAACTGTTCAACGACAAATACTTTTCCGAAAGTATTCGTCACATGAAGGAGGTGGAGTTTATCAAATTGGAGCAAAACAATATGACCGTGTCGTAATACGAGGCAAAATTTACGGAATTATCCCGGTTTGTGTCCCACTTGGTGGATAATGAAGAAAGAATGGCGCGAATGTTTTTAAGAGGTTTGAAGTCGGAGATACTTCAACATCTTATTTCTCATATACTGTGTTTGTATTCAGATGTTGTAAATAGGGATCAGTTGGTGGAGCGCGATAACGAGTCAACGCAACCAAAAGAGAGCAGCCAGCAAAATGATAATACCAGTGAGAGCAGTCATCGAAGCGGTGACAACAAGCGTGGAGGGAATCAACAGGCCAGAAATGGTAACCACTTCGGTGGTAATCAGGGCCAAAATAATAAGAATGGAAATTTCAAGAAAAGAAGATTCAACAATGATGGAAAGACGTTAGCACCAGCAACCGTTGTTAAGGAAGGAGAAAGACCACCTATCATATGCTTCAAATGCGGAGGGGAGGGACACATCAGTCCAAATTGCGTGATGCCGTCCAAAGAATGTTATAATTATGGAAGAGAAGGACACTTAGCCCGATTTTGTCGTTCACCAAAGACAAATTCAACTATGATGGAGGCACCAAAGGCTGTCCCAAAAAAGTCAAAACCGGAAATGCAAGGGAGAGCATTTATTGTGACCACCCAGAAAGCAAGGAACCCGAATGAGGTCATCACGGGTAAGCTTATCATAAACTCTACCAAAGTCTAAACTTTATTTGATACCGGTTCTACCCATTCTTTTATTTCTTCTACTTGCGCTCAACGATTAAATTTGACTCCGGAGGAATTAGACTTTGACTTATCTGTGGAAACTCCGTTGGGAGAAACCTTCATTACATTCACGGTTTATAAGTCTTGTTTGGTTTAAGTTGGTACCCACACATTACTTGTCGATCTTATTGAATTAAAAATACTTGCATTTGATGTAATTCTAAGGATTGATTGGTTAACTACTCATCATGCAAAAATTGATTGTTTTCGTAAGGTTGTTAGCTTTCATCTTCCTAATCGACCTATTATGCGAATTCAAGCAACCAAACCATTAAAATCAATCACCGGCATCTCATGCCATAAAGCTATTCATTTATTGAAAAACGGATGTCAAGCTTTTTTAGCTCATGTCACAGATCTAAACCATAATACGTCACTTTTGAATAATATTTCTATTTTTAATGAATTTCCTGACGTATTCCCTGAAGAACTTCCTGGCCTACCCCCAGAGTGTGAAATTGAATTTTGTATCGACCTTGAACCCGGTACAAAACACATTTCTAAATCCCCATATCGAATGGCTCCTATTGAACTTCAGGAGTTAAAAACTCAACTGCAAGAATTGTTAGACATTGGCTTTATTCATCCTAGTTCTTTTCCTTGGGGTGCTCCTGTTCTATTTGTGAAGAAGAAAGATGGGAGTATACGACTTTGTATTGATTATCGGGAGTTGAATCATGTCACCATAAAAAATAGGTACCCATTGCCACGTATTGATGACCTGTTTGACCAGTTGCAAGGAGCCAAATTCTTTTCAAAGATTGATCTTTGTTCCGGATATCACCAATTGAAGATTAGAACCGATGACATTCCAAAGACGGCTTTCAGATCTCGGTACGGGCATTATGAATTCCTAGTCATGTCCTTTGGATTGACTAATGCTCCTGCTGCCTTCATGGATATGATGAACCGAGTACTCAAGGAATATTTGGATCACTTTGTGGTCGTATTTATTGATGACATCCTCATATATTCCAAAACCTGTGAAGATTATGAGCAACACTTGAGGCTGATACTCCAAAAGCTTCGTGAATATAAGCTTTATGCCAAGTTGAAGAAATGCGAGTTCTGACTTGAGGAAGTAGCATTCCTTGGGCACGTAGTATCAAGTCATGGAATATCTATTGACCCAACAAAGATTGAAGCTATTCAAAGTTGGGAGCAACCTAAATCAGTGACTGAAGTACATAGCTTTCTCGACTTAGCTGGTTATTATCGGAGATTCGTAGAAGGGTTTTCTCGAATCGCTACTCCACTAACTCAGCTGACTCGGAAAGATACAAAGTTCGGTTGGAGCGAGGAATGTGAGAAGAGTTTTCAAGAACTCAAGAGGAGACTCATTTCAGCACCTGTTCTGACAATACCATCTGGTTCGGAGGGATTTGTCATCTACAGTGATGCTTCAGGCAAAGGGTTAGGATATGTTCTCATGCAACATGGGAAAGTCATAGCCTATGCCTCATGATAACTCAAAGAATATGGGAGGAATTATCCTACTCATAATCTAGAGTTGGCAGCTGTTGTCTTCGCACTAAAGATTTGGAGGCATTACTTGTATGGGGAGAAAGTGGAGATCTTTACGGATCATAAAAGCCTCAAATATTTCTTCAATCAAAAGGAATTCAACATGCGACAACGACGTTGGCTTGAACTGTTGAAAGATTATGATCATACTATCCAATACCATCCTAGAAAAGCGAACGTAGTAGCTGATGCATTGAGTAAAAGATCATATGCGGGTAGGAGTGCAATATTTTCAACGCAAAGGCCCATTTTGTATGACTTGCAAAGGATGGAGATAGAGATAAAGACTCCAGGGCCCCACGTGATGATGACAAATATACGAGTAGAACCGACTTTAATTGATAAAATTAAAGCTGCTCAAGTTACAGATCCGGAGCTGATGCGTATGAGGAAGAAAGTGCAAGAAGGTGCGATGCCGGAAGCAAGAATCGATGAAGAATGAATACTTCGAGTCAACTCCAGACTTTGTGTTCCTAACGACCCTGATTTAAAATATAAAATCATGATGGAGGCACATAACACACCATTTGCAATCCATCCAGGGAGTACCAAAATGTATCATGATCTTCGACATACATTTTGGTGGGGCAATATGATGAGAGAGATAGCGTTGTTTATCTCAAGGTGTCTAACATGTCAACGAGTCAAGGCGAAGCATCAAGTACCAAAAGTCTATTGCAACCACTTGAAATTCCAGAATGAAAGTGGGAGCACATTACCATGGATTTTGTTACTGGTCTTCCCAAAGTTTCTCAAGGCATAGATGCGATTTGGGTCATTATTGATAGATTGACCAAGTCTTCTCATTTTTTACCGATACGAGAAACTTATACACTTGAACGTCTTGCTCGTATATACATAAACGAGGTTGTAAGATTGCATGGTATGCCAGTATCCATAGTTTCTGATTGAGACCCAATATTCACTTCGCAATTTTGGGTTAGTTTGTTAAAAGCTATGGGCACAGATTTACGATTTAGCTCGGCATATCATCCTCAGACGGACGAACAGTCAGAGAGGACTATTCAAGCTCTTGAAGATCTATTAAGACTTTGTGTCCTTGATTTCAAGGAAAGTTGGGACAAGTTTTTACCATTGGTGGAGTTTTCCTACAACAACAGTTATCAAGCAACTATTGTCATGGCTCCATTCGAAGCGTTGTATGGAAGAAAGTGTCGTTCTCATGAGGTGGGTGAAGCAACGTTATTGGGACCAGAGTTGGTACGTATGACTACGAAAAAGATTCAAACGATCCGGTAACGTATAAAAACCTCACAAGATCGACAAAAGAGTTATGTTGATCTTCAACGAAAGGACATGGAATTCGATATAGGAGATCACGTGTTGTTACGTGTTGCTCCATGGAAAGGAGTTACGAGATTTGGAAAGAGAGGAAATCTCAATCCTCGATTCATCGGCCCATTTTAAATCCTTGATCGAGTAGGAACTGTGGCCTATAGACTCGCTTTACCACCAAGTATGTCTCGTGTTCATAACGTTTTTCACATATCCATGTTATGTAAATATGTGGAAGACCCGAACCACATTATTGAGTTGGAACCAGACGAAATAGCGGAAGATTTGACGTATGAAGAGGTTCCTGTTCAAATCTTGGATAAGAAGGAACATATTCTACGCACCAAGGTTATACCTCAAGTCAAAGTTTTGTGGAGAAACCACGATGTTGAGGAAATGACTTGGGAGTTAGAATCTGAAATGAAATCAAGGTATCCTTACCTCTTCGACATACCAGGTACGTACTCTAATTTCGAGGGCAAAATTTCATAAGAAGGGGGGATTGTAAAACCCCAACTTTTTGAATAAAGATGAATTTTCTATAAATATTAATTTTGAATATTATGGAGTGAAATTGATATAATAGTTGTGGGTAATATTTATAAATTTTGCAAAGTACGCAAGTTGTTATATAATATTCGATTGGTCGGGGAATATTCGTTTTAACAGGGAATATTAGTACAACGCACAATCATTGGTGGACCCCACAACGGAATTATTGTCGGATTGAGAAAATGACAAAAATACTTTATGAAAATAACGGCGGAAGTTTTACTGTTAACTGTTGAAACACCCGGTGTTAAAAGTACTGTAATACGCGTGGTTGCATAGTAGCACACGATATAGATTATTGATGCTTACGTGATAAGTCACTCAGTTTTGTTGGTATTATTAATGTAATAATACAGAAAATCTTTTTATATAAAACAGAATACTTTTATAAAGTTATTCTATAAATAGAATATATTATATTCTATTATGCATAGTGTTGCATAGTGTTTTGTATAAGTGTTTTGTATAGTAAAAACTTTTTATATAAAACAGAATACTTTTATAAAGCTATCTGTTTTATTAGACAATATTTAGAATATATTATATTTTATTATGCATAGTGTTTGCATAGTAAAATCTTTTATAAAGTTATTCATTTTATTAGATTATAAATAGAATATATTATATTTTATTTAAAAGATTTTGCTTTAAATATGGACCGTCAGATTAAAGTAAATCAATCTGGACCATTCATGGATTAGTTACTATGCATTCCATTTTCCTATAAACAGAAGCTCATTCCTTCATTATTTTCTTACGAATTCACTGAACTCTAGAGAAAGAAACTATAGAGAGAGACTATAGAGAGATAGAAGAAAAGTATTCTGCTACTTAACTACTTTTATATTCAATTTCTTTTACGGTAAGTGATGTTATTCTTTCTTATTCATGAAGAGAACTATTGTTATTCCATTTCTTATTATTTTGTTGGAATAACCTGTATACGCGGTCTACCCTATACTTGGTGACATTCTTCTATTATTCTGTTGGAACATCCTATCTGTGTGTTTTACACCGGACCTGGTTCCGTCTTTATTATTCTGTTGGAACATCCTGTCGGTGCAAATTTTACCTGACCTGGTTCTATTATTATTATTCTGTTGGAATAACCTGTCTATGCGAAGTACCGCATGCATGGTGATTTCTTTTGTTATTCCATTCTTTATTATACTCAGTTGGTTAAAGTTTTGACTTCTATACTCCATTAAATTAGTAGAATATCCTTGATATTTGCGCTTCATCCAATATCTTTTCATGGAAATATTCTTCTTATTATTCTTGAATTTTACTCTACAAAACAGTATCATGTTGACAATTTGGACGTTAATAATTCCTGGATAAAATAAGTCTTGAACTTGTTTTATTGAATTCTTATATCATTGTCATCATCCTCATGTTTATATTTTGTTGAAAGTCATCTGTGGCCTGTTGTGCATAGATGGACTTGGTATGTTTATGACCAGGGATTATTCGGTGTAATCATGACCGTAATGTTACAAATGACGTGGTAAAATTTCTCATTGGCCCGTAGTGCATTGATGGACAGTTGTTGGCATGATCATGACCATTAATGAATACACAAATATTCTTGGCCCGTAGTGCATGGATAATTGTGGTCGTAATACAAAAGAATATCCTTGGCCGTAGTGCAGGGGTGATTCGATAATGTAGAATATTTATTAAGCTGAGTCTCAGCGATAACAGTGATGAAAGATCTTTTTAATCATAAAAGATAGTTGATTTTATTTTTTACTTGACTCTTTTAATGGATTGCTTGTTCCGCTGCAGTTAAACTTGATGTCTATTATATTTTATCAGTTTAACATTGTTGGAGACTAATGACAATTTATTCTGCATTATCTTAGTCATAATATTTCTTACTGGGCTAGTTGAGCTCACCCTTTCTTTCACTGTTCTGTTTAGGAAATGAGAATATAGCTGGGACGAGTCGGGGAACAGAGTAATGGTCCAGAAGATAGCATTAGTAGTCCTCACTATTCTGTGAAATAGTGTGATAATAATTGTAATGAGGACTCCTTTTGAGTTTGTATAATCTCTAGTAGATAATATTTGTATTCAAACTCACAGTTTATGTTTTGTCATATTGTACACGACAGTTGTATTTGTAAGTTGTATTTGAATTCTGTACCATGTATATGGCGACCCAAGATGGGTGATGTATACCTAATTTTGGGGCCGTCACAATATATATATATATATATATATATATATATATATATATATATATATAATTGTATGTGCCTGAGGGCACGACGTAACGAAAAATTAAATTAATATTTAAAAAATACTATATTACTAACAATTATTATAATTTACCACACTACAATAATAATTAATTTTCCTTTACAAATATATATTCAGAAAAATCTAAACTTGTCTACAAAACTTACAATCATCAATTCTAATTATCATAATTCACCACACCATTACAATAATTATTATTATTTTATTATTAATATTGTTATTCTTATTATTATTATTATTATTATTATTATTATTATTATTATTATTATTATTATTATTATTGTTATTGTTATTATTATAATAATAATAATAATTATTGTTATTATTAGTATAATAATAATAATTATTGTTATTATTAGTATAATTATTATTAGTATAATTACTATTATTATTATTATTATTATTATTATTGTTGTTGTTGTTGTTGTTGTTGTTGTTTTTGTTATTGTGATGCCCCCAAAATAAGTATACATCACCCATTCCGAGTCGTCAAATACATGGTACAGAAACAACTACAACTTTATTAATACAATTGTCGTGCAAAATACGACAACACATAAACTATGAGTTTAAATACAAATATTGTCTTCTAGACAATATCCATACTCAAATAAGTTTTCATTATAATTATTGATACACTATTTTATAAAATAGTGAGAACTACTAAAATAACTGTCTTGAACCATTACTCCACACACTGACTAGTTCCTGCTATATTCTCGTCTCCTGAGAAGAAAAATGAAACAAAAAGGAAAAGGGTGAGCTCAACTAACCCAGTAAAGAATATTATGACTAAGATAATGTACAACAAATTATCCTTAGTCTTTAACAGGGAAAAATCTGATTGAATACAATAGACAACAAGTTTTAGATCAACAACTGTAGCGAAAACAACAATTCATTGGAAGAGTTAAGTAGAGAATGAAATCTACTATCATCTATGAATTTAAAAGTCCATCATCGATATTTTATCCCTGTAACATCAATCAATATACATCATAAATCAAATATTCATCTTTGCACTACAGGCCAAAGATATTCACCAGTTGGCCATGTTCATCTAAACACCTGTTCCTCTTTGCAATACGAGCCAAAGATATTCATCATAAAATCATTCATCTTTGCACTACAGGCAAAAATATTCAGTTATATCATCATTTAGGACTGAGGATGATGAAAAATATTTTAAAGAAAACGAATCAAGTGAAACAAAAGAACAAATATTAAGGATTCGTACTTTAAACAATCCAAGTTCAAAAATACTTCATAAATAACCAGAGTGGAGTAAAATTTAAGAATGAAGACCAAAGCATAGATCCAATCCAAGATAGGAATCATAACAGACGATCTTGGACATGGAAAATAAAATTTAATTTTTCTGTGAATAGTGTCGTAT